>CM059195.1:39424428-40028023 GCA_030323885.1 Branchipolynoe longqiensis
CATAGTCCGATAAAAACATAACATTTTCAAAACCAAAACAATTATCAAAGTTTAATTCTACATATCTAACTTAGATACTGGTGCACTTATTAAACATTTGTTGTCATATAGAAGGGCATACTGAAGCACTTTAATAGAATATATTACTGCAGAAGCCTATGGTGTTGGAGTTTTGGCATGCCTCCCAAAATTAATTTGTCATGTTTGCACTTCAAATATCTCAAAAGTTAGCCATTTAAAATAAAAGTTACTTCAAATTCAAAACTAAAGTAGGGTAGATTATAGCGATCAACCTGATGTATTGATCTCAGAAAATGACAGAAACTAAAAACCATTGGATTATGCAACTTTAATGGAGTTGACAGGATTTTGGATTTTGAAACCAAAACGACAGCCTAATGGCCACGCGGGCTTTGTCTTGAAGTTGAACCCTTACTCTAACGGTGGCACACACCTCATTCTAGGGATAGTTACCGCAAGTTGATTGAACAACAGACGATGCAGAACGACTTGAAGCATCGACTGACGGATACGGAGGAGACACTACAAAGGGTAAGTACCGGCTAGGAGTCATCAGGAGATTGGGGTTTTACGTCCTAGCAACGTCTTTAGGCCATATCAGTACAGGTACCGACTTGTGACAATATGCACTCATGGCGACTTTATAGTGCTGCCTCAATGCTGTCGTTACCTTGATCTGGCATCGCATCCAGTCATATTATCTTGAAATTGAACCAATCAATGATGTACAAAATTGAATGCTTGTCGCTACCTATCCAGGCGCTATGCATCACTAGGATAGCGCAAGGACCAGTTTGCTCAGTAGCAGGATAATGTGACTGAGTTTGATGTTAAGTCATGGTGGTAGCGGCCTGGTCTCCCGGTGAGGCAGCACTGTAAAGTCACCATGAGTGCGCACTGTCACAAGTCGATACTGGTCCTGATATGATTCTAAATGTTGCTAGGACATAACACCAAAACAAATAAACTGTACAGATTGATCGCCCCCTACTTTGTTAGTATTGTTCATACCATCCCATCTCATCTATAAATAGTTCAAATGCACCATAACTGTTATGGCTGGAACTTGTACCTCGGTGCTAAAAAAAAGGATGTTATTGAACTATAGATCAAAATCTTTGAACCCTCACCTTGCCACAAAATAAACACACAAAAAGTTCCTGGAATGAATAAGCCAACACAGTTCTCTTTCAACTTAACTAAGGCACCTTGCAAATGTCTACTTACCTTACAAGTGTGTATATACCCTACAAGTGTGTACTTACCCTACACGTGTGTACTTACCCTTCAAGTGTTCAAGTATGTACTACCTTACCCTTCAAGTGTGTCCTTACCCTATAAGTATGTACTTACCCAACAAGGGTGTACTTACCCTACAAGTGTGTACTTACCCAACAGGTGTGTACTAACCCTACAAGTGTGTACTTACGCAACAAGTGTGTACTTACCCTACAAGTGTGTCCTTACCCAACAAGTGTACTTACCCTACAAGTGTGTACTTACCCTACAGGTGTGTACTTACCCTACAGGTTTGTACTAACCCTACAAGTGTGTACTTACCCAACAAGTGTGTACTTACCCTACAGGTGTGTACTAACCCTACATGTGTGTACTTACCCAACAAGTGTGTATTTACCTAACAAGTGTATACTTACTTACCCAACACGTGTGTACTAACTTACCCTACAACAAGTGTGTACTTACCATATAACTTACAAGTGTGTGCTAACTGTACAAGTGTGTACTTAGAATGTGCCTCTATGTATCACTATCAGGCTCATCTTTGTTATGTAGGTCAAACAACAATTCAATGAAGCGGAACTGAGATCGCAAAGGAAGTTGGACATGCTACAAGAGGAGGTGGAACGGCTAAGGCTGGCAAAGAAGGTGAGCAGGATGCCGCCATTTTTAATAAGGTCTCAACAAAGAGCTGGCAGGAGTAAGACACCACATGCAGTGTTACTGCACATTACCCTGAACATCACCGTAGAAAAAGTCTTATCAGCACCCTTTCAGCCTTTGTTCCGACATATGACCTTGACCCAGATTTCATGTTCTTTTGTGGGGTTTTATTTTGTGATGAATTTATTTACCCTGCTCATAACGGATAAGTGTGTCAACACTTGTTTTCACCGCCGTCCAATTTGATTAAAATCTTTAGAATTTTTGTTTTAGTAATAATTTTTTGTTTTCTTGCTTCTTGTTTATGGCTTGTAACTGTTTGTAGATTGCAAACAGTCCGAAATTGTGCGGCGTCTGCCGAGGTCATACCAGGCGCCATTTAATCCCAGTATGTGCTTTTTATTTGGTTCTTTTTTGTTTTTATTCCTTTTAGTACTGTAGTGGTCTGCACTGACCTCTCAGGCAAGGAGCCGCATAGACAGGTAGGCGTGGGTAGTGTGTTGATATCAGGGAGCCTAGGTGGTGTAATGGTTAGCACACTTGCCCGGAATGCAAAGAGATGTGGGTTCGAGTCCCACTCTAGGCACAAAATTTCCCATTTTCATCACCCCCATGACACTGGTTGCCGTGACCATGATCCTGTACAAGCTACGCGCTGTATAGTTGTTGAACCTACCCTGTGTATGTAAGTGCGTTCATTGCATTGCCTGTGTGTATGTAATTGTAAGCATTAAAAGACTTACAATTCCAGGGGGACGAGTGTAGTGGTCTGCACTGAACTCTCAGGCAAGGAGCCGTATAGACAGGTAGGCATGGGTAGTGTGTTGATATCAGGGAGCCTAGGTGGTGTAATGGTTAGCACACTGGCCCGGAATGCAAAGAGATGTGGGTTCGAGTCCCGCTCTAGGCACAATATTTCCCATTTTCATCACCCCCATGACAGTACTATAAATATATTTCAGTCAATAAAATACAACCATTAGTAGATTGCATTACTATCAGACATTTAGTCAGAGACGACAATCAATTTACAGAGTGTTCCAACCTGTATTTATTGCACACGCCCTACCTTGAGGCAGCGGTTCCTCCTGTTCGACCGAATAGCACTAGTGCCATATGAAATCACTAGAATATAGTCCATTAACAAATAGCAAACTAACTCTGTAACTGCAATGTAAAACAAGCGACGCAATTGTACATAACTGTAGGCATCATGACTTTCCTCATAGACGGGCGGATTGATTTTAAATGGGCCTCAGCCTTCGACGTTGGCCCATTTGAAATGACTCCAGCTACCCGCACGGACGATAACGCGCCTGCGCATATATAGAGCTGTCTTTCGATTATAATATAGTACACGAGTGTGTCTGTAGTTGTATAATGATGATGTGATGGTTGCCATATGTAGCCCGTGCCCAGCGTGGAACCCGACAGGTAGGCTGGTAGCATGTAGACTGTAAGCCGGGCACTAACACCTTACATGGAGTGTGAATTAACCCCTCCAGGCAGCATCCCCGCACACCCACTCACACCCACCCACCCCCACTCACACACCCACCTCAACATCTTCCCACCCCCATCCCTCCTCACACATATAACTACATGCACTTAAGACTCCCAAAAAACATTTCAAGGATGTCTTAACCGTTACTGATTTTAAGAAAATTTATATATTGTGTATTTAATATTTGTGTAATATTTTATATTTGTGTAATGTTTTATATGTATGTCATATTTTATATGTATGTCATATTTTATTTTTATGTAATGTCATATTATATAGTATAGTAGTCTGTACATGAGCTTCACTACCACGCGCTGGTGGAGGACACTGCCGCACACCTATGCAGTTACATTGAACTGGGCTAGGTGGTGGCACGCTTGCCACTGGGCAGGGCCCGGACTGGGCTGCCCTCTACTTTGTGTGGCTAGCACACACCCCCACCCACCTATAGAGGCGATGTGGGCCCTAGCAAGTTAGGGGGCGGGTCACTTGACTGTTGGCGCCATGGAGAGCGGATAGGTTTGGTAATAAACCAGTGGAACCGTACTGTCTCTAAATCTTGTCGTTCTTCCGTGTGTGCATGGATGAGTGAAAAACCGTGGTACGGTGGACATCGTGATATACTACAATAGTATAATATAATATATTATATAATATATATCCATGCCCGTATGGAACTTATTTCTCATCATGGGATATATATTTCCCATTCTGGGACAACAAGCCTATTTAAATGGCAGTTAAAGGTAACTTTAACGATTAACGATTTTAAGTTTAAAACCGGTTGTAAATTTAACGATTAACGATTTTAAGTTTAAAACCGTGGTAAGCTTAACGATTAACAGTGACCCTAACACTTAACCACCCAGATATTGATTGTCTGCTTTTACATGTAAAAGCGATGGTTTGAACAAAAAGCAAACATTTCTCGCCGTGAATATGGCCTATGCTGCCGACACGGCGTAAAGCAACCACCAATCAATCAATCAATCTTAACCACCATTTGGTATTATATATAGATAGCGCTGCATTTACCCGCCACATAGAACCACGTCAGCCCTTTTATTGCTAACCCATGTACGCTCACTGCCAAACCCTGCATGACCTTGTTGATTGAACCCCTCCTCCCACTGCACACCCATACACACCACATTGTATATTACCCGCCACATACCACCACCGGAACTTCACCCATCCCAACCACCCTACACAATCCATGAAGTGAAAGCTTCCATGGTTCAGAACTTCATCCGTCCCACCCACCCTGCACAATCCATGAAGTGAACGCTTCCATGGTTCAGAACTTCACCCGTCCCACCTACCCTGCACAATCCGTTAAGTGAAAGCTTCCATGGCGGGTTTTTTTCTGCATGTACATCTGGCGAGGCAATGTTCTAGGTGGCGCTTTAATCTGCCATCATGTCGGGCATTGAAGACATGTTTCTTTGATACGCAGATGCATTCTGCTCTTTAGACAAAGGGAGAGGTAGGAAGACAACATCAGGGAATGGACACGCCTGGAGTTCGGCAAGTCCCAGAGGGCAGTGGAGAACAGGGCAAAATGGAGAAAACTGGTTGCAAAGTCACGTGTAGTGCCCCAACAACCCTCGTGGGTAGGGGATTGACGATCAGGGGCGTAGCTAGGCGTACGCCAAAACGTCCACATCCTTTTGTCAAAAAAAATAAATAAAAAATAATAAAGAGAGAGATAGAGGAGGCATGTAGTAGTCCGGAATGTCGAAAACTCAAGTCTAAAATGTGTAAAATCCGCCAGCTTAAGCTTAAGCGGCCCCCTAAACCCCATGCCAAAATTAGGAGAACACATCGTTAAAGGTCTAGCTACGCCCCTGACGATGATGATGACGGTTGGTTGGTTGTTGGAGTTTTACATCCTGGCAACATCTATGATCATATCACGACGGTGATTGTGATGATGATGATGATGATGATGATGATGATGATGATGATGCCTGTAATTTTCTGAGATAAATATATAAGTTTGATTATTATAATCTACCTTACTTTCGTTTTAAATAACTTTTATTTTAACTTGCAAACTTTGGAAACATTTGAAGTGAAAACATGCGAAATCAATTTTGGCAAGCATGCCAAAACTGACACCATAGGATTCTGCAGTAACATATTCTATTAAATTAGTTTAGTATTCCCTTCTGTGTGTCAAGAAATGCTTATTAAGTGTATCAGTTTCTAAATTATATATGTAATATCAAATCTAGATAATTGCTTTGCTTTTTGACAATTTGATACTATCATCAGACTATGCAACTTTAATCAGTTAATAGGGAAACTGTAATCACTAACCAACCACACCGGGCGCAGTGGCCAAATCGATAGAGTGCAGGCTTCGCGTGTGGGAGATCGGGAGTTTGGTTCCCGGTACAGTCAAACCAATGACTTACAAAATTGATACTTGTCGCTTCCTAGCCAGGTGCTCGGCATTATTAGGATAGGGCAAGGACTGGTTAGCTCAGTATCATGATAATGTGACTGAGTGGGATATTGTGTCATGGTGCTGGTGGCCTGATTTCCCAGTGGGGCAGCACTGTAAAGTCACCATGAGTGCACACTTCTCACAAGTCGGTACCCGTCCTGATGACCTTAGCTGTTTCCAGGACGTAATACTCCAACAACCAACCAACCTAATAAACTACTGCAGCGCCACCTATTGCATTACCTTGTGGTATTGTTCAGAACGCGCAGAAAATGTGAGATGCCTTTACCGTAAAACCATTGACAAATATTTACCTTTTGGAATCATCGAAAGAAATGCCACTAATTACTTGTTTGCTTTTTACCCTTAATGTAATGCCAGTTGTTTTGCGTGTATAATATGACCCCTTTTATCTAACCACAACTCAGCTGACCAAGCAATAGTGTACGCCTAGTACAGTAAAACCTCTCTAACCGACCACCTCCAGAGATCGACCACTCCCCTATATCGATCGCTTTATTTGGGTCCCAAACGATCGCCCATACAATACCATTGTAACAATAAAAAAACAACTCACTAAACCGACCACCTCCCTAAATGGACCATTTAAAGTCCGTCCCATGGTCGGTCGGTTTAGAGGTTTTACTGTATAGTGTTTCGCTATTTTGCAAATCGGCAGAGGAGTATACCTAATTTGGGTAATTTTATATTCTAATTTACAGGGATGAAAGATCTCCGTGGTTTCGCGAATTTCCAGGATTTTTTATTTTCACCATCGATCAATGCTAAACAAAATTCCAAAAGATGGGATGTATATGACAACAGTTGGGTGGTTTGAATCCCGTTCTTATATGACCTTAGATGTAGCTAGAACATCAAACCTAAGCAAAAAAGTGTTAGATATGGGCGATGATGCAATCACACCAAGGCTAGTTGAAACCTGACTTCCGGTATTTTTCCGCGATTCCCTGACAATTCTAAGTCTATGGAGAAGATCTGCGTTATTGCAGAAATTTGTCATCGGTGTAATAATTGCGGCCTGTTTTCCCCGGTTTTTGCTGGAGACCACTATTCATCCCTGAATTTAGGTATTCCAAATAATACCGACCCACCCAAGGGGGGGGGGGGGGGGGGGGGGAGAGGCTCATGACTAACATGTGTATATATACATAAACAATACCCATACTGATACAGGTGGGAAATGAATTCACCAGAATCCAGAAACCGGAAACAGCTATTTCTCCAGACCTGTGATCAGTTTATATAAACTCCGCAGAATACATACATTATATCACTAATGTGGTGGGGTAGGTCCTAAGCATTGCTTATTCATATTAATCATGTTACTGAGATCATTAATGTATTCCTCTACCACTTCAATTTCGAATTATTGACGAAGAAGAGAAATTGACAAAAGAAATATACGATTTTCAGAATCACAATTCTACCTAAAAGTGAATGGCTTTTTGTTTCAAAGCTAATATAATATTTACTTTTTACACACACCAATATATATGTTAAGTTTCAGACAAATGGATCTATCTATAAATATTTCAGGAGGGGTGCAATACAACCACTATTAGTACGTTTGTTGTTGTTTTATTCCTTGAAACATCTACGGTCATATCAGGATGGGTACCGATTTGTGACAGTGCACACTCATGGCTACTTTATAGTGCTGCCCCACTGGAAGGCCAGGCCGCCAGCACCATGAACTGCTATCCCACTCAGTCACATTATCCTGACACTGAGCCAACCAGTCCTTGTCCTCTCCTAATAATGCAGAGCGCCAGGCTAGAAAGCGACAAGTATCAATTTTTAAGTTATCAGTTTGACTCGACCAGGGTTAGAACCCACTACCCCACAAACTATTGGTACGATCGGCAATGTTGCCTTGTTACTCCTGCCAGTCAGGCAATGTGATGGGGATGGTCAGAATGGAAATGTGTTTGTTGGGTCATGGGATTCGAATCCATGGCGTTCAAACCCTGGCTGAATCAAACCAACAACTTAAAAATTATACTTGTCACTACCTAGCCTGGTACCCGGCATTACGAGGATGAGGCAAGGAGCAGTGGAATGAGGAAGACCAATTGTTTACGATTAAAATTTCCCCTGCTTAATCAATGAATGTAATAACAAAATCTTTATATAATGTAATATAAACTGATAACAAAGTATGAATTTGTAAGAAATTTATGAGGTAAATAAAACCTGCTAAATCAACTTATCAAGTATGGTGGTGCCAAAACTATAGATTGGTAAGAACAACCACCTTACCAATGTGTCCATTAATTTCTGTATGTAGACTTTTAGTGTAACAAATTGTTACTATTATATGTGATCTATAATGTATTATGCGAGTATAAAGATACTGTACTGGTGGTGCCATCTCGGCCCACCTCTTGTCAACCGAATGTTGACCATAGCCAGTCGCACCGGAGATGTATGTATATGTGTATATATATATATGTCTAGTAACGTGGTAATAAATGTCAACTTCTGTCATACAAATTTCAGTGAAAAATACAACACAAAAACATTGTATTTACTTGTACCACCAGCAGACGATGTTTAGAGATACCAGACGACATACTCCTCATGATACTGGCTGTTGTATCCCTTTGTGTTTACTAATGTTCCGTTTACTGTAGACGGTCACCGACACCATCACCTCAGAGGACACCTACCCCGACACCAAACCTTCCCGCCATGCAGCAGACGACAGACATTGTCCTCGAAATCCTCAGAAAGGTCGCCGATGGGTTTAACAAAGGTGCGTACATCTTATATTGTGAAGAAGTTGCCTCTTGGATCTTACTCATTTGCTGTCAGTGATTTGTGTTGCTGCGGTGGCGCCACCTATTGGTGAAAGGTTAATGCGGCGTTGGTTTGGTGCATAGTGTCCAGATACGCAACTAGTGTTAGCCACCAGTACGTGCTTCGGGTAGTTGGAGGCCATCTTGTCTGAAATAAATCATAACAACACACATGCCAGAGAGTGATGGTTGATCTTTATATGGTGCCAGGAGTGAAAAGGAATTAGCGGACAATGGAATCATTAAAGCCACCTGAAGTTAAGCCACCTGAAGTTCTTCGTATGAAAGATGGGAATGTGGCAGAGAAATGGGAAAGCTTTAAGGAACAATTTGAATGGTATGCAGTGGTGATAAATGTGCCGGAGGGAGCGAGAAAAGTAGCTCTACTGCTAACAGTTGCCGGAGCGGAGGCACATGCAGTGTATCGTACGTTCAAATACGCACCAGCCAGAAAGGAGGGCGATGTGGAAATTCCAGAGGAGAATAATATGGACTACAAGTTGGTTGTACAAAAGTTTGATGCTTACTGTCTACCCAAGAAGAACCTCATATATGAGAGGTTTGTGTTCAACACAAAGGAGCAGGTAGAAGAGAGAGGGGGGGGGGATCCCTACCTGGCCCTTCTAAACTATAGAATGGCCCCCAGAGAGATTTAACCTGTCTACCGGTCTAGTGATTCTTGAGGATCGCCTGATCTCCATGGTGACTGGTGTTCTGACTACTGAGCCAACCAGCTCACCGGACTAGTGGCTACTGGATACTTGTTTTTGTTTTATCTCTTCCTTTCTGCTCCCCTTTTCAACACCCTTGTATCTCTTATCCAGTCGTGGTATTTTCCCGTTTAGCTTACACCCCATTAACATCTCCCCCGGTGACATGCCTATCTCTCTGGGGGCCATTCTATAGTTTAGAAGGGCCAGGTAGGGACCCCCACCCCCCCACTCTCTTTCGTCTTATTTAGTAAACTTGATGCATCGCAAGCGTTCTGGCAGATAAAGCTGTCAGATGAGTCCAAGGCCTTCACCTTTAATACACCAGCACCATGACCTGATATCCCACTCAGTCACATTATCTTGACACTGAGCCAACCAGTCCTTGCATATCCTAATAATGCCGAGCACCTGCCTAGGAAGTAACAAGTATAAATTTTGTAAGTCATTGGTTTGACCCGACCAGGAATTGAGACTCTCCCGATCTCCCGCAAGGGAGGTCTGCACTCTACCGATTCTTCCACTGCGTCTGGAGTAGTGGGAAGAACTAATGCATTGCATAGAAGCTGTGTTCGAACCCTGGCCGAGTCAAACCAATGACATAAAAATTTATACTTGTCGCTACCTAGCCTGACATTCGGCATTGCTAGGATATGGCAAGGAACAGGGGAATGAGGAAGATCAATTGTCCGCGATTGAAATTTTGCTTGCTTAATTGACTAATGTACCTCCAAAAGAATTGTAAATTGCTTTATATTTGCTATGTTAGTGTATTTTGTGGGTAATTTAATTTTGTGATATATATCTTGTTGCAGCCGCTTGCGGAGAGGGTGATGATAGAAAAGAACTGGATCGACAATCGTTGGAAAATGTCAAACTGTACAAGCAGGATATTCGCCATGCACAGGTCAGTTCACCAGTTCCCACCCCATCACTCACCGCGTGCGGAAGGTCGGGAGTTCGGTTCCCATGCATATAATCGAACTTTTTTTTCAACTACATGTATTTTCTTGTAATACAATGTTTTTTTGTGTTAAAATGATGTTGTGGATGAATGGCTGGATGTTACATGGTTAATTTTAACGTCTTTCTCAGTTGTATATGATCAAAATGAAAAAGTGAAGAAAAAATGTCAACATATGCACAGCATATAAACCTGGATTCTGCAATTATTTGGAATGCTTTCTATTATTTGGAATGTTTTCACTTTTGGTTTCTGTGTCACAAATGTCGTACACAGTTTCTCAGGACCACCCATATGTGAGGTTTCAGACAAATGTATCAATGCATCGATGTTTTAGTAGGGATGTAATACGACCACTGTTAGTATGATCGGCTATGTTGACTTGTTACTTCGGTCAGCCAGGCAATGTGATGGGATGGCCAGAACAGGAATAATTATTGCTACCTTTTCAGTAAAGGCCCAGTCACACCTTACCGGACTGGGGTACCGGACGAGAACCGGACACTGTCCGGTACTGTATGGCGATGTCCGGTACATGTCCGGTACCCATCCGGCGGTGTCCGGTACAAGTTTTGAACATGCACAAAACTTCTACCGACACCACCCACCACCGGACTGACGTGTCCGGTTGGTCCGGTTCATGTCCGGTACCCATCCGTACGTGTCCGGTACCCATCCGTTGGTGTCCGGTTTGCTTCCAGAATTGTCCGGTGGCGAGAACGTCAATAAAATATATATATACTGTAGTAGTCGGCACTGAAGTAACCACATAGACAGGTAGGCGTGGGTAGTGTGTTGATATCAGGGAGTCTGGGTGGTGTAATGGTTAGCACACTGGGCCGGAATGCAAAGAGATGTGGGTTCGAGTCCCGTTCTA
Organism: Branchipolynoe longqiensis; assembly: GCA_030323885.1. Taxonomy (NCBI): domain Eukaryota; kingdom Metazoa; phylum Annelida; class Polychaeta; order Phyllodocida; family Polynoidae; genus Branchipolynoe; species Branchipolynoe longqiensis. The sequence goes on from CM059195.1 coordinate 39,435,678, forward strand.
TGCGCAATATTTCCCATTTTCATCACCCCCACGACAACACCAAAAAATATTAAAAAATACAGTCCGGTACGTGTCCAGTTGATGGTCGGTCCGTCCGGTTCTCATCCGGTACTCGTATGGTACATGTATGGTACTTGTCTGGTTGTCTAGCGGCAATTGACCCAATTAGGCTCCATTTTGATACATTTCGATACATTTTGTGTATCGGACAGCACCGTACTAGAAAATTCTTTGTCCGGTGGTGTCCGGTACTCAGTCCGGTAAGGTCTGACAGGCGCTTAACATGGGTGGAGGAGGCGGCAGTAAGACTACAAAATGGCGACCCTTAATTGTTACGTACCTACATATCCAATTTAGATACTGGTGAACTTATTAACATCTATCCTTTTGGCCCCCAATAGCCGATGTTTACTTTTTGTGTTGGGGGGGGAGGGGGTGGTTAAACAAACAAATATTAACATCTATTGCTGCATGGAAGGAACATTAAGTCAAATTTAATTGAACCTATCACTGCTGCAGGTTAGTTAGTTGGTTGTTGGGGTTTTATATCCTGGCAACATGTCATATCAGGACAGGTACGGACTTGTGACAGTGCACACTCATGGTGACTTTGTAGTGTTGCCCCACTGGGAAATCAGACCACCAGCACCATGATCTGATATCCCACCCAGTCACATTATCCTGACACTGAGCTACCAGTCCTTGCCCTATCCTAGTAATGCCAAGCACCAAGCTAGGAAGTCATCAAAGGCTGTGGTGTGTGCTGTCCTGCCTCTGGGAAAGTGCATATAAAAGACCCCTTGCTGCTTATCGGAAAGAGTAGTCTATGTGGCGGCAGCAGGTTTCCTCTGAAGAAATATGTCAGAATGACCACATGTTTGAAGTCCAATAGCCGATTAGAAAATCAATGTGCTTCAGAGGTGTCGTTATATAAAACAAGCTTTCCTTTACCACAATTATATTAACGTATTTTCACTTCAAATCTGCACTGGCTTTAATGGGCTTGCAAGTAAACTTCACTGCTGCTTGTGGCTTGCAGAGGGAGGTGTTTGGGCGACAGCTGCAGCCGGACGAGTTCCAACGACTTCCAGAATCCGAGAAACAGCAGGCGACCGATCGCATGATGGATGTGGTCAAGGAGCGCATGCGTGAACGGCGCCAGCAGCGAGTGAACAGAAAGAAGAATGCATAAATTGCTGAGTCATGGTCAAGGAGCGCAAGCGTAAACAGCGCCAGCAGCGAGTGAACAGCAAGAAGAATACATAAATGCATATTTCATAAACGCATGCGTGAATGGTCCCAGCAGTGAGAGAACAGCAAGAAGAATATGTAAACTGCTGAGTCGTGGTCAAGGAGTACAAGTGTGAACGGCACCCGCAGTGAGAGAACAGCAAGAAGAATATGTAAACTGCTGAGTCATGGTCAAGGAGCGCATGCATGAATGGTCCCAGCAGTGAGAGAACAGCAAGAAGAATACGTAAACTGCTGAGTCGTGGTAACAGAACACAAGCCTGAACAGCGCCAGCAGTGAGAGAACAGCAAGAAGAATACGTAAACTGCCGAGTCGTGGTCATGGAGCGCATGCGTGAATGGCAGCAGCAGCAAGAATATGTAAACTGCTGGCAAGCACAGCAAAACTGACACCATAGGCTTCTGCAGTAATAGGTTCTATTACATTGCCTCAGTATTCCCTTCTATGTGGTGACACATGTTTAATAAGTGCACCAGTATCTAAGTTAGATATATAGTATCAAAGTGAGATAATTGCTTTAAAGCTGCATAGTCCGATGAAGCATCAAATTTTCAAAACCAAATCTATTAGCTAGATTTGATTCTACATATCTAAGTTAGATGCTGATGCAATTTTTGCCACACATACGGGAATACCAAGTCAATTTAATAGAACCTGTTACTGCTGAAGCCTATGGTATGCTTGCCAAAACTAATTTGACATGTTTACACTTCAAATATCTCCAAAGTTGGCCATTTATAAAAAAAAGTTACTTCAAACTAAACTAAAGTAAGGTAGATTATAACAATCAAATTAATATATTAATCTCAGAAAAATTACAAACTCAAAACCATCGGACTTTGCAGCCTTACTGTATACTTGAAATGATCCTTTTTTTGGATGATTATTTTCAATTTACATTGGTTGTTACTGGTATATTGAAAGTGTCGGTAATGAACAAGCATTTTGATTACGATATTACACCGTTTCTTTTTTTTCTTGAAGATTTATACTGCATATCATGGATAAGTCTGAATAGACTTCTCTTTTTTATCATTAGACAGTTGGTCGATAAAAAGCTTGAGCCTACACTTTCACCGACCCAAGGGATTTTTAACCTCCCACACCATATTATTTTTCTTGAAGATTTATACTGCATATCATGGATAAGTCTGAATAGGCTTGTTTTCACCATTAAACAGTTTGTCGATAGAAAGCCCGAGCCTACACCTTTATCGACCCAAGGGATTTTTAACCTCCCACACCACATAGACATGGTATGAGAGCAACCGGCCTTTGATGACACTGTAAGTTATACACAGCAGTGGAAATCCAAAGTGGCAGAGGTGGGGGCATGGGGAATCGAACCACCGACCTTCAGATTAGGAGTCTGACCTAGAAAAAAGTCAGACACCCACTCTGCCACAGAGAACACCACAAATTCAGATTAGGAGTTCGACCTAAGCTTGTCTCCAGAATGTCATTGACCATCACAAATCTTGGAGGCTCCCTGTAACTTAAAACATAAAACCTCTTCCAACTATCAAACATTACTAGAAAACAGAGTTGAGAATGAAATGTTTATTGACAACATGATGATCACTACGAATGTATACACTCACTTAAAATGGCACTCGTTCAACTTTACTTACTGTTTAGTATATAGGCACTACCTTGAGCACAACAAAGTCTATGATTTATATATATATTTATACTGATGTATATATACACACAAATAATGGTCCAGAATTTACACAAAAATACGATTTGTGGCCAAGGAGATTAACCCTGTCCGTAGATAATATATATGGAATAATGCGCCAGTGAAATTAGCTACACATCTATAGAATTTAAGTCAAATGACTTCTGAGCTTCAAATCCACTTCGCATAATTGCGTATGTCAGTTGAGCTTTATTTATCTTTTAGTTCAAATAAAGGATGGTCCCTCATTAGCATAAATACTGATCTAATGTTTTTAATTATATGCATGTGTATGCAGTCCTTGTAGTGTGCGCGCACACATATACATACACACACCGATCTCCCTTAAATGTCATTTCCCACACACTAAAAGCTAAGGTTCCTTATATGCGGCATGCGAATGTGGCAAAAAATCAAAAAGCATGTAAATGAATAGTGGTGCTTCCATACGTCCGAATGCGAATACGAACGCAAATGCAGCAAATGGATTGACCCATGGACCGATCGGTGCAAATGCAAATGCGAATACTGCTGCGTTTGCCATAGAAAACAATACTAACTTTGATCTTCCTTCACAAATTTGGAGGAAAAACCCCAAAATATGTTATGCGTAACTTTTTTGGTGTGTTTGTTTGTTTAACCATCCCCCAGCACACAAAGTAAACATCGGCTATTGGGGGTTGGCATATATCTGTCATATATACCACATTCGCATTCGTATGCCGCATACCGCGTGCAAGGAATCTTAGCTTTAGGGACCATCCAAAGTTGGCAACATTGCTACGATCTTACAAAACGTACTACCTTCCATCCCCCCAAAGTACTAGTACATATAAACATTTTAAATACGATTTAATTTACACGATTAGTGTCAATTAAATATCAACATTCTATTAAACGATAAAATTGATACATTACTGACATCCCCTTCTCCTCCCCCATCGTAGACTTTGTTTGATCGTGATAATGATGACAACTTTGGACAACCCCTAACTCGATATTACTAATGGGCTTTACCCAGTGTTGCCAACCGGAAGGTACTTAGAATCCTTGAAGTTTTGCATTACAGCATGGAACCCAAGTGGCGGCAGCCATAAGCTTGCTAGGGCGGGTTCGGGGGGGCATGTTTCTCCCTAGATAAAAGATTCACCCGGTACTTGTAGTACACGGGTGAATGACAACGTAGTGTAAATACGGGCGAAAATAGCTTCAGTATGGAACAGGAAGTAGAATGCCTGCCTCCAGAGTCAAATGGTTACTTACATCGGCACAGAGTTGGTGAAATGGGAGAGAATGCAAAAAGACAAGATGGCGGCCATAGAACGCCGTCGATTTCACTTTTAAATCTTATTAAACCAGATGTTTTAATATATTTTTCAACTCAAAGGTAGCGGGGAAATATGAAGACATACAAAGAATAAATGTTGCTTCTTAGATTGTGAAATTAGGCTCTCATTTCATTAACACGCTTTTTCGACCATTTTTATATAAGGCTGGTCTTCACCCGTGTACTGCGAGTACCGGGTGAATCCTTTATCTAGCTTCTCCCCAGAATTTCTTTTTAATTGGCCTATTTTGAAGACATTTCCAAGGGGTTATAGGCTAATATTTTAGCATATATATATATATAATATGATATTTAATTTACTTGTATTTATTTATTTGTTTAAGTACAGTACAGGATATGAATTAGCAAAAAAGAAAAAATAGCAACCAAAACATTCTTTGATTGAAATTCATGGGATTTTGGGGTCGATCCATGACTCGTGAGGTGACTGATCAGAACCTTCAATTTCCGTGACTCTCACTGGAATTTCGTGAGAGTTGGCAACACTAGGTTACCACGGACCCATATAACCCTTCCACTTTACAAGAACAATTGTACAGTTTCTTATCTCGTCAACTCTTCTCGCTTCAATGTATCATGTGTTATGTAACCATTACAATCCTTCCACAGTGATTGTTCGGCCCTGGCACCAATCATCGGTAGCACACACAAGACCAGATTTTAAACGAACGGCACCCACTAGTCCAAGTGAGACGCCACCTATCACTTCTACTGAAATGCAAATGGAAACCACAAGTCTATAAAAACAATTATTAAAAGAAAAAAAAAGAGTATGAAAGCAGCATATTTCAGCAGTTGTGAACGCTCACGACCACTGATAATCGTCCTAATTTCTCGGAAACCTGTAACTGTTGCACAGGAAGTGCACCTAGCGAGTAAAATTTACCGGATGCGCCACCTAGGCCGTAATCGATTAACATGACCTGGGCGACTCTGGTCATCCGAGTCGTCAGAATTTCAAATCGAACACCGCGAGTGGAGTCGACAAATACACGTGCTGTGTGCAAAACGATCCGACCCCAGTAACCCACCTCTTGGCTGGGGTTGGCTACGAGTGATGAAGTCACATTTGCGCGTGTACCGCCCTGCAGGATAACAGCTACTAGTACCAGTCATACATATTTTTTTTAAAGAATAACCTAGATTAATGAAATAGAAATATAGCTAAACTAGGCCATCATAAAATACTTTAAATCCTATTTTGCTGTAGTTTTATCGGTTATTAAAAAAAAAAAAAATGGTTTGGGATTAAGACATCATTTTTTTCCACCCCGAGCATGGAGAAGTGTATTCGATTATTCGACCCGAGTTTGTAGGATGTGAGCATGTGCCAAAAAGTGGCTCGGGTGACCCGAGTTGATTAATCGATTACGCCCCTAGTGAGTAACGTCCCGGATGCGCCAAAGTACCATAATACTGAGTCTGAAATAAAGTATTTAATTAAATTATCAACATTTTTCTTGATTTACACATGGCAGGGGCCTAGCTTCCATATATGCAGGCACGCAGCTGCATACCACCTGAGATTGCAAATATGTATATTTAAAAAAATATATATACATGATGTTTTATAGTGTTTTATTCCATTGCATTTTTTATTCCGACAGGGTTTTATTCCATCGCTGAAAAGGTCTGTGTACCACCTGAAAATCCTGAGCAAGGCCCCTGGGCCTATATGCAGGAGTCGGAGGTATTCGATGGCAGCGAGCCGAAACGGTGGTAGCCGGGAATTTCCCGGGTAGCGGCGAAAAGTTGGATGCGCGAGTCGGTGATAGGCCTAACACCAAAGGCTTAACCGGTGGTACCTTACCTCTGATAGAGAGGAGGTATAGCGAGTTTATTAGGTGGGTAAGGAGGGGGGGAGGGGGAGGGGAGGAGGGGGTGACGCAGGGCGAGCCGTGTGTGTGCTCCGGTTTCGGCACACAGTTTATTAGGCCCAAATCTGGAGCGTGTCTCTGTGTGTGTCTGTGTGTGTGTGTGTGTCTCTGTGTGTGTGTCTCTGTGTGTGTGTCTGTGTGTGTCTGTGTGTGTGTCTGTGTGTGTCTGTGTTGTTTGTTTTGCTGTCAAGGCACACACAGAGACACAGAGTCACACACACAGACACAGACAGAGAAGGGTACAGATGCAGAGGGATTTCCCAAATCTATAAATAACTTCACGTGTAGCTATAATCAAAGTGTTATGCGCTCCTGCTTAGCACTTGACACAGTTCCCGACGTCGGCGATAGCTACCCGGTAGTAGGCTGTACCACCAAAACCCGCTACCACCGACTCCTGCATATAGGCCCTGCAAAGTAAACACATAAGTAGTCTCCGACCGACACTATCCTTTATTGGGTCATACCGAAGACCCTATAATACTAAGACGGCTCACTCAGCCTGTACTGTGTAATGAAAATGATCAAACCCACCACTTGGTGTGCTGGCTGTTCTCTTGGTTAAACAGGTGCTATATTATATGTATATATGAATGTGAAAGATGTGTAATGATGGTGATGCTGATGATGATGTGTATTTGTTCATAACAATTTCATATTGATGTGTATTCATACTTACCTATCTCATGTATAATATAATTGTATGTGTTTACATGTGAAACACCAACCAGCAGCCGGGCTGATCAAACCCACCACAAGGTGGCACTGCGAAATTTACATTACCATGGGAGAGATAGGGAGTGAGCCGTCTTAGTATTATAGGGTCTTTGGTCATATAGACTCCTGTTGGCACAATCAGTGTTCTTTTTTTTAACAATTAAAGAAACACCACCACCACAACCGTGATCATCTCATTTACTCAGTCTAGATAAAAAAAGATTCACCCCGTACTACAGTAGCCTGAGATGGGGTGAAGACCGATCCATTAGAAAAAGTGGCGAACGGCTGGCTAAATGAAATGTGCACATAAATTCTTAATTTAAGAAGCAAAATATAATTCTTCGCATATTTTATATTTACATGCTACTTTTGGATTGCTAGATAAAATATATTAATTGCGTATCTCAATAACTTGAAAAGTCAAACCGACAGCATTCTTGGGTCGCCGTCTTGCTTGTTTGTTTACATCTTCTGCCATTTCACCAACTCTAAGCCAATATAGGTCGACACTGGAACCAGCAACTCCACTTCCCGTGTAATAGTCAATCTGTTTTCACTTGTTTTTTAGACTAGGTTGCAATTCACCTCTACTCTGGGCAGGGGTGAATCATGTACCTACGCGAACAGATGCGGACAGTGAAAAGTCTACGATGGTGCACCAGCTAAATTATATCACTGCATTCTCAATACAACTGAAATGATCTCACTCTACACTTTTTTTGTTTGTTTGTTGGTCCATTAGTTGTTTAAGCAAGGGAAATTTCAGTCATAGGCGACTGGTCTTCTTCATTCCACTGCTGGTCGATAGAAAGCCCGAGCCTACACTTTTACTGACCCAAGGGATTTTTAACCTCCCACACCACATAAGCCGTGTTTACACGGGGAATTGTAAAGCGAATTAGACAAAGCGATTTATATGAAGCGAAGTACTGGCGCGTTTACACACGGAGCGGTTTAAGGCGGAAATCGATATCTGCGCATGAGCAAGTCCAGACTAACCAGCGCCAGTTTGGGTTCATCGACGTCACCACGAGAGAGTGTGGGTTCGAACTAGATATGTATTGATTGAATCGTATTGTTTTGGAACGGTCAAAATTTCTGCTGGATACTGAAACCCTAAAAATAAATGATGAAAAAAATATATGTGCACCTCTAGCCGGTTCATAGACCAAATGATATAATATGCGCTTTTGATCGACTGGAAAGTCAACAAACTAAGGTCTCGACTGCGCATGCGTGTGAGGTGCTTAAGCTAGTTCGCTTCATATAAACTACCTCGCGAGGCGGTTTGTATAAAGCGAATAATATGAATTGATTCAGCCCTAATCCGCCTCAGAGTCACGTTTACACAGCGAATGTATGGCGAACTAGGGAAGGTGCATTATTTGAGGCGTTTCAACTCGCCCGTGTAAACACGGCTATAGACATGGTATGAGAGCAACCGGCCTTTGATGACACTGTAAGTTATACACAGCGGCGGAAATCCAAATTGGCAGAGCTGGGGGCACGGGGAATCGAACCGGCGACCCTCAGATTAGGAGTCTGACCTAGAAAAAAGTCAGACACTCTAACCACTCCGCCACAGAGAATGCCATCAGAATCGATTTTATGAATAAATTATTGCTGGCCTCGGTCCAACCCCCAGCTGTGTTAACAACTCAGAGCAACAATGTTTCATTATGCATAGGATGCTAAGTAAGAAGTCTTCAAACAAACTTTTAGCAGCATTTAAAATGGGTACAAGAAGTGACTACAATCCGCTAGGCGTCGCTGGTGTTATATGACACTAGGGGGCACCAGCAGCCTGGTTTGATTGAACATGTGTCTTTTTTGTTTTTGCCTGGGGAGTGGTGTGAGGAACATCAATCCAATCCATTCCATGCTTTCTGAAATGTAGATATATGCAAACCCGCATAATTATTAAAGTTCACCGGAATACATTATAACTATAGGAAAAACAGACCAGCAAATTAAGTCACTTTTAGATCTAAATCAAGACCGTTTCTAGATATAAATGCATGTCAAATGTGTTGAGGGAAACGTGATGGGTGCATATATTAATCCGACACTGTGCTTTTTCTTCCAATAATGTACTATTAATATTATATTTAATATTTCCAGTCCATTTCCCTCTGGCTTTTATTTAGACTTATAAAGTTTTGGGGACTAACTACCCAATGTGTTAGCTCTGAAGTCTAATTCACTGGATTCTTACCACTACCGTCGGGTTGATGGTGGAAATCACTAATTCTAGATATATTGAGATTTAAATCTAGACTTATTAGACTTGTACTGTGTGGACAAATTAGCAGTTAAACTAACCTTTCATTACTAAATTTGGTGTTTTGATTAGATTTAATTCTATTTTTGTACCTTTTAAACATGCATTTGAATGGCAAACCCAAGATGGCAGAGGGATAATTTTCGCCACTTTTGTAATGGGTTGGTTTTCACCCCTATACTACAAGTAGGGTGAATCTGTTATCTACGGGGTATACAATCATTTTGCTAGTACTGTGTTTTATGAAAGCGGAAAATGGTCTTCATCTCCATACACAGGGTTCAGGAAAAGACTACTGTACAACTAGGGCATGCATCTAACTTGTAAGTACCGTTAGCTGTCCAAATAACACAAACTGCTGTTTTGAAAGTGGACCATATGTTGCTAGATAACTAACGGTAGGTACCGCATAGCAACATAAAATACCAGGACAATGTTTGACACATGAAAAACAAGAAAGCAGCACAGCTGTTAGATATTCTCTGCACTATATGGCATAATCCAGCACATGTAAGTCTAGCCAATTATCCACACTAATTAGGCACACGGAATCACATTGTAAACCCAAAGGTTATAAGTCTACATCTTTGTTGCTTAGTAAGTATTCTTCTCATCGGCTCATTCCTGAATTAATTTCTCGCCTCAGTTTTTTTATCCTGAATAAACCATGCATTACACCAATAAGAAAACATATAAAGTACAATGTACACATGCTATGATATCATGGATAAATATAAAGTTGCATAGTCCGATGGTTTTTAGTTTACCGCCATTTTATGAGATAAATACACTGAAGTTGATCGCTATAATCTACTTTCCTTTAGTTTAAAGTGACTTAATTTAAATGGATAACTTTGGCGATGTTTAAAGTAAAAACATACCATATTAATTTTGTCCAAGCCTGTCAAAATTCGGACAGCATAGGCTTCAAAGTAGGAACAGGTTCTATTTAAATTGGCTTAATATCACCTATGCAGCAATAAATGCCTAATAAGTGCATGGGTATCCAAGTTGGATATGGAGGTTCTGCGTAAGAGTTTTAGTTTTGAAAATTTGATGTTTTCATCGGACGATGCAGCTTTAAAGTTGCATAGTCCAATAGTTTAGAGTTTCTGTCATTTTCTGAGATAAATATATTAAATTCATTGTTATAAGCTACCTTACTTTAGTTTGAAGTAAGTTTGATTTTAAATGGCTAAGTTTTGAGATATTTGAAATGCAAACATGCCAAAACTCTGACAGCATAGGCTTCTGCAGTAACAGGTTCTATCAAATTGACCCATTGTTCCCTTCTATGTGGCGACATATGTTTAATAAATGCACCAGTATCTAGGTCAGATATGCACAATCAATTCTAGATAATTGTTTTGGCTTTGAAAATGTGATGCTTCATCGGACTATGCAGCTTCAAGTATTCGAGTCGAGATCCACTGAAACCCAACAACAACCAGCCCAAGACTGTCTGGTAATCAAAGACTATAACATTGAACAATACTCAGATATTACTAGCTGATATACTGGTCGAACCTGGCAGTTATCTCATCTAACATACATGACGTCAAGGTGCACGGTAGAAAGACCAGAAATCGCAACGCGTGGGAGAGACTACAGTAAAACCTCTCTAACCGACCACCTCCACAGATCAACCACTCCGCTAGAGGGGTCGCTTTATCTGGGTCCCAAACAATCGCCCATACAATACCATTGTAATGATAACAAAAATTATTAAACCGACCACCTCTCTAAATGGACCATTTAAAGTCGGTCCCATGGTCGGTCGATTTAGAGAAATGTTACTGTACCACCAACCTGCCAATCATTCCCGCTCCCAAGATAACACCCCACCACATAATTGGAGTAAGGCAATCTGTTAATGCTATCTACGATATCTTATGGAAATGGATGCTTGAGCTTGGGTTTCTAACCATTGATAGGCGTGTGCAATGCTATTGACATTTATGACACTTATGCTGGTGAGACCTTAGTGTGGACTTGGCATTTCCATAAATAGATATGTTTAACTATATCGAATACAACCTCAAATCTCAACACGCCATTTCACAACTACGTACTCCAGACGTACATGTATATTCGCTATTTTATTCATATATAAGCGAGGACCATGTTATAACTGACCACTTGTAAATACTGAAGTATGTAAATGCATATTCGTACGACTTTTACTAACTATATGCACATCCGTACGCACTATGATGAACATTTACTGCAACCATGTAAATATATATGCAATAACACATGCTAGCATGATACAATCATGCACTGCGTTTTTTGTTTTTTTTTAGGACGTAATACTAGACATAATTTAAATTTTGTCGGTGCCATCTATGATATAATTCCACATATAATATATAGGAGTCGGGACCGAGAAAATAGCATTAAATTACCACCAAGTCTAACAATTCCAGGTCTAGTTAATCAACACATTCTCAATGTTCGGTAAACCTGCTCTATCTTTACAGCCCCATCCGGTTTGGGCGACCTCACCAGTTTGGGCACGTGTGTGTGCGCGTGTGGTGTGTGTGTGCGTGTGGTGTGTTGTTTTAGTTGTTGGATTTTTGGGTTTTTGTGGATCTGGAGCGGGGAGGGCAGGCCGCACCAGTTTGTTGAGATCACACTATTTCACTGATTTTAGGCGGTCCCATTAGTTTGATGAGGTCCCAACAGTTTGCCAAGGTAACACCAATTTGACAAGGTCTCAGCAGTTTGATGAGGTACCACCAATTTGAGGAGGTACCACCAATTTGACATGGTGCCACCAATTTGATGAACTACCACCAATTTGATGAGATCCCAATTTGATGAGGTACCCACCAATTTGACAAAGTTCCACCAGTTTGACGAGGTCCCACCAATTTGATAAGGTACCACAAGTTTAAGGAGGTCCCACCTGTTTGATGAGGTCCCAACAGTTTGACAAGGTACCACCAATTTGACAAGGTCCCACCAATTTGATGAGGTACCACCAATTTGACGAGGTCCCACCAATTTGATGAGGTACCACCAATTTGACGAGGTACCACCACTTTGACGAGGTATCACCAATTTGCCAACGTTCCACCAGTTTGACGAGGTCCCACCAATTTGACAAGGTCCCTTCATTTTGGAACGACAGCCACTATCAGATTGGGGAGGACCTCCCAGTTTAATGACACTCCATTAGTTAGAGTGGTCCTACCAGATTGCGGAAGCCACAACAGTTTGTGGAGGCTTTGTCAATTTGGAGAGGGTCTGGCAGTCCTCACCAATTTGGGGGGAAGGGGGGGGGGGGCGGGAGATCCCACCAGTTTCGGGAGAGAGGGGGGGGGGCGGGGGGAGCCCCTCTTCCCCTTCATCCCACCCCAATCTCCAGAAAAGGAGGGTGTACCTTAAGGGGCTGTCACATTAGGGTTTTTTGCGGGAGTGTATGGCGGCGTAGGCGCGTTACGTCATATATGTCGGCATACGCCGTATACGCTACGCATACGCTACTCATACGCCGCCAGATGCCGGCTTATGTGAAGCGTATGAGGCTTACGCCGCCATACACTTTCATAAATCCGTCCGTCCAAATTTTTTTGTGCATGTTCAAAAAAACTCGACCTATGAGGGCGTATGGCCCATACTGTCAAAAAATGTCACAGCACGCTCCCATACGCTCCTCGTAGGTTCCACATACGCTCAAAACCACCCGAAAGGTCACCAAATGTCATCATAGGCCGGCACGTGCAGGACCTACGTAGGTTTTCAATACGCTCCCGCCATACGCCGTAATGTGACAGGGCCTTTACGGTCAGTTATACATCTGCCTCTTTATACAGGCGTATTTAATTTCTAAATGGATAATCAAGCCAAGTTGCCATAACCTTGAAAAGAAAAAAATACAAAATGCATTCATTAACAAAGATGATAGACGCCCTCTTATAACAAGTATTGTTAAATACTGGGTAAGTAGTGCGCATGTGCGTATGTGAAAAATAGGATCAGCATCTAACCAGTGTGGCTTTACAGAAATAAGTACTCACTGACCATACATCATTCATTATACTGCCTCTCACATTAATAATAACTCATATGTCATTTGATACTTTCCAAGTAGTGCAGTTTGTTTTACAGAACTAACCGCTTCATTTTGAAGCTAGCTCTCAATGTATGCAACAAAACAACACAGTCCCACAGACACACGCAGTCCCACACACACACAGTCATATACATATACGCATACACACTCTCATTCACACGCACACACACATACACTCAGTCACATACACACTCAGTCACATACACATACTCACATACACACACTCAGTCACATAGACACACTCTCATTCACACGCACATACACACTCACACACGGTCACATACATACACACACACTCACATATACACACACACTCACACATAGTGACTGACTCACACAGAGTCTGTACACATGTGAGGATATGGAATTCAAGGCTTTTCAATGCTGTTTTTGATAGGAATTCAAGACTATTTTCATTTGGATTTCAGGAAAAAAACAACAATGGTGAATGGCGGTTTCGGACTAATTTAGATCAGTGGGGACAGTTTAATGGTATTCAAGGCTTTTCAAGACCAATTACCCAAAATAGGTTAAATTAAAGGCCTTGGAAATGGGGCAAATAAAGTTCAAGACTTTCCAGGCCCTATACGGACCCTGCACAGTCCCACACACACTATCACACACACAGACACATACATATGGGTCACTCTCCTGAAAACTGGTCAGCATGAGATGGGATTTTAAAACATCAATAAAAACCTTCCTACTTATTTTTTTCCTTATACTTTTCATATTCATGTTCAGATTTGATGAAAGAAATAAGGGAAATAAAATAAAACTGTGTGCAACTTTGGTCTTTTTAGTTATGAACTGTTTTTGTACCAAAAAACCCCATTTTACAGTCAGCCATTTGTAACATGACATATGGGACGTGGTTGAATCCTTATTAACATCTTGTATTGCATTGATATATCAAACAAAACAGTTCCCAAATCAAAGAGGAAGTATGTATTAACATGTATGCATGCTTAAATTAAAAAAAATAAAAATTTAATGTCTTCAGAAATAACATTACAAATTTCCGTCACAGGTGTAACCGTGGTGTCTGGATGCCACACAAATATTGTACACTAATTATTCAGTGAATAAAGCATGGCTGGGAATTACTTTTTTTTATCAATATAAGCACTGGATATTTCTGTATATTATGCCACGATTAATATGCTTCTAAGTATGATATACTGCCATAAGAGATATCTTATTCATGGACTACACCTTTATTTTTTATCTCATCAATTTATATTTTACATAGATGTAAAGGGGAGATTTCCAGCTTTCATTTGCAACCAAAAAATGTAAAAAATTTAAATATTAAATTTTAACTCTCCATGTGACACTTCTGGCCAGTTTTCAGGAGTGACCCATCACGCTGACGCTCACACATACACACTCACACATATGCACACACACACACTCACTCACACTCATAGTCCCACACACACACCCATACACACACACTCACAACCCACCCACCACACACACACTCACATACACACAGCCCTCCTCCCAGTATGACGACGGTGACCCCGGCACCGTCCGGCTCAGACGGCCTTGGCGCCAGGGTGGGGGCAGCGTATGCTGCCAGGCAGGGGCAGCGTGCTGCTGGGCATCATCGTGTCCGAGGTGGCAATCTTGTGCAGCGGGCTAATGGTGATGTCGGCCTGCAACACCGCGTCCCGCCGCTTCAGTAACGCCTTCAGCTTTGTGGGAAAGTCGGTCATGATGCCCATAGCGCCGTGCTTGAAGGGGCACTTGAAGTCGTCCTCGTCATTAAGCACCCACAGGTACGCCTGTGGGGGTGTGGGGGTGGGTGTGGGCAAGCAGGGCACAATTATTAATACCAGGGTCTGTACACATTTGAAGATATGGAATTCAAGGTTACTTCAAGGCTTTTCAAGGTTGTTTTTGATAGGAATTCAAGACTATTTTCATTCGGATTTCAGGGGAAAAAAGAATTGCGATTTCGGACTAATTTAGATCAAGGCCTTGAAATGGGGCAAATAGAGTTCACCACTTTTCAAGACTTTCCAGGCCATGTACAGACCCTTGCACACAGTCTCACACACACACAATCACACACACACAGACACATACATATACACACTCATTCACACTCATACACACTGACACTCGCAAACACAGTCACATATATACACATGCACACTAGCACACACACTAACACTCACACACACACTCAGTCACACACACACTCACTCATACTCACACACAGTTACACAGTCACACACAGTCACATACACACACTAGCGCACACTCACTCACACTAACACAGTCACAAACTCACTCATACATCCCCCCCCCCCACCCACACATACTCACAGCCCCCCCCCCCCCCACTCTCCAGTCCGACGGCGATGACCCCAGGGCCGGCTGGTTCAGATGGCCTTGTCATTGGGCGGGGGCAGCGTGCTGCCAGGCAGAGGTGGCGTGCTGCCCGGCGTCGTCGTGTCTGGGGCACCCATCTTGCGCAGCGGGATGGTGGTGACATCGGCCTGCAACGCTGCGTCCCGCCGCTCCAGGAACGCCTTCAGCTTCGTGGGGAAGTCGGTCATGACGCCCGTGGCACCGTGCTTGAAGGCGCGCTCAAAGTCGTCCTCGTCATTCAGCACCCACAAGTACGTCTGTGGGGTTGGGTGTGTGGAGGTGGGTGGCAATCAGGGCACAATTATTAAAGCTGCATATGCATAATCCGATGAAAATATCAAATTTTCAAAACCATTATCTAGATTTGAGGGGGTCTGTGGGGGTGGAGGTATGGGTTGGGGTGGAAAATCAGGGCACAATTATTACCGTATTCTCACTGGTTAACACATTGGGTGTTTAAATTGGCAAATTGCTGAAGTGGAGGGGGGGGGGGGGATGTTCACCCACACATGGGTGTTTAAGGGGTGGGCGTTTGCGAAATATTGGCCAAGTGGTGGGGGGGGGGGGAGTTAATCCACACATGTGCGTTAACCCGTGAGAATACGGTAATATCAGGGTCCATATATATGTGAAGATATGGAATTCAGCTTTCAAGACAGGGTTCAACCACATATTTAGGAACCTAATTTAAGGCCTTTTTAGCGGCTTTTCAGATAAGAAATTCATTTTGTATGGCAAACAAATATGACATTATAATGATTATATACATGTCAACTCTTTATGGTCTTACTTCACCAGGTTTCTATATGCTAGTTTTATAAAGCAAAAGCAGTCTAGTAGCTACGACGATGCAAAGCAGAATATATTATGTTAATGCGCATAATTAAAGTATCAGGATTCTGTCATTGGTCGGTGTAGCTGGTAAGGGAAACAAATGAAATCGAAACTGCTTTCGAATCGGACTTTGATACATCTACAAATTCAAAGGTTTTTCTGCACATTTTGTCAATTTTTAACGCCTTTTCAAGCTATTTTTCAGTTTAAGGCCCTTTCAAGAGACAACTTCAAAATCAAGGCCTTTTCAAGATTGTGCGAACACTGCAAGGCAGGCTGTTCTTTATAGGAATTGAAAACTATTTTCATTTGGATTTCAGGAAAAATAATAAGAATGGCGATTTTGGACTAATTTAGATCATTGGGGACAGTTTAATGGAATTCAAGGCTTTTCAAGACTAATTACCCAAACTAGCTTACAGTCAAGGCTTTTCCAGGCCTTGGAATGGGGCAAATGAAGTTGAAGACTTTTCAGGCCCCGTATGGACCCTGTAATAGTAAGCCACCATTATCGCATTCGGCCAGGTGGTTTTGGTCACCCTCGTCATTATATAGTTAATTAAGTATTTACTATTACTAGTGCTACTAATAATAATACTGTCACGAGGCGCGGAAGGGAATTACTTGAATCTACTCCCCATGTTACTAACACCACAGCCCTCTCCCCACCACCTACTCTCCATGTTACTAACACCATGCCCCTCTCCCCACCACCTACTCCCCATGTTACTAACACCATACCCCTCTCCCCACCACCTACTCCCCATGTTACTAACACCACGCCCCTCTCCCCACCACCTACTCCCCATGTTACTAACACCACACCCCTCTCCCACCACCTATCCCTCCCTCTACACCACACCCCTCTCCCCACCACCTACTCCCCATGTTACTAACACCACACCCCTCTCCCCACCACCTACTCCCCATGTTACTAACACCACGCCCCTCTCCCCACCACCTACTCCCCATGTTACTAACACCACACCCCTCTCCCCACCACCTACTCCCCATGTTACTAACACCACGCCCCTCTCCCCACCACCTACTCCCCATGTTACTAACACCATGCCCCTCTCCCCACCACCTACTCCCATGTTACTAACACACACCCCTCCCCACACCTACTCCCCATGTTACTAACACCACGCCCCTCTCCCCACCACCTACTCCCCATGTTACTAACACCACACCCCTCTCCCCACCACCTACTCTCCATGTTACTAACACCATGCCCCTCTCCCCACCACCTACTCCCCATGTTACTAACACCACACCCCTCTCCCCAACACCGACTCGTCACCCAGTCATTACCGGACCCTCGCTAGTTCTTGGTGATGTCCACAGATGGCGCCACTACTGACCTGGATACCCCGGCGTCTGAGGTGCGAGAAGAACGACTTGTTGACCAGAAGACTGTAAACCAATTAAATGTGTCTATCAACGGTGAGTAGACTATGTGCCTAACTACAAAACTAAACATCAACGGTTGTGGTTCATTAACTGTGCTTAAACTTAACCTGTACAATAATACAACGCGATTTGGGAATTTGGATGGTTAACATTTATTTAAAGTTGCATAGTCCGACGATTTTGAGTCTGTCATTTTCTTAGATTAATATAATGATAATAATAATGATGATACTGATAATAATAACAATTATTATTATTATAGATATTTATCTCCGAAATGAGAGAAACTCAAAACCATGGGACTATGCAACGTTAAATAAATGTCAATAATAATAATAAGAACGATAACACTAATAATAATTATTATTGCTTAGCAGCTTTACAATATTTCAAACATTCTTGGTTTTATATCCCCATCACACTCCTGCTGTGAGTAGGGACAAGTGGCGGGATGTAACGAATTATATTTATTCGTTGCAATACTCAACTAGATTATGTTTCAACATATTTGGGGAGGGGGGGAATAGATTGACCTGTAATGAAGTACTTTTCCCACCTACTTTTATGTGATCTATAACGCATATTGCTAGTATAAAGGCGTGGAAGGGTTTCATTTCGTTTGTTGTTTTAGGTGCTAGCAACATCTAAGGTCATATCAGGACAGGTACCGACTTGTGACAGTGCACACTCATAGCGACTGTATAGTGCTGCCCCACTGGGAAACCAGGCCACCAGCACCATGACCTGATATCCCACTCAGTCACATTATCCTGGCACTGAGCCAACCAGTCCTTGCCCTATCCTAATAATGCCGGGCGCCAGGCTAGGAAGCGACAAGTATCACTTTTTAAGTCATTGGTTTGACTCAACCAGGATTTGAACCCATAAACTCATGGGTTCCGATCTCCCGATCTCCCAAAACAGGAGACGGACGCTCTACTCATTCAGCGACCCCGTCTGGTGCGTGGAAGGGAATTATTGTAATTATTATGATTGTTATTATTATTGTCATTCTGAATATAGACAGGATCACGGTTCCGACTGCGCATGCGCTGAAAATGGCCTTGGCAGCAAAGCAAATGCAAATGGCCATTGAGTTTGTCGATACGCATAGGG
Organism: Branchipolynoe longqiensis; assembly: GCA_030323885.1. Classification (NCBI taxonomy): domain Eukaryota; kingdom Metazoa; phylum Annelida; class Polychaeta; order Phyllodocida; family Polynoidae; genus Branchipolynoe; species Branchipolynoe longqiensis. Next base: position 39,454,660 of record CM059195.1, read on the forward strand.
AATTCAGAGAAATATATAACCAATATCTGATTAACCCTACTAATTTTCTAGTTCTACATGTGCCATTAACCGCAGGATATAAATAAAAACATTAATAAAATAAGTAAAACTGACTCTGGCTATGGCTCTAACACTAATCTGAGTGCCCAGATTTGTCCAAATCTAAATGCACATGGCATAAGATGTGCATATTATATTGATGTAAATGCAATGCTGGATAAAAGATTAACATCTTAATTTATTATATATATTTTTTTTAGTTGGTATTCTATGTTTCAAACAAAAGCTGAGATGAGCTGAAACTAGCACATTTCATAGCTGCACCCAGTGTATTAGCATATGCAATGTGCTTCTCGCAGGTTTGTTTTGCTCTGACGCATCCCACAATGGACCGCGCCGTTGGAACGGTGATGTAGTCTATTGCCACCTCCTTGTTATGCTCATGACTGGTGGCGCCACCAAGACTAATATATATTAGAGGCACGACAATTGGTCGGATAAAAATACATTTAATATCTGCTAAAAGAAGGGGCGGGTGCGTGGGTTAGAAAATGCCAGTCGGAAACGCAAAAGATTAATTCCCAACAATGGTGAGATATCACGTGACTGACCTAATTTCCGCCATGGTCCCGCGTTTATTGCTTCCTGTGAACATGAGCATAAATGCCAGTTTCCAACAAATTGGAACATTATCCTTTTTATGCCGCCTCAAATGTTTAATAAGTATGCCGTTATCCAATTAAATAACAAACAAAACAAAAATCTTCCAAGACAAAATCAGAAATAAAATATAAATATTAGGACTTTGGGAGGGCACTCGAGCTCACGGGTCACACCGGGTGAAATCACGCATAGTCCGATGAAAATATCAAATTTCCAAAACCAAAGCAATAATCTAGATGTAATTCTACATATCTATCTACCTTAAAAGCTGGTACACTTGTTGCCACATAGAAAGGAATACTGAGGCAATTTAATCAGATCTATTACTGCATAATCCTATGGTGTCAGAGTTTTGAGATGATTGCCAAAATTTATTTTGAATGTTTGCACTTCAAATATCTCCAAAGTTAGCCATTTAAAATAAAGGTTACTTCAAACTAAAGCAAGGTAGATTATAACGATCAACATAATGTATTTATCTCAGAAAATGACAGGAACTCAAAACCATCGGACTCTGCAACTTCAAATACCAGGAAGAGCCTAAATAACCGGTTCTTAAATTATTTTAAAATGTACTCTTTTTTATAAGTCCGGAATACTTAGATCTATATAATTACATCACAGATAAGAACTTTGGATTTATTTTTATAAAGGTTTTATGTCCTGACAACATCTAATGTCATACCAGGAAGGGACAATAACAATAATAATAATTAATTAAACAATTTCTATCTTAACATTTTTTAAATATTTAAACAAAAGTATTTTCATGGAATGATCGATATCCCTACGCAGAACGGCAGTATCAGAGCGTGAAAATCGGAATAATTCCGTGGAAATGGGAAGGGTTGGCAGGCATGCACTTGGACATCTACTTACAAGTCTGCTAGGCGAATCAGGATGCGGAACGCCAGGCCCAGCTGCATCTCGCCTGTAGATCTGCGGAGAAGGAAGAACTGGACAATTAACCACGCAAACCACGGCCATGCTATATCAATACAGTAAAACCTCTCTAAATCAACCGACCATGGGACCGACTTTAAATGGTCCATTTAGGGAGGTGGTCGGTTTAGGGAGTTTTTTTATTATATCATTACAATGGTATTGCATGGGTGATTGTTTGGGACCCAAATAAAGTGATCGATATACGGGAGTGGTCCATCCGTGGAGGTGGTCGGGTAGAGGTTTTAGTATATATATATATTACTTAGCCTGGCACTCAGGATTACTATGATAGGACAAGGAACAGCAGAATGAGGAAGACCAATTGTCCGCGATGGAAATTTCCCCTGCTTAACTAAGGTACCAGAAGAAGAAAAAATCGCCATTTTTTGTAGCTAATAAATGTGGGTATGGTGCTTGTTAGTCATGCCGGTCCGGCTGGTGTAAAAGCTAAAGCCCCAGTCACACATACCCGGACGAGCCCCAAATTTTTAGCCGGACCACCCCCCCGGACTGTCCCGGACAGCCCTGGGTAAAATCACTATTTTGGTCGTTTTGGGGCTCGCAGTCACACCTACATGGTCTAGCCCCAGGTCTAGCCAGACCACCCCCGGACTACCTGGTGTATCGATGGAGTAGTCACGGATCAGTCCCGGACTATATACAAAAACGGGGCTCATCCTGGACTGATCCGTCATAAACTGGGCTATTCGTGGCTGATCCGTACTCATCTGGCTTGTCCGGGTCTTATCCGGGCAGTCCGGGAGTGGTCCGTGGCTACGTCGGGGCTGGTCCGGGTTCAACCGTGGCTAAAAAAGTGGCTCATCTGGGTTTAAAAAACGCCTGGACAGCCCCGGAGGCTACAGGGACTACCCCCGGATTACACCTGAATGATGCCGGATCGAGCCCGGATCGCAATATTCCCCGGATCACCCTGAATGTTTTAAACATTTTAAAACATCCGGGACAGAACCCGGATGAGGCCGGACCAGCCAAGGATCACCAAGGACCAGCCACGGTTGATGCCGGATTGGCATGGACCACGCTGGATCACGGTCTGGGGCTCGTCCGGCCCCTGATCCGGGTAGGTGTGACTGGGGCATAAGACTAGTAAGAGCCTTCCTGAGTGTCAGCATTTAATCAGGTCTGCTACTCACACCTGTCAGCCTACCTAACTCCACCACTTGGGCTCCTAATAATGCCAAGTGCCTGGCTAGGAAGCGACAAGTATCACTTGTTAAGTCACTGGTTTGACTTGACCAGGTTTCGAACCCGTGGGTTCGAATCCCACGATCTACCAAAACGGGAGACGGACGCTCAACTCATTCGGCCGGCCATCCCATCTGGGAGATGGTTAGTTATCAGGGTTACAGGAAAATAATATTAGTGTGACAAAAGACAAGTAAAGCTTGTTTTATTTATCGACGCCTCTAGAGCACATTGATTTTCGTATCATCGGCTATTGGACGTGAAATATGAGTAAAGGTCGCATTCCTTACACGCGTAATGCGTAATGTGAATGCGACAAAAAATCAAAACGCCTTGAAACCTATGAGCTACATTCCTTACACGCGTAATGCGAATGCGAATGAAATCCATTATCCCGATCGGTCCATGTAGCGATCGGTGCGTAATGCGTAAAGGTGGTGCGAATAGAAAGTCCTCAGTCGCCTTTGTCCATTGATATAAGGTTGGAGGAGGCGACTGATAATTACGGACAGCCGGGACAAGGTGGAGCGCGGACCTGTTAGGAAGCAGTCTTCAAGGCTGCTGAGTGGAAACATATGGTAGTGGTGGTGGTGGGGGGTTCGGGTTGGTAAAAATGCTACCAGAGCCACAAAAATATGAATACTTAGCTATAATTTGGTTATAATAAAGGTAGGAACCCCCATGTGACGTACAAAAAGTTACATAGATATAAATGCAATATTTGGTCATATACAGAGCAGTATGGAGAATAATTGTTTATTTTTATTTTTTAAATATAGCCAGTCGTGTGCCGCATTACGCATTACGCATAACGTGTGTAAGGAATGATGGCATTCGCATACCGCATAACGCATTACACGTGTAAGGAATACAACCTTAAAGAAGCCAGCTACAATACAAAGAGGGGAAGACCATCTCAACCTGCCTGTTTAGCTTAGAAAGGTTTACATTTGGGGTTTTACGTTCTAATAACATCGGAGGTCATATTATGAAAGCGACTGACTTGTGACAGTGTGCACTCATGGTGACTTCATAGTGCTGTCTCACTGGGATACAAGGATTCTGGCACCATGACCCGATATCCCACTCAGTCATATTATTCTGATACTAAGCTAACCAGTCCTTGCCCAATCCTAGTAATGCCGAGCGCCCGGCTAGGTAGCGACAATCATCAATTGTTTAAGTCATTGGTTTGACTTGGCAGGTTTCAAACTCCCAACCTTCCGCACAGGAAGTAGAAAATGGAACTCGATATAACAAAATGGTGGGAGGTAACTACCTCAGGATCTATATACTTAAGAGGTCAGTGATCCTCTTCATGCAGTCTGTGAATTCATTGGTTCTCACATTTAACTATCCAACCGCTGCAAATATTCTGCCAAATAAAAATGGCTGCTCCACGTTATTCATAACTCAGTCAGTAGCTACTATATTCACGCCACTGCGAAAACCACTCACAAACTTTGATAACTCACCATTATTTCTGCACCCTAAAGATCGCCAACTAATCACCAACGGATCGCCAACCTGTCTTCCCTGCAGTCGACAAACCTTCCCCACCCACCCCCGTTTTGGGGGTGTTTTTTGGTGTGTGTGTTTTTTTTTGGGGGGGGGGGCGGTTTCTTTGCTTTGATCGCAAGGAGATCGACGATCTATGTGGTGTTGTTTTTTTTGTCACAAGAGGTTGCAAAGTAGTCGCAAGCCTAGTGTATCTAGGGTCTTAGCGCCATGTTGGTAGTAAAGGCGATAGGAGGTGGAGAAGGAGCACCCAACGCATAATGGTTGGTTGGTTATTGAAGTTTTACGTCCTGCAACATGTAAGGTCATATCAGGATGGGTACTGACTTGTGACAGTGCACACTCATGGTGACTTTATAGTGATGCTCCACTGGGAAATCAGGCCATTGGCAGCATGCCCTGATATCCCACTCAGTCACATTTTCCTGACACTGAGCTAACCAATCCTTGCCCTATTCTATTAATGCAGAGCGCCAGGCTGGGAAGCAATACTTATAAATTTAATAAGTCTCTGGTTTGTCTCGACCGGGAACCGAACTCCCGACCTTCCGCACACGAGGGCGGCGCCACCGCGCTCCGTAAGGCGATATGAGATCGAAAAGAAGAACCCAACGTGTAAGGGAGGGCGGTTGGGTGAGGATTATAACGTATATACGCGCAAGGGGTAAGGTCATAAATAGCTAGTAGTATATGGAAAGTTGGAGTTGGAGAAGGCGCGGTGCGGAATCAGCGAGTAGTATGCAGGTTTGGGGCTTAACTCGAGATGGGATGTAAAAACTTCGGGGTATGTGAAGAGAGGCATATGGCTCGGGTTGTGGCTCGGGCATATGGCTCGGGTTGTGAATGAAAAGAAACGCAGAGGGGGTACGGGAGACGGAGAGGAGAAGGGGGGGAGAGGAGGGGGAGAGGAGGGGCGGGAAACGGTGGGAGGAAAGGGGGAGGGAGGGGGAGAGGGAGAGGTGGGGGGGAGGGGGAGAGGGAGAGGTGGGGAGAAGGGGGAGAGGGAAAGGAGAGGAGGGAAACGGAGGGAGGGGGAGGGAAACGAAGGGAGGGGGGGGGAAACGGAAGGAATGAGAGGGAGGGGTAGGGAGAGGGAGGGGGAGAGGGATAGGAGGTAAAGGGGAGGGGGAGGGAGAGGGAACGAAACGGAGGGAGAGGGAGGGGGCAGAGGGAGGAATATGGGGGAGGGAGGGAGGGGGAGGGAGAGGCAGGGGGACGGTGGGAGGGAGAGGGACAGGGATAGGGACAGGGGAGAGGACTCCGATGTCGATGGCGCACAACTGGCATTAGAAAAAGGGGTGGTTGGGTGGGCGCGGAGAAGAGAGGTGGAGGAAGGCATCCTGGTGGGTTAGTTGAACGGTGAGAAGTGAGGGACTGAGGGAGCTGCAGGAAATGGAGAGGGTGAGGTGGGGAGGGGGGAGGGGGCTCTGGAGGTGTTAAAGCCAGAGGGAGCGAGCCAGGGGACGGAGGCTGTTCCGGTGTCCTCCCAAAATCACCCATAATTCGCGAATTAGGAAGCACAGCTCCATACAATAGTCCGCAAAGTAAGACATAGCAAGCATTCCCACCTTAAACCAGCCTATGCACTTCTACCTGAGAACAGGTAAATGTTAACTGAGCAAACAGTGTACAATGACATGACAAGCATTCGCTATTTACTGTACAAGGTGGCGCGATAAGCTTCTGGGGAACTGATTTCCAAACCAGATAAAACATCCTTGTAAAAGAATGGTTCAGTTATTGTGCCTTGTCAATTATGACGCCCATACAAAGACAAATCTTTCAAATAGTCCATATTTACCTGAAAATAATCACGCAGATTAGAAACTGATACAAACTGCTTGGGAATTCTCTCACAAGTTCACAGATATTAGTGCTACTTGTGATAACTGTCAACAACTGCCAGTTGAAAAGTGAACAAAGTGGTACATGTTGAAAGAAACTTATTTGATTGAATAGACTTGTTCAAAAAGATATATATAGTTGACTATTATGGCTCAGTTGTGAGAATGACTTCAATCGTGAACATTGCCTCGTAGCACGAGTATTTCATTTTTTAAATTGTTGTTGTTGTTGTTGGTAAATATGTATATGCTGCTGAATAAGTCTTTTGTCAGTGCCGAAGCACTGGTCTTCCAGCCATTTTTTCAATTTAGGATTATTTACACAAAAATGGTATATACAGTAAGGTATATAATAATTATTGAATACACAATTTACAGCATATAACATTATAACACAATGAAATTCTGTCACGCATAAGTTCTACAGCAATATGGCAACAGTAGTGTCATATGGCTACATAAATATTATTCAGATCAATATGAGTATTTACATGGTATTTAGTTGTCTTCTGTACTCATTAGCGAGTGGAAATGAATATATTAACCCTTCACCAATGAGAACCGACACCGCATTTTAATAATGTTAAATGGAGGGGAAACTAGTTCTGTACAAAGTGGCTGTTAAAGCAGTACATGTACTTAATGATGTCTTTCCACCGATAAGGTCACATCAACAATCTAGTTTGATATCAATACAGTAAAACTTCTCTAACCGACCACCACAGATCGACCACTCCCCTATATTGATTGCTTTATTTGGGTCCTAAATGATCGCCCATACAATACCATTGTAACGATAAAAAAAATTCCCTAAACCGACCACCTCCCTAAATGGACCATTTAAAGTCGGTCCCATGGTCGGTCGATTTAGAGAGGTTTTACTGTATATCAATCTGCGATAACTAAATCCTGTAGCATTAATGCTGGAAAGACGCCTTAATTATTTATTACACCACTCCAATATCATGCTTCACTAAATTTTAATGGAAGAAACAAAAAAGCAGAAACCGATGGTGAGATGGCCGATAAAGCTGTCAACACTGACGGAATATTCTCCAAGAATAGTTTGTAAAGCTTGGTCATAGGCATAGTGCAAAGACTCTGCTTGGAGAAGTCTGGATGAAACCGGACTTCCGGCCTTTTCTCCCGCCATTCCCTGACAATGGTAAATTACAAAAACTCACAGAAACCCGCGTAACCACGAATATTCTTCATCCCTGAAATTTATTGTAATTTATTTTGGATTAAATATCTAAATTGGAAAAAAGACAAGAAAGAAAAAGGCAGACTACTTTCTTCACTATTTCTGTTATTGTTTCTTGTCCCAACTGGCCTAAATTGAAAGTAGTATTGACCGAATGGTACACGTGCCATTAGGAGAGAATGACTGACCACTTCATACGACACCGCAAATGGCCCCTTTCAGCTTAGGTGGTGTAAGGCCGTGTATCCATAGACTGTTCTATTGTGGTGTGTTTTCTTGTTCCGTGTTCGCTTGTGACCTTGTGACGCCCCACACAGACAATGAACCTGTGTTTTGCTTAGTGGCCTTTCCCATAAGTTGGACCCAGGCAGGCAATATAGCGAATGAACATGTTCATTGTCTGTGTGGCGCGTCACAAGGTCAGAAGCGAACACGGAACAAGGGAACACGCCACAAGGGAACAGTCTATGGATACACGGCCTAATACAGCACTGTATGACTTATGTATGAGACTGTCTCAAAAGGTGCTAAGCAATATGGGACAAAACTTTGTCCATTGTAACAATCAACATACTATCTACTTATGCATTTGCTCAGGATAAACTGATTTGTTTTTATACATGGTGTTTCTTAATCCCACTAGAATACATATCGATTTGAAGCAAATGTCCTTGTGTTTTCAGTGTAACCATTTATGTGCTGTGTTGTGTCAATCGTTACAATGGACAAAAACAATATGAGTGATCACCTTTTGAGACAGGCTCCTATATAACAGGCGTTGAGCAGTGTGAGTTAAGAGTTATATACGCACCGCACAGACAGCAAAGTGAGACAGTGCGTTTAATTAAATTGAACTTATGCACAGATATCTAACTAATAACAGGAAAGCAAAACGGATTGTACTACCATACCTGTTTAGTTTACCGAACTTATTATTCTTTAACAATCTGAAAACGAGGTCAGAATGCATTATGGGTACTGTGTTGTGAATGTGGATAGGAATTAACACATTGCATGCGAGAGTAACTAAATGTTCATTCTGATAGTTAAAGGATTTATTGAGCGCACACAAATGTCTTTATTGTGAAGAGACCTCCTGACACCTGACTAAATAACTAATCAACAGACAATATATCATGTCAAATGAAATTCACATCTACAGAAAGTGAAGCATGCTCATAATAACAATACAAATAATATTAATAGAATGATAATCATAATCAAATCAATATAATAATGATAATAATGAATCAATATATGTGATAAATCAATATAATAATAATAATTACTACTGACATTAATGTAATGATAATCAAATCAACATAATGATAACAGTGAATCAATATAACAATAATAATATATCAATATAATAATAATAATAATAAATATATATAACAATAACTCGATAAGAATTATAATAATAATAATATTATTATTATATTTGAACCGGTTTTTATTTATGCACGGAGATATTTCCAATGTGGTCACTATAGACGATTCCAGTAGGGTCACTATAGTGAAATGCTCGCTGTATACGTGTATTGGGTTGCTTGGACAGTAAATATTATTGTGACCTGGTGCTTGCACATTGGGCTTATACATAGATATTAACGTTGGTAACCCGGAGAAATGGGTAGGTGGTCAAAACAATTAATTTTAATAAAGGTAGGCTTCTCTTACTGGGGGATTGGTGGGTGGGGGGGGGGGGCAGCCAGAGAGGTGGCCTCAAGCATTTATATGTCATTGTTTACTTAATAATAGCAACAATAATGATGATGATGATAATAATAACAATCCTAATAATAATAATGATAATAATGGCAATAAACACATTAATAATAACAATAACAATAATAATGGATATAACCACATTACTTATTTTGTTTAACAATTTTTTTAAACTAAGTGATAATGATGATGATGGCGATGATGATGATAATAATGATAATAATAATAATAATATTTAAACAAATTTAAACACGAGTTACTGTATATACATGCAAGGAGTTTTCAGCAGACAACCACTACAGAGTAATAAGGCATTACGTGCATTGGCACATTAGCTGAGTGGCCTGAATGGTAAGTGAGAGAGTGTCTGAGAAGACTTACTTGAGCATAATGTTGGGCATGGGGATCTCGAAGGCTGCTTCGCGGATCGGCACGAAGGGAAGCAGCCCGGTGTAGAAGAGGCCGAGCGTGATGAGCACCCGGCGCATTGAGAAGAGCAGCAGGATGTCGGGGTTCTGTAACACGAGGTCGGCTAGCACACAGTACCGCCAGGAGGCAGGGCGCCGGAGGTAGGGGGCAGGAGGCAAGGGGCAGGAGGCAGGGTACAGGGTACAGGGCAGAAGCATATTGTGTCAGAGTTTTGGCGTGCTTGCCAAAATTAAATTAGTATGCTTGCACTTCAAATATCTAAAAATAATTATCCATTTAAAACACAAGTTACTTCAAACTAAGGTAGGGTAGATTATAAAGATCTGCCATACCTTAGTTTGAAGTAACTTATTTTAAATGGCTAACTTTTGGGCTATTTGAAGTGAAAACATGCCAAATAAACTTTTGCAAACACACCAAAACACTGACACCATAGGCATACGCAATAACAGGTTCTATTAAATAGCCACAGTATTCCCTTCTGTGTGGCGACAAATGTTTACAAAGTGCACCAGTATCTAAGCTAGATTTGTCTAATCAAATCTAGATAATTACTTTGGTTTTGAAAATTTGATGTTTTCATCGGACTATGCAGATGTTAAGTGAAAACACAAGTAAATTCTGCATGTGTATGAATGCGTACTTCACATGACTTGACTAAATCTCCACCGACTCACCTCCGCATAGCACTTCTCAGTGATGATACTGCTGCGGTTCCCCCAGATGGTCAACGACTCCCTGTCGTACTCCTTCACCAACTCGGACACCTGCAGAATCAAACACGCCTTAGCGTCTAGTCAAACCCATCCTGTATTTGGCGTCTCCACCTCATTCATCGAAAAGCTCTTCACTATTTAACACAAAAGTACCCTACCTCGAGAAGCTCTTCCTTATTAGCACAAAATTACCCTACCTCTAAAATGTCCTTATTTAGCACAAAATTACCATACCTCTAAAAGCTCCTCCTTATTTATAACAAAATTAGCCGACCGCCAAAAGGTCCTTCTCATTTATAACAAAAATTACCCTACCTCTAAAAGCTCTTCTTTATTATAATACAAATTAGCCTATGTCTAAAAGCTCTTCTTTATTATAATACAAATTAGCCTATGTCTAAAAGCTCTTCTTTATTATAATACAAATTAGCCTATGTCTAAAAGCTCTTCTTTATTATAATACAAATTAGCCTACCTCTAAAAGCTCGTCATTTGTCACAAAGTTAGCCTACATCAAAAAGCTTCTCCTTATTTATCACAACTTACCGTACCTCATAAAGCTTCTTATTTATCACAAAAATTAGCCTACTAATAAAAGCTCCTTCGCATATATCACAAAATTAGCCTACCTCTAAAAGTTGCTCATTCATCACAAAATCTCCAATCTTTTCTCCTTATTTATCAGAAAAATTGGCCTACCTCTAAAGCCATTAACTCAAATACAGAACAGCAGAGAGCTTTTAAAGAGACACTCTTTATCATGAAGGATCTACTGCCCTGACTCCCACCCCTTTCCCGAACCCTTCCCCTGCAATGCAACAAGTTCATCTTAAGCACATGTTCTACCACTTAAGGAACATTCCCATTAACATCAAGGGGAATATGTATTTTCCACGCTTGCATTTAAAAATGCAATTAATTTATATATTTTTGATTACTTTCATTGATTAAGCAGAGGGAATTTCAATCGCAGACGGACAATTGGTCTTCAACATTTCACTGCTCCTTGCCCTATCCTAGTAATACTGAGCGCCAGGCTAGGTAGCGACAAGCATAACTTGTAACGTCATTGGTTTGACTCGGCCATATTTGAACCAGGTTGAAATTCTACGACCTGCTACATGGAAAGCGAGCGCTCAACTTATTCGGCCATCCCATCTGGTCAGCACTTTTGGTTTCACTTATAACCTTCTCTGTTCATCATATTGAACGTGTTGAAAATATTGCATTATCTTTTCTCTTTCATCGCCCCTTCCTTTCAGCTTTGAGTCCCCATGAAATTTGGCGCATGAACGCTAAATTCCCTAGAACCTATTAAAAAATTTATGAAAGCCCATAGAACATGTATGAGCCTCCCCCACCCCAACCCCGCCCTGATCACCACCCACCTCGACAAGGCCATCACAAAATCACAAGAGTTAAAAAATTATCAGTTCTTGTTGATAATATGAATTGAAGCTGACAGGAGGAAATACAGTAAAACCTCTCTAAATCGACCGAACATGGGACCGACTTTAAATGGTCCATTTAGAGGTGGTTGGCTTAGGGAGTTTTTGTATTATTGTTACAATGGTATTGTATGGGCGATCATTTGGGATCCAAATAAAGCGATTGACATAGGGGAGTGGTCGATCTTTAGAGATGGCTGGTTAGAGAAGTTTTACTGTATAAATATTTACAAAAAAATAGAGTTGGGTGGGGGAAAATCACACATTAACAGACATTCAGGTTGATTAGTGTGGAAAAAAAAGAAATCACACATCCGGTCAGCAATAACACCACCGGAAAGAGAGACACAAAAAAAAAACCTCATTGACACGGAGCTCTGAGTGGCTTATGACAATTGCATTACATCAAAATAAATCAGAAAGGATAATGCTGGAAATCTTTTTATCTCTTCAATTACGTATGTTGTGGAGGTAACATGGTTAATTCGCGAATGAGGCAAGTGAACCCGTGCAGCATGTGACCCCACACCCTCCCCGCCCTCACTTCTCGCCTGACACTCGCTCTGGCCACTTCTCTGCACTCTCACTCAACTACACACTCATACTAGCAGGTGTCAGTCATGCCACCGGGTAAACGACTAGGTAGGCCGCCGGTCCACCCCCAGCTTCGCCGGGCCTCACTCCTCAGAGCCGCCAGAGCGCTGGCTCCCCATGCTCACAGGCATCAGACTTGGTCTTCTCCTCCGTCAGTACAACGGCCCTCCCCCGCCCCTGCAACCACAGGAGACCTTGCTACAGTGCTTGAGCTACAAAGAGAGGCTTTACAGATTACCAAAGAGCTCTCGCAGCTGTACCAAAGGCACAGAACCAAGCGACGCCCTCCCGACACCTCCCGTCTCAGGGCCCTGCCCCCAGCCGGTACCGTCACCGGCGCACTCTCATTACATTCGAAAACAGTGTTGTGTGTTGTTGTTTTATGTCCTAGCAACATCTAAGGTCATATCAGGACGGGGACCAACTTGTGACAGTGCGCACTCATGGCGACTTTATAGTGCTGCCCCACTGGAAGACCACACTGCCAGCACCATGACCTGATATCCCACTCAGTCACATTATCCTGACACTGAGCCAACCAGTCCTTGCCCTATTCTAATAATGCCGAGCGCCAGGCTAGGAAGCAACAAAATTCAAATTTTAAGTCACCCGCCTCGTCCCAGCCTGCCTCCCAAGCTACCCCTGCCCCCATCAACTTGAAGAAGGATTACAATAAAGAAACAGATGGGAAACCTTGTACGCTTTGGAATTGGGGGCCGGTTCACCGCTTCTCACGGCGTCCTTCCCACCAGATATCTTCACAACTGCGGTTGGTGCACAAACCGCCTCAAGCGCATACACTGGCAGAAAGAACAAGACTGTCTGAACAAACATGCTTTCAATGACAGCCCCCTCACTAACACCGCCCCCTGCTGTCCATTCCCCTCAAACTACCCTAATAAGCCGACTCCATTCCGCTACCCCAGACACTCACACCAAGTTCTCGCCCCGTGCTCCCACACACCCACCTCCCTCAACCGACGCCTTTACCATACACTCACCCACACACCCCTCCCCCTCCCTTATCCTGACCATTTCACACTCCCCATTACTACTGGCAGAAAACCCGATTACTAACGTTTGGCTAAATCTACCGATAGAAATCTCGCATGATTGTTTTAAGACCAGTTCTGATAGTGCCTCTCTACTTACAGATTCACCATTTGCCAGGCCTTGTCTGCCATCGCCGCTCAACTACAGGTCAACCGTAGCAGCGCTTTGGCCCTCAGCTGTTCATACGGCAGCTCAGGCAGCCATTTCTTAAAATCTATAACCTTGTTAGAGAGACCTACCTCCCAAACTTCCTGCTCGCTAAATGTCCTGTACTCTCCGCCCTGATTATTCCAGCCTAGCGGCTGGCCCTCCAAGATTATCCAGATACTGAGCTAGTCGATTTCCTCGAGTTTGGCTGGCCCATTGACTACTCCTCCCCTCGCCTCCCTACACATACCCTGAAAAATCATATTAGTCAAGCCGAGCTCGATATCCATATAACAACTTTCATTAAAACAGAATGCGATCTAGGTGCCCTCTTAGGCCCTTTCCCCACACCCCCTTTCATACCCTGGTGCCAACTAAGCCCGATCATGACCAGGCGCAAGAAGAATTCACTCTCAAAGCACATCATAATAGATCTCAGCTATCCCCCAGGTCGTAGCATGAATACAAGGATAGTGAAAGGCTTCTACCAGGGCGCCCCCTTTCTCATTCTCGCTTCCCTCCGTCTCCACACTGTCAGATCAGCTGACTAAAGAAGAGAAAGACTCATGGTTCTGGTCAGGTGCCCTATCAAGAGCTTATCGCCAGCTACGCGCATCTGCCAGCTCTCAGCACCACTCCTAGGCATTAGATTAGGGAGCAATACCTATATAGATATAGCGCCGCCATTCGGTTGTCAAACTTCGGCGTTAGCGTGCGCCCGCACCACAAGAGCTGTAGTCTGGCTCCTCAGGAACCATGGTTTCTTTGCCCTCTGCTACCTCGATGATTTCGTCGGGGTAGAATCAACCAAATGGAGGGCAGAAGAAGTGCTTAGCGCTTTCCACGCTATCACTAGGGAACTAGACCTAGTCTTAGCCCCAGACAAGTTTTTCCCCCCCCTGCCCAGTCACTAGTTTGGCTAGGTTTTCTAGTAGACGCTCTAGCTACGACTGTCACACTGCCCCAAGATAAAGTTGAGGATGTCCTTCTTGAGTGCCAGGCTTGCAAGTCCAAGTCCAAGTTCACTGCCTCAAGGAAGCAGCTCCAAAGCCTGGCAGGTAAGCTGCAGCACGTTGCCAAATGTGTCAGGCCAGCAACCGGTTTATGAACCGAATCTTGGCAGCCCTCAGAGGTTTCCCGCCAGCAGGCCAACACCCTTTCCCTCAGCAAATCCTTAAAGACCTCCACTGGTTTCTCCTCTTTACTAGCCAGTTCAATAAGGTAGTTCTCCTCCCAGAAGCCCCCCTGCCAGAGTGGCTCATTGAGTGTGATTCAACACAGTGTGGGTATGCTACATCACAGCATCCCTCACACTCATCACATAACTCGAGCCATTTAACCTAGTTCTTGCCCTGACCCACCTCCTCCCCCCATATCCTCATAATTATGTGATAGTGGTCAATACTGATAACCTCACCTCAAAACAGGTCCTTGCCTCAGGAAGAGAGACGTTCCTCTGCGTGTGCGCAAGCCAGCTCTGGCTGATTGCAGTCTCTGCCAGTACCACCCTCTCCATAAGACACAAACCGGGCGCTTAACTCAACCTAGCTGACGCCCTCAGTAGGGTGTGCTCCACCCACACTGTAAGGAACGAGCAGTTAAAGAGTGTATTTCTCGTAAGCTTAACATTGTAACAGTCCTCCCGACCCTTGACATAATTAACTTTGACCTCTAAGCCACCTCCCCCCACACCTCTCAAGCCTGGAAGAGTTCTGCCGTGCACACCCGGTCGATCTGCTCAACCCAGGACAATATGATGTTCTCGCTTATCTTGTACATCTCGATTCCCGGCTCAACGCCCCACGTTCAGTCTATAATTACCTTAGCTCCATTAAGACATGGCTTTCCGCCTTAACCAGGTCCACCCCACTCTTTGATACTTATTATGTAAAACTCTTAAAAAGGGGAATTAAGAAGACCTCCGTTCACCTGGTTAATCGTGCCATGCCCCTCTCTCCTTCTGATTTAAAGAAAATTGTTCTTTTCTTGACTGCTTTAGGTGACGGTGCTTATGTCTATTTTGCAGATCTGTTAATAGCATACCTCACACTCACTAGACAAAGCATCCTAACAGCATGCTCTTCCTCCTTAATTTGTCCACATACCCTTCTGTTTGCTGATGTCACACCCCGCCCCTGTTCCCTTCTACCAGATACCGCTCCTCCCCCCAGCTTCTTTTTTCCCTTCCCGCTTCCCCATCCTCCCCTGTTGTCCGAGCGCAGCCTGGCTCAGGTTCACAGTATCAGTCCGCCTATAGCCTGCGTCCCCCGCCTTCCTCCATCCCTCAGGGGAGTTCCTCTCCACCTCAGCCCTGGCCCGAGTCCTCTCCCTTGATGCTGCAGCTGTCCTAGAACCCCATCTTTCCTTGACTCTCCACTAATGTCCCCTTGACCAAATCATTAATGCCGAGCGCCACCGTCAATACATACCTTGCCCCTTCCCCCATTACCCGAGCCCCATCAGCACTTTCTTTTCTTTTGGGTTAAGTGCTGATGATCTTTTCCTTCTCTATCTCTCCATTATCACATTGTACTTATCTGCTTATCTACTTGTACAGAATTATCGGCATCATCTTGATGCCCACTCATCCTTCACTGCTTACTATGTTTGGAAGCCAGCCTTCCTCGATTACCCATGCGCGCCACACAAATTGCTGAGCCTGACTCATGCCGACCTCACCCGAGGTCATGATTACAAATACCCTAATTACATATTTGATGAACATACGATTGTTGATAACATAACTGCCAATTACTTGATTGAATCTTTACTTGATTACTTAACTGATGATATATATTGATGATTTATATAACCATATATATAACTATCTATATAATTCTTTGAATAAATATTGTCTCTAAACATGTTTTTCTCAATCTTTTGTCCGAGTGATGCAAATTACGTATGTTGTGGAGACAACATGGTTAATTCGCAAACGAGGCAAGTGAACCCGCGCAGCACGTGACCCCACACCCTCCCCACCCTCACTTTTCGCCTGACACTCGGTCTGGCCACTTCTCTCCCACCCGCCCACCCCTTTTTCTAAGGGTTAAGTGCTCATGCTCTTTCCCTTCTCTATCTCTCCATTATCACATTGTACTTATCTACTTGTACAGAATTATTGGCATCATCTTCGACACCCACTCATCCTTCACTGCTTACTATGTTCGGAACCCAGCCTTCCTTGATTACCTGCACCCGGCGCACGAATTGCTGAGCCTGACTCATGCCGACCTCACCTGAGGTCATGATTACAAATACCCTGATTACATATACCCTGATTACATATTTGATGAACATATGATTCTTGATAATGTCGTGGGGGTGATGAAAATGGGAATTACTGTGCCTAGAGCGGGACTCGAACCCACATCTCTTTGCATTCCGGGCCAGTGTGCTAACCATTACACCACCTAGGCTCCCTGATATCAATACACTCCCCACGCCTACCTGTCTATGTGGTTACTTGCCTGAGAGGTCAGTGCAGACCACTACACTCGTCCCCCTGGAATTGTAAGTCTTGTAATGCTTACAATTACATACATACAGGCAATGCACTAACACATACATACACAGGGTAGGTTCAACAACCATACAGCGCAAAGCTTGTACAGGATCCTGATCACGGCAACAGTGTCGTGGGGGTGATGAAAATGGGAAATACTGCGCCTAGAGCGGGACTCGAACCCGCATCTCTTTGCATTCCGGGCCAGTGTGCTAACCATTACACCACCTAGGCTCCCTGATATCAATACACTCCCCACGCCTACCTGTCTATGTGGTTACTTGCCTGAGAGGTCAGTGCAGACCACTACAATAACATAACAGCTGATTACTTGATTGACTCTTTACTTGATTACTTAACTGATGATATATATTGATGATTTATATAACTATATATATAATTATATATATATAATTCCTTGAATAAATATTGTCTCTAAACATGTTTTCCTCTATCTTTTGTCTGAGTGATCCGAATTACAAAATTTAAACTAGGGAATAAATGTTCAGTGCAGTTGCTGACTCCAAAAGTGCTCATCACATTGCTCCAAAGAGGTCGATGCTTAGATCATGTCAACCAAACAGCAGGTGGCCTGGTGGAAAATCTGCCATGCTCTTTGATACTAAAATGTGTTATTTGCTTCAGCTAAAGTGGGTAAATACACACTTCGATAGTTCAGTGATCATTTTAGCCAATTCTTACATTCATACATTTTTCTTTTTCTAAATTTCTGTGAAATTTTTATATCCAGTAGAAAAAAGGACAGGACATTTGATAGAATTTGGAACAATTTAAAAATAAAATAAAATGATATTGTGAACCTAAATACATGCCTTAGCATTTTTGTGAACATGGTTAAACTATTATGCTAAATGTTACTTAGGTTGGTTTGTTGCTGGAGTTTTATGTGCTGGCAACATGTAAGGTCATATCCGGACGGGTACCGACTTGTGACAGTGTGCACTCATGGTGACTTTAGAGTGCTTTCCCACTGGGAGACCAGGCCACCAACACCATGACCTGATATCCCACTCAGTCCCATTATCCTGACACTGATCTAACCAGTCCTTGTCCTATCTTAATATTGCCGAGTGCCAGGCTAGGAAGCGACAAGTATCAATGTTTAAGTGATTGGTTTGACTCAACCAGGGTTTGAACCCATGGTAGCAAGAAATCATCTGCGCCAGTGTGGGTATGCTATAGTACAATCACATGATCAATGGTTTCAGCATTATCGATCGATTACAAGTGACTCTAATACGTGATATTCATACGCATGCGATGTGGCAACGGTCCCACAAACGTAGTGTTTGTCATCGCCGTCAGATGTTGCATGCATTGTGAATATTGCGTATTAATAGTGACTGACTAGTCTGGTACCCTCCTAAAATTTTCAAAAGGGTCCAAACATGAACATTTTATTTTTCTTGGAAGCTCCAATGACCCAAAAGCAATATACTTTTGGAATTTTCAAAATATCCCAAACTTTGACTGACATACGTGCATTTGAAAGTTAGTCATTTCCATAGCTTTTGTAGGCGCTGTGGCAACGGTCCCACAACCGTAGTGTTCGTCGCCGCCGTCAGATTTGCATGTGTTGTGAATATTGTGTATTGATGAATATTTGCGAAGTTAAGGTGAACAGGTATCGTGAATTAACGTATATATATGGTTTGCACATCACACATGGGTCCGCACTATATACTGATAACTAGGTCATCTATAAATATAACATCAACAGTCCGCCCACAGCCCGCGTCCCCCACCTTCCTCCATCCCTCAGGGGAGGTCCTCTCCACCTCGGCCCTGGCCCGAGTCCTCTCCCTTGCTGCTGCGGCTGTCCTAAAACCCCATCTCTCCTTGACCCTCCACAGCCTAAGAAGAGGTGCAGCCCAGGCCTGCCTCGCCGCTAATGTCCCCTAGACAGCCAATACACAAACAAGGCCATTTGCGTGACAGAAATATGATTTAGCTCACACTCACATATCATGTAGAACCCCAGGACATTGGATGCCCCTTAGTCCAGGCACCTCTGTGAGCCAGGAAACAGCACGAAAGAAGGTAATTTGCAGCACAGCCATGTCAGATTACAGATCATTAGTGACACCCGAAGTACCAAGTAGCGCCCTACCTTTTCGATGTTGGCTTAGTAACATATTACTTATCCACTATTGATTGTGTGGGCTATAACTTACAAGCCTGTATCAGGATGTCTACAGTACCTCATATTCCCAGGTGGTCACCAAACTGTTTTTTGTTTGTTTGTTTGTTATTGTTGCACATTTGAAATCAATCCGCCGTTTGTTGTTTGTTTGTTGTTCTACATCCTAGCAACATCTAAGGTAATCTTTGTTGTTGTTTTACGTCCTAGCAACATCTCAGGTCATATCAGGACGGTTACCGACTTGTGACAGTGCGCACTCCTGGCGACTTTATAGTACTGTCCCACTGGGAAACCAGGCCGCCGGCACCATGACCTGGGCCGCGTTCAGAGTCCATCTCGGTGGCGCCTTGGCGACGGGCATGACGTCACGGCAGTCTGAACAGCAAAAGCAGTTTTTCGCCCCGAAAATGGCCACCCCCATAGGCGGCGGCCATTTGCAACGGGAAAGCTGTGCTATGATAGGCTGAAACAACTGGATACGGCAGCCATTTTCGAGGCGCTTTTTGTCTCCTATCTGAAAAGGGAGGCATCGCGGAGACGTTGCCGTGACGCACCCTGAACGCAAATAGGCCAAAAAGCATCTCGGAGACATCGCGGAGACATCCCTTGAACGCGGCCCTGGTATCTCACTCAATCACATTATCCTGACACTGAGCACACCAGTCCTTGCATCCGGTAGGTCACCCAACTAAGTACTGTCGAGGCTTCATGTTGCTTAACTCCAGTGACCAGACCTTACCCATCGCACATTGATATCAAATTAGACTTAGCAGATCTAGTCTAGGTTGAAATCAATCCTCAATAGCTGTGTCCTATAACCGTAACCATGGAAATACGTCGTTAAGTAGATCTAAATATTTCAAAGTTGCTATGTATATCTAATCTAACCTTTGTATCACATTACCTAACCACCGTATACCCCCTCCCCACCCATCCACAAATAAATCCACACCCATCCACAAATAAATCCACATTACCTAACCACCGTATACCCCCCCCCCCCCCAACAACAAAAACGTGCTTACTGTATGACGCGAACAACTCACTAAAACAGACCATCTAATCGTTTTTCCAATGATTGCCTTTTAATGAGATAACAAATGCCACAATTAAAATATATGGATATAACACAGATGAAAACTACTACTTAACCAACAACTAAACAAACAAAAAAGGGGGGGGGTAGAAAAGCTGGGGGGGAAAAAAGCGGAAATCTAACTCCAGAGAGGTTTCCCGTGACGCTCTAATAATGTTAATTACTAAGCGCTCCTGTCAACTTGTTCAAGGAAAATCTCGCAAATCAGCGAAAGCGCAGATCTGTTTCACTCCCGAAATATACACTAATGGCCCGAAGGGCAGTGATTCAACACTGATGACAACAACAACAAACATTCCAATAAATGAAACAAAACAAAGGAAAGCAAAAAAACAACTACCCTGTGCTGAATTCAGCAATGCCCCCCTGCCGTGGGCTAGCCTCGCGCTGGTGCAGCTGCGTACACACCGCTGGGGATGCTGCACCCCCCACCCCCAACCCCCGCGCAGATCTCGTCAGCGTATTGTAGGACAAACATAAACGCTACGCCTTAAAAAGCTTCTAGACAGCGGAAAGCAGACGACACAGCCGGGGCCCGATCGATGCGCGGGAAACTGCTGCTGCACCGGAAGTGGCAACGAACGCAGGCTGGGCGGCGGGAGAGGTGGCACGTACCTTACGTATGAGAATATTGTTGTTGATCTTGATGTCAATATTGATGGGTGTGTTCGGGAAGTTGTCAAACACGTCCTTCAGCAGGGCTACTTTCTGATCAGTGCCCGTCGTCGTCACATGACCTGCCCGTTCATAAACAACAATGTAGGCAACGTGGAGCGAATCGCGAGGCTGTGGGGGAGGGGGGGGGGGGTCTTTCCTAACTCACAAGGGCCCGTATGCACCAATCGGTGATAGGCTTAGCCAGGGCTAAGGCACTAGCCGCGGATAGCTACCCCGGGGTAACGGCGGGTTGGAGAGATGTGTGAATCGGTATGCACCAATGTTCTAGCCGGGACGGATAGCTAACCGTGAGTTTATTCATAGATTTGGGAATACCCTCTGCATTTGTACCCATATATTAGGCTCAAATCTATTGAATGCGATCATATTTAACAGAATTACATACGCAATAAGTGAAATTTCATTAATTTAACCCTAAATTCGAAGCGTTATTAAGGCTACCGCCCCATTGGCGGCGATATTAATAGTTATATTTTCGAATCGACGAACGTAAAGTAAACAAATCGCCGCAGCCTCCGTATCAACGTCGCTGTCCATACTGGCGGCAGCGGCGGTTTGTTTACGTTACGTTCGTCGATTCGAATATATAACTATTAATATCGCCGCCAATGCGGCAGTAGCCTTAATAACGCTTCGAATTTAGGGTTAAATTGGTAAAAGTTCACTTATTGCGTATGTAATTCTTTTAAATATGATCGCATTCAATAGATTGAGAGCCACACACGCACAGTAACCGCCCCGGCTAGACGTAAAACCTGATTTGAAAATGGTTTAGCTTAGCCGAGGCTACGGTCGGCGGTTAACCCTAACTCTGATTGGTGCATGCCGAATTTTCACATTTAGCCCTGCGGGGATACCTTAGCCACGGTTAAGGCCCTAACACCGATTGGTGCATACGGGCCCTGGGGGCAGACAGCAAGTAAGAACGTGGTAGCACGTGGTAGAATGTGGAGAACATATCGTGAACGTCAGTCGAGAAGAAGAAATGAAGAGAGAGAAATGATGAGATAAAATATCGGGAAGAAATTAAGAAAGAAAGAATGAATGAATGAAAGAATGAATGAAAGGGGAAGAAATATAGAAAAGAAATTAATAATGACAGAAAGAAAAAAAACAAAGAAACAAAGAAAAGAAAGAACAAAAGAAAGAACGAAAGAACGAAAGAAAGAAAGAAAGAAAGAAAGAAAGAAAGAAAGAAAGAAAGAAAGAAAGAAAGAAAGACAAAAATAAAGAAAAACGAACAAAAAATTAAACAAACAAATGGTGAAATCAATGAACGGATGAAATCAAAGAACGGGTAACATCAGGGAAAGAAAGCAACGGGAAGGAAGCAATAACAAAAAAGGTAAAAAGCAAAAGTACATGCAATTCTTTTTTAAATCACACTAAATCAAAAGCACTATCAGTAAAGGAACACGTAGTAAAAGCGCCAAGCAGTAAAAATACAAACAGTGAAAGCACAAAGAAAACAAACGAATGGTAAAGCATTAGAAGTGAAAGCATAGGGACAAATAATCCAAAAAGAAACAAAGCCATACAGAAGCAAATAAAAAAGAGCCAAAGAACTCGTAAATTAATATACATATAATATATATTATATATATTGTATATATATCAATTAAAACGCCAAGAAACAAAAGGGAGAGATGAAACAATGGAAAGGACAAGAAACCCAACAAATAGGAATCATTTAACAGACTGAAATGAACCTTTTACGCTTGTAGATTTTATTTGAGAACTTAGAATACGTTAGTTGTGTGAGATTTATGTAAGCAATATAACCCTTACTTTGCTGGAATTCCAGTCTGAGCTGCGGCATAAGCAGGGGAATATCCTGGAAATGAAATGAATCTGTTATTAAGCAACACTCCCTGAGATGGAGTGCGTTTTACTTTTTTTTTCACTTTACATTTTTTCACGAAAATATTTTGACATCTACCCAAGGTCATCACACTGGGATTAAAGTTGCATAGTCCGATGGTTTTGAGTTTCTGTCAATTTCTGAGATAAACATAGGTTGATTGTCATAATCAACATTACTGTAGTTTGAAGGCTAACTTTTTAGATATTTGGAATGCAAAAATGCCAAATTAATTTTGGCAAGGACGCCAAAACTCTGACACCACAGGCTTCTGCAGTAACAGGTTCTATTAAATTCACCTTAGTACTCCCTTCTATGTGACGACACATGCTTAATAAGTCCATCAGTATCTAAGTTAGATATGTAGAATAAAATCTAGATAATTGTCCTGGTTTTGAAAATTTGAAGTTTTCATCAGACTGTGCAGCTTTAAATGGATTGATGATTGTTAAATAATAAAGATCCTACAAGCAGAAAACATCAACAGATTTAACCCGGTTTCGTTTAGACCTCCAACCCCACGAACTCCCAACACCCACCCACGTATGATTGAGTGGGTGTGGGGGTGAGGTGGGGTGGAGTCGAGTAGGAAGTGGGGGGGGGGGGGCGGAGCTAGACTTCCGGTTTTATTATAGGCTCAGAACTAGTCAAATGGGGGACATCCGATTTTTCAGTTCAAATTCCTGCCGTTGGCGTCGCCACTGAACTAGTGGGCCTAAGCACAAACGTACTCAATGCATTGTCAATGGCCGTGAGCAATCTTCATATAGAAAAAGAGAAATATCTCTAAAAAAATACACCACTTAGATACAAACAGTTTGGAAATCATATAAAAAATATAGATTCAACAAACAGATTATATTAAATTTATAAGGTTCGGGATCTGAATTTCTATTAATTTTGAATAAAATCGACGTTTTGAACTGCGCGTATCGGCAAACTCAATGCATTGTCAATGGCCGTTTAGGCCCAGTAGTACTGACGCGCCACCAAGTGTTGGGAAAATGAACTATGCCAAATGTCCCCCATTGATCGAATACATGTAAATCATGGATAGAAGTGGTATCCGGCAAAAAACGGGGAAATGGGGCCCGACACCTAAGTGCCTCCAAGCCGTGGTTATTTAGACCATTGGTGAATTTCAGCGAAAACGCAGATCCCCCCCCCCCCCAACCCCCTGCTCCTAACTCCCATAGGGTTAGCACTGTCAGGGAATCAGGGAAAATGGTACAGTACTCACATAGCACTATCCTAGCACCATTATATTGATCAGTCAGTACAGACTATCCTTGGAAAGCATTCCACTGTCCTTGTTGTGACTGTATTATTGCCCATGGAAAACTTTCTTCTTTGTGTTTTATATTCTAGCAAGATCTAAGGTCATATAGGAATTGTATTTGAACAAACCAATTGCTATCATATATATCCATGGCATTTTGTGAAGTTAATCGGTGAATATCAAAAATTGCTGAAATCAGCGAAATCTCGATTTTTTATCCCTGGTAAAAAAAACTGTCCTATCCATCCTCACAATTATGTTCCTTCCTTTTAATGGATTGCTCAGACAATTTAAGTAGAGAGGTGGTGGTGGTGGTGGTGGTGGTGGTGGTGGTGGTGGTGGTGGTGGTGGTGGTGATGGTGGTGGTGGTAGGAGTTGGGGGGAAACATTATTCCATACGTTTGAATACAAATAAAATAAACTTTGATTTAATCATGCTTGGGATTTCAGACATTTGGCTTGGGGTTAGGCAATTAACAAGCTATGGTTTGTTTGTTGTTGTTCGTACTAGCAACATCGAAGCTGGTAAGAAAATCACAAACAAATATAGACTATAACAACTCACCTTGTAGTCCGTGTCCGAGATGATCACTGGTTCTCCCGTCACTCGCTGTAGGTTGTTGTCATGGGAGACCACCACGTGACCATCCTTAGTCACGTGACAGTCAATTTCCAGCATGTCTGTACCCAATGCGACAGCGCTGAAAAAGATGAGGAAAGGAGAACCAGGTTACACAAGAGCAGGAAACATAACAACTTCCCATGGAGTAGCATGATTGATGATTGATGATGACTGATGATGACTGATGATGATTGGTGTTGAAGCTGATGATGATTATGATGAAGGATTACGAGGATGACTTAATGCCATGTTTGCAATATATTCTTTGTGCAATCTGGAAAACTTATTTCAGTATTCCTTTGTTAGTTAGTTAGTTAGTGGTGATTACGTAATGCCTCGTCGGCAGCAAAGGCCATAATCGCGGTGAGAATTGTTCAGATCTTATTCTGTCATATTATTATCAGGTCATCCCTTTTACAGAGAATGTAAAAACACATAATCAACTATGTGTCCAGAGATACTTTTGAAGTCAAATGCTCACAATTATAATGACAACAAATTTGAAGCCAGGTAAAATACTAGATAAATTGGTGAAATTGTTTTAATGAACTGTACTTGTAGTTGTAAGGCGGTATAGTCCTGCCACCCTCAAGAAAGCTAGGATCGCTTCTTGTTTTACATTAGTCAAAAGATCATGCATGGTGTTTGCATTGTAAAATTGTTGGCACAAAGCCATAAGATCTACGCAGTTTAATCAAATGTGATTGAGCGTCAGTGGGGACGGACACCCAATGCATTCAGGAGGAGGCACTCCATTGAGCAGAAAAGAGTGTGTAAGCCATGAGTGGTCGATGCGGCAATGGCTAAGGACCACTTAGTCACTATTCCTTTGTTGTAAATGTGCAAACATATTAATTACATTAACAACCATGGCTGCACCCTGCGTCATGAGTCTTAGTCACACCAGTGCATGGTGATAGCCATATATGGCTATGCATGGTGATAGCCATAGTGGCACCAGTCCATGGTTATAGCCATAGTGGCACCAGTGCATGGTGACAACCAGTCACACCAGTACATGGTGATAGCCATAATGGCACCAGTGCATGGTGACAACCATAGTCACACCAGTGCATGGTGATAGCCAGTCACATCAGTGCTTGGTGACAACCATAATCACACCAGTACATGGTGATAGCCATAGTCACACCAGTACATGGCGATAGCCATAGTCACACCACTACATGGTGATAGCCAGTCACATCAGTGCATGGTGATAACCATATGTAAAATATTCTGATATTCAGCATAGGGGGGGAATGCAAATGTTCTATTGCTTATCGGTGTACATGACCAGGCACATGTATGTGTATATATATAAATATATATATACATATATATAGATATATATACACATATATATATATATATATATATAGATTAGTTAGACGAATCTTACCTTGGTATAGATGATGGATAACTATTGTTTTACCGAGGTAGAAGCCTCGGTTAGACGTGGGTGAGGGAGAGGAAGCACTTCCGGGTCCAGCAATCTTTACCTACTAATTCAGGATAAAATGATTCTAATAAAAATTCTAAGGTCAAGTGAACTAATGTTTAATTGAGTGATTGTCTAGACGTGGTAGGGTGTGGTGGGTGGGCCCTCGCCCACGTCTAACCGAGGCTTATACCTCGGTAAAACAATAGTTATCCATCATCTATACCCAGGTAAGATTCGTCTAACTAATCTATTTTACCTCGGTATGATACCTCTGGCTAGCCGTAGGCTAGGGAGACCTTTACGTAAAATAATTTTTATCCTGATATTCTTGTTTTGTTATTATTCTTTAGTGATTATGTCTTATGTATGCAACAATGGAAAAGCGATTTGTATGGCAAAAAAAGAGGAAAAACCAATGTTTTTCTTACCTCTCTCTTTCAGTTGGTGAGTAGCCTGTGCGCTATCGGCTGAGGCTTCTCTAGTCGTTTGTGGTAATGTCTAGCAAACGAAGTAGCGGTTTTCCATCCCGCGTGAGCTAGGATCCGTTTAACGGAGATGCCTAGCAATCTTGCCTTGGACACCATTGCACCACGTGTAGAGTGCGATGAGTACCTGTCTGTATTTACTCCCGCCAGTTTTAACACATTCATTGTCCATCGGGCGAGGGTATCCCTGGAAATGGCCTTGTGTGGCTTAATAAAGCTGACCAATAGCTGTCTTGAGTTTCTTATTAATCTTGTCTTGGATATATAATTTCGTATCGCAGATACGACACATAACTTGCGATCCTGAGTGAAACTGGACACCCCTATCGTAGAAAGGGGGTCACCTAATCGGTTTGATTTTAATAAAGTTGATAAATCAAACGTGGCCTCTTTACTGTCAATTTCTAGACCATTCAGCGACAGGGCAACTATAGTTTGGCCTCTGTGTCCAGTGACCAGGAGAAGCAAAACTGCGACTTTGAAACCTAAAAGTTTAACGTCCAGAAACTTATTTTCTGGCCATTTCTTGAAGAGGTTGAACACTAGAGAAACATCCCAAAACCTATTATATTTGGGTTTAGGCGGATTCCTCTGATAAATTGATCGTATGATCCAACAAATAACATGGTGTTTACCCATTGTTTGTCCATTAACCCGCGGTAGGATTATCGACAGAGCACATCTGGCAGCGTTAATAGCGCCATATCCTAGGCCTTCGTCCTCTAGGTAACGTAGGAAGAGTCCTACCTGGGATACTGTGGGAGTCATTGGCTTGACTTTCTTAAGCAGGCAATAAATACCCCATTTCTTTAAATACGTAGTATACATTTTCACCGTTCCTTTTCTCCACGCATCATCAACCAAACGCTGTTGTGTAATTTTGTCTAAGCCAAACTGTTCTAAATATTTATTTAAAAAAGGAATGCCACTAACGGAGTTGTCGACACGTTTCCGTGGCGTTCTAGTGGTCCCTGATGTTTGAGGTTTCCTCGGAATCTTGGGAAGCGAAGGCTGCTTTTGGCTGTGGCTAGTAACGTCGGTAGCCACGGTTGCGTGTGCCACTCGGGGACGATGAGTATGGCGTGTGTCCCCTCCATTTGAATCTTTCTGGCGACTTTGCTAATGATAGTAAAGGGGGGGAAAATGTAAAAGAAATGATGTCGCCACTTTAGGGAGAAGGCATCAATGTGCCAAGCATTGGGTTCCGGGTGCCACGAAACATATTTTGGAATTTTAAAG
Source organism: Branchipolynoe longqiensis (assembly GCA_030323885.1). NCBI lineage: Eukaryota > Metazoa > Annelida > Polychaeta > Phyllodocida > Polynoidae > Branchipolynoe > Branchipolynoe longqiensis. The sequence goes on from CM059195.1 coordinate 39,482,525, forward strand.
TTATTACGCGAAGCGAACAAATCGATCTGAGGTGAACCCCATGTGTGACAAATGTGTTTGAAAATGGATGGATTAAGTGACCACTCTAAGTGATCATGGAACTGGCGACTCATCTTGTCAGCTAGACAATTTTGTGTGCCTGGAATGTGATTAACAGTTAACCAGACATCAAAGGTTTGAGCCCAGTTCCAAATGAGAAGTGCCATTGCATTACATTTAATCGATTTTGTACCTCCCATATTTCTGACATAAGCCATAGCTGTGGTGTTATCCGTGAGGATACGTACATTATTTTTGGGTATTTTTACTAGACTGGTTAATCCCAAGTAAATGGCCCTTAGTTCTAGAACGTTAATATGATCGGGGAGTTCCGATTCTAGCCATCTTCCTCCCGTTGCTACATCATTTTGATGTGCTCCCCACCCTTGGAGAGACGCGTCAGTGGTAACGGTAGTGTCAGGCTCTCCCATTCTAATGGGATTGGGGGAATGGTCAAAGTGGTTTAGCCACCAATCAATGTCGGCTAGGCCGTTCTCCGAAATAAACATGGTCTTTTCAAAGTTTCCCTTTGCGCGGGCCAGCGCCAAATTTTTATCAATTTCGAGGGATTTTATGTGTGCCGCTCCGTATAGAATAGCTGGACTATACGAAACCATGACCCCGATAAGGACCGCGACCTGTCTAATCTTTGGCCTAGAAGTGTCTAACAGCTGTATCGCTGTGCGGTAAAGCTTATCTTTCTTTTGGCGTGTAAGCGAAACGGTCATAGCCGTGGTGTTCAGAATGAACCCGAGACACTTAAGCTCCTGAGTAGGAGAAAAAACTGATTTCTTGTTATGTATGAAGAAACCCAATTTGGTGAAAATTTTGCATAAATCTTTAACAGCGAGTTCACATTGCGTGAAAGATTGGCCCATAATAAAAGAATCATCTATGTATGGAAACATACAATGCCCCAATTTTGCCATGTGTGCAAAAATTGGTTTCAACAACTTAGTAAACAGACGCGGTGCGCAGGCCAAACCATTAGGTAAACATGTAAATTCAAAAAGTTGGCCATTCCAGAGAAAACGTAGGTATTTCCGATCTGTCTGGTGAATAGGAACGGTGTAGTACGCATCCCTTAAATCAACACTCGCTAGCCAACACCCTGGGGTAATTAAATCACGAGCTGTTTCTAAAGAAAACATTTTGAAATGTTTGTATTCAATGATTTCATTCAACTGAGTTAAATCTAAAATCATTCGGATTGAACCATCAGGTTTAGGAGTAGAGAAGATATTGGAAATATATTCCCCTTCAGTATGTTCAACTCTGTTGACAATGCCCTTAGACTCAAACAGTAGAACCTGGTGATCTAGCTGAGATTTTTCTAGTGAATTAAACTGATACGGAAAAGGCGCTCTCTTTTGTATAGGCAATTGTGTGAAAGGGATGTGAATGCCTTTAACAATATTCAGGACCTCTGGATTAGTGGTTAACTGTTGCCATTGATGTAAACAATTAGAAACATTCCCTGCTTGAAAAAGGCTTACTTCAGTTTGAGTTTCCTCCGTGACCATTGTAGGGTCAGGAGGCTGCACTGTTTGTGTGGAAATCTCTACTTGTTCCCTTGTTTCGGGAACTGGGGCTTGGGAACGAAATCCCTCTTGTAGCCGCGGTTGTCGTTCCAGTTTGAGGCCGGCCTGTCGCCTCGGCCCCTTCCTCGCTGGTTGAACTGGAAGGACGGTCCGCCCCTGAACGGCCTTCCTCCTCTGCGGAATCGAAAATCCGTCCTAGACTTTCTGAACCCTGCTGGGTTTTGGAAGCGACGACTCTTTGCTTCAGTGTTTTTAGCACTCTTGTAGTCGACCTCTACCTGTTTGTACAGGTAAGCTAGCTGACCCCCAAACATCTTGGATTTATCAAGCGGTTTGCTCTTGATAGGGGTAGGTCCGGAATACACGGTGTATTCCTTACCATCATGGTCCGTTACCTTGTTAGAGCGGGCAACCTCTTTTCCGGCATCTGTGGTGACCGATTTGAAAACGTTTTCAAATCTCCGATGGGTCATGTAGTTACTAGCGGCTGCTAACAAAGCTATGCCCCGGTCCATAACCCGCGCCAAAGACGAGAACTTGTTCTCTGTCTGCATCCTGTTAGCCACAGGGATAACAGACGTCAAGGCACCCAAAACTGCCTTATGGATCAGGCAGAGGGAAGTTTCATAACGACGGCGTTCGTCGGAAAGATGAATGCCGGAATCCATCTCTTTGAAAACCGAAGCAGGAATGCCCTTAACTCCTGAAATCTGCTCAGTCAACTTGTTGATGACTTCGATCGGTTTAAACGTAGTGAAATGGCTATTCACCGTTTTGCGCATCATGGTAGTGGTGCGCACTTTCTGAGCTTTCTTTTTGACAATCTTCTTGCCAGCTTTAACGCCTATTTTGGCGTAGACTCCCGCTCGTTCCGTGTCGGAATCCGACTCGGTGGAAGAAGAGTCGGACGACGAGTCTGAAGAGGAGTCCTTCTTCTTCTTCTTCTTCTTCTTCTTTTTGGACTTTTTGGAGCGCTTAGAGTTCGCTTTCTTTGTGAACTCGTCACCAGAACTGCTCACTGGGCGGCGTTTCTTGCCCCGCGCTTTCGGTTTCGGAACCTCAGGTGCCGAAAGCGTGTCCTCTTCGTCCTCAGAAAAGTCTTCCCAATCCTCATCAGGGATTTGGGAAGGATCTGGAAAGGTCTGCGCCTGGAAAAGGCGCATCTTCTCCTCCATCATCTCCGCCATTTTCGCCTCCCACCCCACTGGTTGAGGGGCGTGATCACTGTCTTGATCCGAGGCATGAGCCCCAGGATGTGGGGACGGCGGAGCCGTAGCCGGTGGAGACGAATCGTAATCCGTAGGGGGGACACCCACCGCTGCAGCGGGCGGCTTATTCCGGCGAGTGGCCATCGGGAACTGTAACGAAACCAAAGCGTTACTAACCCGGAATCATCTCAACTACACAAGTGTAAGCCAGTAAACTGGGTTGAGGAACATGGTACAGAGAACGTGTTTTGCAACGTGTCAGTACAGGCGTGAAGCTAAATTTGCCGTAGGTGTGTGGTAACGAAACCAACCAAACGGAGGGCATCGATCGTGAGATCGGCCCCTCTCTCTGTTCCGTACACTTCTCCCACCTGTGGCTACAGCGCCAACAAGTTGGAGAAAATATTACGAAACTCGGAGGTTCGCCTTAAACCGGTCAGGGGTGTTTATAAAAAACACCCAGAAGCATCCCCAACATCATCCTCTATTAGGATCCGGGAGACTTTTCTTAGGAAATGAGCAACTCGGGTTGCCATTTCTCCCTGTCTGAAAAACAGGTGTCGATAGAACTCAGTATCGGTTTCGTTTGTGCCAGCGGCACGCAATGTTCTATCCGTAAGTTAAAAAACGTACAAAGTCCAAACAGGACTGAAGAAAGTTCTGAACTTTCATAAAAAGATGCTATAGAGCATGATAAACAAAGTTATCGAAGAAAACAGTACTTACTTTTGGATAAAAGCAGTAGTAGTAGATAAATCCTGTGGAGCAACTCACAAACGTCCTCCCGTTGTGAGTTACTTATGCTAATTGCTGGACCCGGATGTGCTTCCTTCTCCCTAGCCTACGGCTAGCCAGAGGCGGCATACCGAGGTAAAATATATATATATATATATATATAGGGTTGGTGGTGCCTGAGTGGGATGTAAATAGACATCGTGGTGCTGGCAGGTCTGGGTGTGATTGCACTCAGTACCTACCCCCTCTGATGGGATAGGGATCACCACACTAAAAAGGTCAAGGTTGGTGGTGGCCATGGGGCCATACAGCTTATGGTGGCGGGCAGACCTGGTATCCATGGGGACCAGGAATGATGGATCCCTATTGGTAGGGCCAAGAATGCTTGATTCCCATTGGGGGAAAGGGGTGGGGTGACACTCTACAAAGAACCCATGTAACTATATAAGCGATAAACCAGAGGGCTGGACTCTCTCTTTTTCTTTACACTTTATACTCTTCCTTTCTCTTGTCTATATTGTTTTCACCATAGCCTGCCTACACAGCCACAGATTCGAGCATTCGACTCTATAAACTGGAGACCACAACGAGTGGGTGGTTTCTACACATAGTCACACCAGTGCATGGTGATAACCATAATGGCACCAGTGCATGGTGACAACCATAGTCACACCAGTACATGGTTATAGCCATAGTCACACCAGTGCATGGTGATAGTCAGTCACATCAGTGCAAGGTGATAGCCATAGTCACACCAGTGGATGGTGATAGCCATATTCATATTTATGCATTGTGATGCCCATAGTCACACCAGTGCATGGTGATAACCATAGTCACACCACTGCATGATGATAGCCATAGTCACACCACTGCATGGTGATAGCCATATTCACATTTATGGATCGTGAACACCATAGTCACACCAGTGCATGGTGATGACCATAGACACACCACTGCATGGTGATAGCCAGTCACACCACTGCATGGTGATAACCAGTCACATCACTGTATGGTGATAGCCATATTCACATTTATGCATCATGACAACCATAGTCACACCATTACATGGTGATAACCATAGCCACACCACTGCATGGTGATACCCAGTCACACCATTACATGGTGATAGCCATAGTCACACCACTGCATGGTGATAGTCAGTCACACCACTGCATGATGATAACCAGTCACATCACTGTATGGTGATAGCCATATTCACATTTATGCATCGTGACAACCATAGTCACACCATTACATGGTGATAACCATAGCCACACCACTGCATGGTGATACCCAGTCACACCATTACATAGTGATAGCCATAGTCACACCACTGCATGGTGATAGCCAGTCACATCACTGCATGGTGATAGCCATATTCACATTCATGCATCGTGACAACCATAGTCACACCATTACATGCTGATAGCCAGTTACACCAGTGCATGGTGATAGCCATAGTCATACCACTGCATAGTGATAACACTATGCATAGATGTGAGTATGGCTAACAGCAGTCACACCACATCGCACTCCTCTTCTCAATCACCCCAACCTCCTCCCCGCAGTCTCCCACAGACTCACCTATCTTACCGACCCCCCACTCCTCCCCTCAACAGGCCGACGCCGAAGGCTGTGTGTTGTTGTTGTTTGACGTCCTAGCAAAATCTATGGTCATATTAGGACGGGTACCGACTTGTGACAGTGTGCACTCAAGGCGACTTTATAGTGCTGCCCCACTGGGAAATCAGGCCGCTGGTAAGTTAACTATTGTAGTTCGGTAATCTAATGTCTATTATTATCCAACAGGCTGCTGGTACAAACCCGCACACACACGCACACACATGCCATGCCGTCTCATTTAGCATCCATGTTGTCTAATGGCGCTAATGTCACGTGTTATACTTACCATCCACAATATCAGTTCTTGTCACGGCTATAAACGGACATAGCTGACAGGTTGACCGTGGAAATCCTCGATGGCAAGACCTTTTGCACAGTGAGCTACTAACGACATTAATTTTCGTCACTGCCACCAGGGGGAAGGTTTGTCGTGTAAATCGTCGATGACCAGACGGGGTGGCAGAATGAGTTGAGCCTCCCGTCTCCCGTTTTGGTAGATGGTGGGTTCGAACCCTGGTCGAGTCAAACCAATGACTTAAAAATGTATACTTGTCGCTTCCTAGCCAGGGAAAGAACTGGTTGACTCAGTGTCAGGATAAAGTGACTGAGTGGGATATCAGATCATTGGTGCTGGTGGCCTGCTCCCACAGTGGGGCAGCACTGTAAACTCGCCATGGGTGTGCACTGTCACAAGTCGGTACCAACCCTAATATGACCTTAGATGTTGGCAGGACGTGAAACTCCGAGAAAAAACCAATCCTCGATGACAAGACATTTTCAACAGAGCTTGCTGCACAGTGAGCTGTTACCCGGATTAATTCTTGCCACTGCCACCAGAGGGCATGTTGGTAGTGGAAATACTCAAATAAACCATTTCCACACAACATACTACAGTGAGTTGCTACCCACAAACCTGCTAACCACGTTAATTCTCGCCATTGCCACCAGAGGGCATGTTGGTAGTGGAAATACTCAAATAAACCATTTCCACACAACATACTACAGTGAGTTGCTACCCACAAACCTGCTAACCACGTTAATTCTGACCATTGCCACCAGAGGGCATGTTTGTGGTGGAAATACTCAAATAAACCTTTTCCACAGAGAATACTAGAGAGTTGCTACCCACAAACCTGCTAACCACATTAATTCTTGCCACTGCCACCAGAGGGCATGTTGGTGGTGGAAATACTCAAACCTTTTCCACAGAGAATACTAGAGAGTTGGTACCCACAAACCAGCTAACCACGTTAATTCTCGCCATTGCCACCAGAGGGCATGTTGGTGGTGGAAATACTCAAATAAACCATTTCCACACAACATACTACAGTGAGTTGCTACCCACAAACCTGCTAACCACGTTAATTCTCGCCACTGCCACCAGACGGCATGTTGGTAGTGGAAATACTCAAATAAACCTTTTCCACAGAGAATACTAGAGAGTTGGTACCCACAAACCTGCTAACCACGTTAATTCTCGCCATTGCCACCAGAGGGCATGTTGGTAGTGGAAATACTCAAATAAACCTTTTCCACACAACATACTACAGTGAGTTGCTACCCACAAACCTGCTAACCACATTAATTCTCGCCATTGCCACCAGAGGACATGTTTGTGGTGGAAATACTCAAATAAACCATTTCCACACAACATACTACAGTGAGTTGCTACCCACAAACCTGCTAACCACGTTAATTCTCGCCATTGCCACCAGAGTGCATGTTTGTGGTGGAAATACTCAAATAAACCATTTCCACACAACATACTACAGTGAGTTTCTACCCACAAACCTGCTAACCACGTTAATTCTCGCCATTGCCACCAGAGGACATGTTGGTAGTGGAAATACTCAAATAAACCTTTTCCACAGAGCATACTGCAGTGACTTGCTTGCCATAACATTATTAGTTCTTGCCACTGCCACCAGACCGTGGATTAGTGGAGGAGATCATCGAATAGACCTTTTCCACAGAACATGCGCCACCCAGTAAGCTGCTACCCACATTACTCCTTCCACTGCTGTCAGAGCGCAGGTTGGTGGCGGTGGAAATCGTCTATTATCATCAAACATGTGAAATTTCGCCACTTGCCCCACTTCTCACCGACTCCAAGTGGCTGTCAGCAGAACTAGCCTACATCCCATAATTCCCAGTCGCCTCCACAAGCCTGCAGCCAATGAAGACAAACGTCTGGTCTGGGCGTAACTACAACACTTAACTGCAGTCTGAACGCCCTGAGGTGAGACACCTGGTGAGCGATGTGCGAATAATTGATTAATGGTCCCATTATTCTGAAGACAGGGCTCTATTAATTCATCCCTATTGACGGTTACATTGTTGCTGGTGGTCTGACCATTTAAAAAAAAAACATCACAACTATATAATATATAGGAAAAATGTCGGAATGCTGAGTGTGAGTGTGTGTTTTGGTGTTCTCCGTTCTAGCAACATCTAAGGTCATATCAGGACAGGTACCGATTGTGACAGAGCGCACTCATGGCAACTTCATAATGCTGCCCCACTGGGAGACCAGGCCGTCAGCACCATGACCTCTTATCCCACAGTCAAAGTCCTTGTCCTATCCTAGTAATGTTGAGCGCCAGGCTAGATGGCGACAAGTATCACTACCCACCACCCACCACCCAGCACGCAGCACCCACCACAAGGCACCCGTCACACGCCGCCCACCACCCACCATCCACCACACACCACCTCTATCCGGCGGATCAGGTAACAATGGACACTAGCGTCCATTAGGGCTCAGCTTATTAACAAACAGCGGCGGCAAATTCGCACCTGACCTGAAGCATCGCCTGTGGTCAGTACAAACCACAACAGAACGGGCGAGTTTAAATATGGGGAGTGGGGGGGGGGGGGGGGCGGGAAGTACCACGCTTACATAGAGTGCGCTTTCCCGCTCTTTTTAGTTGAGTGTGCATGTCAGGTGGCCCACACGTCACTGCCCAGACGACAACTTCAAGGTCACCATTTCCTGCAGTAGCAGACCTGGGAAGGAGGCAGCGTGGGACCGCCCCGCGTCCCTCCTCTCCTCATAACCACCACCACCACCACCACTACCACCACCACCGTCGTCATCACTACCCACCACCCGACACTCATCACCCACCGGCCGCGGTGGCCGAATCGGTAGAGCGCGGGGGTCGCGTGCGGGAGATCGGGAATTCGGTATCCATTCGAGTCAAACCAATGACTTATATAATTGATACTTGTCGCTTCCTAGCCTGGTGCTCAGCATTAATATGATAGGGTAAGGACTGGTTAGCTCAGTGTCAGGATAATGTAACAGAGTGGGATATCAGGTCATGGGGCAGGTGGTCTGATTTCCAAGTGGGGCAGCATTATAAAGTCGCCATGAATGTGTACTGCCACAAGTCGGTACCCTTCTGATATGACCTTTGATGCTGCAAGGACGTACAACTCCAACAACAAACCAACCCAGCTATCACCACCACCCCCACCATCACAACCACTACCACCAACACCACACAACACTCACCGCCATCACCACTATACCGCCCAACACTCACCACCCAACCCACCTCCCGCGCTCACCGCCAGGTGTGCTCATGTCGCGAGCAGCTCACACTCTGCGAGCAGCTGCCGGGAGGAGGCTGTCACGGCCCGCCGTCCGTCACTGGATCTACCGCAGGTATCAGCTTGTCGCCGGCCACTGCGCCAATCACTGCCGGGCGGAGGGAGGCGGAAGGCGGGCGGAGCGGCACCCGGGGAGAGGGGCAGGCCGGCGGGCAGTCCGGCACCAGCCCCGTGCTGAGCAGTTCACAGTGGCGGCTCACAGGGCCAGCTGTGGCGGAGTGTGGGTGAGTGTGACTGGGCAAGCTGAGTACGTACATTTGGGCACTGTTATAAACCTACACGGCACACTTTGGAGTACACTTTCCCATTGTATATACTGTTGATGACAGTACAGTTACTACGTGAACTAATAAAGGAGTGGCTAGTAACACTTTGCGCTACCTGGTGTACTGTGGTTCTGCGGGTAACTAATGGTGGCATGACACATGTTAATGACAGTACAGTTACTACGTGAACTAATAAAGGAGTATCTAGTAACACTTTGCGCTACCTGGTGTATCGTGTTTCTGCGGATAACTAAGGGCGGCATGACACATGTTAATGACAGTACAGTTACTACGTGAATTAATAAAGGAGTATCTGGTAACACTTTGCGCTACCTGGTGTATCGTGTTTCTGCGGATAACTAAGGGCGGCATGACACATGTTAATGACAGTACAGTTACTATACGTGAATTAATAAAGGAGTATCTAGTAACACTTTGCGCTACCTGGTGTATCGTGTTTCTGCGGATAACTAAGGGCGGCATGACACATGTTAATGACAGTACAGTTACTACGTGAATTAATAAAGGAGTATCAAGTAACACTTTGCGCTACCTGGTGTATCGTGTTTCTGCGGATAATTAAGGGCGGCATGACACATGTTAATGACAGTAGAGTTACTACATGAATTAATAAAGGAGTATCAAGTAACACTTTGCGCTACCTGGTGTATTGTGGTTCTGCGGGTAACTAAGAGCAGCATTACATATGTTAATGACAATACAGTTACTAAGTGAACTAATATTAATAAAGGAGTATCAGTAACACTTTGCGCTACAGGGTGTATTGTGGTTCTGCGGGTAACTAAGGGCGGCATGACACATGTTAATGACAGTACAGTTACTATGTGAACTAAAAAAGGAGTGTCTAGTAACACTTTGCGCTACATGGTGTGTTGTGGTTCTGCGGGTAACTAAGGGCGGCATTACACATGTTAATGACAGTACAGTTACTACATGAACTAATAAAGGAGTGTCTAGTAATACTTGGCGCTACCCGGTGTATCTGGGTTCTGTGGGTAACTAAGAGCAACAGGGAACATGTGTTCACCCGCAATTCTCCTCTTGTGTGCCTGGTACTACTCACGCGTTCATGTGTTTTCTTCTATATAAATTGGCGTGGATAATGCTACATCACTTGTAGTAAAATGCTAGAGCGCACAGAGAGGGAGGACGAGCATGCGTGAGGAGAGAATGTGTGTGTGTGGGAGGGGGGGGGGGGGGAGAATCCGGGAGGAGAGAATAAAGAGTCATGAAGAGAGAATGGAAAGATAGGAGGGAACGGGGGAGAGTGAGACGGAGAGGGGGGGACAGGAGGGGAGGGGGAGATAGTAGGGGGATAGGGGGGTAGGAGAGGGAGGCGGGGGGATAGTAGAAGGGGAGATAGGAGGGGATAGGAGGGGATGGGAGTGGGAGGTAAGAGGGGATAGGGGGAGATATGAGGGGATAGCAGGGATATATGGGGATAGGAGGATATTAGGGGGTAGGAGGGGGGATAGGAGGGGAGGGGATAGTAAGGGGAGACGGGGAGATAGGAGGGGAGATAGATGTAGGATAGGAGGGAGATAGGAGGGGGAGGTAGGAGGGGTGATAAGAGGAAGAGAGGAAATGGCGGGAGGGGAAGCGACGGGGAGGCGAAGGGGGGGGGGGGAGGCGGAAGGGGAGGGGAGAGAGGGAAGGGGGACGGGGAGAGGGAAGGGGGGACGGGGAGAGGGGAGAAGGGAAAGGGAACGGAGGCACTCTGGTAATAAGAGGGTCCATATGTCCTACAGTAAAACACACCTGCTTCAATACCGGTGTATGAATGTACAGCAGGCTGGGTGAGACAGGGGGTCGTGTATCATAACACAGAAAGACGAGAGAGTGGCTTCATTTTTACTATGCAGCACACCTTATACCGTGGTATGCGTTTTATACCTTAAAGCTCATGTTGTTAAACCACTGTTGAATTACTTCCATGGAGGGAAAACATTGGAGATAATTGTAGATAATCATAGGTCCCTCACCGGGCGCAGTGGTTGAATCTGTAGAGCACAGGCTTCCCGTGCGGAGTTCGAGACCCCGGTTGAGTCAAATCAATGACTTACAAAATGTATACTTGTTGCTACCTAGCCTGGCGCTTGGCATTACTAGGATAGGGGAAGGACTGGTTATCTCAGTATCAGGATAATACGACTGAGTGGGAAATCGAGTCATGGTGCTGACGGCCTGGTCTACCATTGGAGCAGCACTATAAAGTCACCATGAGTGTACACTGTCACAAGCCAGTGCCTATCCTGATATGATGTGAGATGTTGCCAGGATACAAAACCCAAACAACGAACAGATCCTTTCCTTTTACCATTCAGACCTACCATATCAAAATCAGCCATGGTGCGTGGTGAGTGAGTGAGTGATTGAGAGTAAGCGATTGATTGATTGATTGATTGAGTCAGTCAGTCAGTCAGTGTGTCACTCAGCGAGTCAGTGAATGAGTCAGTGAGTGAGTCACTGAGTCATTCAGTCAGTCATTCATTCATTCAGTCAGCGAGTGAGTGAGTGAGTCAGCGAGCGATTGAGTGAGTCATTCATTCATTCATTCAGCGAGTCAGTCATTCAGTCAGTCATTCAGTCATTCAGTCATTCATTCATTCAGTCAGTCATTCATTCAGTCATTCAGTCAGTCATTCATTCAGTCATTCATTCAGTCATTCATTCAGTCATTCAGTCATTCATTCATTCAGTCAGTCATTTAGTGAGTCATTCAGTCATTCATTCAGTCATTCATTCATTCAGTCAGTCATTCATTCAGTCATTCAATCATTAATTCAGTCATTCATTCAGTCAGTCATTCAGTCATTTAGTCATTCAGTCAGTCATTCATTCATTCAGTCATTCATTCAGTCAGTCATTCATTCAGTCATTCAGTCAGTCATTCATTCATTCAGTCAGTCAGTCATTCAATCAGTCAGTCATTTAGTCATTCAGTCAGTCATTCAGTCAGTCATTCATTCAGTCATTCATTCATTCAGTCATTCAGTCAGTCATTCAGTCAGTCATTCAATCATTAATTCAGTCATTCAGTCAGTCATTCAGTCATTTAGTCATTCAGTCAGTCATTCATTCATTCAGTCATTCATTCACTCAGTCATTCAGTCAGTCAGTCAGTCATTCAATCAGTCAGTCATTTAGTCATTCAGTCAGTCATTCAGTCAGTCAGTCAGTCAGTCAGTCAATCAGTCAGTCAGTAAAAACCAATCATAGTTTTGCATAGGCAGGAAGACAAGCCGGACTGTGCTTTATGGTAATCTCAGATTAACTGAAATATTTGGAAATTGTCAAGTTTAACTAGACTTCCTCCTGAATTGACACATAACATGGAATTCTATCAAAACTTACAAATAGGAAACTCGCTTCGGTTGTTCAGAAGATGAAGTTGGAACAGAAAGTCAGCCACCTTTCAGTAAATGGCTGGCGATCTATCTGGCTAAATGGGCACATGGGGCATGGAATCGCAATCATTTTACTTAAGCTCGGTTCCATTACAGTTGCATAGTCCGATGATTTCTGCCATCTTTCTGAGATAAATATATTTAATTGGTTGTTATAGCATACCTTACTTTAGTTTGAAGTAACTTTCATTTTGAATGGCTAACTTTGTAGATATTTGAAGTGCAAACATCCTAAATTGATTTAGGCAAGCTTGCCAAAACTCTAACACCATAGGCTTATGCAGTAACAGGTTCTGTTAAATTGACTCACTATGCCCTTCTGTGTGGCAACAAGTGTTTAATAAGTGCACCAATATCTAAGTTAGATATGTAGAATAAAATCTAGGTGAATGTTTTTGTTTTTCAAATTTGATGCTTCATCGGACTATGCCACTTTAACTACATAAACCCTTCACCGGGACAAGCAACTACGTAGGTAGGGTTGTCTCTCTCTCCAGCAGTCGCGCAATTTACAACTAGATTGGAGTGGGCTCGCGTCATGAGCGCCACATTTAACCATTTGTACATCTACACCAGACGACAATTAGGAGAGCAGCAGACGACAATTAGGGGAACAGAAAACGAGGTTTGTTTGTTTGTTGTGTTAAGTCCTAGCAACATCTAAGTTCATATCAGGACGAGTACCGATTTGTGACAGTGCACACTCATGGTGACTTTATAGTACTGCCCCACTGGGAAACCAGGCCACCAGCACCATGACCCAATTTCCCACTCCGTCACATTATCCTGATACTGGGCTATAACCAGTCCTTGCCCTTTCCTAGTAATGCCCGAGCACCAGGCTAGGTAGTGACAAGTATCAATTTTATAAGTCATTGGATTGGCTCAGCTGGGATTCGAACTCCTGACAGCTTGTATTCATGATGGCTACGATACAGTGATACTCATGGTGCTGGCGGCCTGGTCTCCCAATGGGGCAGCACTATAAAGTCGCCATGAGTGTGCACTGTCATAAGTCGGTACCCGTAAAACTGATACCCCCCCCCCCTGAGGGGGGGGGGTATCAGCAGGCTGATGTAAAAACTTCAACAACCAGCTAACACTCTGAGAGACTTGGGCACCATCCAATGTGTGCGTAAGTAGACAAACCCCCATCTCAGAGGTGCTCGGTGCACACAGGAAAACAGGTATCGACCTTCACCGAGTCCCAGATTTTAACGTTAAGCTAATAAATGGTACGTTCGTTTAGGAGGGCCAGCCAGAGGTTTTGTTCTTGACCTATCAATTGCTTGTCTAGTTTTTTTTTTAACGGAAGGAGTTTCATATTTAATTATATTTGGTGCTTCTAGTGAATTTTTCTTTTTTAACTTTAAATTGATGAATAAATTAAAAGCCAGATGGTGGATGTAATCAACAACACAGAATTCCGAGGGCTATGTCGCAGAACATATATATCACCGGAATAATGAACCACGACTGACTCGAACCCATGGGTTCGAACCCTGGTCAAGTCAAACCAATGACATAATAATGTATACTTGTCGCTTCCTAGCAAGGCGCTCGACATTATTAGGATAGGGCAAGGACTGATTGACTCAGTGTCAGGATAATGTGACTGAGTGGGATACCAGGTTATGGTGCAGCGGCCTGGTCTACCAGTGGGGCAACACTATAAAGTCACCATGAATGCGCACTGTCACAAGTCGGTCCCCGTCCTGATATGACTTTAGATGTTGCCTGTTAGCATCATGTTTCGCCGGCTATGGCTGGTTACTTGTTAGTAAACTAGGTCTTGGTGCACCTGTAGACTGATATTAATCTCATCCAATGCTCGCACCCAAGAGCCCCGGGTCGTTTAAACTAAGCTGCTCGTAATTACAACTGTCAATCTGAGACAGTTGTAATCTCTTCTCACAATGGCAAAAAGATAGCAAGGCCTTCCCACTCAGATGGTCAATATATAGTATAACCTCTCTAAATCGACCGACCATGGGACCGACTTCAAATGGTCCATTTAGGAAGGTGGCTGGTTTAGGGAGTTTTGTTTTATCGGTACAATGGTATTGTCTGGGCAAATCGTTTGGGACCCAAATAAAGCGATCGATATAGTGGAGTGGTCGATCTGTGGAGGTGGTCGGTTAGAAAGGTTTTACTGTATAAGGATGTGTGGCAGGCAGATCATTTCGTTGAAATAATATTGCCAGTACCTTGGTTCACTTACTACTCACAGGTGGCGCCCCTGTGTGGACCGTCGTGTATAGCATGCAGGTGGTGAGTATCGGTTAGTTAACCGGGCAAAACTGATGGGGTGGGGGGGCCTTGTTTATATTCGCATAATGCTTGAATGTTGGGTTTTATGTCCTAGCAACATCTATCGTCACCTTAAGATGGGTACTGACTTGTGACTGTGCACACTTTATACGGCTGCCTCACTGGGAGATCAGGCTGTGGGAACAATGACCAGTCTGAACCATGCATAAGATAGCACGAGTAGAATTCCTCCAAAACAGGCAACAGGATCAGCTAAAATTGTATGCATACAACAAATCTCGAACCCCCCAAAAAACAGGTTACAAACAAGGTGCACAAGAAGCAATGATGGTCGTTAATAGCAATGGTAAAATCAAAATGCAGTGCATATGATCGCAATGTAGCTAATATGAGTGGCAATGTTTGGAATATATTGCCAGCTGCAACATGAAATGCAGAAACCATATCAGTGTTTAAGAAACTACTAAAAAATTAATGTAACCTCGAAAAACAGATGATGTTTAAATGGATTAATGTTATTCAGTGGGAAATTGGATCATGGTGCCAGCCACCTGGTCTCCCAGTGGAGCAGCCCTATAACGTCACCATGGGTGTACACTGTCACAAGTCAGGGCTCCATTCTCCACACCACCCCTATCACATTAACCATACCCACAGTTTTTACAGCGACCCACCACCACCTTAGCCCATAATAGTATTAATACTGAACTCATAATAGCTCACCCACTAACACACTAACCTTCATAATCTACTAATATGCCATACCTAAGTAGCCGCTGAACTACCTATTTAAAATATACATGTTGCCGGTAACATGCATAATTCAAAACCCTGACTACAGGCTCCATAGTGATGCATACCATAGATACCGTGTAGTGTAGCATTCCGTAACCACGGTCGAAGTTAACTTCCGGTGGTGGATTTAAAAGCTAGGCCATTCCTTTGCCATATCGCAAATTTTATCCATCCCATCCTCCCAACTGTCCCTGTAGATCTATTTTGAATAGGGCTGAGAGCTAGATGGTCCAAAAAATTCCCATGTTTAAATGTGTGAAAAATGAGTTGCAAGAGATGTGTGCCTGGTGTGCTTCGACAGTATGACCGTGACCAACCCATAGATGATGCCTCCTGTCTTCAATTGCTAAAGAATATATCAACATCAAAAATATATATATACTTATCTATAAATCATAAATCATAGTTAGCTCTATAAATGAACACCTGCAAATAAGTAATAAATGAGTCAGGCTTTAAAGTTGAATGCTGGGTTGTACTACCTGGGCATAATTAGAAAAGCTAATAGAATCATCTGTACTGATGTAAGAAGCTTTATATAAATGTTAACTAGTGATAGCCATATAAAGGCTCTTGTAAAAGATTATTAAGCCTGATTAATAAATTTATTAGCCAAAAAAAGTGATTATCTGTGTCTGGTTTTGAATTATAATGTAAATGGCCGGAACCCCCAATAGCCGATGTTTTCTCTTTGTGTTGGAGGGTCGTTAAACAAACAAACAAACAAACAAACAAACAAACAAAAGGTAAATGGCCGGGACCCCCAATAGCCGATGTTTACTTTTTGTGTTGGAGGGTCGTTAAACAAACAAACGAAAGGTAAATGGCCGGGACCCCCAATAACCGATGTTTACTCTTTGTGTTGGAGGGTCGTTAAACAAACAAAAGGTAAATGGCCGGGACCCCAATAGCCAATGTTTACTCTTTGTGTTGGAGGGTCGTTAAACAAACAAACAAACGGTAAATGGGTGGGACCCCCCAAAAGCCGATGTTTACTCTTTGTGTTGGAGGGTCGTTAAACAAACAAACAAAGAAACAAAAGGTAACTGGGCGGAAGACCAGTGCCTCGGCGCTGAAAAAGTGTATGTTCGGATGAATAAACTGTTTTACAACAACAACAAATATCTTGTGCAGACTCTGCACCAGGTGACCAGCTGATAATGCATAAGCTGCGCAGTAGGCGACGCGAAAATCACAAAACTACTAGCAGGGCCCCAGCGTAATAAACAGGAATCAGGTTTCCATCTCTTCTATTTCCATGGTATCAGATATCACGTGACGGCGGCAGACGCAGGCCCACGTTGACCTTGGCGAGTATAGGGCATGAATGAAACCTGGTGGAGATGACCTTGAAATTTATAAGTCTCAACAGCAGGCCTTGTATGCGCGGGTTGGTTCAAGGAGCAAAGAATTGGACGGTAGATACAAAAATAGTGTTCTGTACAGTAGAGGTGAAGAACAAACCCATTAGAAAAAGTGTCGAAAGGCTGGGTAAATGAAATGAGTGCATAAATTCTTAATTTAAGAGGCAAAATATATTCTTCCCATACATCTTTATATTTACCCGCTACTTTAGAATTGTTAAATAAATTATATTATGTAGTTTGACTTTAAAAGTCAAATCGAGAGCATTCTTGGGTCACCATTTTGCTTGTTTACATCCTCTGCCATTTCACCAACTCTAAGTCAATACAGGTAGACATTGGATGCTGGAATCAGGAATTCTCCACTTCCTGTTCCATACCAAAACAGCTTTTGCCTGTTTTTAACTAGGTTGTTCTTCACCCCTACACTGGGTAGGGGTGAATCTTTTATCTAATTGGACTGTACCTGCTATATCCAGGTGACCCGACTGTAGGCCCAAACCTTCACCCCCTACCCCGATACCTGTCATTGCCGACAAAGCCACAAAGGCGCCACAGGTGGCGATGACGAGGCACGCCCGATTAGGTCACGTGACCTAATCGGATACCTGGGACCGCGAACCTGGCGCTGACCGATTTGGTTCCCGTGATCTTATAGACCTCTTTCAATGTTTATAAACATTGTGTATGCGCACGCACCTTGGATGCAGAACGAGTGCACACTGCCATTGAGTTTGCCGGTACGCGTAGGGCAAAACATCTATTTTATTCAAAATTAATAGAAATGCAGAACCCTAACCATATAGATTTAATATAATCTGTTCGTTGAATATGTTTTCTATATGTGTTCCAAGCGGTTTGTTTCTTTTATTCAAAATTAATAGAAATGCAGAACCCTAATCTTATAAATTTAATATAATTTCACTGTCCGCACCAGCAATCTTGAATTATCTTCATACAGAAAAAATGAAATATCTCTAAAACCACACCACCTAGAAACAAACCACTTGGAACACATATAGAAAACATATTCAAGGAATGCAAAATGTCTATTTAGAAATACAGAACCCAAACCTTATAAATTTAATATAAGCTGTTCGTTGAATATGTTTTCTATATGTGTTCCAAGCGGTTTGTTTCTAGGTGGTGTGGTTTTAGAGATATTTCACTTTTTCTGTATGAAGATTGCTCATAGCCATTGAGTTTGCAGTGTGACAGTGCGTCCAGGCTGACCTAGATACCTATGCTGACGTCATATGAAATAGGTCTATTGGGGTAAAGATTGTGTGGCGCCACCTACAGGAAAATTCGAGAAGCTCCTGGTTAACGCCCTCTTTATGTATTTATGCATTTATACAATGCCGGGTGTCGAATCTTCTATTACATATATGCTGCATAAGAATTATACGAGTATAATAACCCGGAATATCCCTGATACAGTGACACGGTGATACATTAATACAGTGAAACAGTGACACAATGGCAGTGTTACAGTAACATGGTGATACAGTGACACGGTGATACATTAATACAGTGAAACAATGGCAGTGATACAGTAGGACAGTGATACAGTGATACATTAATACAGTGAAACAGTGACACAATGGCAGTGATACAGTAAAACGGTGATACAGTGACACGGTGATACATTAATACAGTGAAACAGAGACACAATGGCACGGTGATAGAGTAATACAGTGACACAATGACAGTGATACCATGATCCAGTAAGAGAGTGATCAAATGACACAGTGATACAATGCCACAGTGATACAATGCCACAGTGATACAATGACACAATGACACAGTGATACAATGACACAGTGATACAATGACACAGTGACAGTGATACAATGACTCAGTGATACAATGACACAGTGACACAATAACACAGTAACACAATGACACAGTGATACAATGACACAGTGATACAATGACAACGTGATACAATGACAAAGTGATACAAGGACACAGTGATACAATGACACAGTGATACAAGGACACAGTGACACAGTAACACTATGACACAGTGATACAATGACACAGTGATACAATGACAAAGTGATACAACGACACAGTGATACAATGACACAGTGATACAAGGACACAGTGACACAGTAACACTATGACACAGTGATACAAGGACACAGTGACACAGTAACACTATGACACAGTGATACAATGACACAGTGATACAAGGACACAGTGATACAGTGACACAGTAACACTATGACACAGTGGTACAATGACACAGTGACACAGTAACATAATTACACAGCGATACAGATGCTCTCCTCTGCTGTCACCTACTAATAAACAACAACAGGCCGCACATCTATCTACGACACCAGTGAGGCAGGCGCCCATCAGACCTGAGCAATGAAAGCTCAGAGCTGGAACCGGCGTGCCTGATTAGATGGAGCACCAGCGAAATGACACCAGATCAGACGCACAAGTGGGTTGGTTAAGAGGGTGGGTGGGGGTGGGGTAGGTGAGTGTGGGGAGGTGGGGCCGGGATGGGGCAACAAAAGAAGGAATACAGTGTGTGGTGTGTGGTGTGTGTGTGTGTGTGGTGGAGGGGTGCGGGGGGGGGGCAACAAAAGAAGAAATACAGTGTGTGGAAGCGTGTGTGTGTGCGGGGGTGGGGGGTGAAGGGATTAACTGTAACCAACATGACAACAAAATGCTGTGCCGATCTCCAACACAAGGCGCCTGCCGACTGCCATTGACAGGCAGATTTGTAGAATCCCACAGAGTTGTACACCCCCCCCCCCTTGTCCGCTCACATGCACAACGGTTTGGTTTGGTTTGGTTTGGTTTGGTTCATGAGTGGAGTGAGGGTGGTTGCATCCTAGTAACATCCCAGGTCATATAAGACGTGTTCCGACTTCTGATAGTGCGTACTGTTTGGGAACTTTATAGTGTTGCCCAAACCCCCACCAGGGTAGCTAGCACCATGACTCGATATGCCACTCAGTCACATTATTCTGACACTTCGCTACCCAGTCCGCATAGGGTCTAAATAAAATCATGAATAAACTCAGTGAAACTGGGTATGGCATCACGTACGTGTAGACACTGCTAAAGAGATGTGAGGAATGTGCATGTACGACTAGACTTCGATTCTACCAGTACGGTCATGTACGCTTAGCAACTGCTAAAGATACATGAGGAACGACCGCGCCTGCGCACGTACGCCTAGACTTCAACTCTACATGTACGGTCACGTACGCCTAGACTTCAACTCTACATGTACGGCCATCCTAGTAACACCGAGCACAGTATAGATTTTGCAGGCCTTCGCTTTGACTCAACCAGGAATTGATTCCATGACCAACCTCTTGGGAAGCGGGTGCTCTACCCATTCTGCCATCGCGAAAGAGAAAGACGCAAAACCGGTTTAATTGGATAGTAACTTATAAGAAGTCCCCCCTCCCTTCATCCCACATATACCTCACCCATGATAACAGCCGTTTACACAGCAACCCACCAACCTATGACACCAAACCCACCCTGATGGGGAATCCACTAACAGTTTTAACACACTAACCCACCAGCTTCATATACTGGTGTGTGATATCTAGATACCCGCAGAGATACAGATGTACAATGTAATGCATCTAGGGGGAAGTAAAGTGTATTAGCGCTGGGGCGAAGATTCTGATAAATAAATTGTTTACCAAAAAAAAAAAAATTACGTATTCCTCCATCATCATCATCATCATCATCATCATCATCATCACCGTAATCATCACTGGACGCCGTGGCCGAATCGGTAGAGCACAAGTTTCCCATGCGGAAGTTAGCGAGTTTGATTACCGGTCATGGTGCCAACTGCGTGATTTCCCAGTGCGGAAGCACTATAAAGTTGCTAAGACTAAGAGTGTGCTCTGTCACAAGTCGGTACCTGTCCTGATACGACCTTAGATGTTGCCAGGAGATAAAACTCCAACAACCAACCAAATCATGCCCATCATCATCGCCATCATCATCTCATCAACGGGATACATGAGGCTTCCCCTAGTCTGGAATCCCTACAATGACTACAGTGGCATTGGCACTTCTTTGGGATTGGCTCGACAAACTGATTAGATTAGTTGATCTCTTTTGACAGATGAAAGCAGAAATAAGTTCTGCACGTGTCACACTTGGTGAAATAATTAATGCAAGTTACTTGTGAGCGGAGTGCTCTCGAACAGGTCGCACTGTATTAGTTGATTAGGGAGAACATAATTCGGAGGAAGGGATGGAGGAGGGAGGGGGGTATGGGAGGAGGAAGGGAAGGGAAGGGAAGGAGGAAGGGAAAGGGAAGGAGGGGGAGGAGGATGGGGGGAAATGTGGAGGAAGAGGAGGGGAGAGGAGGACGAGGGGAAGAGCATGAGGAAGAGAAGGGGGAGAAGAAAAAGATGAATAGAAGAAAAGGGAGGAGGAAGAGTAGGAAGAGTATGGAAAGTAGGAGAAAAGAGGATGAGAAGGGGAGGAGGGGAAAGAGAAGGGGTGGGGAGGAGTAATGCAGAGGAAGAGGAGTAGTGTGTAGGGGGGAAGGAGCAGTAGGAAGGAGGAGGGGCAACTGGAGATGGAAGAGGAGGGGGGAAGGGGAGGAGGGGGAGGAGGGGGAAAGAGGTTGAGAGGGTGAGAAGGAGGCGGGGGGGGGGAGGGAGAGGAGGAGGAGGAGGAGGAGGGGAGGAGGAGAGAGAGGAGAGGAGGAGGAGGAGAGGAGGAGGAGGAGGGAGGGGAGGGAGGAGGAGAGGAGGAGGAGGAGGAGGAGGAGAGGAGGAGGAGGGGAGGGGGGGGGGGGGAGGAGGAGGAGGAGGAGGAGGAGGAGGAGGAGGAGGAGGAGGAGGAGGAGGAGGAGGGGAGGAGGAAGGAGAGAGGAGGAGGATTAAGTCCACAACAATACACTCAACGCCTTCCTGCTTCCGGTTCTCAAAGCGCACGCGCACAAATAACTGGCACCTTTCTATTATCGTCTGTCCATTCCGATATAGACGTGCAATATTAAATAATAAGGCCGAGTTGACACCTCGCCGAACGAGCCATGATTGGCTTAATCCACCACGCGTCTGGCCACCGATTAACTGGCTCGTCCTCCTCTTCCTCTCCACAGCGACGCCTGGCGGCCGGGGCGGTGTTCATCGCGACGGAAGTCAAACCCGCCTCACACCCACCCCCACCCCCACCCCACACCTCACACCCGCCATCCTCACACACCTCATAATAACAAATACTGAAACCACCTCATAATAAGAAATATTGACAAATTCCTTCTTTTTTTTAAAGTGGGTCCATTTTAATAACTGAATAACAGACCTCCTCCAAAAATAGAACAAAAATTGGACTCATATAATTGATTGATTGATTTATCTAACTTATATATTTAACTTTATTTGACTTATTTATCTTGTTGATTGTTTACTTCAGCTCTTTATTTAACATATTTATTGTATCTACTTATCTATACGGTTTACATACATTTTCTATTTGTATATCTGATGTATTAGTTATTGATCTTACTTATTGATCTTATTTATCTTACTTATGTCGTGGGGGTGATGAAAATGGGAAATATTGCGCCTAGAGCAGGAATCGAACCCACATATCACGCATTCCGGGCTAGTGTACTAACCATTACACCACTTAGGCTCCCGGATGTCATCACCTTATCCACGCTCACCTGCCCATGTGGATCCTTGCGTGAGGTCAGTGCAGACCACTACACTTGTTTTTATCTTAGTTATTTATTATATCTATATATTGTACTGATTGACATCACTTAAGTAGACATATATTTCATTTGGTTAGCTCACATATCATTGCACTTATTTATTGCGCCCATTTATTTTCATTTATTTATTTAACCCATTCAGATTTTGTTGGGTCTTTTTTTTCTTTTTCTTTTTTAGCTTAAAAGCATTTTAGTATCAGTTTGCATTCCACAGTTTCCGCAGAACCAGACTCCTTATATATAAACAAACACATCCACCCCCACTCCCACTGGACGCGGTGGCCGAATCAGTAGAGCGCAGACATCACGCGGGGGAGATCGGAAGTTCGGTTCCCGGTCGAGTCAAACCAATGACGTACAAAATTGATATGTGTCACTTCCTATCCAGGCGCTCGGCATTATTAGGATATGGCAAGGACTGGTTAGCTCAGACTCAGGATAATGTGACCGAGTGAGATATCGGGGTCATGGTGCTGGCAATCTCACCCGCCATCCTCACACACCTCATAATAAGAAATACTGAAACCACCTCATAATAAGAAATACTGAAACAAATCTAACAAATTCCTTCTTTTTTTTAAAGTGAGTCCATTTTAATAACTGAATAACAGACCTCCTCCAAAAATAGAATAAAAATTGGACTCATATAATTGATTGACTGATTTATCTAACTTATATATTTAACTTTATTTGACTTATTTATCTTGTTGATTGTTTACTTCAGCTCTTTATTTTACCTATTTATTGTATCTACTTATCTATACGGTTTACATACATTTTCTATTTGTATATCTGATGTATTAGTTATTGATCTTACTTATTGATCTTATTTATCTTACTTATGTTGTGGGGGTGATGAAAATGGGAAATATTGCGCCGAGAGCAGGAATCGAACCCACATATCTGATTTTCCAGTGGGGCAGCACTATAAAGTCAACATGAGCATGCATTGTCACAAGTCAGTACCCATCCTGATATAACCCTAGATGTTGCCAGAAGGTAAAATTCCAACAACCAACCAACCACTCCCAGTCACAATAGCCCCCCGTTTGAGGTATCTGTCGGCTAGCAGTTGACAAAATAACCCACCAGGGGGAGCAGCTCATGAGAAGTGACGTGACTTGATGGGCCTCCAGACTCGGTGATCTTAGCCTCTAATGCCTGGACTTAGCTTTTTGCACGCACACGTAGGAGGCAGCGGCGACTTGTAGGACAGTTGGACAGTTTATACAAACACGTACACCACATTTTCCCACCCACCCACACTGTCACCGCCCCCACTATCACACACACATGCATACTGCCAACCACACACGTCACAGCCGGAAGTACTGCTCAGAACATCACTACCACACACACCGCCAACTACATACCTCACAGCCGGAAGTACTGCACAGAACATCACTACCACACACACTGCCAACCACACACCTCACAGACGGAAGTACTGCACAGAACGTCACTACCACACACACAGCCAACCACACACCTCACACCCAGAAGTACTGCACAGAACGTCACTACCACACACACTGCCAACCACACACCTCACAGATGGAAGTACTGCACAGAACGTCACTACCAGACACACAGCCAACCACTCACCTCAGAGCCAGAAGTACTGCACAGAACGTCACTACCACATACACCACCAACCACATACCTCACAGCCGGAAGAACTGCACAGAACGTCACTACCACACACACTGCCAACCACACACGTCACAGCCAGAAGTACTGCACAGAACGTCACTACCACACACACAGCCAACCACACACCTCACAGACGGAAGTACTGCTCAGAACGTCACTACCACACACACTGCCAACCACATACCTAACGGATGGAAGTACTGCTCAGAACATCACTACCACACAAACAGCCAACCACATACCTCACAGACGGAAGTACTGCTCAGAACATCACTACCATACACACCGCCAACCACACACCTCACAGCCGGAGGTTCTGCTCAGAACGTCACTACCACACACACCGCCAACCACATACCTCACAGACGGAACTACTGCTCTCCGTTTATTTATATAAATGGACAGCCTTTAAATATATATATATATAGTATAGTTATACGAATCTTACCTGGGTATAGATGATGGATAACTTGTTTTCCCGAGGTATAAGCCTCGGGTAGACGTGGGCTAGGAGAAGGATGCATGTGAGGTACCAGCATTCTTAACCTACTTATTCAGGATAAAAATGTTCGCTTTCAATTACAATGGTACTATGATTTTCCGTAATGGTACACCAACGGGATGGACGTGGCAGGCGTGGTGGGTGGGCCTAGCCCACGTCTACCCGAGGCTTATTCCTCGGGAAACAAGATGTTATCCATCATCTATACCCAGTAAGATTCGTATAACTATACTATTTTACCTCGTGTATACAGCCTCAGGCTAGCCATTAAGGCTAGCCTCAGGCTAGGGAGTACTTGTACATAGTTCAGTTTTATCCTTAATATCATCCATTTTATATAATATTCAACGTTTTTGTTCTCACCTCTTTCTTGTTGTTGGCGAGCAGGCACTTTGCAATGCGGTAGTGTTTTTTAGTCGCTTGTTGTATGTTTTGCAAACGATTTGCGTCTTCCAGCTGCATGCGTAGTATTCTTTTCCAGAAAAACACCTAGCAAACCGTGCCTTGGAGACCAGTGGCACCTGTAGTTGAGCTGGGATTAGTATTTGCTCGTATCCATCCAGCTCAACTTTCAACACCGTAATTGTCCATCTGGCAGGGTGTCTCGTGAAATTGCCTTATGTGGCTTTTATAAAGCTCACTAATAGTTGTTGTGATGCACGTAAATCCTTAGTTTAGATATATAAGCCGTATAGGGCTGACACAAACACATAATTTCCCGATCACTCGGAAAACAGTCTAAGTGAACCGTAGATAAAGGGTCACACTCTAACGTGTTCGATTTAAGCAATTTTATGCTAAATCAAAACGTAGTTGTTTTCTTGTCTATTTCTAATTCCAGTTAAAGACAAAGCAACAATGGTCTGTCCTCTGTGTCCGGTTTACTAATAATACAGGACCGCGAGTCTTAAAAACCTATATTGTTAAAATCTAACACGAGTTGTTGAGGCCAAGCTGAAACAACTTAAATACTACAGACAATCCCCAAAACCGACTATACTGGATTGGAGATTCCTTTGATAAAATAACGATGTAGATATCAAGAACATGTTTTCCAAACTGTTTCGCCATCAATTCTCGGTAATATGATTGATAACGCACATCTTGCGCATTAATCGACCCAAAGGATAGTCCTCATCCTCTAGAGAACGGAAGAAAACGAGCTCTGTGAAATTGTTGGTTTTGTTGGCTTAACTTTCATTAACAAACAATGTACACCCCATTTCTTTAAATGGGATGTGTACATATAAACAGTTCCTGGCCCTCCAGGCATCAGCCTACTATCTATTCTCAGTAATTTTGTCCAATCCAAAGTTGCCGCAGCTGGTTTCCTTAGAAATAGGAAGCCATAGAGGCGTCGTTGACACGTCGCCGTGAAACCACTTGGTGGCGCACGTGGTGTGTCAGATTCCCGATTTTCTTGGGGGGGGGGGGGGGAATCGTATACGTTTTTTGCCAGTTGTGAAAACTGCTGGCAGCCCCAAGTGTGAGTGTCTATCAATCAGGCACCACAAGTATTGCATGTGTCCTTTCCAAACGATTTTCCTGGACAACTCGGCTGATAGTGTGTAAACGGTGGGAAGTATATAAAATAATTATGTTCCCAGGTAATTGAATGCATCTACTCCAAAGCTCCGGTTCAGGATGCCAGACAAACATTAACAGTAATTTGTTATTATGTCGTGTTGCTAAACAAGTCAACTTTAGGTGTAACCCCATTTTTCCACAAATGAAGTTAAACAAAGGTGTAGAGAGTGACCATTCTAAAATGGTCATGGAAATTTTACTTTTAATGGTCTGCAAGTGTATTTTGTGACCTGGAATGACGCTAACAGTCAGCCAGACTTGTTGAGCCTGTGCCCAGTTCCAAATCAGTTTAGACAACTGATTGCATGGCTTTGATTTGGTTCCACCCATGTTAAGAATATATGCCATGGCAGTAGTTTTATCAGTAGTATTTCTAACTTGTGATTTATGTTTTTTACTAAACTACATAAAGCCCAGATAAATGCACGCATATTCCTAGCGCATTAATGTGGTCTGATTTTTCAGTCATCAAGGCCATCTACTCTGTTGTGACCCCATCCGCGATGAGCTCCCCAACCTTCTAACCGATGCATCAGTAGTAATTACCGTATTAGGTCCGCCATACGGTTGGATTTGGTGAACTGCTATGTGTTCCATCCACCATTCAATAGTCCTGTAGCCCTTTTTTTTTTTTTCTTTCTTTCCTGCGAAATAAACATCTTTCGCTCAAAAATTCCCTTAGTGCCGTGGTAACGCTAAATTGTTATCTATTTCCTAGAGATTTAATATGGCCCTTCCCGTATAGAATAGCGGGTGCATACGATATTCATTATCCCAATAAGGACTGCGACCTGTCTAATTTTAGGTTTTGGTAACTAATAAGCTGGGTCGCTGTATTCATAATACTTAATTAGTTTTGTTCGTTATCGACACTGTAAGAGACTGTGTATCCTAGAATAAAACCTCTAAACATTTGAGTTGTTTGTTGTTTAAAACATGGACTTTTGTGGATGGACATAAAAACCCCAATTTAGTAAGTAATGCACATAAATTCCAAAACTGCATTCCCACAATCAATTTTTGTTGATGCTTGTATAATAAAGGAATCATCTATGTATGGAAAACATTATATGACCTTCCGTGCCATTACTGAGAAAACAGGTTTAAGCAGTTTAGTGAATAAACGAGGGGCACAAGCTAAAACCATTCGAATACAGGTAAAAACT
This sequence comes from Branchipolynoe longqiensis, assembly GCA_030323885.1. Lineage (NCBI taxonomy): Eukaryota > Metazoa > Annelida > Polychaeta > Phyllodocida > Polynoidae > Branchipolynoe > Branchipolynoe longqiensis. Next base: position 39,510,043 of record CM059195.1, read on the forward strand.
CATAGAGTTGGTTATCCAAGAAACGAAGAAATTTACGGGACTTTTTCTCTTATGGAAGCGTATAGTATGCATCTTGTAAATCACACTAGCCATCCACGCACATTCTGGCGTTATCGATCGCGTGCTGTACGCTAGCGAGAACATTTTAAAAGTCGATATTCAACCATTTTATTAAGGATTGTGAATATCTAGAATCATTCGAACCTCGCCATTAGGCTTTGGTCTCGAGGAAGATGCTGAAATAAACTCTCCTGAACAGTAGTGTCACTTTTTGCATAATCCCTTTCTCAAAAGAATTTTGTACTGTTTAGTTAGTGCCGCTCGTTCAAACCGGTTCAATGTTATAAGGAAGTATCCTGCTTGTACCGGAATTGGTGTGAAGGGAATGTGAACACCCTAACTATTGTAAAATTCTTGGTCCCTAGTAATTTTGTGCCCACTCAGAAACTCATATGTATTAATATTACCGCAGCCACAAAGTTGCTTACAGTTTGTGTGGTTTTAGAGGCTGGAAGGACTTGTAACATTTTGTGTTTCAACCTCTATTGGGTCCCGCCCCTCGGGGAAGGGTCTCGGCGAGTTGACACCTCGGCCCAGTGGGCGTGAGGTGTTGTCGGTCCAGCTGAGCGAGCGCCCCGGCCCCGAAAGCTTGAGCGATAGTTTGAGCCGGTCTGGTTTCCCCGTGTGAAACCGTAAACGTCGGATGGAAAATCCTCGTGACCTTGTGAAACGAGGAGTTTTCTGTTTCTTCTACCAGTCATGTTTTTGCCACTCTTGGCTGCAGCTGTTTCTACCTCTTTATAAGGTATTGTAGTTGACTACAAACATTTTCGTGTTATCTAAAGGTTTCTCTTTAATCGGCTCTGGAGCAAGAAAGAGCGTAAACTCTTTCCCATTCATTATCATATCCTTCTTTGTGCGAGCCAACTTCTTGCCAGCATTCTGTGGCAAACCGACTGTGAAATCTTTTCAATATCTTCGCCAACAATGCAATAACTATTGTGCCATTCGTCTTAGCCAAAGACGAGAAATTATTTTCTTCGTTGCATTCAGTTTTGCTACAGGAGCAATAGCTGTTAGGGTACCAAGGCACCGCCTTATGCACTGTGTGCAACACACCCTCAATCTCTTACGGTCTCCGTCATATTTGACATCTCTGATCCCTTTCCTTAGTGTTGGAGTTGGGAACACCTTTAATGCCTGTTAACTCATCTGATAACTTAGAAATAATCTCCGCAGGCTTAAAACTTGCGGAAATGGCCATTAATGTTCTCACGCATAAGCGTATTGGTTTTCTACACGCTTAGCTCTTGGCTTCTCGACTTTCTTAGCCACTTTGCCCCCAATGGCAGCATAGACACCTTCATAGTGCGTGTCTGAGTCAGTTTCCGTGGAAGTGGAATCGTGGGACGAGTCAGATGGAAGATGATCTTTCCTCGTCTTCTTCTTCTTCTTCATTCTTGGATTGGTCTTGCGCTTTTTGCAAAGCCCAGTCCTCCCCCTTTCCTTGGTGAAATCATCCACCCCGAAGAAACAATAATGTTTCTACTTCTTCCTCGTTTAGGAGAAGGAGGAGGAGCCCTACGTCTAATCTCTGAAGTCTCTGTCTACGAGAAATCCTCCAAAGTCCTCTTGAACACTCGGCATTTGCCGTTTACGAGACACTGGTGGTTTGAGAGCCATTATATGACCCTCCATCGCCGCAAACCGTGTCTCCCAATTTTGAGCCGCGGCGCCGTCAGGCACTATGTCCTCCTCGGAGAGAATATGCGCCCCGGGCTGTGTCGAAGGCACTGCCGACAACACGGGTGAGGAGTCGTACTCCTCGTCCCCTCCACTCGGAACACGCCCCTCGGCTGCTGCTGCACCGCGCTTACTCTGCTTCGTGGCCATCGGGAGCTGAAACAAAGATTTTTGGTCAGTCCCGGTATATATATATGTCACAATATGGTTGTTTCAAACTCATTTGGACATCTATTGGTGTTAGAGAACGTGTTTATACCGTTATAACACAGGCGTAATAAGTTAAATTTGTGCGTGGGTTGTGGGTCAAGCCCAAACCTTACGCGGGGTCGGGACCAGTGTATCGGCCCGCCCATCCCTCTGTCCCGCACACTTCTCCCACCTGTGACTACAACGTCAACAAGTTGGAGAAAATGCTACGAAACTCGGAGAAACGCCTGAAAAAGTTTGTGGGGAGTCTATAAAAGAAACCCAGGAGCATCTCCAACATTACTCTCTATTAGAGTACGAGAGAATTTCCACAGGAGACGAGGCAGAGCCCACATCTCTACCCATAATCACACGGTGACTCGGGTGTTGACAGAACCGCTAATGACCGGTTTCAATCCTTCGAGAAGGAATTCTATCCTTGGTTTTTTATAACCAAATAACTCGTCCAAAATGGACCAAAGAAAGTCTAAACTTTCCATAATGATGCTCTAATGCATCATAATTAAGCTAACCACAGTTTTTATGATACTTACTGCGTATTAGCTTGTATGTAGACTAAATTTGCCGGAGCAACCCAACGACACGTAATCCAGTCGTGAGTTGTATATGCTAATTGCTGGTACCTCACGTGCTTCCTTCTCCCTAGCCTGAGGCTAGCCTGAGGCTGTATACCGAGGTAAAATATATATTAATATTGAATATATTTATATATATATATATATATATATATATTATTATTTATATATATATATATATATATATATATATATATATATATATATATATATAGATCTGATCCGATTGCTAAATGCATGAGTGACTAGTGCAAATAAAGGGGCCCTTTCATAACATAACTGTACCATTCTACAATCATATACATACAGTTATTTTGTCGTAGTAGAAAGAAATGCCAGAGCAACTCAACGAACGTCCTCCCGTCGTGAGTTGATTATGCTAATTGCTGGGGGCGGATGTGCTTCCTTCTCCCTAGGCTATGACTAGCCTGAGGCTTAGTACCGAGGTAATATATATATATATACCCAATCCGATTGCTAAATGCATGAGTGACTAGTGCAAGGGGCCCTAGGTGCCTTAAGTGCCCATAAAGGTGGCACAGCCAACACCCACTTGGGTGGATCCGTTGTCATGGAAATGCACTCGTTGTCATGGATTTCGCACTCGTTTATTTCTACAACTGGTCCACACCGAGCCTCGGAGTGAGTGAACGAGGGAGTGAATGGCGTTTTACGTCCTAGCAACATATGAGGTCATATGGCTGGAGTACCGACTTGTGATTGCAGAAAACATGGCCAACCACATACCTCACAGCCGGAAGTACTGCTCAGAACGTCACTACCACATACACCGCCAACAACATACCTCACAGACGGAAGTACTGCTCAGAATGACACTACCACACACACCGCCAACCACATATCTCACAGCTGGAAGTACTGCTCAGAACGACACTACCACACACCGCCAACCACATACCTCACAGCCGGAAATACTGTTCACATCGCCACTAACACACACATCGCCAACCACGCACCTCACAGCTGGAAGTACTGCTCAGAACGTCACTACCACACAGACCGCCAACCACACACCTCACAGACGGAAGTACTGCTCACAACGTCACTACCACACACACCGCCAACCACATACCTCACAGCCAGAAGTACTGCACAGAATGTCACTATGACACACACCGCCAACCACACACCTCACAGCCGGAAGTACTGCTCACAACATCACAACCACACACACTGCCAACCACATACCTCACAGACGGAAGTACTGCCCACAACGTCACTACCACACACACCGCCAACCACATACCTCACAGACGGAAGTACCGCTCACAACGTCACTACCACACACACCGCCAACCACATACCTCACAGACGGAAGTACTGCTCACAACATCACAACCACACACACTGCCAACCACATACCTCACAGACGGAAGTACTGCCCACAACGTCACTACCACACACACCGCCAACCACATACCTCACAGACGGAACTACTGCTCACAACGTCACTACCACACACACTGCCAACCACATACCTCACAGCCGGAAGTACTGCTCAGCCAATGAAAATGACTGCTTCCTCTCCTAGATTGGATTATTACCCAGGAACCTTTCAATGTCCTGCCAATGGCTGGCATATAGGCTCTGTCAATTCAAACTTTAAAGCTCCTTGATCTACTGGACTAATCCATTATTCAGGTCAAAGGTTGTAGACAAATATAATCAAGGTATGTGAAGAATATATCTTGCTTTTTAGATAAGAATTTATGTGCTCATTCAATTTACCCACATTTTCTCCACTTTTTATACAGGGTTGTTCTTCACCCCTACTCAGGCTACTGTAGTATGGGGTGAATCTGTTATCTACCCCAGGACGTGAACCGAGGCATGGGGTCAACAAATAGAAAAATGGCGATTTCTTTGTCAGAAAATTGAGATAACATAGGATTTTCCCCCACAAATAGGAAGAAAATAGGAAATTTGTATAAGAACAAATGTACCAAATAGTGTATAGAGGCCATCAAATGAGCAGTCACCTCAAAAAGTAGGAAAACAGGAAACAAATGATTGAAGTTCAAAACTTTAATGCATGGCATAATCATACTGTGCTACTTGGTCACGTCTCATTCAAGTTGTTTCGTAGTCTACCGCATTACCCAACTTAGTAGGCAACCCCCACTTAGTAGGTGCCTTCCTATTTTTCTTAATAATGGTAGCAAAAAAAAAGTGAAGCAATAGTGATATTAATAATGACAGTAATAATAGTAGTAATAATGGAAACAAAACAAATAATAGTAATAATGGTTATTTTTGTTGGAGTTATACACCCTAAACACTTCTAATGTCATTCAGGAAGGATACCGACTTGTGGCAGGATAGTGCACACCCATGGCGACTTTATAGTGCTGCCAACACTATGACCTGATATCCCACTCAATCACATTATCCCGATTCAGAGAAAACCAGTCCTTGCCCTATCATATTAATCCAGAGCACCAGACGATGAAAAGCATCAATTTTGTAATGGTGATATCACATTATGATGCTTCGCGCCAACGTATGTCGACGTGTGGGATTTTGTTGCACTACATCCGGATATGTCAGTATGCGTTACGTGTGCATTAGGCGCGCATTGGTATATGTTGATCTACGGCGACATTCTGCGGCATGCGCCAGGTGGTCGACGAAGTTTTGTGCTTATGCAAAACTTTTGACGTACGACAATGCGCGGGTGCCAACGTTATGGCGATGTTAGGGGGACATCGAGATACGTTAGAGGCGTGTTGGAGGAACGTTGGTCGGACGTTGTCATATGGTGACTTTTTTTCCTGTGACGGCAAACGTTCCGTCAGCGCGTCGGTAACGTACCACCGAAATGTGATGACGTTGTTCTAACATATGCATAACATATGGCCGACGCACTGTTTGCGTTTCTCCACCATGTTTCGACGTTTTGGACGTGTTGGCCGTGCGTCTGTTGCTCGCTTAACGTTGGCGGGCGTTCTGCAAATGTTTTGTGAACGTTTAGCGAATGTATTGTCAGCATTTTGGGTTTGAGTATATAAAGGGACACGTCGGCGGGTGGCTAGCGGAGCACGTTATGCAAACGCTAGGTACAAGCTGCGCACGCGGGAGGCTCCTTAGCCACACATTGCGTCCACCTTTTTTTGTTTGTTTTCTCACGCGTCGATATACGTTACCACAATGTTGGGCACATGCTACCACTACATTGCCCTGACGTCAAACTTTTCCCACCGCGCCGAAAAGTTTTACATGTCTCGACGTGGAAAAGTGATTTTGCGGGTTGGCGGCGTGCCGGCAAGATACATCATAGTGTGACAGGGCCATAAGTCACTGGTTTGACTGGATCGGGGCTTCCCCACACGAACCTCCCGCACAGGACACTAGCCAGCACTCTTACCATTCTACCACCGCCCCCGGCAAAAATATGGTAATATAGCTCCCGCATCCCCACCCCCCAACCCTCCCCCACCACATAATTGAACAAGCCAGTTCTTTTCACAGCAAAGGTGTGTTGTACCGGTTAAATGTGGCCCAATTAGGCTAATGTTTCTTGTTGTATATGTATATATATGTAACAAGGCCCAGGCTACGTCCCGCAGAGGGTCACGTGACACGAGGACCCGAGTGACGAGGGAAGGAAATAAAGTCAGTGGTTACACGAGTCTCAAGGTGTCCGGGTGGTTGACACATACACTACATATCTCAGATTATGGAATGCAGCCATTATCAATGCATTCCCAGCAAGGTTGGTTGGATGTTTTGAGTTTTCTCCTCGCAACATTTAAGCTCATATCAGGACGGGTACCGACTGGTGACAGTGCGCACTCATGGTACCTTTATAGTGCTGCCCCACTGGGGAAATCAGGCCACCCACACCATGACCCAATATCCCACTCAGTCAGATTATCCTGACACTGAGCTAGCCAGTTCTTGCCCTATCCTATTGATGCCGAGCGCCTGGCTAGGAAGTGACCAGTATAAATGTTGTAATTCATTGGTTTGACTCAACTGGGAACCGAACTCCCGAACCACCCTTCCTCTCGCCCTCAGCTCCACCTCTGATCCTGTAGAATATGCACCGGACATTGTTGTTATTGTAATATGAGCTTGCAAAGAATCTGGATGGAGAAGCCCTGACACGATTGCCATCACTCACCAAGCAATGTGGCTAACTGTGCACAAATTAACGAACGACGCTTTGCAAGATAATTGTAGGCTGTTCCCACTACCCACACACCCACCAACCCCATCTCCCGCTCATAAATACCTGGTTGGTTGGAGTTTTATGTTCTTGCAAATCTAATATTCTGTTTAAACTTAAAGTTGCATAGTCCGATGGTTTTGAATTTCTGTATTTTTTTTTAGATAAATATATTAGATCGATCATTACTATCTACTTTACATTAGTTCAAAGTTACTTTGATTTTAAATAGTAAACTTTTGAGATATTTTGCGTGCAATCATGGAAAATTAGTTTTGCAAGCTTGCCAAAACTCCTAGACTTCTGCAGTAACAGGTTCTGTAAAATTGACTCAGTATTGCCTTCAACGCAGAAAGATATGCTTAATAAGTGAATCAGTATCTAAGTTTGATATGTAAAATCGAATCTAGATAATTGGTTTGGTTTTGTAAATTTGATATTTTATCGGACTATGCATCTTTAAAGTCACCTTGAATGCGCACTGTCACAAGTCAGTACCCATCCTGATTTAACCTTAGATGTTGCCAGGATGTAAAACTAACCAACCAACCAGCTTCCAATGTTGCTCTTTTGTTCATTTCAGATAAGGAAATCCCAATTCGCCACCCTTCAATAGTGAAACACAACAACGTCGTCAGAGTCCCATGGAGCTCACGGCAACTGAAACCGGAAAAGGAACCCACAGCGCCGGAAGTGCGCGGTGTGCATGCACCCCCCGGATGTGAACGGGTTATGTACTAGGCAAGAGAGCTGGGAGAACTGAGTTAATTACAAATGAGAGCTTCGTGAACTTTGACCTGGTTATATTGGTTCCAAGTAACATTTGCTCAATTTCTAGCTCAGTAGTCCAATCTACATTGAGAGTTGTTCTTGTAATGGATTCCTTAATGTACAATAGGGAGTCTTGTTTGAAATTCTGAGGTATGACTGTGAGGAGCACTGATAGTGTGGAGTCATTTGAGTGATGCGCCACCTGGTGTGGAAATAATTTCCTACTCCAGTCAGATACTGCAGCTTGGGGGAGAGAAGAAAACGACTACAACAACTACTACAACAACCACAAAAGGACACACAATACAACAAAAACAAGGCACACCACTACAACAACAAAAGCAAACCACCACAACAACAAAAGCACACCGATATTACAACAACACACGCCATGGCGCGAAATAACCGGAAATTACGTCACAGCGTGATTAATACTTCGCGGAAAGCGTAGTGGGCAGCGTCCGGAAACATGCGCAGTGCCAAGATGGCGCAGTAAAGGACTGATGAGTGAATGAGTGACTGCACCAGCACCAACACCAACACCAACAGCTAAGCCAGATACCTGCTGCATATGTGACCGGGACGCTGAACGTGGCACGCTACAACTCACAAGTGTCGTCTGCTCTGTTGTCAGGCGGAATGATACACTGAGTTGGTAATAAATACTTTGGGACTATTTTTTTTCTCTCGGCAGTGACCTTGCACCTTCCCAAACAGGACTGAATGCCAAAGTTGAAGGTCATTCCATACTGCTTTGGTCAAGGTTGCGTGGTTTTCCAAGACTACCCTGTACGTGTGAACGCTGGTGTGGCGGACAAGATGTCGTCTGCTATCGTCGCGGCCACATCACTCCAAGTGAGTACAAACTGTGCGTCCAGTTAGTTGTGGTTTTTTTTTTTTTTTTTTTTTTTTTTTGGGGGGGTCCATTAGTTGTTTAAGCATGGGAAATTTCAGTCATAGACGACTGGTCTTCCTCATTCCACTGCTGGTCGATAGAAAGCCTGAGCCTACACTTTTACCGACCCAAGGGATTTTTAACCTCCCACACCACATAGACATGGTATGAGAGCAACCGGCCTTTGATGACACTGTAAGTTATACACAGCGGTGGAAATCCAAATTGGCAGAGCTGGGGGCACGGGGAATGGAACCGCCGACCCTCAGATTAGGAGTCTGACCTAGAAAAAAGTCAGACACTCTAACCACTCTGCCACAGAGAACGCTGTGGTGTTAACAGGTGAGGCCGTAATTGGTTACACTAAACTGTCCATGGCCAAAGCATTGTCTTTGGGATGTGTAAATGTCATTAGGTAGACGATATAATGTCGACGTAGAAAATACAAACTGCAGGTCCTTATCACCTTTAAAGCTGCATAGTCCGGTGGCTTTGGGTTTCTGTCATTTTCTAAGATAAATATATTATCTTGATTGCTATAAGTTAAGCTACCTTAGCTTGGTTTTTATTTTAAATGGCTAACTTTGGAGATATTTGAAGTGTAAACATGCTAAATTAAAGCTGCATAGTCTGATGAAATATCAAATTTTCAAAACCAAACCAATTATCTAGATTTGATTTTACATATCTAACTTAGATACTGATGCACTTATTAAGCATTTGTTTCTGCGTAGAAGGCAATACTGAGTCAATTTAACAGAACCTGTTACTGCAGAAGTCTCTGGTGTAAGAGTTTTGGCATGCTTGCCAAAACTAATTTTCCATGTTTGCACTCAAAATATCTCAAAAGTTTACCATTTAAAATAAAAGTAACTTTGAACTAATGTAAAGTAGATACTAGTGATAAATCTAATATATTTATCTCAGAAAAAATACAGAAATTCAAAACCATCAGACTATGCAACTTTAATTTCGGCAAGCAAAACTCTGACAGCATAGGCTTATGCAGTAACAAGTTCTATTAAATTGACTCAGTAGGCCTTTCTATGTGGCAAGTGCTTAATACGTGTATCAGTGTCTAAGTTAAATTTGTAGAATCAAATCTAAATGAGTGTTTTGGTTTTTGAAAATTTGATGCTTCATCGGACTATGCAACTTTAAATACCAGAAATACAGGTGAAACAAGCCATGGTTCACATAGGTAAACAATAATGAAGCCCGATAGAATGGCACCCAGTGGAGTTCATATATATCATGATATAGATCATGATATATAGCATGATATTATTATTTATGTATATATAGCATGTTATATACATGTATATGACCATCCCCAGTTCTGTTTGGACAGAATGGTTAAATGTGTCCAAAGAGAAATGTCACATGACATATGATAGTGAGCGAATGAGTGAGTGTCTTGTGCATTTATCTGTGTGTGTATGTATGTGATTGTGTGTGTCTGTATGTGTTTGTATGTGATTGTACATGTGTGTCTGTGATTGTGTGTGTGGGTCTGTATGTGAGTGTGCCTGTCTGTATGTGTGTGTCTGTATGTATGTGATTGTGTGTATCTGCCTGTGTCTTGTGCATTTATATATGTGTGTATGGATGTGATTGTAGGAGTCTGTATGTCTTTGTATGTGATTGTACGTGAGTGTCTATGTGATTGTGCATCTGTATGTGACTGTGCCTGTATGTGATTGTATGTGTGTCCATATGTATGTGATTGCGTATTTGTGCCTGTGTCTTGTGCATTTATCTGTGTGTGTATGTATGTGATTGTGCGTGTCTGTATGTCTTTGTATGTGATTGTATGTGATTGTCTATGTGATTGTGCATCTGTATGTGATTGTGCCTGTATGTGATTGTATGTGTGTGTCCGTATGTATGTGATTGTGTATATCTGCCTGTGTCTTGTGCATTTATCTGTGTGTGTATGTATGTGATTGTGTGTGTCTGTACGTCTTTGTATGTGATTGTATGTAAGTGTCTATGTGATTGTGCGTATGTATGTGATTGTGCCTGTATGTGATTGTATGTGTGTGTCCGTATGTATGTGATTGTGTATATCTGCCTGTGTCTTGTGCATTTATCTGTGTGCGTGTATGTATGTGACTGTGCATGTCTATATGTGTTTGTAGGTGATTGTACATGTGTGTGTCTGTGTGATTGTGCGTGTGTGTCTGTAAATGTGATTGTGCGTGTCTGTATGTGATTTTATGTGTGTGTGTCTGTATGTATGTGATTGTGTGTATCTGCCTGTGTCTTGTGCGTTTACCCATATTCTGTTTAAAGACATTTTGTTTTAACCAAATAAAAGCAGAGTAGTAAACATAACCTGCAAGTAGAGCATAAACCAGATTAACAAATTAAACTGAGTGTGCTTATCAGTGTGTATAACTAATTAATGACTAACTAACTAAATAAGGCTATTTATTTAGAAGTTCTAACCGGATGCGTCATATTTAATTAAGCCGCCAGGTGGCAGCTCTGTCTGTGACCTGCGCAGTGTCGACTCACCATGGCCAGTGTGTTAACTGATTTTGCCCATTCCACCCCATTTGGCTCGCAGGCCTCAGCCATCATAGTGGTAGGTACAAAGCTTGAACCTCAGTGTTTCATGTCAGTCAAGGAGCTGTCACACTACGACTTACGGCGTCAGCGCGTGCCCAACATATGACAATTTGCCAGTACGTCGGCATTCGTCAAACTTTTCAGCGGCGGGAGATAAAAATGGGCATACACACAATGTATGTAATGTATGCAGAACGTATCTCTGACCTATTGCTAGCGTATGAGAGCGTTCATGTGCCTCGCAAAACGTTTGCATATGCTCACGGTACGCTGTCCAACGTTACGTACATTACTTCATCGCTAGAAGTAGGGCATATACGTTAAGTACGCTGGAGATACGGCAGGCATACTTTCGAAGTACGTTAGGAGTATGTTATGCATCTATTGGCTGTTTGCGGACTGCACATTCCCAACAGGCTGAACGTACGGCTAACGTGTCCCAACGTACCCCGACCTACCCCTAACCTGCTCCTAACATATGCCGACGTACACCTAGCGTACACATATCGTATGAGGAACGTCTGAGCCATATGTCGACATACATTGAAAATTTTGAACATGCACAAACATTTTTGAGCGCCTTGATGCACGCCGACGTAAGACAACCTATGACGCCGTATCCCAAGCCTACCCGATGTATGCCCAACGTACACGTAACGTATGACGATGTATGCCAACGTGTTGGTCCAAAATTACATACGTCGGCATACGCTAAGGCCATACGTCGTAGTGTGACAGCCCCTTTAGTGCTCGTGCCCGTGAACCAGCACTCTACGTCTCAGTTACAGTGGTCTAGTTCGTCTCAGTTACAGTTCATCGTCTCAGTTACAGTGCTCTAGTTCATCGTCTCAGTTACGGTTCTCTAGTTCATCGTCTCAGTTACCAAGCGCAGCTTGGAAGAACGGGAAAGAATCGAGATAGCCATCGATTCAATTCTCTCCTTTCTATGTGTACTTTTCCCCCTGGTCATTCTATGAATATATATATATATATTATATCAAAATAAATATATATAAACATATATTTATATATTTAGAGAGAGCGAAAAGGGGGCGATCCACCATATTCAGCGGGTCAGTGAGTGAGCTTAGCGGCCACTGAGGTGTGGCTGAGTAGGGTGCGCCACGTAGGGAGGTCAGGTGGTACCAGTAGATGACCTAATGAGTAGAGGAGGTGACCAGCCCATGACTTAGTGGATGGAGAGTAGGGTTTTTTTTAAAACAAAAACACTTCATAACTAAAAAGACCAAAGTTGCACATAGTTTATTTTATTTCCCTTATTTCTCACATCAAATCTGAACATGAATATGAAAAGTATAAGGAAAGAAATAAGTAAGACTTTTTTTATTGATGTTTTAAAATCCCATCCCATGCTGACCAGTTTTCAGGAGAGTGACCCATATATATATGTACTATATAATCTATTATGTGGATATAAATAACAGCAGCCCCTTAAATGTTTCCCATTACCATCTTCTTCCATGTTATTTGCTGCGGAGCGGGTCATTCTCTACTCCCCCCGCCTCCTATACCGTGAGCCAACTGTCACTCTGCTCACTTTAAAACTATATATATATATATAAATTCGTCCAGCTGTAAGCCCTATAAATAAAGACATAAGCAGAGGACTCGTGTGGTGGTAAGCCCTCATTTATTTTCTCGGGCTATGGCCGAGCAAAAAAGCCCTACCGTACATATATATAGCTAAAAACTTTGAGGCAAATGGCAAGTGACAGTGACACCGGAAGTAATGGTGGTGCCGATAGACTATATCACGGTTCCGACTGCGCATGCGCTGAAAACGGCCGTGGGAGCATAGCAAAGGCGTACAGCCATTGAGTTTGCCTATACGCGCATTGAAAAATGTCAGTTTTATTCAAAATTAATAGAAATCCAAAACCCTAACCTTATAAATTTAATATAATCTTTTTGTTAAACATGTTTTCTATATGTGTTCCAAGCGGTCTGTGCCTAGGTGGTGTCGTTTTATCAATATTTACTTTTTCTGTATGGAGATTGCTCACTGCCATTGACAATGCATTGAGTACTCTGGCTATGGCTCTAACACTAGTCTGAGTGCCTAGATCTTTCTAAATCTAAATGCAAATGGCATAAGATGTGCTGATTATATTGATGTAAATGCAATGCTGGATAAAAGATTAATATTTATTAATTTATCATATATATTTTTTTAGTTAGTATTCTATGTTTCAAAGAAGAGCTGAGATGAGCTGAAACTAGCACATTTCATAGCTGCACCCAGTGTATTAGCATGTGCCATGTGCTTTTGGGGGGTGGGGGGGGGGGTTTGCTCTGATGCATCCCACAATGCACCGCGCTGCTGGAACCGTGATGTAGTCTATAGTCCCGCACCAAATCGTATAGTGTTAGCATAGCGAAGATAATAAATAATTAAAAAAACATGCAGCGCCGCCAATTTATATATATATAATTCTAATATTTGTGTGTTATATATGTGTGTGTGTGCATAGAAATATACATAATATATGTACATTTACATGTATACATATACATTATTATTAGATGCATGTCAGTAAAACAAAAAGACATTTAGCCTTTTTGAGGGCAGCTGGTTTGTACCACCTCATATAGTTCATTAAAACAATTTGTATTAATTAATTCTGTCATCTATTTTATTTTATTATATGATTTTGAGCTCTTAGAAATTCATAAGTGTCTATTGACACATAACTGATTGTATGCTTTTACATTATATGTAAAGGCGATGGTTGAATAAAAACAAACAATTCTCGCCATGAACATGGCATATGCTGCCGACACGGCGTAAAGAAACCACCAATCAATCAATCAATCAGTCAGTGTAGGCAGCATTAAGAGCTTGAGCTTGGTTAATTACAAGACAATGAGCTTGCATTATTAGCACAGGTTGTTGGAACCGGACCCTGCCAGTTTTACCCTCGTCCTCCTCCATTCGTTGTTTTGGTTCAAATTGATATGGTTGTGTGAATAAGCATGAACTGTCTCAAAAGAGGCAGGGGGAGAAAGAGGGAGAGAGAGAGACAGGAAGAGATAGAGATTGGGAGTCAGAAGAGGAGGGAGAAGGGAAGAATCAAGGAAAGAGAGAAGGGAAGAAAGAGAGAGAGAAGGGAAGAGAGAAAGCAAGTGAGAGGGGAGAGAGAAGAGAAGTGAGGGGGGAGAGGAGAGTGGAGAGGAGGCAGGCGGACAGAAGGAGGAAGAGTTAGGGAGAAAGATGGAAAGAGAGGGAGAGATAGATAGGGGAGGAGATAGGGGAGAGGAGAGGTCGGGAGAAGGAGAGGTGGAGAGGAGAGATAGGAGAGAAGGAGAGATAGGAGAGAAGGAGAGATAGGAGAGAAGGAGAGATAGGAGAGAAGGAGAGATAGGAGGGAGGAGAGTCGGGTAGCTCAATAAATGGTTGTACTCTAGTTGTTTAGAATAATAGAATGTGCATTGTCTACGTTAGCTACATTTATATAGAAATGTCTCCTTTTCTCTCTCTTGTTTTAATTGTTTCTCTTTGTACACACTATCGTACAACTTCAATTTGCTGCGTGGTGACAGATCACTCACCACGCGGAGTCTCTCAATGATGGTTGATTTGTCGCTCTGCATTACTAGGATAGGGCAAGAACTGGTTAGCTCAGTGTCAGGATAATGTGACTGAGTCGGATATCGGGTCATGGTGTCGGTGGCTTTGTCTCCCACTGGGCCAGCACTGTAAAGTCGCCATGAGTGCGCACTGTCACAAGTCAGTACCCAACCTGATATGACTTTGAATGTTGTCAGGATGTAAAACCACAAACCAAAACAAGCTTTAAATAAATAATAAATAAAAAATTTAAAAGGCTATCAATTACTATCACTCACCATATACTATAAATTGGTTGGAGTTTTAAGTCCAGGCACCATCTAAGGTCATATCAGGATGGTATACTGTAGGTAGATTTAAATGTTGGATCACATACATAAAAAAATTATAAACAGAAACGTTATTAATGCGCAATTCTCCCAAACTCCCAAAGACATTGAAAGTCACCTCTTCGTTCCAATGGCTTAGGCCAGACATTATTTAGGAACTAGATTAAGAGTCAACTAATAAATGGATTTGACAGGAGCAATCAGAAGTAGTTCCACCAGTGACAAGCAGAATTAGTTTAGCCACAGATTAAGGCTGCAAATTCTGTGAATTTGTGTCCATAAATCAGTGAGCGAGTTCTAATTCAAATCCGATTCCATTTCCATGGGGAGGCTGGAGTATGAAACGTCCATCTCAGATTTTATTGCCTCGCTGGTGCAGGACCAGTATGTGAAGTGTTCTAACTGGGCCAGTATGTAAAGTGTTGGTGCTGGATCAGTGTGTGAAGTGTTGGTACTGGACCAGTATGTGAAGGGTTGGTACTGGGTCAGTATGTAAAGTGTTGGTACTGGGTCAGTAGGTGAAGCGTTGGTGCTGGGTCCGTGTGTGAAGTGCTGGGTCAGTATGTGAAGTGTTGGTACTGGACCTGTATGTGAAGTGTTGGTACTGGGTCAGTATGTAAAGTGTTGGTACTGGGTCAGTAGGTGAAGCGTTGGTGCTGAGTCCGTGTGTGAAGTGCTGGGTCAGTTTGTGAAGTGTTGGTACTCCATCAGTATGTTTAGTGTTGGTACTGGACCAGTCTGTGAAGTGCTGGTACTGGGTCAGTATGTCAAGTGTTGGTACTGGATCAGGATGTGAAGTTCTGGTACTGGATTAGTATGTAAAGTGTTGGTACTGGGTCAGTATGTGAGTGTTGGTACTGGCAGGACTGGGAACTCGCTTAGGCCGCCGTGATAACTGATATGGTAGAAGGTGGGGGGTGGACTGGTGGATTTGCTTGGTTCCCCACCACGAACAAATAGTCCTTAGGTTTGGCATAAAGCATGACATCATCAGGACCAGTGTCTGCAGCAAGTCAGTCAAGGCGTTAAGCCCATAGGTCCAATTTACGGTTATATCGCGCAATAATTATGTACCAGCATCTCACTTTGAGAGTTTTATTTCAATTATATATATTTAGGGAATGTAAATATCGATCCAAAAATAGATGCCGGTATTGGTATAGGTTATAAGCTTAATGCATTGATGGCCTATGGGCTTAACGCCTTGACGACTCCGCCGCAGAGGAGTGCATGCCATGTGGAGGAAGAACTACACTGGTCCCTCTCTCTGACTGACTCTTGGGTGGTTCGTAGCGATGACCAGCTCTGCAGCAATAGAAAACGGCCACGATAAATCGGTCCGATTTTTGGGTGTAGAGTTAACTTCAATAGGGGATGTTGTAGAAGCGGGGGGGGGGGAGGGAGGGGGAGACTTTACAACAATAACGACAAGTAGTTGGAGCAGTACCGGATCACGCCGGTCCAATTGTAGCAGTGCACTCGCGTCCAGTAGCCGATGGTTCAAGAGGAAGGGATGAAAAGGTGGGATCTGGAGGCAAGAACAAAGTGAAACAGTGAAAAAATAACAGGGCCCCACCGAAGCAAACAACTGCTTTGATCAGGGGGAGAATAGAGGAAAGAGAAATGAGGAAAGTTGAGTCAAAGGGCCGTGCCTCCTTGCCCTGTGGTGACCAGTCGTTGAGTCGGAGACATGGATGGATGGAGTAATAGGTAGAAAGTGAAATGCTGGCCAGCTCCCGCTCCTGTAACTCTTTTCAGACATAATCAAGGAGGAGCGTGGCGGCACAGCGGAGAGGTGATAGAAGAGGTGTGGACAAAGTCGGGTCCGGACAGCAAGTGACTGGTCCCTCTCTACAGGTCTTCCATATATCAGGCATGAAAGTAGTCTCCGGGAAAAAAAGCGGAAATGTGGATATTCTCCTGTAGGTTTAGCATTGTCAGGAATCACAGAAAATTTCTGGAAGTAGGGTTTCATATATATTGGTATACACTGATAGTGCTGCAGCATTTGGAGCATTTATTAGTGGTATACGCTGATAGTGCTGCGGCATCTGCACCATGTATTAGTATAGATCTATGCTGATGGTGCTTCGGGATTGAAAAATCCCGGAAATCCGCGGAATCGCGGAGATCTTTCATCCCTGATAGGTCCGATGTTGTAATGCTTTGTGCCAAGCCTACGGTCTGTGACCGAGGCGTGGAACCAAGCCAAGGGATGGGGGTGGATATATGGGGGGGGGGGGAGGGGGCAGCGTCACCATGTGAAATGGTGGACCTGAGGCTAAGCATGGTGCACGGGTCCCCGTGGGACGCCGTTTACACGGGGCTTTCCATTAGGCCCCTCAGGTGGTATTAGCGTCTCGGCGCGCCTGACGGGTCCCCGGGTGTCTTTACACTGCAGATTATGCCCTTCCCCTAAGTGCTGTTTACATATGTGCGCCCCCTGGCCACACACAGCCGCGCCACCTCGCGGGAATACAGCATTTCACACCAGACCGCAGGGAGTGACACTGTATCCAGCTACAACTCAACTTTTAATCGAAACTGAAGCTACCTTAACCATTTATGTATGTATATATATACATATATATATATAATTATATATATATATATATAATTATATATATATATATATTATACATATATTATATATATATTATATATATATTATATATATATTATATATATATTATATCATATATATTATTTATATATAATACAGGTCCACAACCCCCCATCCGAAATTCTGAAATTAAAAAATAACACGAAAACCAAAGGTTCCTCCACCCCCCCCCCACACACACACATAGCATATAAATAAACGGCAATGTTATTTATAGTCTATATTTACCCCACTTAGTGTGACTTTTCATACTCATGTTTCTCTGGATAAATAGTAAATGTGCTTGGTTACGTTTTTTATAAGCTGTATACGTGTATATGGGTCATTCTTTAAAACTGGGCACGAAATTGTGCCATGGAAACCAAAAGTGAAAACCTTCCAAATAATAGCAAAGAAACTTCCAAATAATAGCCTAATCCAATGTCCTATGAAGGTTTGCATGTTGTGCATAAGTCAGAGTTGAAAAAAGTGAATTTCACTTTTTGAATTAGATCTTATACAAATTGAGCAATACATTAAATATCAGTCATGTAACATGAAAATCAAAGACACATCCGGAACCTCATTTTAATATATATACAACATAGTCAAACAAGATTTTATTGATTACTCTTAAGCAGACAAGGTTATTACTTACCAAAAAAAAAGTTGAAAAATAAGCTGAAAAAGGTTTGGCTACATGCATAGTGTAAATTTACACTTTTTCACATTAGCACAAAATCATATAAGTACATTTTTTAATTTTTCTTGGGATAGTTTCAATAAATGTACTATTGCTAACATACTTAATACACAGAGGATACAATAATCATTTGACTTGCAATCAATAAAACAAATTATCAGCATCGTAATTTGGAAACCAAATATGTGGTGCCCAGTTTTAAAGAATGACCCATATGCTTAACTGTTATTCAATGTTTTTGTTGGAAATAAAATGCATTAGAGTATTTATTGTTTCCATTTATCCCATTATTTCATTTATCAGCGTTTATAAATAAACTGAAACAATATCTGTAGTCTGTATTTATCCCACTTTCTATTCATACGTATTGGTATTCATACATTTTAGCAGAGGGTGTGTGACCGCCCCCCCAACATCCATATCGAGGCAAATTTAAAATGTCTTCCTTGATCACATTTCTCAGTACTAGACCTAGATACTTGAGTCTTACTCTTAGGGGCATACAATCAAGGAGTTGGCCCAGGCAGCTCTAAGCCTCTGCACGCCACTGAAACAGGGGCAGGGTTTTTGGTGAGTGGGTAGTTGGGTGGACTGGTTTTTCTAGAGTCAAAACTGGTTTTTCTAGAGTCAAAACAAGCATGACATACATTCTGCATCTTCTTCCTTTCGATATCTTTTCTGTCACCCTGGTTACCAGACAGGATGGCAGAATGAGTTGAGCGTCCGTCTTCCGTTTCGGTAGATCGTGGGATTCGTTTGTTGTGTTGTTGTTTTACGTCCTAGCAACATCTAAGGTCATATCATAACGTTCGTGAGATTCGAATCCATGGGTTCAAACCCTGGTTGATTCAAACCAATGACTTAAAAATTTATACTTCGTCGCTTCCTAGCCAGCCACTCAGCATTATTAGGATAGGGCAAGGACTGGTTGGCTCAGTGACAGGATAATGAGACTGAGTGGGATATCAGGTAATGGTGCTGGTGGCATGGTCTCCCAGTGGAGCAGTACTATAAAGTCGCCATGAGTGCGCACTGTCACAAGTCGTTACCCATCCTGATATGACCATAGATGTTCCCATTTTGTAAAACTCCAACAACCAGCGAACCAAATCCTTTCGATAGCTTTTCTGTCACCCATGTAAGATTTGCCAGACGGTTTCCGCGCAGGCGCGAAATGCGAGTTGAGCAGCGCTGACACCAGGACTGACTAACCGGACGTGAGAAGTTGTTCCACTTCAAAGTTGTATACTCTGATGGTTTTGAGTTTCTGTCATTTTCTGAGATAAAGATAGTAGATTGATCGTTATAATTTACTGTACTTTAGCTGGAAGTAACTTATTTTAAATGGCTAACTTTTGTAATATTTGAGTGCAAACATGCCAATTTAATTTTGGCATGCACAACAAACCTCTGACACCATAGGCTTCTGCAGTAACATGTTCTCTATTAAATTGTCTCAGTGTTTCCTTCTATGTGGTCACAGATGTTTAATAAATGCACCAGTATCTACGTTAGATAGATATGTAGAATCAAATCTATGTAATACACGATATTCACGCGCATGCGCTGCAGCAACGGTCCCACAACTGCAGTATGCACGTCGTCGCCGTCAGATGTCGCATGTGTTGTGAATATTGTGTATTAATAGTGACTGACTAGTTTGGTACCCTCCTAAAATTTTCAAAAGGGTCCAAACATGAAAATTTAGCTCCAATGACCCAAAAGCAATATACTTTTGGAATTTTCTAAATATCCTAAAATTTTACTGACATACGTGCATTTGAAAGTTAGTAATTTCCATAGCTTTTGTATGCGCTGTGGCAACAGTCCCACAACAGTAGTTGGTGTTCGTCGTCGCCGTCAGATGTCGCATGCATTGTGAATATGGTGTATTGCTTTGTTTTTTCAAAATTTGATGTTTTCATCGGACTATGAAGCTTTAAGGCAATGACATGCAGCTCACAGGCAGAAAAAAGGGCACCACATTTTACTGACATGTTGACAAGCATCGGCCGGCCCAGTTCAAACCGTGAATTGCCTATTAATCCATTAACTAGAAAAACACCGGCACCCAACTGCCATCGCCGGGACGTTTTACTAAATAAATACAAGCTAACTGAGTACTAAATGATTTTGTTTAAATCAACAAATATTTAATGATAATAATAAAAACAATAATAATAACAGATTTTGTTTAAATCAAAAAATATTTAATGATAATAATAACAACATTAATCACAGATTTTGTTTAAATCAAAAAATATTTAATATTAATACTACTACTAACAATAATAAGTGATGATGATGTTGGTGTTTGTTTCTAGGGGTGTTACGTCCTAGCAACATCTAGGGTCATATCACGACGGGTACCGACTTGCAACAATGTGCACCCCTGGCGACTTTATAGGACTGCCCCACTGGGACATCAGGCCCCTGGCACCATGACCCAATATCCCACTTAGTCACATTATCCTGACACTGAGCTAACCAGTCCTTGCATTATCCTAGTAATGCCAAGCATCATGCTAGGCAGCGACAAGAATATATTTAGTAAGTCATTGGTTTTACTCGGCCATGATTCGAACTTCCAACCTTCCACACGGGAAACCTGCGCTCTACCGATAGGGCAACAGTGTCCGGTATTGATGATGATGATGATGATGATGGTGACGATGATTGTTTGTTGTTTTACGTCCGAGCAACATCTAGGGTCATATCAGGACAGGTACCGACTTGTGACAGTGAGCACTCATGGTGACTTTATAGTGCTGTCCCACTGGGAAACCAGGCCGTCGGCACCTAGATAAAGGAGTCACTCGGTACTGGCAGTACACGAGTGAATACCAACCATATATAAAAACGGTCGAAAATGCGGGTCAATGAAATGAGAGCCTAATTTCACAATGTAAGAAGCAACAATTATTCTTTACATATGTCTTATTATTAGCCCGCTACCTTTGAGTTGACAAATATAATATAATATCTAGTTTAATAAGAATTAAAAGTGAAATCGATGGCGTTCTACGGCCGCCATCTTGTCTTTTTGCATTCTCTCCCACTTCACCAACTCTGTGCCTATATAAGTATCCATTTGATACTGGAGGCAGACATTCTACTCCCTGTTCCATACTAAAGCTATTTTCGCCCGTGTTTAGACTAAGTTCTCGTTCACCCGTGTACTACAAGTACTGGGTGAATCTTTTATCTAGTCGGCACCATGACCTGGTATCCCACTCAGTCACATAATCCTGACACTGAGCACACCAGTCCTTGCCCTGTCCTAATAATGCCGAGTGCCTGGCTAGGAAACGACAAGTATCAATTTTTAAGTTATTGGTTTGACTCGACCCGGGTTCGAACCCACGACCCCACGATCTACCAGCACGGGAGACGGACTCTCTAACTCATCCGGCCATCCCATCTGGTGTGGTGGTGGTGACGATGATGATGGTGGTGATGATGATGGGGTGCATTGTATTCCTTAGTTTAAAAACCATATTCACAGTATGTTGGTTGCATAGGGAGCCGAGGTAGCCTAGCAGTGAGGACACTGGGCTCGTAATGGCAGAAGTGTGGACCAAGTCCCTTCATTTGCAAACAAAAACAAAAACACTGAGCTAACCAGTCCTTGCATTATCCTAGTAACCCACCATGGAATACTGAAGATACTGTTGATTTGTCGACAAGTATCTGTAACCGCTTAGTTCAAATACTGATGGAGCCTAGAGCCAAACCGGATGTAACAACCCGATGACAGAATCCATTACTAAATATATCACATGCGACGAAATCAAATCGCCAGCTCTCAAGGTGGGTGACAGCATGGTCAGAGCGGTTAGTCTATTAATAAAAATGTCATCTAATTTGTGTGAGTTAGGATGATTGCATCAGGGAGCCTAGGTAGTGTAGTCTACACTGGCCTCTCAGGAAATGAGCCAGACAGGTAGGTCTGGATAGGGTGATTATATCTGGGCAAACTGGATAGAGTAATGAGGGATGAGAGTGGTCTCCGGCAAAAAGCGGGAAAAGCAAGCTGGGATTATTACACCGACGGCGAATTTAAGCGAAAACATGGATTTCCCCCTATAGGATTAGTACTGTCAGGGAATTGCTGAAAAATGCCAGAAGTCAGGTTTTAACTATCCTTGTTGTGCCTATATTATCACACATACTTAACTCGTTCTTGTTTGTGTTTTATGTTCTAGTAACATCTCCGGTCATATAAGAACACGTTTCGAACCAGGAAGACCAAAACAATGGTTATAAGTAAAAAGACAGATAAACCAAATGTCAATATAACCATAGATGGCACAAACATAGAACAAGTATCCGAATTCATATATCTCGGACAAAAGATTACAAATGATGGGAGATGTGAGGAAGAAATTAAAAGAAGGATAACAATAGCCCGAACAACATTCTCCAAAATGAATAGAGTGTTAACATCAAGTAAGATATTAATACAAACAAGGAAGCGTATTCTTCAGTGTTATGTGTGGTCTACTCTAATGTATGGGGCAGAGACATGGACAATCTCTAAGAAAATGTACAAACGTTTAGCAGCATTTGAGATGTGGACTTATCGAAGGATGATGAAAATATCATGGACAAAGAAGATCACCAACAAAGAAGTTCTCAGAAAAATTAAAAATAAGAAAAGCTTGTTTGCCACTATACAGACAAAGAAACTTATTTATTTTGGCCACATCATTCGTCAGAGTTCAATATACCGTACATTGTTGGAAGGGAAGGTGAATGGCAGCAGAGGGAGAGGGAGACCAAGAACATCATGGTTTACAAATATTTCACAGTGGACAGGCTTGAATTATTCACAGTCTATCAGGACAGCACAACATCGGGACAAGTGGAGAACCATTGCATCCAACCCTCGACTAGAGGATGGAACTATTGATTGATTGATTCGAACCAACCAATTTTGTCATCTACATCCTGATTCCTTAGCATTTTGCTTAACATTAATCGGTGAATATAAAAAATCGCGGAAATCCGCGAAATGGCGGAGATCGTTCATCCCTGAGTAATGGTTAGACCGCTAGCCTCAGAATGACAAGAAGTGTGGGTTCCAATCCTGCTTTGCCCCAATTAGCTGACATCTACTTTTTGTGCTGGGGGAGGGGGGTCGTTGAACAAACACTGCTGCTTTAGGCGCAATGTTTCCCACTTACATCACCTCTATGACAAAAGCATTTAAGGCCCTGTCACACTATGTCATATTGCGTCAGCATATGACGGAATTTTGAACATGCTCAAAAATACTACTTATGCCAAACTTACCCATAACTTATCTCAGTGTACACCAGCGGGCTGTTAACGAATACTACTTTTGCCAAACATACCCATAACTTGTCTCAGTATACACCAACGTGTTGGTGCAAAATCACATACGTCGGTATACGCTGACGCAATACATCATAGTGTGACAGGGGCTTTAAATTTAAATCGCTGTACATAAATACATCACCAATAAGTGTCGGCTTTGGAAGCATCATGTGTGAAGTTACAAAGGACTCACCTGCAAAGAAAGGAAACAAAATGTTAGCCATGTCAGCAAATTTAGAACAGCATCAAGGTGTTTGAGACAAAGGTTGTGCCAGTGTCCACTGACAGTGCGTCACATTTTGGTGAGATGTCATTACCTACAGCCGGTTAGAGATGATGTATTTGGAAATGAGGGTGTGATGGAGTCGTTTCAATTCCATCCGCAACTCATTATTCAATTCTTGAGGAAAACTGTTTTTTTTTACCAACAAATTAATTTCCCATTTTTAAGTCTTTGACTGCTGATTTCATTTATCATATACCACTTGTGATTTTACCACACTTGTACGCTCTTTTGGCATACATTTGTCTGCTCTATTTTACTTGTTTGAAATGTAAATTTTTTTTAAGTCAGATATGTTTAACCACTGTATGACCCCCCAATAGCCAATGTTTACTTTTTGTGATGGACAGTCGTTAAACAAACAAACAAAATCAAAATCAGAGATTTGAAAGAACACCTATGACTAGCACATACAGTGAAACTCTGTTATAATGCGCCCTGATTTAATGCAAATTTGTATAGCCACGAATGATTCATTGGACCCAGAATTTGTTAATTCAAAGGTAATGTAGTGGTCTGCACTGACCTCTCAGGCAAGGAGCCGCATAGACAGGTAGGCGTGGGTAATGTGTTGATATCAGGGAGCCTAGGTGGTGTAATGGTTAGCACACTGGCCCGGAATGCAAAGAGATGTGGGTTCGAGCCCGCTCTAGGCACAATATTTCCTATTTTCATCACCCCAGCCTCAATAAACACAGCCTCAATAAAAATATTTAAAAAAATAAATATGAGCCAATATCCCACTCAGTCACATTATCCTGACATTGAGCTAATGGTACCAGTCCTTGCCCTATCCTATTAATGCCGAGCGCAAGGCTAGGAAGCGACAAGTTTCAATTTTATAAGTCATTAGCTTGACTCGACCGGGAAGCGAACTCCCGAAATTCCGCACGCGAGCCCCACGCGCTACCGATTCGGCCACCGCGCCCGGTATTCTATAGGGTAGTTTAGCAATGCTGTCCATGGAGTGTCGGACGGCGGAAGTAACTAATCCACCTCCCCCAATCCGACACAGCCGCTAGGGCGCGCACTCTGGGGCACCCTCGTTTAATCAGCGTTGGCATACCAAACTCCCACTGACATTCAGTGCACTGCTGTTCACCAGCCTCTCCTATACACACAACACAGCCTACAGGTCACATTCCTTACACGCGTAATGCGAATGCGAATGCGACAAAAAATCTAAACGCCTTGAAACCTATGAGGTACATTCCTTACACGCGTAATGCGAATGCGAATGCGAATGAAAATCCATTATCCCGATCGCTCCATGTAGCGATTGGTGCGTAATGCGTAAAGGTGGTGCGAATAGAAAATCATGAGTCGCATTTGTCCATTGATATAAGGTTGGAGGAGGCAACTGATAATTACGGACAGCCGCGGCGGACCTGTTAGGAAGCAGTCTTCAGGGCTCCTGAGTGGAAACATATGGTAGTGGTGGTGGTTCGGGTTCGGGTTGGTAAAAATGCTACCAGAGCCACAAAAATATGAATACTTATCTATAATTTGGTTATAATAAAGGTAGGAACCCCCATGTGACGTACAAAAAGTTACATAGATATAAATGCAATATTTGGTCATATACAGAGCAGTATGGAGAATAATTGTTTATTTTTATTTTTTTAAATATAGCCAGCCGTGTGCCGCATAACGCATTACGAATAACGTGTGTAAGGAATGATGGCATTCGCATACCGCATAACGCATTACGCGTGTAAGGAATGCGACCTTACTGCCTCTGGGTCCCATGGGACCTTTTCTATGACGTAGCATGCAAGAAGAAAAAAAAGATGAGTCATTTCAGCCCTACTGGATTACCGCTCACTAGCAAGTTGGCAAAAATGTCAAACTCAAAGGCTGCCATAACACACACACACATACTCACACACCTCCAGCCACTTGTCACCGGAAGATTGGTTCCCGGTCGAGTCAGCGCAATGATTGATCAAATTGGTACCCATCGCTTCCTAGCCTGGCGCTTGGCATTATTAGGATAGGGTAAGGACTGGTTAGCTCAGTATTGGGATAATGTGACTGAGTGAGATATTGGGTCATGGTGCCAGTGGCCTGATTTCCCAGTGGGACAGCACTATAAAGTCGCCATGCGTGTGCAATGTCACAAGTCGGTACCCTTCCTGATATGACCTTAGATGTTGCAAGGGCATAAAACTCCGACAACCAACCAGCCACCTGTCTTCCTCCCTCCCACTTTTACCATGTGGTTTGTCACCACCCCATCCACAGCCAACTACACCTAACCATTAACCATGATACCACAACAACCTCACGCAACACCCACACTTCCCCCTGCGCTAGTAACCAAACCAATATACCTATTAACCCCATAATCACTTTCCAGACGGAGTACCTAAAAAGTAACCACCAAAACGAATGATCATAGAATAATATTGTAAATGACACACAATGCCGTTAGATAATTAAACCATTATAATTTATATGGTTATTATGATATACTGCTGAATTGTTAAGTAGAGCGTTTGTTTGTTGTTGTTTTATGTCCTAGCAACATCTAAGGTCATACCAGGACGGGTACCGACTTGTGACAGTGCGCACTCATGGTGCCATTATAGTGCTGCCCCACTGGAAGACCAGGCCGCCAGCATCATGGCCTGATATCCCACTCAGTCACATTATCCTGCCACTGAGCCAACCAGTCCATGCCCTGTCCTAATAATGCCGAGCGCCAGGCTAGGAAGCAACAAGTATCAATTTTTAAGTAATTGGTTTGACTTGACCAGGGTTCGAACCCACGATCTACCAACATGGGAGACGGACGCTCTAACTCATTCGGCCATCCGTTCTGGTCATTATGTAGAGCGAGAATCTGCATCGATAGGAATCCCGTACCATTATGTAACTAATATATATGTGTGTATTATATCTATGGCTTGAAGACCAGTGTCTCGGCGTTGAACAATTTTTTTTCAACTGAATAAACATTTAAAAAACAATTTAAAAAATGCCTTATCACCCGAACATGAAGGCTCCAGGCACACACCACACCACACCATTCATGGAATGCACATTGACATAGTCGACTCCCCCACCCACCCACCCCCAATGAGCAACTTTATAAATAACATATGAATAAATGCACACCAGACGAAATGAGTGACTTCGTACAGCACTCGCTTCCCATGCGGAAGGTCGTGGGTTCAATCCCCTACTGAATCAAACTAAAACTAAAAGACTTACAAAACTGATACTTGTCGCTACCTTTTCTGGTTAAAGAAATACCAGAAACAAAAATAGACAGACACCGCCCCATTCTACCCCCCCCCCCGTCCACCCATAGATACGAGGGCCAAATAATCGTGCGACACAAGCCGGAAATGAGACGCCCACAACGAGACTGGCCGGCTAAGGTGGATCCGCACCAAATCCGACAAGCCAAAGGGCAGATCTTACCAAATAGTTGGCGGCAATGTTTTGTGAAATAAAAAGGTAAAGCCCCAGTCACACTACGGTGTACGACAACTGTCGACCACTTTGCGACCAAAAGCACAACGACTGGTTGTCAAGTGGTCGCAAGTGCTGAAAGTGGTCGGCGACCTCCTTGCAACCATTTTGGTTGCAAGGAGGCTTTTGTAACAAGGTGCAAAATATTCTGATAAAACGCATTGGTGGGGAATGCAAATGGTTTGGTCGTAATGCGTAGCATTACGCTTGATGCGAGGAGAGGAAGAGACCCTCCCCCGCCCTGCGCTGTCGCGCTGCTTCTCACCTCGCCCGACGCCACCGCGCGCCGCCACCTCCCCCCGCGTCGCCCAGCATTCCCGCCTCACCCGACGCCCGCTGCTCGCCACCTCTCGCCCTCCCCCGGGGCGGCAGCATTCACACCTCACCTGCTGTCGCCCGTCCCCTTTCCCTTATAAGGTCGCCCGCCGGCCTCCCTCAGGCACTCGCCTTCCTGCCGCCTTCCAGCTCTCCTCCTTTTCCTGGCTCTTCACCACCGCTGCTTCACCTCGGACCGCTGCCCCGCCTCAGGCTCCTGCACCATGCCCGGACACGGAAAGGGAAGAGGACCCTCCTCGGGCTCGCCTGGCGACGCCTCAACACCTCCGGCCCCGGCCTTCCCCTCGGCCACCTCGGGCGCCGACACAGCCCTCATACTCGAGGCCCTGCAGCGCCTCAGTACCCGCATGGACGCCATCGAGTCGGATTTTTGATCCGCCGCCCCCCCCCCCCCCCCGGCCGGCCCGGGGGGCCCTCTCCGGCGCCTCACCACCACCTCGATGCCGACAACCTCCTCACCGCTACCGACAACCCCCCAGAGATCACCGATCGAAGCGACGCCCAGTCAGAGCCGGGGTTCATCACCTCGGGCCTCACGCCTCAGACCACAGCCCAGCCCAGCCTCACGAGGAGCCCCCTGCCGATACCACAGCCGCCGACCGTCACGACCACCGACAACCCCCCCAGAGATCACCGATCGAAGCAATGCCCAGTCAGAGCCGGGGTTCATCACCTCGGGCCTCACGCCTCAGACCACAGCCCAGCCCAGCCTCACGAGAACCCTCTGCCGATACCACAGCCGCCGACCGTCACGACCACCGACAACCTCCCAGCGAACACCGATCGCAGCGCCGCCCAGTCACAGCCGGGGATCATCACCTCGGACCTCACACCTCAGACCACAGCCCAGCCTCGGGCCTCACGCCTCAGACCGCAGCCCAGCCCAGCCTCACGAGGAACCCTCTGCCGACACCACAGCCGCCGACCGTCACGACCACCGACAACGCCCCCCCCAGAGATCACCGATCGAAGCGACGCCCAGTCAGAGCCGGGGTTCATCACCTCGGGCCTCACGCCTCAGACCACAGCCCAGCCCAGCCTCACGAGGAACCCTCTGCCGATACCACAGCCGCCGACCGTCACGACCACCGACAACCTCCCAGCGAACACCGATCGCAGCGCCGCCCAGTCACAGCCGGGGATCATCACCTCGGACCTCACACCTCAGCCATGGCACCCTGGAACTACCTCCAGCCACCCTGCCTACGCTCTCGCCTGCCCTCCTCGGGCACGCCGGGAGGCGCCTCGCCGAGCTCGGCCCCGGGTTCCCCCCTCGGGTCAGCCCTCGGGCACCAAGGCCGCCACCCTCCAGGCGCCTCAACAGATCACGGCCTGCCCCGAGACCCTGCTCAAACCTCGCCCGACCTCCTCACCGGATCCCTCCAAGGAGCGGGCCTCCTTTATCTTTGGCCGCCCGCCCCTTGTCGACGTACGCCCCGGACACTCCCGCCCACACAGGGAACCCTCACCTCGCACCTCACACCTCAGACGACACAGCCCAGCCTCACGAGGGACCCTCCCCAGACAGCCCAGCCGCCGACCCTCACGACACCGCCTTCACGACCGTCCTCTCACCCAGATCTCCGGCCCCCGCCTCGGGCGCCCCGTGCCCCCGCCTCGGGCGCGCCTCGAGCCCTCTCCTACTCTTTTGGTGGAGGGCTCCTCGGCACCCCCTCACTGAACCCCTCAGACACTTAACTCTGAACTGAACTTTTATTCTTTATCTACATCTCCCTATGCTCCTCATGAGCTTCTTTACTCTTATTCCTTGTATTGTTATATCTACATTACATTGTTGCTCCCTATGAGCTTATTCCCTGCCGCTCCTCATGAGCCTCTCTCTGTATACTCTATGTTGAGGCGAAAATAAACGCCTTATTTCCACCCCCGCCTTCTCTCTTCCTTTTCGCGCATCGGTCGTAATGCGTAGCATTACGCTTGATGCGAGGAGAGGAAGAGACCCTCCCCCGCCCTGCGCTGTCGCGCTGCTTCTCACCTCGCCCGACGCCGCCGCGCGCCGCCACCTCCCCCCGCCCCCCCTGTCGCCCAGCATTCCCGCCTCACCCGACGCCCGCTGCTCGCCACCTCTCGCCCTCCCCCGGGCCGGCAGCATTCACACCTCACCTGCTGTCGCCCGTCCCCTTTCCCTTATAAGGTCGCCCGCCGGCCTCCCTCAGGCACTCGCCTTCCTGCCGCCTTCCAGCTCTCCTCCTTTTCCTCCACCCACCCACCCATCTCTTTCCTTATATACTTTTCTCTTCCAGCGGTGGAGGGCTCCTCGGCACCCTCTCACTGAACCCCTCAGACACTTAACTCTGAACTGAACTTTTATTCTTTATCTACATCTCCCTATGCTCCTCATGAGCTTCTTTACTCTTATTCCTTGTATTGTTATATCTACATTACATTGTTGCTCCCTATGAGCTTATTCCCTGCCGCTCCTCATGAGCCTCTCTCTGTATACTCTATGTTGAGGCGAAAATAAATGCCTTATTTCCACCCCCGCCTTCTCTCTTCCTTTTCGCGCATCATAATGGAATGGAAATGGTCTATTAAGGTAAATGGTATATAGTGCCAGGTGCATGAATGTATTTATGTAGTTGCTGGTGATCCTTTACTTATGGTCAATAGTAAATGTGTATTAGGTAGATAGTGTGAAGGAGGCACTAGTAATAGTGTGTAAGGGGCCTCAGGAACTCTACTCACTACCCCCCCCCCCCCCGCAACTGTTAGTCATGGATCACCACACACACAGCTTAGGCCGGTGGTGGCCAAGCAGCCACACCGCATGGTGGTGGTGGGCAGATCACGGTAGCCATGGTGACACAGGTGGAACTATAAATGGTGGAACTATAAATGCTTGATTCCCATTGGAGAACACGGTCATGGGGTATGCCATACCAGAGCCATGTACCACTATATAATAATAAACCTGAGGGCATTGTCTCTCTCTCTCTCTCTCTCTATTTTCATTCCTTATACTCTTCCTTTCTCTTCTTGCTTGTATTGATTTCATTTTTGCCTGCCTACACAAACCACAGATGCCAGCTGAGGACTTTACAAAGGTGCAGTCATGGCGGCGACTTTATAGTGCTGCCCCACTGGGAGATCAGTCCGTCAGCACAATGATCCGATATCTGACTCAGTCATATTACCCTGATCCTGTCTGCACTGTCACAAGTCGGTACTCATCCTGATGTGACATTAGATGTTGATGTAAAAACCAAACAAACAGGATTTAAAAAACCTGTGTTAATATAATATGGTACCAGGTATTTTCTGCACCGTTGGAGGGAACTAGCGTTACATGAAATATCTTATTGTAAACAGTTTGCTAACTGGTTTATTGCTACTGTTCGCTAACTACCTTATTGTTACTGTTCGCTAACTACCTCATTGCTACTGTTCAGTAACTACCTTATTGTTACTGTTTGCTAATTATCTTATTGTTACTGTTCGCTTGTTTGTTTGTTTGTTGTTGTTTCACATCCTAGCAACATCTAAGGTCATATCAGGATGGGTACCGACTTGTGACACTGCGCACTCATGGTGACTTTATAGTGCTGTCCCACTGGGAAACCAGGCCACCAGCACCATGACCTGGTATCCCACTCAGTCACATTATCCTGACACTGAGCACACCAGTCCTTGCCCTGCCCTAATAATGCCGAGTGCCTGGCTAGGAAGCCACAAGTATCAATTTTTAAGTCATTGGTTTGACTCGACCGGGGTTCAAACCCACGACCCCACGATCTACCAGCACGGGAGACGGACGCTTTAACTCATTCGGCCATCCCGTCTGGTTATACTTTTCGCTAACTACCTTGTTACTGTTTGTTATCTTTGTGTTACTGTTCACTACCTACCTTATTATTCCTGTTTGCCAACTATCTTTTTTTTCTTCTTTTCTTCAAATTTTTATTCCAGTTGAATAACATCTTTTTTCAGCACTGAAGCACTGGTCTTCCGGCCTTAACAATTATAGTGCATATGAACTATTTATGGATGAGATGATGCGATGGTATGAACAATGTAGACAATAGTAGGTTAAAATGAGGCATTACAAATATAGTGGGGATCTTATTTTGCAAATGTAGACTGGAGAATAGCCATTTACCTTTAGACTATATCAGTGATTTGATGATGATACCTGTGAGGAGACATTAATATAATGGGCGTGACTTGCTGATACAGGTAGTCATGGATTTGGGATTATGCAAATAATGGTTGCACGACTCATTTAAATTGTCTTGGGTCAACTATAGCTTTGTCAGTAGTATATGTTTTATTGGTTTAGTCAGGTGTTATAGGCTGGTGGGTATACTTTGGTAGTTGTTATTTCTTTTACACTTTTTGCCAGGGGGCAGGGGATTTCAGAGAGGGAGAGGGAAGGAAGTGGTTTGGGACTATGTATTTATTTCGGTTCTCAACGTTTGTGGTCTATCCAGGTAGGTTTATTAATGTATGTTATTGTTGCTGTTTGCTAAATATCTCAGTTGTTTTTTTGCTAACTATATCATTGTTGCTTTTTGCTAACTATCTCATTGTTACTGTTTGCTAACTATCTTATTGTCATTGTTTGCTAACTATCTTATTGCCACTGTTTGCTAACTACCTCATTGTTGCATTTGCTAACTACCTCATTGTTACTGTTTGCTAACTATCTTATTGTTACTCTTTGCTAACTACCTCATAGTTAGTGTTTGCTAACTATCTCATTGTTACTGTTTGCGAACTACCTCATTGTTACTGTTTGCTAACTATCTTATTGCTACCGTTTGCTAACTATCTCATTGTTGCTTTTCACTAACTACCTCATTGTTACTGTGCTACCTACCTTATTGTTACTGTTTGCTAACTATCTCATTGTTACTGTTTGCTAACTACATCATTGTTACTGTTTGCTAACTATCTTATTGTTACTGTTTGCTAACTACGTCATTGTTACTGTTTGCTAACTACCTCATTGTTATTCTTTGCTAACTACGTCATTGTTACTGTTTTCTGACTACATCATTGTTACTGTTTGCTAACTATCTTATTGTTACTGTTTGCTAACTACATCATTGTTACTGTTTTCTGACTACATCATTGCTACTGTTTGCTAACTACCTTATTGTTACTGTTTACCAACTACCTTATTGTTACTCTTTGCTAGCTATCTTATTGTTGCTGTTTGCTAATTATCTTATTGTTACTGCATGGTGACTCGTATTGTTACTCTATGCTATCTTACATTCACTATCTTATTGTTACTCTTCGCTAATTATCTAACAGTTACTGTCTGCTAATTGTGTTATTGCTGCTGCCTGCTAATTATCATATTGTTAGTGTATACTACTTTACTGTTCCTGTTCACTGTCTTAGTGTTACTGTTCATTATTTATCTTCTTGGGGCAAAAAAGAGTCATGTTCTAATAGCAACAGGATGGTGTGAATGAGTGAGTGCTTGAGTATTTGAGTGAGTGAGTGAAGTAGAGGGGTGAGAGCAAAGGCGAGAGAATGGGAGAGAGTGGAAGACAGGGGAGAGATGGGGAGGGGGGGGGGGGGGTGAAGAGGAGCGAGAGAGAGGGAGAGAAGGAGGGACAATGACAATGTTTAAAGAAGAGAAGAAATGAGAACACACTGTGACAAGCCAATACCTGTCGTGATATAACATAGGGGAGCGGCACTTAGCTCAGGCGGTAGAGCGTCCACCCGTGAAAGTGTGGGTCATCCGATCCGTTTGGGCTATTTTCTGTTCACAACTGGTTCATCAAAGGCTGTGGTATGTGCTGTCCTGTCTGTGGGAAAGTGCATATAAAGACCCCTTGCTGCTTATCAGAAAGAGTAGCCTATGTGGTGGCAGTGGGTTTCCTCCAAAGAAATATGTCATAATGACCATATGTTTGACGTCCAATAGCAGATGATAGAAATTGATGTGCTCTATAGGCGCTGTTAAATACAACAAGCTTTTTTTGATATGACATAAGCTGTTCTGTTATGACGTTAAAATCCCAATAACCAAATGAAGCTCCACACCTCCTCACCTCCTCGATCTGCGCGGGTTACCCCCAATATGTGACCTAGTCAGCTGAGCACCTCTCCTCTGACATCATTACAAAGCCAGAGCTGGTTTGTGCACTTCTTCTTCTTCTTCTTCTTCTTCACCCGTTGAGGCGTCAACGACCACCCACACAAACACCTCCTCAGCGGTGTCGTAGATGAACGTGTCGCCTACCACCCAACTTTGGGCATAGGCCACAAACTCTCGAGGTCTCCAGTTTTCCCAGTCCTGGGCCTTGAGTTTCTTGTTCGTGATTCTGTAACATTGTTCTTTTTTCCGGGGTGGGGTTGTTGGCCCCACGCCCAACCCCCAACCTGGAGGACCAGTTGCTGCTCTTAGTCTGTCCTCTACCATGAGTCCTGCCTGGCTTGGTTAAACCTGTCAGGGGGCTAGCCCCTGCCGGTATAGCTCTCATGGTCAGGGAGGCACACAAGCCTCCCCACCACGACAAGGTAGCAACCCAATGGGGGGGGTGGGGGGGGGTTGTGCACTTACCAGCCAGTATTATTGCGAGAGTTCTCCAGAAGCGCACAATAGGAACAACGGTGTACACAAATACAGCATTCTCGGAATTGTTCACAACATGGCCAGTACGTTTCCAGCTGGTCCCTGTGTAAACAACTGAAAGTGGATCGAGCAGGGATTGCTTGCTTCCTCCCCCCCCCCCCTCCCTCCCCAAAAACACACACTGCCAGCACTCGCTTCTCACACAGGTGCGCAGATTAATTTCGTTATAAAATAATCTAAAATAAGTTATTATAATTTCCTTGTAAAATAATCATTTCGTTGTAAAGTGATAAATAATTTCGTTACTACTACTACTACTACTAATAATAATAATAAAAAGTGTGAGTGGGTTTTCTTGGGTCTTTTTAAGATGTCACAGTATTTTCCAGAAATATACAACTCACGAGTACAGTGAAACCCTGATTTTACGCACCTCGATTTAATGCGAATTCGGATATAATTAGATTAATCATTGGACCTCCCTTTCAAATGGTTTTTCCCCCCACATTTTAGAAATAAACTATTTTTTATGTTCTTGAAGCTACCGTGAAGCAGTAAAATAAAGGGGTTTAATCTCTGTTGTACACGTATGAAGGTAGTGTAATTACTAAAGGTGGACGAGACTGGCAAGAAGCCACCTGAGAATGTTCAAACCTCGTTCTCTGGCATTTAACCCTGTGTGTTAGAGTCTTTGAGTCTAGGGTGGGTGGGCGGTAAAGGCCCTGTCACACTATGACGTAACGACGTCAGCGTAGGGAGCACGTGAAGAACGTTGAACTTCTCGGCGTAGTATGCAAATTTGGGCACAAGTTGAACGTGGATGCAGCGTAGTTGACGAGAGCGTAACATTGGTAAAGCGTAGTAATACCATCATTCAACGAGAGAGGACAACGTCATTACGATCACGGAACGTTGTGAACGTTATTCCATCGCCAGAACTACGTTACATACGCCATGACACGGTGGCAAAATGTTGAACGTACGTTGAACGTACGTTCTCCTGACGTTCCCATTACGCCACATGGACGTTTCCACCGGGTTTAATGTGGGTCAACGTAGTGGAACGTAGTTGAATGTAGTGAGCAGCGTTTGACTAACATCCGTTTAACGTCATTGATGTTGGCCGAACGTGTACAGAATGTATGGCGAACGTAAACCCTTACGTTTGAGTTAAGTCGAAAGTTTTGAACAGGTTCAAAACTTTGACGCGCCCCGACGTAACGTGACGAAGCTCCACGTCATTCTGACGTCATCATAACTTAACCCAACGTACGTCAACGTAATGACGAAACGTGATCACGTCAGGCTTACGTTTGCTCATTACGTTGTAGTGTGACAGGGGTATAACAAACTGTGGAGAGCAGCGTAACCATGCGGATTTGAGTGAATGTAAATAAAAGTATCTACGCTATAACTCTGGACAGCGGCGGGAATCACCAGAATGAGTAGAGCGTCCGTCTCCTCTTTTGGGAAATCGGGGGGATCCGAACCCATGAGTTCATGGGTTCTAATCCTGGTCGAGTCAAAGCAATGACATAAAAATTGACACTTGTCGCGTCATACCCTGGCGCTTGGCATTATTAGGATAGGGCAAGGACTGGTTGGCTCAGTGTCAGGATAATGTGACTGAGTGGGATATCAGGTCATGGACCTGATGGCCTGGTTTCCCAGTATGGCAGCACTATAAAGTCCCCATGAGTGTGCACTGTCACAAGTCGGTACCCGTCCTGATATGACCTTAGATTTTGCTAGGATGTAAAACTCCAACAACCAACCAACCATGTGAACAAAGGAAAGCTAATATGCCGAGTGTGTGCCTGTGTTCTAGTTTTTCCAACATTGGTTTTCTTTGACGGCATGGCAACCTGCGTGAAATGTGACTTCATTATTCAGTTCCCCTGCAACAATTGCCCACTTGAGTGCAGATTACGCATGGTACCATTCACAAGCTGCTTCCCCAAATTATTACAGCACCACTTCACTCACTCACTCACTCACTCACTCACTCACTCACTCACTCACTCACTCACTCACTCACACACACACACACACACACACTCACACACACACACACACACACACACACACACACACACACACACACACACACACACACACACACACACACACACACACACACACACACACACACACACACACACACACACACACACACACACACACACACACACACACACACTCACACACACGAAAAACGCAATTTCCCTTCAATTTCAACTTTTATTTAAATATTTAAAAAATTGTTAAGCGCCCTAAACAACCGAACCGGAGCCGACCAAAACACTGTCAATATTGTGCAGCAGAACAAATCCCAGCGCATTTTCCACCAGTTGGTTGCTTGTTGGAGTTTTACATCCAGGTACCGACTTGTGACAGTGCACACTCATGGTGACTTTATAGTGCTGTCCCACTGGGAAATCAGGCCACCGGCACCATGACCTGATATCCCACTAAATCACATTATCCTGACACTGACCTAACCAGTCCTTTCCCGATTATATTAATGCTGAGCACCAAGTTAGGAAGCGACAAGTATAAACTTTGTAAGTCATTAGTTTGACTCGACTGGGAATCAAAATCTTGATCTCCCACATGGGAGGCCTGCACTCTACCGATTAGGCCACTGCGTGCGTGCGGTCTCTACCGTCAAGAGCCTAGATCACGCCTTACTGGTCTCCTGAAGGAAAGTACCCTTTCACTGCACATTGAGAGCTACAGAGACAATTGTCATCACCATCACAGATTATTAAGTTTCATTCACCAACAACTGGATAAGTCATTTGTGTTCGCCAAGTCCCTGATGTTAAATGAATTTTCTGATGGTTTTGAGTTTCTATCATTTTTTTTAAAGATAATATATTAGGTTGATCGTTATAACCTTACTTTCATTTGAAGTTACTCATTTTAAATGGCTAACTTTTGAGATATTTGAAGTGCAAACCTGCCAAATTAATTTTGGCAAGCATGCCAAAATTGACACCATATGGGTCTGCAGTAACAGACTCTATGAAAGTATCGCCTTCTATGTGGTGACAAATGTTTAATAAGTGCACCAGTATCTAAGTTAGATATGCATAATCAAATCTAGGTCATTGCTTTGGTTTTGAAAATTTGATACTTTCATCGGACTATGCAGCTTTAACTGTAACTGCCCCTTCCCATCAGCCCCTAGCCTCCACCCCCAATACTACTACTTATAAGCCTGCAACAGGATGTCTACTTGTTTGTTGGGGTCTTACATCCCGGCAACAGATAAGGTCATATCAGGAGGGGTACCGACTTGTGACTTGTGACAGTGCAGACTCATGATCACTTCCCGCCCTGATAAGACCTAAGATGTTGCCAGGACGAAAAACTCCAACAACAAATCAACCATGATTACTTTATAGTGCTGCCCCATTGGAGAATCATGACCCAATACCCCAATTTCCCTGAGAAATGGGATCCCTGGTCTGAGATAATTCTACATGTGCAACTGCCTTTTCTGTGTATTGTAATATTCTAGATAAAAGACACACACGAGAATTAGAGTTACAACCCACGAGCTAGAAATCCATGACTCAAAATGCACGAGTGTTGCCCAGCAGTGAAAACAAGTGTGGTGTTCTGTGTGGCGGAGTGGTTAGAGTGTCTGACTTTTTTTCTAGGTCAGACTCCTAATCTGAAGGTCGGTGGTTCGATTCCCCATGCCCCCACCTTTGCCTATTTGGATTTCCACCGCTGTGTACAACTTACAGCGTCATCAAAGGCCAGTTGCTCTCATACCATGTCTATGGGGTGTGGGAGGTTAAAAATCCCTTGGGTCGGTAAAAGCGTAGGCTCGGGCTTTCTATTGACAAACTGTCTAATGGTGAAAACAAGTCTATTCAGACTTATCCATGATAGGCAGTATAAATCTTCAAGAAAAAAAAGAAAAAAGTGTTAGCACACTTATCCGTTATGGGAAGGGTAAATAAATCCATCACCAAAAAAAAAAGAGAAAGAAAAAGAACAAAAGAACAAAAAGGGAGGGGGGGGGGGGGGTCTCACCACGAAAACTCTGTTTGTTTGAAGGAACAGTATTGTTGGATGGAATGATAAAACCAAACTTTCATCGGATTCTGCAAACAGAAGTGAGTTATAATTAACCACTCTGGTTGCTTAATGGTATCGGAACGATCAGTGCCTGATGCAGTAGTTAAAAATCGCAGGCCACGCCGTAAAGGGATTCACCAAATAACCAGAATGTTAACAAGCTTTTTAATTTTACATAATAATTTTTTAACCGGGTGGTCTTGTTTCATGCCAAATGAAGGCTCGTATTTGTTCATATCACACTTTATCAGTGCGCTTTAAAAAAAAAAAAAATTAAAAGAATTAAAAAGATATAAGATACAACTTGCTGCTTTGAACCCTCCGGTGATGTTGATAGGGATAGAGGATTCTTACCACCACCCCGCCCCCTGACGTCAGTGCGAAGTACTAATGTTGATAACGGGCTCAGTCACACCATACCGGATTGGGGTACCAGATAGAAAACGGACACTGTCCGGTGAAATACGTCAATGTCCGGTTTATATATGGTAGGCATCTGGCGTTTCCGGTCTCTGTCCGGTGGTGTCCGGCTTGCACGGTGGCAAGTTTTGAACATGCACAAGACTTGTACAGGACCCCGCCGGACTGATGTGTACGGTTGGTGTCCGGTTTAAGTCCGTTTAGTCCGGTTCATGTCTGTTTGCTTCCTGAATAGTCCGTTGATGGTGTTGCAGGAATTCGGTCAGTCGTTTTTTTAATGTTTTCGGCGCGTCTGTGAACAGTCTGGTACGTGTCTAGTTGATGTTCGGTCCGTCCGTTTCACATTCGGTTGTCGTCCAGTGGCTATTTTTTAATGTACGTTCCTTGTCCGTTTAGCATTCGTTTCATCCGGCGGCCTTTGACCCGATAGCGCAACATTTTGACACATTTCGGTATATTTTGATACCGAACATCACCGGACTAGAAAATTCTTTGTCTGGTTGTGTCCTCCGGTGCTCAATCGGGTATGGTGTGACAGACACTTTAGGAATCAATCTCATGACATATCTGCATGCATCCCATGTAATTTCCTAACTTGTTGTTTATTGTGATGTTATTGGTAAATTGTGAAATTGCTTTGCTAGTTACTTATTGTTAGTTTGGAGAGACGCACTTGGGTGTACCGGCAAAAGGATGACCCACAAAACCAATGGTAAAATAAAATTCAAATTACAACAAAAATATGTTGTTTTTTAAAAAAGTAATCATTTGTTTATTCTTCTCAAACGGTTAAGTGCATGCACTTGTTTTCGCCGCTGTGCAGTAGTGGTCATAATCCATATGGATTGATTTCCTTTATCAATAATATCTATAAACTTGTTTGGTGTAAAATGGAGGCGGGGCGGGTAAGTTTCCAATTTGGAGGATTTTCGATTATATTGTTGTACATAGTTAACATTTGTAGTACCTTCTACCGATGCAATATGTGTTAAGAAAATGTATAAATATATTAAAGCTGCAAATTCCGATGAAAGCATCAACATTTCAAAACCAAAGCAATTATCTAGATTTTATTCTACATATCTAAAACTTAAGATACTGATGCACTTATTAAGCATTTGTTACCACAGAAGGTAATAATGAGGCAATTGAATAGACCATCTTACTGCAGAAGCTTATGGCTTTACAGCTTCGGCAAGGTTGCCATAATTAATTGTGTATGTTTGCACTTAAAATATCTCAAAAGTTGGCAATTTAAAATGAAAGTGACTTCAAACTGAAGTAAGGTAGATTATAACGATCAATTTAATATCTTTATCTCAGAAATATTAGAAAAACTCAAAACCATCGGACTATGCAACTTTAATAAATTTAAGCAATTTTGTTATTAATTTTTTCAAATATTTTTTATTAAGCATTTACAATCTCGTTGCAGCGGATTGTACGCGGCTACCTGGCCCGGAAGCGGTTCATGAAGATCAAGAAGGGCTTCACGAAGCTGCAGGCCATCTTCCGTGGTGTGGCGACGCGCCGCAGGCTCAAAAAGATGAACACCAGCGCCATCGTCATCCAGAAGCGTTACCGTGGTTATAAAGAGGTGCGGAAGCAGCAGTCAGAGTTCATCAACCTCAAGAAGGCCACAGGTGTCATCCAGCGAGAGTGGCGCAGGTGGAAGTTCAGACAGGGCATCGAGTAGAGAACAGCGGGGGGTGGGGGGGAAGAGGAACACTGAGGGGAGGGGAGAGGAATACGGAGGGAGAGAGGGAGATAGGGAAAGAGAGAGGATGCAGAGAGGGAAAGAGAGAGGAAGAGAGAGGAAGAGAGGGAAAGAGAGGGAAAGAGAGAGGAAGAGAGGGAAAGAGAGGGAAAGAGAGGGAGAGAGGAAGAGAGGGGGGGAGATGGTTTGATTGATTGGTTGGTGGTTGCTTTACACCATGTAGGAATCATAGGCCATATTCACGATGAGAAGTGTTTGTATTTTGTTCAAACCATTGCTTTTACATGTAAAAGAAGACAATCAAGTATTTGCCAATAGACACTCATTAAATTAAAAAGCTCACAATCATATATTTGTGGTCAAGGGAAACAAATTCCAGTAAAAAAAGAAAAGTTTTATTTATAATTGTTAGAATTTATTTAGCAAACTATATGAGGTGGTACAGACTAGCTGCCCTCAAAAAGGCTAAAATGTTTTCTTGTTTTACTTTAGTAAAAAGGTCATGCATACTGTCTGCAGTGTAGAATTGTTGGCGCAGGGCCAAAAAATCAACACAACTTAGTCACATGTGTTTGAGTGTCAACGGGGACTGACACCCAATACATTCAGGGGGAGGTTCCCCCTTGAGCAGAAAAGCATGTGTAAGCCACGAGTGGCCAATACGGCAGTGGCTAAGGACCACTTGGTCCCGCCGACCTCCCGCATGAGTATGTGGTGGTTTTCCCACAAATGGTTCAATTTCTTTAAGTTTATTAATGTTTTCATCCCACTCATGTTGATTTTATGTGGGTGGCTATTAGTGGTTTCAGATCAGAGTGAGAGATCAGACACGGTTCAAGATCACAGTTCAGGGCCTTCTTCGCAGCCCGATCAGCTTGTTTGTTTCCTTGTATGCCAGTATGGCCAGGCACCCAACAGAGGTGGATGTCATACCCATCTGTTGCCAGTTCGTTCATTTTATAACTGACCGTTGTTAGAATAGGGTGATCTGTTTTCAGTCCAGCAACAGCCAGGAGGCAGGACAATGAATTACTGTATATAACATAGTTAGTGTGGTTGGATACCATGATACACTCTAACGTGAGAAGGAGTGCTTGGGCTTCCGCAGTGAAACCGAGCTCTGATCGGGCAAGTGTACGCCAATTTTTTTCCGTCAGCAAACTGCTGCAGCAGCTACCCAGCTTTGGTCTTTCGAACCATCAGTGTATATGGACAGGTGGTCTGCAAACTGGCCTTGAATCTCTGCATGCAGTCCTTGGTACTCAAGTAGATGTGTCCCAGACTTCCACAGTTCCGTAAGTTAGAGGATAACCGATGGCTTCCTCAACGACCACGGGGGATGTTCTGGGACTTTGGCATCCTCCAACACATCCAAATCCATGCCTAAGGCCTCCAAATGAGGTTTCATTCGGAGCCTCAGTGGCCGGATGTAATTTGGCCTGGCGTCATACCTGGATTCGTCATGGTGCTCGAATAGACAATTGTGTGCAGGATTCAATGCATTAGTTTTTATCTTGACTACATATTGCATGGCCAGTTTGATTCTCCTGTTGTTAAGTGATGGTTCATTGGCTTCGATGTAGAGGCGGTGAACAGGTGAGGTGCGGAAGGCCCCAAGGGCCAGGTGCAGCTGCCTTAATCCACTTGTGACTGAACCAAGGTTCGGTACAAGGAGAGCAGAACATCTCTGTCCGCTCCCCACTCTGAGCTGGACAGCTCCCTCAGAATATCTAGCGCTTTCAGCCAACTTGTTTCCAGGTGCTTTATATGTGGCACGAAAGACAGTTTTGCGTTGAAAATGAGGCCCAACATTTTTTTCACTCAATGACTTTAATGGGATCCCATCGAGGGTCAGCTCCGTTCTGCATGCATTCTACGCAGCAGGCAGAAGTGCATGCATACTGTTTTGGTCTTGGAAAATTTTAATCCGTTCAGAACTGACCATCGATGGATCCCATTTATGTTAGCGCCGCTGTAATATAAGACAAAGTCGTCCACAAAAAGACTACAGGAGACCCCCCCCCCCCCCCGCTTCACAGCAGCAGCGATCCCATTGACTTTGACCCCGAAAAGGGTCACGGCCAGTATGCTGCCTTGAGATACTTGTGGTTCCTGTGAGTGTATGCTGGAATAGGTAGTCTTGACACGGACACGGAAATGCCTGAAGGCTAGAAGTTCTTGATAAAAATTGGAAGGTGGCCACGAAGGCCAATCGCATGAAGATCTTCCATGATGCCGTGCTGCCACGTTGTGTCATAGGCTTTTTCAAGGTAAAAAAAGACAGCCACAACATGCTCCTTCTTAAGGAAAGCATCTCCTACGAAAGTCTCCATGCAAACCAGATGGTCGAGGGTGTTGCGACCCCATCTGAAGCCACATTGGAGGTTGTTTACCATACGCTGCATGGTTTTACAGATGCAGCTTGTGAGGGCTATGGGACGATAGTTGTTTGATTCACTCTGGTCTTCTTCAGGTTTGGGAATCGGTATTACTGTCGCCTCCCAGATGTTGTTGAAGAGTTGAAGTAACAGTCTCAGCACAGGTTTGGGGAGATGTTTAAAAAATTGATAATGAATTCCATCAGGTCCAACTGCTGTGTCATGCAAGCTTTCCAAAGAACACCTCAACTCACCCATTCTGAATGGGGAGTTGTAGTGCTCCTCGCCATCAGAGGAGAAATCCAAGAGCTCCCGCTCTTGGCGTTCCTTGACGGCCAGAAAGCCCGGGAGGCAGGTTGCCAAAGACGAGTTTCCAGCAAAGGTGCGAGCCAATTCTTCACTTATGTCATCGAGTGATGTGAGAATGGTGCCGTTGCGCTTCAAGTGCTGAACTACAGAAGAATCACCTCCCCTTCGTTTGATTCTCCTGAGCATTGTCCACACTTTGCCCAACGCGTGCACATGGTGATGCTAGAAACGAATCGTCGCCAGCACTGCCTCAGCGCTCCTTTGATTGTTCTCCGAGCGCATTCCCGCGGAATTCTAAAGAGCACCAGATTTTCAGCATTCGGTCTCCTGTGGAATTTACGCTGAGCTTTCTTTCGTTCCTTAATAGCCCCCTACAGCCGTCATCCAACCATGGAGGCGTCAGACGCTTGGGAGTTGCCGAGGTCTTAGGAACAGTTTTCTCTGTGA
Source organism: Branchipolynoe longqiensis (assembly GCA_030323885.1). Classification (NCBI taxonomy): domain Eukaryota; kingdom Metazoa; phylum Annelida; class Polychaeta; order Phyllodocida; family Polynoidae; genus Branchipolynoe; species Branchipolynoe longqiensis. The sequence goes on from CM059195.1 coordinate 39,553,581, forward strand.
TCCATCTCAGCATCTCAGTGAAGGAATTGATGTCACTGATGTCTGGAGTGAGCTCCTCATGACATAGGGTCCGGAAGGTGGGCCAGTCGGCTTTACGCAGCCGCCAGCTCCTCTCTCGCTCTACGGGAGATGCCCCCTCGCAATTAAGAATAATTGGGAAGTGGTCGCTCCAGCAGAGGTCGTCCCAGACCCTCCACGAAAAGTCCAGCGCCAGTTCTGGTTCTACAATGCTGAGATCGATGGCAGAGTATGTTCCGTAGCCAGGATGCAAATATGTGTACGAACCATCGTTCAATACACACAAAGCATGACCGGCCACAAGGTCCTCAATTCTCTTGCCTTTAGCATTCCTATTGTTCCCCCCCCACAATGGGTTGTGGCCGTTAAAGTCACCCATAAGTAAATCTGGGGGTGGTAGCTGGTCCACAAGGGCATCCCGTTCTTGTAAAGCGAGAACGGACCTCGGAGGAATATAAATGGAACAGACAGTTATGCAGCGTCAGACAAACAGCTACAGCCTGTAGTGTTGTCTCTAACGCCACTGGTGTACATACCACATCACGTCTGACCAAGATGGAGGAGCGGCCAGCGGCTCGGTCTCCATCTGGTGCGTGCTTCTTATAAAAGACTACAACTCTCAGAAGCTTAAAATAATAAACAGGGTTGACAAATACCCTAACCCACCACAAAGATAAATTGAGCTACAGTCACAATATTATAGGGGGTGTCGCTTTATTATGCATAATAAAGTGACTGCGGAGTCGCTTTATTCTGCATAATAAAGTGACTGCGGGGTCACTTTATTATGGGAGTCAGAATATTATCTCACACCGGCTATTCGTGGAGGCACTCTCCACACACACAAAAATGGGCGGAAGTCATTACGGTGCAGGACACTGGGAAAGGCAGTGTAAAGCTTCAAGGGCCTTCCCCCCCAGGGAGATTTTGAAAGGGGCCAGGTGATGCTCTGATGGTTATTGTGACCTGCGGCAGTTAAGTAAAGTAGACAATGGATTGAACCCTGGACATAGCATCACAATTTACCAGTGACATAATGTAGCTTTCTAGATAAAACTGCAAGGAACAGTATTCCATGATCACTAGCTTGTTACTGTTAGAAGGGAAAAGCCACAATTTCTAATTGGACACAAATGTAATTAATTGCTAGCCGCACAGCTCGGGAATTGTCTAGATTAAACTCAATAAAGCATTGCCTGAATGACTCAGTGTGCTTTTGAGTCTGCGCCTACTGGATTAGCCAGGATAGTTGGTTGGTTGTTGGAGTTTTACGTCCTGGCAACATCTAAGATCATATCAGGATGGGCACCGACATGTGACAGTGCACAATTGGCGACTTAATAGTGCTGCCCCACTAGGACACCAAGCTGCCAGCACCATGACCCGACATCCCACTCACATTATCCTGACACTGAGCCAAACAATACTCGCTAGGAAGCGTCAATTATCAAATTTTATGTCATCGGTTTGACTCGACCAAGGTTCGAACCCGTGGGTTCGAATCCCATGATCTACCAGAATGGGAGGCCGGCGCTCAAACTCATTCGACCATCCCGTCTGGTCCAAAGCGTATGGAGTAGGATAATGAACTGTTATCCACACGGCACAACTTGCTAGTGACAGTAACAGTAACACGCACAAGGCGCTGACCAGGCAACTGCCACCCTTTAGCCTTGACCCGTGTGACGTTCCCAACTGTACTGTGTGGACACCTCAAACTGAACAGTAAGGGGTGCGAACCAGGCGTGTGTACATAAGGCCAAATAAACCAAATTTAAAGTTGGTGATTATCCGTTTGATCACACAAATCAGGGTCGGGCCTGATGTTTTCTATGGGTTTTCTTTTTGGCCAGTTATACATACCGTCGTCTGGCATATGACGTAGACGTAATACGTAACCATGTTGCACACAATGTGTGCTTACGAAAGTTTAATTTCTGCAAGCCCAACGCATTTTAAACAGGTTTTTATTTACCACACATTTTTAAAATCAGGTGTGAGCGATTTTTCAGGCACGGGTGGGGACGATCACCAATTTGGGGGGTTTGGGGGTGGGGAGGACTAAGGTTGTGGGTACACACGTGATCTCTCTTCTATTTCTTTTCTCATAAAATCATGACATTCGCGCACAGAGCAAATATAAAAATATATTTAAAAATCCGTTGTCACCTGCGATTAAGGGCTACCTAGTACCGCCACGATGGCGATGTGACGTCACTAAGGGACTGGTCGCCATGGCAACAGCATTCAAGTGTTTACGTCAGAGGCCTATGTGATAACATTTAAGTACAGAGTGCTCTGGTCGGATTAATTGGCGCGCTGTTAATAATATTAATAATAATATAAATAATAATAATAATATCAATGAAAATATAAATGGCTAAATGGAACCATGATTGGGATTATTGATGTATTTGTTTGTGTGGTCTGTAAGTACATATCACTAAAGAGTTAAAGTACATGAAGAAGGTTTTTATGGATTGTTTATTTAGTTGTTTTCCTGTATTGTTTTTCTAAAAGATAGGACACTCACGGAACTAAATTTCAAGAGAGTTTAACACATTATACAAAATCTCCATTCAATTCATGCCTAGAATTGCAGTAGATCAGAACCATTTCCTTAAAGTGAAAGCGTCAATAGCTTCTTTTGTGAACTGCATTGTCGACAATATCATATAGCGATATAGCGAATGGTAGACAGGAAGTGTGAACACTTATTTGTCTCTTAGTTTTGCTTGAGTGCAAGTAAATAAGCAAAACAAGGAGTAATTAGTAGCATGTGGTGAATAAGGGGTCAAATTTCCCTGGATCATCAGCCCATGCTTTTTCTAATCTATTCTTGAATGAATTAATTGACTCCGCATCAATAACATTTTGTGGGAAACTGTTCCATATATTTATGATGGACTATCAACAATAATTTCCAATGAGTGGTGGGAGGTAGATCTCGGTGAGTAGGCAGGATGGGTGTCAATTGGCAGATTTATTCTGAAAAATACTTAAAGTTGCATAATCCGATGGTTCTGAATTTCTGTAATTTTTCTGAGATAAATATTTATTACATTGATTGCTATAATCTACGTTACTTTATAATGCACCATAAGTGCATCAGTGATAACTTAGATATGTAGAATCAAATCGAGATAATTGTTTTGGTTTTGAAAATGTTATGCTTCATCGGACTGTGTAGGTTTAATGTTTCACTACATTAAATTAACTGATTTCTCACGTCACACTTGCCACAGACAAGGAGGCATATATATTATACCACATATTATATGTGGTGTGATATATGATATAATATATGTATATATTATATATGTTATATATGGGTCGTTCTCAGAAGTTGTGTACCAATAGTGTGACATCAGTACCAGAAAATCAAAATGCTGCCAAAGTCCGATAAGCAAGTTTCCTCAATGTGTATGTCCTTTTGCATCTGAATAATTGAAAATAAACATATTCTGGCATTTTTAAGTAGGTCAAATGATGCTCACACCCAATAAATAGCAGTATAGCATGGAAACCAATCTGACTCCAAAATCAAATATTTTCCACACAAAACTTGACATTTTTAGGACATTTCACATGCCACTTGCTTTATAAACAGTCGTAATAATAATTTGAAACCTCATTGCTATGGTTTTGTCTTATTTGTGAATATTAAAGAGAAAGGCAAGAAAATATTAGCAGAGTAACAGATTAGTAGAGTAACAAAGTGGAAACAACAATTTTACACAAATGTTCGGCTCAAATTTCAATGTTTAGGGGCAATTTCAGGATTTATCTTTTACTATACCATAACTGGGTCCATGCATAGTGTCAAATGGTGAAAATAGTTCCTGTACTGTATCTGTACTCAGTGTTTGATACAGAGTTTCATAGTACTTGCAAGTGGAAACGAAATGTTACGATGTTAATGACTCCAGAAAATGTTAACTATTTCATAATTTAAACTTTTTTTTTAGAAATAAATGTCTTCAACTTAATGAAGACATTGTATATGACCATTTGAAGTGAAATGAGCTGTTGTTCAGAGGTTTTCATTAAGTTTGTGACACTTTATTTTCAATGCTGTTGACACTGTCACAAATTAGTGATGTAATTTTCTATGTATTTAGCTACATCCATCCCAATAAGATACATAATACACAATATTAACATTTACTTTTGATCTAAACTATCTCCCACATTATTTGGCTAACTGATGAAATCTAAATATTGACACTCCAATAAAGGGTTTCTTTGAAATATGCATTTCTAGTAGACTACCTCAAGTGGTACACAGTTTCTGAGAACGACCCATATATATTATATATATTACATATATTATTTATATGACATATTATATTACATATTATATATATTACATATTATATATATATTACATATTATATATATATTACATATTATACATATATTATATATATTATACATTACATATATTACATATATTATGTATGCTGTAAAACCTCTCTATACCCACCCCTCCACAGATCGACCACTCCCCTATATCGATCACTTTATTTAGGTCCCAAAAATAACATTGTAAGGATATTCGAACTCTCTAAACCGACGACCTCCCTAAATGGACCACTTAAAGTCGGTCCCATGGTCGGTCGATTTAGAGAGGTGTTACTGTATGTATTATATACATACAAACACGAGCAACCGTTTGCTAGAAAAGAAACTCCCCAACACCAACGGTGTCTGACAGTAGAATATTAAGAATAAGCAGCAAGTGTTGCATGTGACATGACGTGAGGTGACGGTGGCTGTCACTAAGGGCGTAATCGATTAATCAACTCGGGTCACCCGAGCCACTTTTTAGCGCATGCGCGCATCCTACAGACTCGGGTCGAATAATCTAATACGCTTCTCCGCGCTTGGGTGGACAATTTTTTTAGTTTTTTTAATAACCGATAAAACTACAGCAAAATAGGATTTTAAGTATTTTATGATGGCCTAGTTCAGCTATATTTCCATTTCGTTAATCTAAGTTATTCTTTAAAAAAAACATGTATGACTGGTACTGGTAGCTGTTATCCTGCAGGACGTTACCAGCGCAAATGTGACGTCATCGCTCGTAGCCAACCCCAGCTAGGAGGTGGGTTACTTGGGTCAGATCATTTTGCACACGGCACGTGTATTTGTCGACTCTACTCGCAGTGTTTGATTTGAAATTCTGATGACTCGGGTGACCCGAGTCGCTCGGGTCGTGTTAATCGATTACAGCCTTAGGGATAATTGAGGCTGCGCTAAGTGAGTGGTGACCAGTGGACCTTTGAGTCTCTAAATATAAGCAGCTTTCAACTCTAGCGGTGAAACAAAGGACATTCAAACACACGGTCACTGACAAGTCCACTTTGTAATATATGTAACTGTTGGTTGTTGGAGTTTTACGTCCTGGCAACATCTACGGTCATATCAGGACGGGATATGTAACTGTGTTAATTTTAATTTATATATCGGCGAAATAGGCACGTTCTTATTATACATCATCTTGTCCGTACTCAAATGTAAAATGTTGTCTGCTCTCGATTTGATTAAATCAAATATAGAAATGGAATATTTATTCAGCTGAATAAAAGATTTTAACCAAAATAAAACATGGTTTTCAATGAACATTTAACATTTTCATGGTAATTTTCATGGTCATTAAAAGAGTATCTTGGAGATCCATACACCTGTCTTCTGGCATACACCAGACGATTTAGTTATCATTCTAACATTGAATAACATATGATATAACTGATCTCAGATTCTACACCATGCGGTCAATGTTCTCAAAATACATATATTTCATATTGTACCTTTGGGGACGATTTCAATTTTGAATAAAACCAATTGGCATAAAGACAATATAAATAAACTCGCTATATGGAATATATATGGCTACGGACATTAATACCGACCCTCCTAAGGGGAGACTAATGACTAACAATATATATACATATACATACACATAAAAAATAGCCATACTCATAGAGGTGTAAAATGAATTCATCAGAATCCAGTAACCGGAAACGGAAACAGCTCATCGAACGTCACTGCGCAGCAAACAGGGTGGACGACAGCTATTGGTTAATAGTGTCGTAGTCTGTACATGAGCCCCACTACCACGCGGTGGCAGCGGAGACTATGCCGCACACCTACGCAGTTACACTGAACTGCGCTAGGTGGAAGTAGACTAGCCACCGGGCAGACCCCCGACTGGGCTGCCCTCTACTGCGTGTGGCTAGCTCACCCCCACCCCTCACCCACCTATAGAGGCGACGTGGGACCTGGCGAGTTAGGGGGCAGGTCAGTTGACTGTGGACGCCGCGGAGAGCAGAGAGGTTTCATAATAAACCAAGTTGAAGCGTACTTATACTAAATCTTGGCGTTCTTCCGTGAGTGCGTGGCAGTGTGGGGAGCAAGACCGTGGCCATTACAATAATATACTCGTGTTGAATCGCATAATAATAAATCAATAATTCTCCGAGCGTTTAGTCGGTCCTAAGCATTGCTTATTCATATTAGTTATTGCTGTTTTCTATTTATTTACTTAAATTGGATCAACGACCGACAGCAGCTGTATAGTATAGTTATACGAATCTTACCTGGGTATAGATGATGGATAACTGTTGTTTTCCTGAGGTGCAAGCCTCGGTTAGATGTTGGCTAGGGAGAAGGAAGCACGTCAGGAACCAGCAATCTTTACCTACTTATTCAGGATAAAAATGATCTTAGACTCAAATGGATACTTTAATGTTTTCGTCTTGGCACAAGCAACACGATAGATGTGGCAGGGTGTGGAGGGTGGGCCCTAGCCAACATCTAACCGAGGCTTGCACCTCGGGAAAACAACAGTTATCCATCATCTATACCCAGGTAAGATTTGTATAACTATACTATTTTACCTCGGTACTACGCCTCAGGCTAGCTTCAGGCTAGGGAGAACTTTACGTAACTTCATTTTTATCCTTAATTCATTCATAATCAAAACCATCATAGTTTTTTACATTTCATACAGTATTCATTAGTATTAATACTTTTAACTTTTCTCACCTGTCTTGTTAATTGGTGAGTAAGCGTGTGGCCAGGCCGCTCGACTTTTCTAGTCGTTTGTTGTAATATTTTGCAAACGATCTAGCAGTCTTCCAGCCTGCATGTGCCAGGATCCGTTTCACTGAGATCCCTAGCAGTCGTGCTTTGGAGACCATGGCTCCTCGTGTCGAATGGGAAGCGTAGCGTCCCGTGTCCACTCCTGCTGCCTTCAGGACAATAATGGTCCATCGTGCCAGAGTGTATCTTGAAATACCTTTGTGTGGTTTAATAAAACTCACCAACAATTGTCTTGAATTCCTAATAACTTTTGTCTTGGATAAATAAACCCGTATGGCAGACACTACACACAGTTGTCTGTCATCCGGGAAACTGTTCAAATGCACTGTAGATAATGGATCCCCTGTGCGGTTTGACTTTAACAATTGCTGTAAATCAAACGTCGCCTCCTTGCGATCTATCTCCAAACCATCCAATGACAATGCTACAATCGTTTGTCCTCTGTGTCCAGTAACTAACAGCAATAATACTGCCACCTTAAATCCTAGCTGTTTCAAATCCAAATTCCTATTACTAGGCCAACTCTTAAATAGTGTGAACACAATTGACACATCCCAAAACCTATTATATTTTGGCTTTGGAGGGTTTCTTTCGTAAACCAATGTCAAAAACCAACAAACCACTTGGTGTTTCCCAATTGTCTGTCCATCAATTCGGGGAAGTATAATGGATAAAGCGCATCTTGCTGCATTAAGCGCTCCAAACCCCAACCCCTGATCTTCCAGCATCCTTAAAAATCTAATAACTTGTGCAATTGTAGGCTTCATTGGCTTTACCTTCATAAGCAAACAATGAAGCCCCCATTTCTTCAAATAACTTGAATATAACTTAACAGTTCCTTTCCTCCAAACATGGGAAGTTAATCTCTCCTGAGTAACCTTATCTAACCGAAACTGTTGCAAATATTTGTTGAAAAACGGAATTCCCAGAGGTGTATTATTTACACGTCTCCGTGAATCTTCCACCGGCCTTGTGGGAATCGTATAGGTTCCTTGGCTCCGGGGGCCACTCCTACTAACCATGACTGCATGTCCCAATCTGGAACTATCAGTCTCCTGATCTTCATTCCTACTCCTTTGATTTGAGGAAAAACTGACAGCCATGGAAGTTTGCGTAGCCCTATCTACTTGTTCCCTGGAGGGGGGAACGGCTTGGTGGGAGGAAACTCCCTCCTGAATGGTCGATTTCCGTCATTCCAGCCGAATGACTGGCGCTGACCCCGACCTCTGGGCTGGAAAGTCGGTCCCGACCTTCCTCATCTGGCAGGGGGGCCGACGAAAATCCACTCAAGCTTTACGAAACTGAGTGCTAGGTTCCACCGGCTTACCTTTGTCTATATTCTTGCCATACTTAGCTTCAGCCTCCACTCCCTTGAAGAGATACTGGAGCTGACCGCCAAACATCTTGGTTTTGTCCAACGGTTTTCCCTTTATCGGCTTGGGAGGAAGGAAAAGAGTATATTCCTTCCCATCATTGTCCACAATTTTCTTGGACCTGGCTACCTCCCTACCAGCCTCGGTACAGACGGCCTTGAAGACATTCTCAAACCGTCTACTCGAAATATAGTTAGCGGCAGCCGTTAACATGCCCAGACCCTTATCCATGGTTCTGGCCAGCGAAGAGAACTTATTCTCAGTTTGCATACGATTGGCCACTGGAGCAATCGCTGTTAAGGCCCCAAGCACCGCCTTGTGAACTGTGAAAAGAGTCAACTCAAACCTTTTCCTCTCCTCATTCAGATGAACCTCGTTGTCCATCTCCTTCACCTGCGAATGAGGAACACCTTTAATCCCCGTCAGCTGTACACCCAGCCTGGTGATTACTTCCGCCGGTTTGAAAGTATTAAAGTGTCCCTTAATAGTTTCTCTCATCATGGTTGTTGTAAGGACTTTCTTAGCTTTTTCTTTAGCGCATTTCTTGCACACTTTGCCACCTATCTTTGCAAACAACCCCACTCGGTCAGTCTCTGAATCTGATTCCGTTGTAGATGAATCATCGGAAGAATCTGAAGAAGAATCGTTCTTCTTCTTCTTTTTCTTAGTCTTCCTTTTCTTTGTCTTCTTTTTCACCATCTTCTTCCTTGCCTTTGTGAACTCGTCTCCTGACGAGACCACTGCTTTCTTGACTTTCTTCTTTTTAACCCGGCGCATTGGGTCCGAAGATGAATCATCATCCCCTGACAACTCCTCTTCCCCACCAACTCTTTCCTCGTCCGAGTCAGTCTCTGGAGGAGGTGACCTTTTCTTTTGACGAAAAGTAGCCTGGTCACGTTAAGGAGCTGTAACTCCAACATCTCCATCCGGGCTTCCCAATCCAGTGGTGGCACTCGCAACACCACCGAATCACAACTGTCGTCCGGATCCGACATACCATGCGTCCCGGGCGAGGCGACGGAGGAACCGCCAACACCTGCCCCTCATTGGACTCATCCGGTGGGCGCCCCTCTGCGGCAGCTGGTGCCACCGTCTTACCACGCTTCGTGGCCATCGGAAATCTGGAAACAATCGAACGAAAGTTACCAAACAGCCATGGCGCATTGACTAAATGTCACGAAAGATTAATTTAATAACCATTGTGCATCTAGTGGTGTAGTAAACCGTTTTAAACTGTTTCTACACAGGCGTGGATAAGCTAATTTTGTCGTAGGTCGGTGTGAACCAAACCAAACGAGGGGTAGGGACCAGTAAACCGGTACCCTCCCACACTCTCTGTTCCGTACACTTCTCCCCCCTGCGGCTACTGCGCCAGCAAGTTGGAGAAAATGCTACGAAACTCGGAGCGTACGCCTAACTATGGGGAGTCTATAAAAGAAACCCAAGATTATTTCCAACGCGAATCCATAATAGAGACCGCGGAAATAATCCCAAAAAGACAAATGAGCCTAAATTCGAGAACCCCTTACGTGTTCCACGTCAACAATGCCGAATCGGCGTATATTAATTTATCGAAAAAACACCACGAGATGCACAATAATTCAAAAAATTAACCACAAAGCATAAATACACAAGAAATATCTACACTTAGCCTGGCAAGAGCAAACCGATAATCCAGTTCCAAACCCCTTACGGGCCTCGCTCCTCTGCCAACCGTCAACAACGCCGAATCAGCGTATATTATTTTACGCAAATAATTTAATAAATTCACAACAACTAAGCCTATCTACACAAGAAATACATATCCTCCAGTATTCTTGGGTTAACAATAACATCCCTAAAGTCGCCATAGCAATAGCAATAAACAAGAAATAAACAAAATGGCGAACCCAAACTACAGCGTACCGGCACTCGAACGGTAACGCTAATAATTACTTTAATAAATTCGCAAAATTAATATAACTTGCACCAAAGACTCCACAGGTCTTAATAAACACCCCTGTATTCCCACTACTGCGAAATACAAAGTTATTTGTCGATAACGACACTCAAAAAATAAACAAATTGGCGAAACCCAACTTGGCAACTAGCGTACCGGCACACAACTCGGTTAAACGCTAACTATTACTTTAATAAATTCGCCAATTTAATATAACTTTGACCAAATACTCCACAGGTCTTAATAAACAGTCCTGTGAAAAATATAATCCAACTTACTTCGAATAACGTAGTTAATTGTCGATAAAGACCGCTGTCACCTCGCACACGTCTTCACAGTGCGAGATCCGTATGCTAATTGCTGGTTCCTGACGTGCTTCCTTCTCCCTAGCCTGAAGCTAGCCTGAGGCGTAGTACCGAGGTAAAATATATATATAGCCTGGAGTAGGCCTACTAGCTGGTACAGTGGTAGCATCTTTGGTCTAAGCAGCTCGAGGCATGGCGCCACCTAGTGACATTGCCGAGCCCTAAAAATGGAGCATGTGGCGCCCCCCATTGCATGTGCCGTACACTATCCGTGTGAGTTGTGATTCCTCACAAATTCGCCAAACTGACGGCAGTGATGAGAACAAATGTATCGTGTCGTTTAATCTGATAGTTTTCATTTTCTACCATAATTTAAAATCAATATATTAGGTCGATCAATATAAGCTACCATAATTCATTGTGCAGTAACTTTTAGAATAAATTATTAACTTTGGAGCTATTTGAAGTTAGAACATACGAAATTAATGTTGGCATGCACGTCGAAATGTTGGACATCATAGTGACAATTCACTGAGTAATTCAGCTAAGGTCATATCAGGACGGGTTCCTTAACATTCATCTATCCAGTCTGATAGTGATACAATATTTGATAGAATATAGCTGTATTCACACGGGAGAGTTAAAACGCCTCACGTAAAACCAGTTGCCTAGATCGATTTACATTTGCCGTGTGAACACGACCTGAGGCGTTTTATGCCTGAATCTATTTACATGAATCGTTTTCTGTAAAACGCTTCGCGAGGCGGTCTACAGGAAACGATCTACCCTGAATCGTTTTATCTTGTCCGTGTGAACACAACCGTTTTATATGAAGCGATTTATGACGTCACACGCATGCGCAGTCGAGACCTGAGTTTGTTGATTTTCCGGTCGATCAAAAGCGCATATTATATAATTTGGTCTATGAAACCGCTAGCTGTGCACAGATATTTTTTTCATCATTTATTTTTAGGTTTTCACTGCCCAGCAGAAGTTTTGACCATTCCAAAACAATACGATTCAGTGTATACATATCTAGGTCGAACCCACACTCTCTCATGGTGACGTCGACTAACCGAAAGTGGTGCTGGTTAGTATGGACGTGCTCATGCGCAGATATCCACTTCTGCCTTAAACCGCCCTGAGTACTGCCCGTACTGTGAATGCGACACACTTTAAGTACTGTGAATGCGACACACTTTGAAACTCAGCCCGTGTGAATGCGCGCTAGATCGCTTCATATAAATCGCCTTCTGTAGATCGTCTTACATTTTGCCCGTGTGAATACAGCTTATGTTCCTATAAGACCCCCCCCCTCCTACACGGACTGTCCACGTATCAAATAACATTAATAGGACTTGTCGCGCCGATATCAAAGTGCTAAATATAGACTGTTCAGTGCGTCTGTTTGATCGACTCCCTGTTTGAACATTGATGCCAGTGTGTGAAGTCATTAAGGCCCTGTCACATTACGGCGTATGGCGGGAGCATATTGAAAACCTACGTAAGTCCTGCGAATGCCAGCCTATGATGACCTTTGTTGACCTATCGGGTGTTTTTGAGCGTATGTGTAACCTATGAGGAGCATACGAGGAGCGTATGAGAGCGTACTGTGACATTTTTTCACGGTTTTGATTGGCATATGGAACCTATGCGTAGCGTATGCGTAGCATATGCATAGCGTATGAGCATATGAGTCAAGATCGATGTCGATACCTATGGCATACGCTTGGAATACGCTGTGCATACGCTAGGAGTACGCTCCCATACGTAACTTGTAGGTTATGCGTACGCTACATACGCTAGAGATACGCCGGTGACACAAGTTGAGCGTATGCGTAACCTACACCGGCGCACCCCTAGCGTACGAGGAGCGTACACCGGCGTATGAGGAGCGTACACCGGCGTATGAGTAGCTTATGAACCATACGCTCCCATAGGTCGAGATTTTTTGAGCATGCACAAAAAAATGGGGACGGACGGAATTATGAAAGCGTATGGCGGCGTATGCCTCATAAGCCGGTATCTGGCAGCCTATGAGTAGCGTATGCGTAGCGTATGAGTAGCATATACGGCGTATGCCGATGTATATGACGTAACGTGCCTACGCCCCCATACGCTCCCTCAAAAAACCCTAATGTGACAGCCCCTTTACGACAAGCCTGTCACAATTACGCCATTGACATTGTGCTAAATATAGATTTTGAATCCATTTGTCTGACTGATTCAGTGACTGCCCATTCACAGTCATGCCAGCATGCAAGGTCATCCCTGACAAGCAGCTGGTTGGTTGTTGGAGTTTTACGGCCTGACAACATCTAAGGTCACAGGACGGGTACCGACTTGGGGCAGTGTGGACTCATGCCGACTTTACAGTTCTGCCCCACTGCGAAACCAGGCCGCCAGCACAATGACCTGATATCCCATTCACTCACATTATCCTGACACTGAGCCAAGCAGTCCTTGCTCTATCCTAATAATGTCGAGCACCTGGCTTGGAAGTGACAAGTATCAATTTTATAAGTCATTGGTTTGACTCGAGTGGGAACCGAACTCTCGATCTCCCGCACATGAGGCCCATGCTCTACCGATTTGGCAACCGCGCCCTGTCCGGACAAGCCCTACTGGTTGTAAACCTGTTAGCAATATAGCTTCTATAGACCCATTTCAATGTTTATAAACATTGTGTATGCGCGCCCAGCTTGGCTGCAGAACGAATGCATGCTGCCATTGAGTTTGCCAGTATGCGCAGTGCAAAACGTTTATTTTATTCAAAATTAATGGAAATGCAGAACCCTAACCATATAAATTTAATATAATCTGGTTGTTAAATACGTTTTCTATATGATTGTGTTCCAAGCGGTTTGTTTCTATGTGGTGTAGTTTTAGAGATATTTAACTTTTTTTGTATGAAGATTGCTCACGGCCATTGACAATGCATTGAGCTTGCCGGTACGCGCATTGCAAAACGTCTATTTTATTCAAAATTAATAGAAATACAGACCCCAAACCATATAAATTTAATATAATCTGTTCATTGAATATGCTTTCTATATGTGTACCAGGCAATTTGTTTCTAGGTGGTGTGGTTTTAGAGATATTTCACATTTTCTGTATGAAGATTGCTCACGACCATTGACAATGCATTGAGTTTGGTGGTACGCGCAGTGCAAAACGTCTATCTTATTCAAAATTAATAGAAATGCAGAACCCTAACCATGTGAATTTAATATAATCTATTTGTTGAATATGTTTTCTGTATGTGTACCCATCAGTTTGTTTCTAGGTGGTGTGGTTCTAGAGATATTTCACTTGTTCTCTATGAAGATTGCTCATAGCCATTGAGTTTGCAGTGTGACAGCGTGTCATCCTGCAGCCAAGCAGCGCGCGCACTGACCTAAATACCTATGCTGACGTCATATGAAATAGGTCTATAGGGTTTGCGACAAGATATTGGGAGGTGTATAGTAAGTGGTTAAGTAAGAACAGTACTTACTGTTGAAAGGCTGCCATTGTGTTTTCGAGCTCCTCACCTGCACCTGTGTGATAGAAAGGGACATCTTTAATCAGCCCTGATAGCCTCATAAGTTATCTTATTTATTGGGGAGGGGGCGTAACCTATATATATAGATTTCTGCGTAATTAACACTAAACAGATACTAGTAACATGACAGAGATTTACTTTCATTAAAATTAGTTTTCAGTAATTCTTTATGCCATAGGAAATATTAGAAATGTTATAGAAAATATTTTGCGTTTAATTATCGATGATATGATTTGTTTGTTGTTGTTTTACGTCCTAGCAACATCCAAGGTCATATCAGGACGGGTACCGACTTGTGGCAGTGCGCACTCATGGTGACTTTATAGTGCTGTCCCACTGAGAAACCAGGCCGCTGGCACCATGACCTGGTATCCCACTCAGTCACATTATCCTGACACTGACCACGCCAGTCCTTGCCCTGTCCTAATAATGCTGAGCGCCTGGCTAGAAAGCGACAAGTATCAATTTTTAAGTCATTGGTTTGACTTGACCAGGGTTCGAACCCACGACCCCATGATCTACCAGCATGGGAGACGGACGCTCTAGCTCATTCGGCCATCATGTCTGGTCGATGATATGATGTCGCAGCGAAAGTGATGAGTTACTATATATAGAAACCAAGTGGGTCCTATCCAGGAATGAGCGCACACCAATTAACAAAGTAACATAGGGTCACAGCTCAATGTATCGAATAGAAGTTGGCAGAAGCTTGGTGTGCTATAATAATATCCTATTAATAATGTCATTTCTACGGGCATCCTACCAAAAGACCCAGGTACAGGCAAATATAGATCCAAGATTGTTATGACCCATTTAGTATTCAACACACACCGAGAGGTACCCAAGTACAATCCTGCCCCCAACCAAGCAAGTACTCGGCGTGGTTGGGGGAAATGGTTACTTCGATTGTAGGAGCTGTGAAAGGCAGTGTATCCATAGACGGTTCCCTTATGGCGTGTTCCCTTGTTCCGCATTCGCTTGTGATGCGCCACACAATGAACAAAAAACATGTTCATTCGCTATGTTCCTTACACAAGGCCATACAGTCCCTGGGTCCAGCCTATGGGAACGACCACTAAGCAAAACACAGGTTCATTGTCTGTGTGGCGCACCACAAGCATCACGTCACAAGCAAACACATAACAAGGGAACAGATTACGAATACATGGCCCAACAAATGTATAGAGCACCTATCCTGGATATTGCTCTGATCGCTCTCGACAGCCAGATTGGATCTCTAAGGAACTAATCCAAGGGTACACTAAAACCTTTAAGTTGATGTACAATCGTTGCTGCTGTCTGCCACAGTAATGCAAGCAACAAAGTGGATGATTACTGTTAATAAAATAAAGATTATATATAGGGTTTGAAATGGGGAGCTTCACGGTTCAAGTTCTATACTTAACCAACGGGACTATCAAGTTTGTTTTATTTTGTTTGTTGTTTTACATCCTAGCAATATCTAAGGTCATATCAGGATGGGTACCGACTTGTGACAGTGCGCACTCATGGTGACTTTATAGTGCTGCCCCACTGGAAGACCATGCCGCCAGCACGATGACCTGATATCCCAATCAGTCACATTATCCTGACACTGAGCCAACCAGTCCTTGCCCTATCCTAATAATGCCGAGCGCCAGGCTAGGAAGCAATAAGCATCAATTTCTAAGTCATTGGTTTGACTCGACTATGCTTCGAACCCATGACCTACCAACATGGGGACGGACGCTTTAACTCATTCGGCCATCCCGTCTGGTCGGACTATCAAGTGTGTCACGTGGTTTTAAAAGAAGGATGGTGTGTGCATGTGTGTTAGTTTGGTTGTCAAAATGCTTTATAGTTGAAGATATATGTTGTGACATAAGGTTGTCGCTGTGTCAATATACAAATGAAGCAATTAGTGAGACATTACTCTGTCTATGTTAATGATGACCCCCGTAAAACCTTTTTTAACACAAACTAACATAAGTTGCAGACAATATGCCCAAACTAATGTTACAAAGTACAGGAACCAGGGATTCCAGTTGGGGTTGATGAAATTAGTGGAAAACACGAAAAGTGTTCCGTACACTTAAAAACACACATTAAACCACTGTGTCTGTGTCAAGTTTAGTTTGGGCAGTACCCGATAGGTGGCGCCACCATACTTCGGCCGCCGCTGACCGGGTAGGCTCAGTATTGACGGTAGAGAGGCTCCACTGGTGGTGCCTTATGAGAAAGTCATCGTCAAATATTGACCAATCACAGCACATCAGATTCTTCATATTTTGCTCGTTCCAGTAAAGATTTTATAGTACTCTACTGGAAATTAGTGGAATTATGGAAAATTGTCTATCTAAAAAAAAAAAAAAAATCTTTTAAATTTAAACATCCCAAGTTATCTAAAACGTTTAGAAAAATCGAATTTTTTTTAAAAGAAAAGAAAAAAAATCAGTAGTAATGGATATGCATGGGAATTGGAAAATTCAAAAACTCGAAATCATCCCAAATTGTATAATACATTAATAACAAATTGTTAAATGAAAAAAGGAGAAATTAGGAAATTATTGGAAGACTAGGATCCCTGAGGAACCCATTAATTTAATACTGACGGAGGGGTAATTAATGACTGTATGCAGTAGTCGTTTGGTCAAGCAGAGCTTATTATCGAACTCCACATGCATTTTGACACAATCATTAAAATCGTGAGGTTAATTCTTGGAGCATGAAGTCCCAAGTTCCACGAACAACACTTTGATATATCTACCCACTGGCACTGTTTGTTTGTTTGTTTGTTGTTGTTTTACGTCCTAGCAACATCTAAGGTCATATCAGGATGGGTACCGACTTGTGACAGTGCGCACTCATGGCAACTTTATAGTGCTGTCCCACTGGGAAACCAGGCCGCCGGCACCATGACCTGGTATCCCACTCAGTCACATTATCCTGACACTGAGCACACCAGTCCTTGCCCTATCCTAATAATGCTGAGCGCCTGGCTAGGAAGTGACAAGTATCAATTTTAAAGTCATTGGTTTGACTCGACCGGGACTCGAACCCACGACCCCACAATCTACCAGCAAGGGAGACGGACGCTCTAACTCATTCGGCCATCCCGTCTGTTATTAGGAGTATTCCTGGAATTTTATATATGTTGCTATAGAGAATCAAATGTTACTTTATTGCTACTGCCAGACATTATACCGTCCTCGTAATTAAACAGACATACATGTGTATGCATATAGGTGCCTATGTGTGCATATGTATAGGCTACACACACGTGCACACACACACATACACATATATAAACACGAATCTCAAACTTCAAATGCTGTTTTCTATGTGTGATGAGGTGTAAATGCTCATAACTAATTTATTAGGGCATTTGTCTTTGAGAACGATTTAAAGTATTATTCACCAATACATGATATATAAATATATAACCAAATTCATACCTAAGGTGAAAATGGTTCTTTTCAACTCAGACACAATTAGACAAATGGTAGGTACGTGCACTTCTGCGCGCTATGCGACGGCCGTTTTCTGCCAAATAGCGATTCCTGAAAAAAATGTGCCCCAAAATGCTTGCTTTTCATTGGCACTTAGGCGGTATCCCCATGAATTTCAGCCTATGACATAGATAAAATGTCCATCTACAACCTCGTTTTTACAATTTGCAAATCCGTTCACGTTTTCTGTGGCTGTGCACATTCAGAAGATTTGACTTGATTTCAACACTCAAACTCCACCTTCTATATATCGTGGGTAGCTTTAAAAGGTAGGCAGACATTTAAATCTGTTATTAATTGACCATTGTGTGAAGCTTCATGATGATGTTAGGTCGAAAAGGTACTTTGCTAGGTCCCCAAAGTTTCAGTGTTATAAGATCAATCATATCAATGATGACCGAAAATCCCCAAATATGTCACTAATGTCTGGATTTACTTTTATTTTAATGGGTGGAATCAATAGAGCAGATAGGCATCTATTTACACTGAAAATTTCATTTAGATATCTCAATAATTTAGGAAGTTAAAATAACAAATTTCTAAATGATTAAATATATAGGTTTTGGGTCACACACTTGTAACGCTAAAACATTAAAACAAATGTTTCATGGATATATGATAGTTATACTAGACTTACTTGTAAGTTGATGTATTACTGAGATTCTTATGAATCTAACAATACGAAGGTAAGGATGAAAGTAGTTACAATGGACCCATGGATATATATACTCGTTACACAATGAGAAATTCCTATAACCTTTCTGAATCACTAATGTATTCATTTACTTTTATTTTAATGGTGTAAATCCTCCAAGTCACTCACTTTTATTTTAATGGGTGGAATCGACAGAGCAGATAGTCATCTACTTACACTGAAAAATTGAGTGAGATATATCAATTATTAAGAAAGTTAGAACAAAAAATGACTAAATATCTAGATTTTGGGTCAAACACTTGTAATGCTTAAAGCATTAAAACAGAGGCAGAAAATTACCCCTCATTACCGAAATTGAAATAGCTCTAGCACCCTTAATAATCAACCGATTGACATGATCGTTGGATCTTCTTGTATGGTTTTCAAAGCTCTTTCCAACAATGCAATCCATTTTCAGATTGGTGTGGTTTGAAAATGTTGTCCACAATCCTACAAATGGTAGCCTATCCCAAAACTTTAAAAGGTTATAAATATATACAAACAAATTATGTATGACGTCAATCCAATGTGACACCAAACTATTCGAACCCAATGGCATGCTGCTCCAAATTACAATAAGTCAACATATAATACGAGGAAAGTATCTAGTAGTGTCATATTGCAAGTTCTGCCTTTTTCACACACTGCAGTCAAACTAATTCTAGAAGGCTAGTGTAGTAGTGAGCCGGCCTAGGCTAGTGTGATGAGGTAAAAGTCGGACCTACCTCCGCGGTGACTGATGTGTCGACATGTAAAGCGTGTTTTCTTCTTTTCTCGCACTAACGTTGGAAACCGCAGCAAAAGTAATGATGTTAACACATACCCCCCGAACACAGCCAGGAAAATCATCCCCACAATTAGACCCGTGGACATTGGTTCAAATAGAGGTGCACACGGGAGTGGTCACACACCACGGTTTGTTTAGGTTTTGTTCGCCCTGATCTGACACCCGATGATTGAATGTGCACCTATTATCGCTCGGGTGTGTCGCGGTGTTGTGTCGCCTGGGAAAGGTTAGTTGACATGTGGCTAGGTGGCGGTTCGATAGACTGGATAACATGGCGATTGTGACATTTTAGAATAGAGGGGGGTGTAATGACATCACAAGGCAACTTGCGGTGGCCATATTGGATTACATACAGAAGGCTTGCACCTGTCTACATTGTGCTTATTTACCTATTTGTTGGTTTAATTGTCACCGTTTTGAACAGTTTGGCCTCAGAAGTTGTTGTTAAAGTGCTGAAAGTAAAAACATTGGATGTAAACTGCCCAGAACAGCTCAGAGCACAAGGAAAATTATGTTACTGCGTCAGCATATGTTCACAACAGGGCTAGGCAAGGGTGCTCGTAATCCAAGATGGCTGATTGCTGACCTCTGATCAATGAGTGATGACATCATGTGAACTCCCTCTATTTGTTTTTTGTTTGTTTAATACTTTGTTTGGACCTCCGACGGAATGGCAAGTGAATCAAAATATTTTTGTATCCAGACACGATGGGATAGTAAATTGGCAAGGGAATGGTGCCCAGTCTCTCGTGAGTGGTTATAGGTTCGATCCCCGGCCAAGTCAAACCAAAACCGTACTCAATTTATATTTGTTGTCAGTAGACCTACCACACCCGACACTCGTCGTTATATATAAGAATAGAACATGGGCTGGTGGTGCTATCATCATGTCACTGTTACATGTCAGATGTTGCTAGAGTAGGCCTATATTGTTGTTCCAATGCTGTGAACTTGGAAGTAGGCATGGGCCTAGTACTAGTAGGCCTACAATTAAAGTTGCATAGTCCGATGAAAACATTAAATTTTCAAAACCAAAACAATTATTTAGATTAGATTCTACATATCCAACCTAGATACTGGTGCACTTATTAAACATTTGTTGCTGCATAAAAGGGTGTAATGCGCCAATTTAATTTTTAAAAGCTGTTACTACTGAAGCCTATCGTGTCAGAGCATCAAATATCTCCAAAGTTTGCCATTTAAATTAAAAGTTACTTCAAGATAAAGCAAACTAGACTATAATGATTAATCTAATGTATTTATCTCAGAAAATGGCAACAACTTAAAACCATCAGACTATGCAACTTTAAGGTACCACAACTATATGTTCAAAATGACCTACGCATGGATGAAGCTGCATGTAGACCCATTCTCTCCTTGGACTGGTCTAAATTCGTTTTGAGATAGGCTTAGTCTATGAGTAGTATCTAAAGCCGTGTTCACACGGACAAAATCTAAAGCGATTTAGACAAGGCGGATAGCAGGAGTCGAATTAGCCGCCCGTTCACACGGGCACTACTTGGGCCGGAAGTCGATATCTGCGCATGAGCAAGTCCAGTCTGACCAGCGCCAGTGGGTTCGACCTAGATATGTATGTACTGAATCGTATTGGTTTGGAACGGTCAAAACTTCTGCTGGGCAGTGAAACCCTAAAAATAAATTATGAAAAAAATATATGTGCACCTCTAGCAGGTTCATAGACCAAATTATATAATATGCGCTTTTGATCTACCGGAAAGTCAACAAACTAAGGTCTCGACTGCGCATGCGTGTGAGGTGCTTAATCCGCCTCAGTGCGTCCACACGGACAAAATAAATCTAATCACAGAAATCGACTCACGTACACTACCTCGAGAGGTGGTTTACAGAATCCGCATCACAGGAATCGAATCAGCCTTAATCCGCCTCAGACGCCCGTTCACATGCGAAATGTAACCCGAACTATACAAGTCGCTTTCTACGAATCGATTTACATCGCCCGTGTGAACACGGCTTAAGTCTACCATGGTAACATATTTTATGAAAAGGATCACGATAGATGCCCTTGAAGATTATGTGTCGGAGTGGTTAGAGTGTCTGACTTTTTTCTAGGTCAGACTCCTAATCTGAGGGTCGGCGGTTCAATTCCCCGTGCCCCCAGCTCTGCCAATTTGGATTTCCACCACTGTGTATAACTTACAGCGTCATCAAAGGCCGGTTGCTGTCATACCATGTCTATGTGGTGTGGGAGGTTAAAAATCCCTTGGGTTGGTAAAAGTGTAGGCTCGGGCTTTCTATCGACCAGCAGTGGAATGAGAAAGACCAGTTGTCTATGACTGAAATTTCCCCTGCTTAAACAACTAATCGACCCAAAAAAGGCATGGTCAGCGTTGTAGATAAAGTAATCACCAACCTCCATTTGGGTGACAACTACATCCAACAGCCCCATTGACAGGCTGAAACCAATTTGGTCTGACACGAGTATTTCTCTCAGCTCCAAGATAATTATGACCGATACACTCTGTCGTCCCATCCATCTTCATAAGTTCATATATGCTTGTGAATCATAGATCCTTACAGTAGACTTTCAAAAAAGAATACAAACCATGGGAATGAGGTGCTACGGTAAGATACTACGCATATCATACAAAGACCATGTTACCAATGAACCAGTGGTCTGGCAATATTTCCCATTCATTAGGTCTGTCAAAAACCACTTTGCAAGGTATGGTGAGACAGGAAAGAAAACAAAGCAGACAAAAGAAGAAGTGTGAAGACAACATCAGGGAATGGACAGGCCTGCAGTTTGGTACTTCCCATGTGGGGGCAATGGATAACATGGAAAACTAGAGAAAACTGGTTGCAATATTATATGTAGTGCCCCAACGAGCCTCTAGGTTAACATATTGATGATGATGACGATGACTATATATAGTGCTTTTCAAAATCACTTAAGTTGATTAATGGTCAAAGTGAAGTATAAGTAATATAAACTACACTAATTTACCTAATTTAATTTAATATTAATTGCCACCATGTTTATTTAATTAATCTCTCTCGCTCTCTCCATCACCTTCTCGCTCTCTGTCTCTCCCAACTCCGTCTTTCTTTCTCAAATCTGCCGTCTCCCATATCTCCGTCTCTCCTCTCCTCCGACCAGACGGGATGGTCGAATGAGTTAGAGGGTCCGTCTCCCATGTTGGTAAATCCTGGGGTCGTGGGTTCGAACCCTGGTCAAGAATTGATACTCGTCGCTTCCTAGCCAGGCACTCGGCATTTTTAGGATAGAGCAAGGACTGGTTGGCTCAGTGTCAGGATAATGTGACTGAGTGGGATATCAGGTCAGGGTGCTGGTGGCCTGGTTTCCCAGTGAGGCAGCGCTATAAAGTCGCCATGAGTGCGCACTGTCACAAATCGGTACCCGTCCTGATATGACCTTAGATGTTGCTAGGATATAAAACAACAAACGAAACAAACTCTCCTCTCCTCCCTCCCCACTCTCCCCCCCTCTCGCTCCCTCGATCCCTCGCTCCCTCGATCCCAAACCCACCGTCTTTCTCCCAAATACACAGTCCCTCCCCGTCTCTCTCCGTCTCTCCCTCTCTCTCTCTCCCACTCTACCTCTCTCCCTCTCCCCCTCCGCCTCTCTCCCCCTCTACCCAATTCCCTACCCACTCCCCTCTCCATTTGCTGTACCTCATTGGAATTCCAACTGAGCGGTAATATTTGTCGCTTGATAGCTATAATTACCGATTCCCTGGATATGCACATACTGCGTTGTGCCCTGTTTCTATTACCGATAACGTCCAACTATGTGACCTGACCATTACATGACCCATATTGATAATGCGGCGGGTGGATTGGCTCATAATTCCGAATTGATCCGGCGGGAAGCCGAGACACCCCCTACCAAGCCCTCTCAGAACCTCCCCTCCTTCCCGCCCTTTCCTGTGACCTGCATTCGGGCCTCATATCCTCACGTCAATGGATTTAAACTCTACAGCTCCGTCTCCACCCACATCACCCACATCACAAAGCGGTAACACTATCAAAAGGTCACCCACGTCAAAAAGCACCATGCAGCGAACCCGTAGACCTGCAGCTTTCGAGCGTTCGAATGTTCGAGCGTTCGAGCGCTCGAGCGTTCCAGGGCTCGAGCGTTCGATCGCTCGAACGTTCGAGGGCTCGAACGTTCGAGCCTTCGAGTGTTCGAGCGTTCGAGCGCTCGAGCGTTCAAGCCTTCGAGCTTTCGAGCGCTCGAGCTTTCGAGCGCTCGAGCGTTCGAGTGCTCGAACGTTCGAGCGTTCGAGCGCTGGAGCATTCGAACGTTCGAGCGTTCGAACGTTCGAGCGCCCGAGCGCTCGAGCCTTCGAACTTTCGAGCGTTCGAGCCTCCGAGCTTTCGAGCACTCGAGCGTTCGAGAGCTCGAGCGTTCGATCGCTTGAGCTTTCGAGCGTTCGAGCGCTCGAGCGTTCGAGCGCTCGAGCGTTCGAGCGCTCGAGCATTCGAGCCTTCGAGCTTTCGAGCGCTCGAGCGTTCGAGCCTTCGAGCTTTCGAGCGCTCGAGCGTTCGAGCGTTCGAGCGTTCGAGCGCTCGAACCTTCGAGCTTTCGAGCGTTCGAGCGCTCGAGCGTTCGAGCGCTCAAACCTTCGAGCGTTCGAGCGTTCTAGCGCTCGAGGGTTCGAGCACTCGAGCGTTCGAGCTTTCGAGCGTTCGAGCGCTCGAGCTTTCGTGCGTTCGAGCCTTCGAGCTTTCGAGCGCTCGAGCATTCGAGCGCTCGAGCGTTCGAGCGCTCGAGCGCTCGAGCGTTCGAGCCCTCTGACACTGACACTAATAATAGTAATTTTCTCATGGAGTTCTCCCCACCTGCTCCACCTTCTCCACTAGCTAATGAAAGTCTGATTGATACGATTAATGAGTTTGTAGACAGTTCAAATTCACTCAGCTTTGAGACATTAGTCACAAATTTAAATCTACCTGAAACAGATAATCAAAATTATAATAATGAAAATTCATTATCAGATGAAGACATTATGATGGTGAAGCCAGGAGATATTTCTTCTCCTCTGATTCTGCCTCCTTCACACTTTTCCTCATCCCCTCTTTCTTTGAGAGATATTCTAGAGTCAGAGGATGAGGAGAACTCAAAATTTAGGGAGTTACACACTCCTCCTCTTCATTTTACTTCTCCCATTTCAATAGCTGTATTACATAAACAAAATAGTGCTCTCTCTAGTAGCGAGTCAGCTCTAGAGTGTGCTAGAAAGCTGGTGGAGAGAATGGATATGCAGCAACACCATCATCATCATCATCAGCATCAGCATCAACAGCATCAGCAAGATCATCAACAAGATAAATATGCTGATGTTGTAGCAGATGTTGAAAATGGGGTTGAAGCTGTTGATGAAGTTGTTGTAGATGTTGCTACTGGTGATGATGATGCTGCTACTGGTGATGATGCTGATGCTGCTACTGGTGAAGATGTTAAAGTAACTGATGATGAGATTGTTGATGTTACTGCTACTGTTGATGATATTGATGATGATGATATTGTTGTTGCTGATATTGATGATGATATTGTTGTTGCTGATATTGATGATGATGATATTGTTGTTGCTGATATTGATGATGATATTGTTGCTGATATTGATGATGTTATTGCTGCTGATGATATATGTGGAGGGGGAAAAAAGCTAGTGATTGAGGGAGAAGATGAGGAGGATTCAATATGGAAAACCCCTCATCTTATTCGAGCTTTTCGGGGAAAAAAACCGAGAAGAACGTTGTAAAAAAATGCATTTGCAATGAGAGATCTCGTTTCTTATATTCTTCCTCCTAAGAAAAGGGTTTATCATCCCCCAAAAACACAGGATGATGCTGTCATCATGAGCAATAAAGAGTGGGAGTTTTCAGAGAATGTAGAACTGGAAGGGGAGTATTTCTCCCTTAAATAAAGGAGAAAAGTGAAATTATTCATTCCCCTTAAAAAAAAAAGATCATTATCTCCACCTTCTTCTTCTTTGATGCGGAAGAAGGGGGTGAAAGTAAAACTTTCTTTTGAATGATGAAACAACAACTATTACATTTGAGTAGACTCATTTGAATTAGGAACTGTTTATGATGTTGAAGAATATGATGTTGATAGTGATGAAATCGATGGAAGAAAAGTAATATCCATGTAACTGAGTGAGTGAGAATAGATCAAATGAAAAATGTTTTTGAAAACGCGTTAGTTGTTAGACGGAATGAGAGCTATAACCATTGATTTGATTTGAATGAATGAACTTGTATGAGAAGGTAGTGGTGGAAAAGATGATGATGATGACATGTGGAAAGTTCTAACTGAATGCACTCCTCCCTCCAAAAAAATAGAACTTTCATCAAGAGAGGGAGATTTCACTGTTTCCAACATGTGTAATGCGAATATTGAAGTGAGAGTTGATAATAGCGATGAAAATTCAACTAATGAAAATTCAACTAATGAAAATAGTATTTTAACTATGTTAATGAGAAAAAGAAAATGTTGGGGAGTGCTTCTTATGATGTGCATATTCATTATATCCTTATTTTTCACTATACTCTTCCCAATGAAAGAAATGATTCAAAGTGAAATGTTGTCTAAAATGTTGAATAGAAGCCTTGAATATTATTATTCTATTCAACAACATCTTCATGTATAAAAATGTGGAATAAAAGTCATGAATATTATTATTAGTATTATCATTTTATTATTATTATTATTATTACTATTATTATATTCAACAGCATCATTTTATTAATATTATTATTATTGTTAAATGGAGAGCTATTGAGAGAGAGAATGAATATATTTATATTCAGTTGATATGAAAATAAATGAACATAACAAAGAGAAGTTGTTTATTTGTTTTGTTTTGATTTTATTAAACAAAGATAGCGATTGATGGTATGAACATCTTTGATATATATATATATATATATATAATATGCTAACAGTAAAAGAAGTAGTAGTAGTAGTATTAGTAATTTAATTCCTCTTCCTTCTTCTTCCTCTTCCTCAGACAAGTTTAGCCTTAGTCATCAACTGTGATAACTGAAGCTCCATAGGCAATAGTGCAGCTCGAGTACAGATATCGCACTGATGGGGATTGTGGGATGGAACATCACACTTTACCTCAAAGTCTCCATGAGGAAAGAGGAATGAGTGGAGCTGTTCCTTCAGGAACTTGTTTAACTTTTCCAGTTGTGCGACATTCAAATACAAGCCCTGCTTGCAGGGTGTTAGCGCCCTTTTCTCCACCGGCTTCAGCTTTTCTGAACTTAAAACAAACCATTTACGAAAATCGATGCGGGAACTATCGCGTTCAACCACACCAAATACCCCACGTCCAAAGTTAACATGGAAACCCCCAAAACGCCAGTCTGTTTTAGCTGTTTTGAGGGCCTGAAGCATTTCATCTATGCTCTCGAGCAGGATGGCGATGGCGTTTTCATCAAAGTCCATAAAATAACGATTGCTGCTCGTCAGCAGAGTCCTTCCATCAGGATTAACTGTTTCTGCTGACGGCGTTGCACTTCCCTGGATGTCATACCGCTTGCTACTGACATCCCCAGCAAAGTCATCTACTCCAGAACGAGTCCATAGGGCGATCTTTATACCAAGTTTTGCTCCTGCTCCTCTAATGCGCTCCACAAAAACTTGATTCCCCAGTGGTAGGCTGGCGGCATCAAAATGCGAAATATCAATTCCCGGGGGAATAACTAAGAATGAAGCGATCTTGTGACGCTTCTTACACCTCAGCCAATTTTCCCCCTCCTCCTCCTCCTCCTCCTCCTCCTCATTCTTCTTCTTCTTCAACTCAATTTTCCGACTCTTGAAGGTCTCGACTCCATCCTCAAGTATAGAGGGAGAGGGAGAGGGGGAGGGAACGATAATTGTTAACTCCCCCTCCTCTTCTTCCATCCCCTCACTATCTGAGGAGGAATACATACTCGTTCTCTTGAGATTGATAGCTCTCGTTAGTTCAAGTGACATATCCACTGCTGACGATGCGACTGATGATGATGGAATTGTTATCGGATTCGATCTCAGACGCTTCAGAATGCCCTTCTGCATGAACATGGTGAAAGGTGAACTGATGAGAGTAGGCTGGAGCTCAGCAGGTTTTATATGCAGCGTCAAATTCGGTGATATGGAAATGAGGAGTATTCAAATCAAATGGGGTGGGAGTTCTTTTGGGTGGGAAGGGGTGGAGATGAGTGGGTAGGTGGGAGGGGGAGGTGGAAGGGGGGAGAAAGGGAGTGGGGGAATGTCAACTCATTTTCATCAATCATCATACTCTTCCATCCAAAAAACGGCCACTTCCAATGCATTCCATATGAAAGTAGTCGAGCCTGGTTAAAGGCAAATGAAATCTCCTTAAAAAATTAAACTTTATTTGGTAGTAAAATACAGGAAAAGTATCTATGTGCGTAGTTAAGAGCGCAAGAAATTAGATTATTATATTGAAAAGTGTCTGTGAGTTGTGGAAAATATTCACCACTAGTTCTATCAAAAACTCCAATCCCGCTACAATTAACTATAATATGAATGCATGCTCTATTCACATCTAATTGATCTCCTGGGGGGCGAGATTGAATATGTGAAGAAGAAGGAGAAGAAGAATGATATAAAATGATATAATCAATATTGTGATTCTTTATCAATTGTTCAAAATCCTGCAATGCGGTAAGCAGGGGAAGGAGTTGTTTAGGTAGAGAATGAAATCTGTTTTCCTTCCAGACAGCAATGAAGTCGTGAATATGATATTCATTCAAAGGAATACGAATACTTTGTATATTCCTATATCTTGTTAAATCCTCCATCAATGTGTGATCAGTGTCGTGCAAAATAGATTGTATAACATCTCCTAATGAAGAAGGCATTATGACTGTAATGGTGACGTCATCATTCCAGTTAAACAAAGGTTAAATCACTCACAAAAAAAACACAAAAAAACTAAACAAAAAAAAACCCCAGATAACCGTCCTGCAACCAGAAACATGACGTCATCAATCCAGTCAAAAAAGGTCAAATGAGTTCAACCAAAAACATCTGTCCATCCTGCAAGCGAAGGTCAAATGAGTTCAATCAAAAACCGATGGTCGTCCTGCAAGGTAGAACAGTGACGTCATCATTCCAGTCAAAAAGGTCAAATGAATTCAACCTAAAATCCTGCAAACATGCAATGGGTAGAACCTGAACAGTGACGTCATCATTCCAGTCAAAAAGGTCAAATGAGTTCAACCTGAACAGTGACGTCATCATTCCAGTCAAAAAGGATGCAAACATGCAATGGGTCATCTCAGGTCACTGATGCCCATTGTCCCGCGGTGCAAACATGCAATGGGTCATCTAAGGTCATTGTACCACGTCGGTCCTCTGACGCGGGACGATTACGTAATATGGACCCATATCGGTCCTCTCTATACTACTTCTGGGCACTCATCATGTCAGTACAAACCCAAATACAGGCCTATCTGTGGTATAACTACACTGTAACTACTCATACCCTAGTCACACTACTTACATTAGTAGGATATGGCACCGGGCGCGATAGTCAACTCGACAGAGCGCAGGCCTCGCGTGCGGGAGATCGGGAGTTCGGTTCCCGGTCGAGTCAAACCAATGACTTATGAATTTGATGCATGTCGCTTCCATGCCTGGCACTTGGCATTAATAGGATAGGGCAAGGACTGGTTAGCTCAGTGTCAAGATAATGTGACTGAGTGGGATATCGAATCATGGTGCTCGTGGCCTGGTTTCCCAGTGGGGCAGCACTATAAAGTCGCCATGAGTGCACACTGTCACAAGTCGGTACCCATGCTGATATGACCTTAGATGTTGCCAGGACGTAAAACTCCATCAACCAACCATATGAAGTAAGTCATGAGACACTATGTACTCCTCCGTGCAGGAATCAGTGCTTCTGGCTCCTTGCGGTGGCCTACGCCCTCCCTGCGGGTCTGTTTGGAATCTGGGGGGCCGTTGTGGTGGTTTCAGCGTGTTCCCGTGCTCAGCCGTGTCCCGTTGCTTCTGCGCATGCGCGGATTGCGCATCAACTCGGGTCACCCGAGTCATTTATTGGCGCATGCGCACATCCTACAAACTCGGGTCGAATAATCGAATACACTTCTCCGCGCTGGGGTGGACAATTTTTTCTTTTTTTTAAAATAACCGATAAGACTACAGCAAAATAGGATTTGAAGTATTTTATGATGGCCTAGTTTACCTATATTTCCATTTAATTAATCTAAGTTATTCTTTTTTTGCACATGGCACGTGTATTTGTCGACTCCACTCGCCGTGTTCTATTTTAAATCCTGACGACTGGAATGACCCGAGTCGCCCGGGTAGTGTTAATCGATTGCGGCCAATTCTGACGCATGCGCAGAAGCGAGGTACACGTCTGAGCACGGGAACACGCTGAAACCACCACACCGTGCTGAACGTCCACTTAAAACCGCTCGGCGTGTCCCAGGTAACCTGATTATAGTATATGTGTAAGCAGACACATTTTATTTTGTTTTGTACATCAGTTGATTAAGCAGGTGAAATTTCAATCGCGGACAATTGGTCTTCCTCATTCCACTGCTCCTTGTCCTAGTAATGCCGAGTGCCAGGTTAGGTAGCGACAAGTACCAATTTTTAAGTCATTGGTTTGACTCGGCATAATATGGTTTATTGTACATGTGTTACTTTAATGTTGCATAGTCCGATGGCTTTGAGTTTCTGTAATTTTACAGAGATAAATATATTAAGTTGATTGTTATAATCTACATTACTTTAGTTTGAAGTAACTTTTATTTGAAATGACTAACTTTTGAGATATTTGAAGTGCAAACATGTGAAATTAATTTTGGCAAGCATGCCAAAACTCTGACACCAAATGGTTCTGCAGAAAAAGGGTCGATTAAATTGACTCAGTATTCCCTCCTATGTTCCAATAAATGCTTAATAAGTACATCAGTATCTAACATAGATATCTAGAATCAAATCTACATTATTGATTTGATTTTGAAAATTTGATGCTTCATCGGACTATGCAGATATATTTAAAGCTGCAATAGTCCTATTTAAAATTACTAACGTTTGAAATATTTTAAATGCAAACAGAGTAAATAATGTTTGGCAAGCACATCAAAACAATGACATCATATGCTTCAGTCCACTAGGTTCTGTTAAATTGGCTCTTCCATACACCGGAAAATGCTTAATAAGTGCACCAGTAACTTAGTTAGGTATGTAGAATCAATAGACTAAATCGCCATTCCAGCCGCGCGGTGCATTGTGGGATGCATGGAAGTAAAACAAACCCGCAATAAGCACATGGCACATGCTAATGCACTGGGTGCATCTATGAAATGTGCTAGTTTCAGCTCATCTCAGCTCTTTTTTTAAACATAGAATACCAACTAAAAATATATATATAATAAATTAAGACATTAATCTTTTATCCAGCATTGCATTTACATCAATATATTTAGCACACCTTATGCCATCTGTATTTAGATTTAGACAAATCTGGGCATTCAGTCTATAGCCAGAGTCAGTTTTACTTATTTTATTCATGTTTTCATTTATATCCTATGGTTAATGGCATATGTAGAACTAGAAAATGAGTAGGCTTAATCAGATATTGGTTATATATTTCTCTTAAACAAGTGTCTGGTGACACATTTGGCATTTTAATATTTAGAACAAGAATTAATAATGGTGATGTGCTAGCGGCGAAAAAATGGTATGCACGAGTCAGTGTTAGGCCTAACACCAAAGGCTTAATCGGTGTTACCTTACCCCTAACAAATATTAGGCTTAGCGAGTTTATTAGGCCCAAATCTATTCAATGCTGTCATATTTAACAGAATTAGATACGCAATAAGTGAAATTTATTCAAATTAACCCTAAATTCGAACCCTCCTTAAGGCTACAGCCGCATTGGCGGCGATATTACTAGTTATATTTTCGAATCGACGAACGTAAAGTAAACAAATCGCCGCCGCCGCCGCATCGACCTCCCTATCCATACTGGCGGGGGCGGCGATTTGTTTACTTTACGTTCGTCGATTCGAAAATATAACTAGTAATATCGCCGCCAATGCGGCGGTAGCCTTAAGGAGGGTTTGAATTTAGGGTTAATTTGATTAAATTTCACTTATTGCGTATGTAATTCTGTTAAATATGATAGCATTTAATAGATATAAGCCTAAAATATGGGTTCAGACGCAGAGGGATTTCCCAAATCTATAAATAATTTCACGTTTAGCTAAAATGTTAGTGTTACGCGCTCCTGCATACCACTTGACACAGTTCCTGACATCGGCGATAGCTAATCGGTAATAGGCTGTAACACCAAAACCCGCTAACACTGACTCCTGCATACGGGCCCTGGGCCCGTATGCAGGAGTCAGTGTTAGCGGGTTTTGGTGTTAGAGCCTGTTACCGTTTAGCTATGACCGAAGTCGGGAATTGTGTCAAGTCGTATGCAGGAGCCTGTAACACTTTCATTATAGCTAAACGTGAATTTATTTATAGATTTGGGAAATCCCTCTGCGTCTTTAGCGATATATTAGGCTTAAATATATTAAATGCGATCATATTTAACACAATTAAATACGTAATAAGTGAAATTTGAGGAAATTAACCCTAAATTCGAAGCATTATTAAGGCTACCGCCGTATTGGCGGCGATATTAATATTTATATGTTCGAATCGACGAACGTAAAGTAAACAAACCGCCGCCGCCGCCAGTATGGAAAGCGATTCGAACATATAAATATTAATATCGCCGCTTTTACGGCGGCAGCGTTACTATTGCTTCGAATTTAGGGTTAATTTCCTCAAATTTCACTTATTACGTATTTAATTCTGTTAAATATGATCGCATTGAATAGATTTGGGCCTAATAAAGTCGCTAAACCTGATATTTTTTAGGGTTAAGGTAACACCGGTTAAGGCTTTGGTGTTAGGCCTAACACTGACTCGTGCATACCATTTTTTCGCCGCTAACCCGGAATTCCCGACAAACACCGTTTTGCCTCGCTAACACTGACTCCTGCATACGGCCCCTGGGGCCATATGCAGGAGTCAGTGTTAGCGGGGTTTGGTGTTAGAGACTATTACCGTTTAGCTATCACCGACGTCGGGAACTGTGTCAAGTCGTATGCAGGAGTGCGTAACACTTTCATTATAGCTAAACGTGAATTTATTTATAGATTTGGGAAATCCCTCTGCGTCTGTACCCATACATCGCTAATACATTGCCGCCAATGTGTAGACGTCGGCCAGTATGGATGTCGACGTCGATGTGGCGGTCGCGACGGCGGCGATTTGTTTACTTTACATTCGTCGATTCGACACTATTAATATCGCCGCCAATGCGCCGGTAGCATTAATCAGGGTTCGCTTTTATGGTTAAATTGATAAAATTTCACTTATTGCGTATTTAATTCTGTTAAATATAATAGCATTGAATAGATTTGGGCACAACCTTACGGTAACACCGCCCTTAAACGTCATATGAAACGGGGTTAGTGTCGCGGACCTTAAACACATGGTGTTAGGCATATCACTGACTCGTGCATACCGACTTTTCGGCACTAAACCAGAAATTCCCTCTAAATGCGCTTTGGCTCGCTAACACTGACTCCTGCATATCAGGTGGGAATCATCTTCCTGTGTCTTCTCTACATACCAAATATAGGTCAGTGTGACTCAGCAATTCAATACATACTACATATTGCCGTTGGCACAATTCACCTTCAGATGTTAAAGCGGCCAGCTATCCGCCGCGTGGAAAACAAACGAACTCGGAAATAGTTCAGATGTGTGCCACAGGGGTGGTGCATGCTTAGTACTGAACCTTTCCACTTGGTGGTGTACAGGAGAGTGACCTAGATGAGGGTAATTGGCATTGAGTTTGCTGGAACGCGCAGTGCGAAACGTTAGTTTTATTCAAAATTAATAGAAATCCAGAACCCTAACCTTGAGGAAATATATTTGTGTAATGTGAAATATATGTTAGTACAATTACATTGCATAATTCAATGAGAAACAGATATAGATGAAAAAGTTTTTCTGTTGTTGAATATAAAAAAAAGTCCTGCTATGGAGGGGGTTTGAACCCACACAACCAAACAACTTCTAATCACAAGTCCTACACTCTAACCACTAGGCCACAGAGACCACACATAATTACTACCCTCAGTTCAGGCTATTTGTGTAGAGGACATCACATATAAAACGTGTGTGTGTATGTGTTTGTTTTGTTTGTTGTTGTTTTACATGCTAGCACCATCTAAGGTCATATCAGGACAGGTACCGACTTGTGACAGTGCGCACTAATGGCAACTTTATCGTGCCCCACTGGAATACCCTAATTGAACTACCCTAAAGAAGATTGAAAATACCCCAGTTTTACTCTCCCTTATCTCCACTCACCCAGCCATTTTTAAAACAACAGCTGCCAGCAAATGCTTCTCTCCCCACACATACTTGGTTCATTTAAACATAAAAACTAAACAAAGTTGTGCTTGGAGAGCATTTGTCGGAGTACGTGCAGTGTCCCAGCGAGCTATAGCTGGTCCCTTTAAAGTTGCGTACTCTGATGGTTTTGAGTTTCTGTAATTTTTCTTATATATATATTCATCGTGTAGTCTGTGTAAGGATTATATATATATATATATGTATATATATGTATATATATGTATATATGTATATATATGTATATATATATATATATATGTCGTGGGGGTGATGAAAATGGGAAATACTGCGCCTAGAGCAGGACTCGAACCCACATCTCTTTGCACTCCGGGCCAGTGTGCTAACCATTACACCACCTAGGCTCCCTGATATCAACACACTCCCCACGCCTACCTGTCTATGTGGTCACTTGCCTGAGAGGTCAGGGCAGACCACTACATATATATATATATATATATATATATATATATATATATATATATGTATATATATATATAATGTGACCGTTGAGGTCCATATAATGCGATTGTGAAAGAAATTGGGGTCGTGATTCAGTGGTAATTAATTAATTATCTTTGAATTAAAAATGTCTGGGTCCAGTGAATCATTACGTTATATCCGAATTCGCATTAAATCAGGGCACATTATAACAGGGCTTCACTGTATGTTTGTATGTATGTTTATAGACCTATATATATATGAAGAGTTCAGGCGCAAAACTAGGAGACTGGCACTGTTGGTTTGACTCGACCTCTTCCTCCCCTTCCCTCTTCCTCTCCCATAGTGGGGGTTTGAAGCCCAAGTGGAAGTCGAGCTGGAGCTGGAGCTGTTTTTCGGCGGCATGCTGGAGAAGTTGTGAGGAGAGAGCAACACAGCACCCTTATTTATACCCAAGGCGTGGGTGGGTCAGGTGCTTTTCCGCACATTCGCTCACGCCGAGCGCGTTAAGCACGCGCTGCGATCATGCTGGCCACGCTGGACTCACGTCAGCCCGACACTAGTCACTTGGCAGGTTGACGTCGATTCACGTCAGGAAAAAAGGTTGAGTCGGATGTGGCAAAGTTAGAGCGGGCGTGATGACGCCAGCCCGACGCCGCTAATGTTATGCTAGGCTGGCTTCGCGCGTGCTGGAGGTTTGCAAGCCTCACGTTGACACAATTAATTATTCCTTTGTCCTCACTCATTGAAATTTTTAAGTCATTGGTTTGACTCGACCAGGATTCGAACCCACGATCCCATGATCTACAAACACAGGAGACGGACACTCTAACTCATTCGGCCATCCCGTCTGGTTTACTTGGCCCTGTATTTAAATATTACGTCGAGAATTTTGACGCGTAAAATTTATTTTCACGTTGCCCCGACGCTGGCGCGTTACGTCGTAGTGTGACAGTGGTATTAGTGTTAGTGGCACTTCGGTGCATTTCGATAAATACCGCCCTTGTGGCGTCATCTTTGGGGATGAGGCTAAATTCGGCTATAGTGGCGCCACCTAGAGGAAAGCGCACAATTTCCGGTGTGCTAGAGGTTACTTCCGATTGTCCTATTCAGCCAAAGTCTGAACAACTTGTGACAAGTGCAAGGTCTTCTCTGTGACATCTCCAAGCAACATCACGATGGAAGAAAACTCGCCTGTAAGCATATTATTTTACCACAAATTTACTTTGAATCAGAGCCATTGTAGTTGTCTAAAGATGTTAGCTTCATAGTTTGCTTATGACAATCATCGGTTTCACCAGCCACCGGTGTTCCCGCCCCAAACCTAGAGACGGACCCAAGATCCCGAAGCGGTGTCCATGAAGGCGTGGCCTTTTAGCCTGTGACCATTCTCTATGTCGGCGTGACGTCACAGACCGGCCAAACTACTCGCGAAGGGTAAAACAACGCAGTATTAGTAATGTGTGCTGCAGCAATGCTATGTCTATGTGGAGCATTGATTTTTGCCAAATAAATGTTAAAGCTTTCATTGGGTCGATTAAAAGTATTTTATTCCGCGATTGAAGAGGAAGATCTGAAGTATTTAATTTAACCTAAGAGCAATTTTCTGTGAAAGGATTAAAAACTGAGACACCAATGAAAATTTGGATATTCTGAGTGGCAGTGGCAGTGGTAGCCATACTGGATCATGATACATGGCCTCAAAAAATATTTTCGCAAAATAAATTCAAGAACTTCCAGTTGGTTGATAAAAAAAAAAGCTCAATGTGAAATTGTAGAGAAAGATCTGAACTATTTAATAGAAATAAGAGGAATTTGCTTTCAAAGCACCAAAAAGCACAGATTACTATGATAATTAGGGTATTTTTAGTGTTGTCTCTGTGACAGTGGCATTTGTTTTACCCTTCGCGCGTTGTGAGCGCAAAAAGTGCCTGGATGTCCGACATCGAGAATCCTAGATAAAAGATTCACCCGGTACTTGTAGTACACGGGTGAACGTCAACGTAGTCTAAATATGGGCGAAAATAGCTTTAGTATGGAACCTGAACTAGAAACTGTAGCTCCAGTATCAAATGGCTACTTATATCGGCACAGATTTGGTGAAATGGGAGAGAATGCAAAAAGACCAGATGGCGGCCGCAGAACGCCGTCGATTTCACTTTAAAATCTTATTAAACTAGATATTATATTATATTTTTCAACTCAAAAGTAGCGGGCTAATAATAAAACAGATGTAAAGAATAATTGTTGCTTCTTAGTTTGTGAAATTAGGCTCTCAATTCTTTGACCCGTTTTTTCGCCAGCTTTTACATAGGGTTGGTATGCACCCCTCCTGTGGCTACTGCAGCAGTACGGGGTGAATCTTGTATCTACGAGAATCCCTGCATTCCTTTCACTTACATTTGTCAAGTAACTGAACTAAGTGTCGTGAAAATATCTCATTTCAATAAACAGCATGTCCTGTTTTATTGAGGTTAGCCATAGGCTACGCATTTTTGTGTTTTTTTCATTGTTTAATAAGACTTCAAAGACCAGCAAAGTCCAAAGACCAAATTTCCGTCAATTACTGTGTTAAACAAATTTGTCAAAGCAAGTATGTCAACAATGGATTATAGCATATTTACTGAAATATTACTGTATTGTCGGAAGAGACGACTGGTGTGACTTTCATGAGATTGCTCTGCAGATAGTATTGTTCAGTTTGAAGGAAACCTGTAAAACCTTCGCGTCACAGTTTTATTTTTTACACTGAAATATTTTGTTTTGACATTATTTTACCGACCCACCTGGGGGGGGGGGGGGGCTAATGACTAACACATGTACATATAATTAAACAATACCCATATCATAGAGAGGGGAAATGAAATCACCAGAATCCAGTTCCTAAGCATTGCTTAATCATATTATAAGCCGTCCTGATATGACCTTCTTTAGCATGAAGTAATCTTAATTTTAACTGGAGATGAAAACCTACCAAATTAATTTTGGCGTGCACATAACAATTCTGACATGCTTCATTACTATTAAATTGACTTATTGTTTCCGTCAAAGAGGCAACAAATGCTTACTTACTAAGTGCATCTAGTATCTAAGTTGGATATATAAATTCTAGATAAACGTCTTGGTTTAAAAAATGTGAAACAACTATAATATACCAACTCAACAACAAAAAGAACAATCTTGACACATTCATTGTTCTTCCTCTTGAAAGGTAAATACAGTGATAGAAATAAGCAATATTTTGCACTTGTCCGTGGGACAAGTCTGGTGTGCATTTTCTTGTCGTGCCTTTAAAGATAAAGGGGGGGGGGGGGGGAAGCAAGATGGAAAAATCCTAGATGAAAGATCACCCCGTACTTGTAGTACACGTGAAAACCAACTGCCTTAGAAAAACTGGCGAAATATGTTGAAATGGTGGGGAAATGAACTGGGCTGACAAATTCTTAACTTAAGAAGCAAAATATATTCTTCACATAGGTCTTCATTTTGTTTGTTTTTTGTTGTTTTACGTCCTATTTACCCGCTACTTCTGATTTGAAAAATGTAATAAAACATGTAGTTTAAGAACTTTAAAAGTGAAATCAACGGCGTTCTATCGACGCCATTATGTCTTTTTGAATTCTCTCTCAATTCACCAACTCTGTGCCAAAATCTTTACTTGTCCAATGGAAAAGCTTGGGTCATATTCTGCTTGTCCGTGCCTAGTCTCACCTGGCTGGGCATGCCTTATTTCGAACGCTGTTATATGCGCTGTTATATGTGGGTCGTTCTCTGAAGCTGGGCACGACTTTCATGACATGGAAGCAAAAACTGAAAGCATGCCAAATAATAGAAAACATTCCGAATAATAGCAGAATGCATATTCATATGAAGCTTTACATGCTGTGCATGTGTCAGTAGAAAAAAAGCCATTCCACTTTTTTATTTTGATCTTATGACGAATAGCAATAGGAAAATATGTCCGATGTAACATGGAAATTAAACACACAAAATTGACACATCCATAACAACATTTTTAACATACACAACCCATTCAAACTAGATTTCTTTGATCACAGCTAAACAAACAAAAGGATGTCTTACAAGAAAAACATTGAAACAAAGTTTTTTTAAATTATAAGTTTGTGCAAAATTTAGTGTAAATGTGTAAAATTTCACTTTTAGCACAACATCATATAAGCATATATTTGATGCGTTTTGTGGTATAGATTAAATACATATAGTATTGCTAACATGCTTAATAACAAAAGGCAACAATAATTATTTGACTTGCTATTAAAAAAAGAAAGACCTTATTATGTCCAACATAACGTGGATACCAAATATGTGGTACCCAGTTTCAGAGAACGACCCATGTTCTAACCTATATGGTTGGGGGCGTATTAGGGACTGGCTGTGAAACTGTTATTCCTCTACAGGAGTTTACAAAAGCTGCAGAGGATGTGAAGAACATGACGAAGAAGCCAAACGACTCGGAGCTGGTTCAGTTGTATTCTTTCTACAAGCAGGCCCTAGTGGGTGATATCATTATCGGTAAGGCGAGAGGCTTGCTATTAATATTCTGCGTAAACCGTCTTCTTTTTCTTAAATAAAAAATAAGGTAAAACAGAATTGAGCCGTTTTTGTTTCAACGAGTAAAATTAAAGTTGCATAGTCCGGTGGTTTGGAGTTTTCTTTATTTGTTCTGAGATAAATATATTAAATTAAATGTTATGATCTATCTAACTTCAGATTGAAGTAAGTTTGATTTTAAATGGTTCGTTTTTGAGATATTTGAAGTACAAACATGTTAAATTGATTTTTGACAAGCACTCCAAAACTGACAACATAGGCTTCTGCAATAACGGGTTCTATTAAATTGACTCAGTATGCCCTTCTATGTGGTAACACATGCTTAATAAGTGCACCAGTATCTAAATTCGATATGTAGAATCAAATCTAGGTAAGTGTTTTGTTTAGAAAATGTTGTGCTTCATCAGATTATGCAGCTTTGTTGTTTTTGTTGTTCATCCGATCATGTCTTGGTTTAGTGTGAAATTGGCTGTTTTTTGTATGTAGGTGGTCATCTGTTATGAACATTAATATGCGAAGATGTTTTTATTCATTCACTAAGGAATAGTTTTTTCTCCCTTTTATTTTTATTTCGGAACTGGCTAAGTGATATGCTATGTGCACGTCAAACCTGACAAAACTCATAGTTTCAGCTTACACGGCGGAAGTTGGGAGTTGGTGCCACTCTCAGTCTTATCCTTCACAATGGACCATATGCCTTATAGTTTACACCTTTAATTACACGCCTCATGATGTCCTAAACTTGATGGGATTCTAGTCGTCTATTTTTGTTCTAATATAGATTGCAGTGAAATTGTTTTGGTAAATATTTTACATTAGATAAAATACCACTTTCGGTATGTCTATTCACCACCTTCCACCTATAACTAGAGTAAGTCGAAGCTGTATCTGGCTGGATCAAATCTTGCGTCCTTTCTTGGGGTCCAGTGGAACTCGGAATGTCTGTATTGACAAGTCTTTGCATGTGTATACCGAGCGTTGAGGCTGAATCAGTAGGACGCAGGCCTAGCATGCGGGAAATCAGGAGTTCAGTTCCCGGTCGAGTCAAACTAATCACTTGTAAAATTGATACTTGTCGCTTCCTAGCCAGGCGCTCGGCAGTGATAGGATATGGCAAGGGCTGGTTAGTTCAGTGTCGGGATAATGTGGCTGAGTGGGATATTGGGTCATGGTGTCAGCAGCTTGATTTCCCAGTGGGGCAGCCCTATAAAGTCAGCATGAGGGTGCACTGTCACAAGTCGCTAGCCGTCCTGATGACCGTAGATGTTGCCAGGATGTAAAACTCCAACCATCAACCATCTTTGCTTGTGTTTTGATAGGAGGTTCAATGACAGGTGCTGAATGCTGATAGTTGGTTTTCTGATTGTAGCCCGGCCTGGTATGCTGGACTTCAGGGGAAAGGCAAAGTGGGACGGCTGGAAGTCGAAGGAAGGTAAGTAAGCGGTAACACCACACCACTCTATTCGCTCCTGTCAAGTCCATATGACAGCACGAGTGGCACGAAAACACAAATACCAAATTGTCCGAAATCATCCCGTCTGTGGCGAAGCCACCACACTCATGCAGGGGGTCGGTGAGGCCAAGGGGCACGTAGTCACTGCCGCATTGGCCACTCGTGGCCTGCACACCTTTCTGCTCAAAGGGTGTATTGGGTGTCCGTGTTCAGTAACCTATTTTATATATATGTATATTAAACTGTTAATTTGTATGGCCATCCACCAACAATTTGACAATGCTAACAGTCGGCCTGATCCTTTTTCCAATGTAAAACAAAAAATTTTAGCCTTGAGGACAGCAGTACTGTACCACGTCATATAGCCTATTAAGCCAATTTTAACAGGTGTTACTTTAGCGTGCGGTCTACACACACGCACGCACGCACGCACGCACGCACGCACGCACGCACGCTCTCACACACTCACTCACTCACTCACACACACACACACACACACACACACACACACACACACACACACACACACACACACACACACACACACCCTTTTTCTCCTCTAATTGAAGGTTGAAGTGTAGGGATGAAAGATCTCCGCGGTTTCCACGATTTTGTATATTTACCTATTATTAACGCTGAACAAAATTCCAAGGAATCTGGATTCATATATGACAGTTAGAACATAAAAGGCAAACACGAACGAGCTAGGCTTGGATGATAATACTGTCAATGCTAGTTGAAACCTGACTTCTGACGCGATTCGCTGACAGTGCCAAGTCTATAGGAGAAGATCCCCGTTTTCGCGTAAAATCGCCGTGTAATCGTCGTGTAATCTCGGCTTGCTTTCCACGTTTTTTTTTTTTATGGAGACCACGGTCATCCCTGAAAGTGTAAATGGCCAGGTAGGCTGCACTCAAAAGTGGTACCGTATAAGGAAAAAATGATACCCATAACTTTTGCCTAAGATTTTGTTTTCCTTTGTTATTGACCAGACGGGATGGCCAGCTGAGTTGTGCGTCCGTCTCTTCTTTTTTTTTTAGATCAGGGGATCCGAACCCTAGTCGAGCAAACCAATGACTTAAAAATGCATACTTGTTGCTTCCTAGCCTGGCGCTCAGCATTATTAGGATAGGACAAGGACTGGTTGGCTCAGTGTCAGGATAATGTGACTGAGTGGGATATCAGGTCATGGTGCTGGCGGCCTGGTCTTCAAGTGGGACAGCACTATAAAGTTGCCATGAGTGCTGCCACAAGTGGGTACCCATCCTGATATGACCTTAGATGTTGCTAGGATGTAAAACAAAACAAACACGTTTATTATTGTGAGCTTTTTACCTTCATCAGAAGTATCTTTCTTTTCAAATAATGGAGTGAGCTTTTTACATTCTCTTTAAAGCATATGATTGAATAATACTGTGGCAGAAGAAGTGCAGGCGTCTGTTCACACCAATTTCACCCATGTTCTCTACTGGGATAATTTATAATTTTATTTGGATATTATCAGTAGGCTAATGCGAATACTGTGAAGCTGAATCTGATTCTAACAAGCAATGATTGGTAGCTTGTGTCTTTTAGAGGTCATATAAATATGATCTGACCCGATGTTTCATCATTTTTCTCATCATTTGTTCCTTTTTCAGGAATACCCAAAGAAGAAGCGGAGAAGCAGTACATTGCATTGGCGAAAGCAATGCTCAAGAAGTATGGCACGGGCTGAATGAATATCAGGTAACTTTTACTAATCGCTGTTTTGTTTTTGGAGTTTTAGATCCTAGCAACATCTACGGTCATATCAAGACGGGTATTAAGAGCTATCTTTGAAAATATTTGTAGTGAAAACATGCCAAATTGGTTGTAATGCTTGCATTGCGTTTGATTAGCGGCGGGGGAAGTTTTCATTTTTTTCCTTCCCCCCCCCCCTCCTCCTCTCGAGGTCACCGCGGTCGATGGCTTGAGGGTCGGCGCCCTCCACCTGGCACAAGCGGCGCCACTGCCTTCATCCTAGCGTATGACCTCCTTCATGCTGGCGCATGACCTCAATGTCCTCCACCCCTGCGACTTTGACGTCGCGGCCTACACCGCCTATGTCAAGAAAGCCCTCTCCGAGACGTATGCCGAGGAGAGGAGCGGACTTCGACGCACATGCTGCGTCTGGCACTCATCCACGACCACATCAGCGCCGTCTCCGGCTACCTCGCCTCCGCCGGGCCCTCGGGTGTCGTCCCTCGGGTACTATGCAATGCTGATACCGTCCAATCTGCTCTAGCCCTCCCCTGGTGATTGAGGCAGCCCGCACGCCATCAATCGCGCCGACGTCGCCCGGCTGGCTCCGCCTCGCTCCAAGACTCTCGCTCCGCCCTCCGTTGCGGCCTGGTCCACCGTCATCCTGGCGACTCCAGACGACCCAGCCTTCATCCTGCCCTCACCGCGATCCTCCTCGCGGTGCCCTCCCCGGACTACTACACCCT
Organism: Branchipolynoe longqiensis; assembly: GCA_030323885.1. NCBI lineage: Eukaryota > Metazoa > Annelida > Polychaeta > Phyllodocida > Polynoidae > Branchipolynoe > Branchipolynoe longqiensis. The sequence goes on from CM059195.1 coordinate 39,596,249, forward strand.
CCACAGCCTAAACCGCAGTGCGGCCCAGGCCTACCAGCGGGTCTGCATCCCCTTGTCAGACATAAAGGCTCAAGGGACATGGACCTCGGATGCGATATGCGCCTATATCCCCCGCTACTGCCCCTCAAGCCCTCTCCTCTCTTTTCGTGGAGGACTCTTCGGAGCTCTCTCCATCTACCTGACATTGCCCCAGATATCTGGCCTGTCCAGACATCAGACCTGTCTAGACATTAGACCTTGACTTTACATTATCCTTGACATTTTTGTATTACTCATCGATGACATTGACATTTGATAATAGCATTTTGTTACACTTTAAGAAAATCAAATGTTTATTTCCCACCCCCACCTCCTCTCTTGCTTGCATTGCGTTTGATTCACGGTGGGGGAAGAGTTTTTTTTTGTTTTTTCCCCCTCTTCTGCGACCCGAATGATGGCCCCCCGGGCCCATGGGGCTTCCGCCCGCTTCCGCCCCTCCTTATGACGGGGCCTGCTGCTGCCCCCAGCCGCTCTGCCTCCTGCAGCTCCATGACTCTCCTTTTTCCACCCACCCACCCTTTTTCTCTTTGTTTCCTTCTCTGTTGATACCTGACATTGCCCCAGATATCTCGCCTGTCTAGACATTAGACCTTGACTTTACATTATCCTTGACATTTTTGATTACTCATTGATGCCATTGACATTTGATAGCATTTTGTCATCTTGAAGAAAATAAAATGTTTATTTCCCGACCCCGCCTCCTCTCTTCCTCCGACGCGTATCACCGTATGTTTCAATAGTAATACTAATAGGTTCAATTAAATTGTACAGTATCAAATGGATAAGTGTACCATTATCTAGGTTGCGTATATAGGACCAACTATCGCTGTTTTGGTTTAGAAAATGTTATTCTTTCCTCAGAATATGCAGCTTTAATTGGGTTTTATCATTTAAAGTTGCATAGTCCAATTAAAACATCAAATTGTCAAACGCGAAACACTTATCTCGATTCAAACCTACATATCCAACTTATATATTGGTGCACTTAGTATGCCCTTTCTATGTAGGACCAAATGCTTAATAGGTTCATCAGTTACAGGTTCTATTAAATCGACCTATTGGGGTAGGAGTTTTGACAAGCACACCAATATTAATTTGGCGTGTTCCCTTTAAAATTAATAACTTGGGGAGATATTTAAAGCAACGTTACTTCAAACTAAAAAGATAATTATAACGATCACCATAATGTTGCATAGTCCAGTGATTTTGAGTTTGTCACTTCTGAGATTGTTATAATCTCCGTTACTTTAGCTTGAAGTAACTTATGTAAAATGGCTAACACTTGAGGTATAATCTAAATAATTGGGTGTTGAGAATTTTGTTTTATCGGACTATGCAGTTTTAATATTTCTCTTAGAAAATACCCAAAACCAACAAACTAACTTTTTTGGAAAATTAATTTTATTGATATTGTCGTGGGGGGGGGGGGGGTGATAAAAATGGGAAATATTGCGCCTAGAGCGGGACTCGAACATACATCTCTTTGCATTCCAGGCCGGTGTGCTAACCATTACACCATCTCTGCTCCCTGATATCACTACACTACCCACACCTTCTTGACTATGCCACTCCTTGCCCGAGAGGTCAGTGCAGACCATTCCAATATATATCTTTTGTCAGTGCCGTAGCCCGTCCTGCGAGGACGTAGCACTGGTCTTCCTACCGTAAATATTGCAGGTATATAGGTGTTTACACAAAATTTGTACCTGGTTTATAAATTGGAGTATGAACTTTGAGTAGCTACATTTAACCCGCCCTTTAATGTTTGATGTTTAGATGTTGCTAGTATGTAAAACAACAAATAAACAGGGTGGTAGCACTGGTCTTCCTACCGTAAGTATGGCAGGTATATAGGTATTTACACTAAATTTGTACAGCTACATTTAACCCACCATTTAATGTTTTTAGGTGACATTTGGGGCGGTTTGAAGACTTGCTGAGCCGGATGGAGAGGGCTGCTGGTTCGTACGTTGAAGACTCCCCGCTCAAACTTCTCAGGTCCAGCCAACTGCCTTAGTGTAACGCCGTATGATACAACTGCGATTTTCATTTCATTGGTCTTATTCAATCATCATACATCACCGATACTGATTAGTGTTTGAATGAAGTTACTGCCATAAATGTCCTGATTACCTCAGATTGGCAGGTGTTATCCTGAAAATGTAATCATGTGACTTTGATGGAATTATGGGAAATCTATCCATACATCAGACAGCTGCCAACATTTGAAAATGGAAAATGATTTGCGCGGACGGCCCATATATATTAAACAGGAAACCCTATTGAAATTAACATCGTAGGAATGGTGTTTTTTTTAAGCACTTAAAGCTAGTTTTTTTTTTATAATTAATACTAAAATGGACTAGTGCTGCCCAGTTGTGAAAACAAGTATTTATCCGTTACGAGCAGGGTAAATAAATCCATCACAATTAAAAAATATATATATAATATGTTGGGGAAAAAGCGAATTTCCATGTTTCAGTACACAGGCGTAATGGTTGGCAGTTGTGCATAACTTAAGTGACCATATCTCCAGTGTAGTCGCATGTATTGTGTCTGGATGTCTTGAATAAAAAGTGGTTGGTTGTTTTTATTTACGCGTTTTTAATGGATACGCACACAACTTGAAATTTAAATAGTAAAATAAGTGATAAGAAAATAAAAATGTAACAAAGCGTAAAGTATTTTTACATTTCTTGCTGAGTTGTCCTATCGAACTTGATTGACTCATGATAATACCTTTGATGCAAATAACATTGACAGTAAAAGGTTTGACAACGTAATATGGTCTCCAGCACGAAATACATGGCATCAATTAGTTTCTCATTTTATTCGATTACATATTCGCAGTGACTTAAATTTGAAAACCCCAAAAGACAAATATTGATCCAATAATAGCATTATCATTAATTATTACCTTACATTCTTCAATATAATATCATTCTGCAACGAAAATGATTACGGAAGTTGGGGGGGGGGGGGCGGTAGTCTGTACTGACTAGTGAGTGTGGCTTGTTTCTATAATTCCTTGACAGTACTAAAGCGTACGGGAGAACGCCCATGTTTTTACAGAAATTCAGCCACAGGAATGTGGATAGATGGAACTCTCCTTGAATCCATTTTCTCCGCCAAAACCATGAACTGCTTAATCCATTGTCTCCGCCAAAACCATGAGCTGTTTTAAAGTCCTGGCTCGACAGGTTTTGGATACGAAGAGCGATGTAGATTACAATAATCACCTTTAGTAAAAAGTTGTCTATTGTAGTATTCAACAGGAAATAGCCTACCAAGTTTGCTATAAAGGGCAACCACCGCCAAGGCAACACCTGCCGTCACCAGCCTGAGGGATAGTTAAATGCTTCATGGTGTATCTAGATTTTTGCATTAATAGGTGGTACAGGGGGAGAGAAAAAAAACCTAAGATCAAATTGCTTGTTTATTTATTTGGGTTTTACACCCAAGAGACATTTTAGAAACACAAATCACAGATTTACCAAAAACCGTCAAGATCTTTATAAGTATGACCTCCAGTGTTGATTTGAGGGTCGGTTGGTTGTTGGACAGTTTTACGTCCAGGTCATGTCAGGACGGGTACCGACTTGTGACAATGTGCATTCATGGCAACTATAGTGATGCCCCAATGGGAGACCAGGCTGCCAGTTTCATGACCTGATATCCCACTCAGTCACATTATCCTGACACTGAGCTAACCAGTCCTTGCCATATCCTAATAACGCCAAGCACATGGCTAGGAAGCAACAAGTATCAATTTTTAAGCCATTGGTTTGACTCGACCAGGGTTCGAATCCCACGATCTACCAAAACGGGAGGCGCGCACTCAACTCATTCAGCCATCCCGTCTGGTCGATTTGAGGGTAGAGATTTGGCTGGTTTGAACGATTAACAGGCCATTGTCAAGTCAATAATACCCTACCGCTCCATGCCAACATATACATGACTCGTCTTCCGTTAACAATCGACACCCAGTTTCACTTCAGTTTTCACTTCGTCGACTTCCTCCCCGAGGGGGACCGCACTAAATCATGTGAGAGCTGCGTCAGTAACGTCGACCGTCGCCTATGGGGGGGGGGGGGAACAAAAATGTACATAATTAATTGATGTTGATGCTTTACGTCCTAGCAACATCTAAGGTCAAATCAGGACAGGTACCGACTTGTGACTGCGCACTCATGGCAACCTTTATAGTGCTGCCCCCTGGGAGCACTAAGACCCGATATCCTAGTCACATTATCCTGACACTGTGCTAACCAGTCATTGTCCTATCCAATTTTGTGAGTCATCGGTTTGACTTGGCTGGGATTTGAACTCCCGACTTTTCGCATGAGAAGCCTGCGCTATACCAATTCGACCACCACATCTGGTGTGTACATATTTAGATGACACATAACTCTTATTGGCCGATATAACTTTTCCCACAAAGACGATAAATTATGTACATAAACACTCATTTCACCTAGTTTAGACTATACCTTAAAGTTACCTAGTCCGACAGTTTTGAGCTTCTGCAAATTTCTGAGATACTTTACTTCATATTTAAGTAACTTACTTTAAATTGCTAACTTCGGAGATATTTGAAATGAAAGCACAAATTAATTTTGCCAAGCATGTCAAAACCCCAGAATAATTGGTCGAACATCTAGCAGCATGTCAAATATGTTTAATAACTGGTAAATGTATATAGACTTGATATTTATTGTTCAAACAATGACTGACCAGTCATTGTCACTCATTATGTTACTTAAGTTATAGATTTTCAGCGATACTAACCTGGTGAGCGGCTTCTTCTTCTCCGCACTCAGCTGTCTCCGCGGGCTGACTTTGCTGAGAGGAGTGCCTTCGCCAACCTCAGTTAACATTGGTGCGAGTGACCTTCGCTTAGTAGATTTTGTGGCGAATGGAGTTGCTGTTCTTGGACTCTTCTGCTTCCCAGCCGGGGTTCGTGGGCTAGCTCTGACTTGGAGAACTCTCGGTGTAACAGACACCACCTTTTTCTTCGGACTGTGATCTGATGCTCTATCAATGTCTGGCTCTGACATTTCAGATGTGACAGAAGATATGGATAACCGTCTACTCCGCCGCTGTGGACCAGTTTCCTCTTCGACAATCTGAGCTGTGCGTGTCTTCTTGATCTTAGTTTCCGTCTGTAATGCAGACGCTTGATTGTTGATACGTAGAGAGGCAGTAGTTTCCACGTCTGAGGATGAATCACATACAGTTTTTTCGAGTCTGGTTATACCGACTAACTTAGTTTTCAAGGTTTTTGTACTCCCTTTTGGAGTTATCTCATGTGTTTCTTGCAAAGCTTTGCGAGTCATCCCGAGTTGATGCGAGTGCAAATCTTCATCACTGTCCTCTATCAGCATGTTTGCCCCAAGACGCCCTAAGCTCTTCCTTGTCTTCCGTTTTGAGGGAGTTTCCAAAGTTTCAGGGGACACTGCCTTGACTGTTGTATGTCTGATGGTAGAATCGATTTTTTCTGGAGATGGAGTTGAAATCATAGAGCCATCCTCTTCTATAAGAGCTTTCATTGATGCCTCTTTCACACATGATCCACTATGTTTCGGTAATGACTTGGATTTCGGTGAGGTCTGGGTCTCCGATAATGCGTTTTCCTTTGGCGAGGCCCATTGTGATAGGTCAGCCCGAGGTGAGGATTTTGATGGTGTTTCAATAGCCGCTGGTGATGCCAGCAAAGGCGATTTACTAGCCTTCGGTGACGATTTGTGTGAGGTCTTCATTGGCGATTCCCCAACCTTAGCTGAAGGCTTCTTTTGTGATTCCATAACTTTAGGTGAGGCTTTTCTTGGTGATTCCCCAACCTTTGCTGTAGCCTTTAATGGTGATTCCTTAACCTTTGGTGAGGCTTCCCTTGGTGATTCCCTACCCTTTGGTGAGTCTTTCATTGGCGATACATTACTCTTCTGTGAGGTTTTCATTGGTGATTTATTAGCTTTTGGTGAGGCTTCCATTGGCGAATCCCTAACTGTTGGTGATGCTTTATTGAGTGATTCCCTACCCTTTGAAGAAGCCTTCATTGGTGATGCATTAACATTCAGGGAGGGTGTCTTTGGTGAAGCTTTTATCGGTGATTCATTAACCTTCTGTGGGACCTTAATCGGTGATTCATTAACCTTCTGTGAGACCTTCATCGGTGATTCATTACCTTTCTGTGCTTTATTGAGTGATTCCCTAACCTTTAAAGAAGCCTTCATTGGTGATGCATTAACATTCAGGGAGGGTGTCCTTGGTGAGGCTTTCATCGGTGATTCATTAACATTCTGTGAGACCGTCATCGGTGATTCATTACCTTGATTAGCTTTCTGTGACGGTTTCATTGGTGATTCATTATTCATTGGCGAAGCATGGCTTGGTGATTTACTAGCACTTGGTGAAGCTGATTTACGAGATTTTGGTGAAGCTTTCACCTCTGACATATCATTAGCCTTTGGCGAGGCAAGCTGTCTACAGGGAGTTTCGGGTTCTGCTAAGATAACTTTTTGTTTCATAGACAAGCTTTGTGGTTGCGGCTTTGGAGAACTGGTGTTGGTGGATGATGGTGCTTGTGTGAAAGACACGACAGACTCTCCATGACTACGAGTTCGGCAAGCTGGGGACATCTCCAATTCAGCCTGCTTCAGTTTGCTTAGCCTTGTCTCAATCATAAACCCATCTTCAGACTCAATCTCCGGTGAACTATCAACAACCACCTCAACTGGGCCTGCTTTTGGTACTTCTTTTAAAATAGGGGAACTTTTATTTGGCTCCGCAGACAACTCATTAATAGATGACGACTCAGAATCATCATCCAGTATGACACTGTTTGATATTGATGAACCTCTGGTGTGCAAGCAGGGTAACCTTTGTGGCATTTTATTAGGGCTGCGTGGCTTCTGTCTAAGAATGACCACTTCACCCTCTGTCCTGTCCATACATTTGGACACAGCATTCTCATCTGCACTATCTATCACAACTACAAGTTTGTCTTCGACAAATGCTTCTGGTTCGTTATCCGATTCAGACTCCAACTCAATCACTTTAGTGGTTTTCATACTTCGAATTATTTGTATACATGACTCTTCCTCACTGTTGCCACTTTCCTGCAATGATAGGAACAACACATTACACAACAGCATAGTTCAGATGATCACATACATAAATAATCAATGTATATAGTAAAGAGGAAATAATTGGTTTGTGTTGCATTACTTCCCAAAGTTTAAATACGGCATATTTGTTATTCTAACTCAAAATCTTATATATTATACCGCTTCATGTTAAGAAAAAGGGTGGGTGGGTTGTTAAACAATTTAAAATAAAGGTAAGTATAGTGTATTGAAAATATTCCACAGATTTAGCATCTGAAACAATGAGAGTGCCTCCCACAGTGATGCCAGTTGGGGTTGATCGAATTAGTGGAAAACACTAAAACATCTGTTTCAAGTTTAGTTTGGCAGTACCCACTAGGTGGCGCCACCATACTGCGGCTGCCGCTGACTGGGTAAGCTCAGTATTGTCGGTAGTGTTCTTGTAATGCGGCAGGATGTGCCACCGGTGGCGTCAGTGCTTAGCCTTATGAGAAAATCGTCATCCAATATTGACCAATCACAGCACACCAAATTCTTCTTATTTTGCCCGTTCCATTAAATATTTTCCAGTATAAATCTCTACTGGAAATTGTCTTATGTCCATAAAAAATTAAAAAGAATTTAAACATCCCAAATTATCTAAAACATACAGAAAAATCTAATTTGAAAAAAAGGAAGGGAAAAATTGGTAGTAATGGATATGCATGGAAATTGGAAAATCTAAAAAAAAGTCATCCCAAATTGTCTAAAACATTAATAAAAAATAGTTAAATGAAAAATTGAGAAATTATTGGAATGCCATTAATCAGTGGAAGATGGGCATCCCTGCTCCCATATGTTGTACGTACATAGGTTTTAGAGGTAATTACAAACCTTAAAAAAATTACAATGTCAAGAGTAGTAACCTTATTACATTTCTGTAATGCCAAACCTACCTCATCATCTATGTTGACGACCTCGTTATCTTGTCCTGATTTCACATGGTCACTCTCTCCGATTTCTTTGTTGTTCGTTTCCACTTTATCACTTTCCTGCTGCTCTTTTTCCTCTTGGTGTTGATCCTCTTCCTTTTGTTGTTGCTCTTCCTCTTCTTCCTGCCCTTCCTCTTTGTTCTGCGTTTCCTCTTCACTTCCCTGCTGCTCTTCCTCTTCACTTCCCTGCTGCTCTTCATCTTCTTCCACTTGCTGCTCTTCTTCATCTTCTTCCTGCTCTACCTCCTTGTTCTCTGTTTCCACTTCATCACTTTCCTGGTGCTGCTCCTCTTCCACTTGCAGCTCCTCTTCCTCTTCCTGCTCTTCCTCCTTGTTCTCCGTTTCCACCTGCTGCTGCTCCTCTACCTCTTGCTCCTCTTCCTCTACTTCCTTCTCTTTCTCCCTGTTCTTTGTTTCCACTTCATCACTTTCCTGCTGCTGCTCCTCTTCCTCTTGCTGCTGCTCCTCTTCCTCTACTTCCTTCTCTTTCTCCCTGTTCTTTGTTTCCACTTCATCACTTTCCTGCTGTTGGTCCTCTTCCTCCTCTTTTGTCTCTTCATCCTCTTGTCCACTCTCTTCATCATTGCTGGAAGCTGCCTTCGCATCCTCACATTCTGAGTCGCTGCCTTCCCCGAGTGATGCCTGATCGTCATCAATGTCCACAAACTTGTACGCAGCGATGTCAGCGCTCGCATCCTCCTTTAATATTAACCAATAATACAATTGAATTTATCAGCCATTTAATCATGTTTAACTCGGATGAGCCCATCACCATCCAATCCAGCTATTAGCCCATGTGAATAATACAGTTTAGCATATCACTAATGTGGAAGACACTGCTACTTCCTTCTAAGATATGTGGACTGGAAGTCCATACATTACAAGTAGTTTCTGACAAAAACAACAAAAACAAGCAGAAATAAAGACTTCTGATTAATCTCCCAACAATTCACAAAGATTAGTTTTTTTTTTTAAAGGTGTGACATATATAGTGCCCCCCCCCATCCTTAAATAAAAGAATTAGAGACCCAACTCTTGTTGGAAACCCATTTTCTATTTACATTTTCTAACTATTATAACACCACCTAAAAAAAACAATGTTAGTTGTTTTATGTCCTAGTAAGGTCATATCAGTATGGGTACCGACTTGTGACAGTGCACACTCATGGAGACTTTAGTGGTGCTGCACTGGAAGATCAGGCCGTCGGCACCATTACCCGATAACCCAGTCACATTATCCTGATACTGTGCTAACCAGTCCATGTCCTATCTATTAATGCTAAGTGTCAGACTAAGTAGCAACAAGTATCACTTTTATAAGTCGTTGCAACAAGTATCAATTTTTAATATAAGTCATTGGTTTCACTAGGCTGGGATTCAAACTCTCAACCTTCCCCATGGAAAGCCTGCGCTCTACCGATTCGGCCACCACGTCCAGTAAAGACAACATGAACATGAATGGAATAAATGCATGAGTAAACTTCATGGTGCTTACCTCTGTGTTTCTAAACTGCGAGTGAATCTGCATGGATGGTCTAATTATCAATTGTAGAGCGGTGTTTTCTTAATTTGAATTATATTTTACCATATGCGCTTTTGGTTGGCATGCCCCAAGGGGGTAATCTTCCTGCCTGTACACCCAAATGCGTCTCTCTCTGAACTAACAATGAGTAACTAGCAAAGGAACTGTCAATGTGAAAATGGATAATATTCCGTCAGACTGACCTGTTGCTCGTTCGACGGGATTTCATCAGTCACTGTTGCGGTCTTATCAAAGAAGAACAACGGTGTGGAATTTGTGTCTGTGCCAGATGCAGAGTCCGCACTCACAGAGTTGGATGGCACTTGTTCTTCCAAGAGTGATTCGTCTATAGTTAGCAGCTGCAAAGATATTTTTTAAATGGCCGTACAACTTACTGGAACAGGATGTATGGAATGTAATATGAAGACTAATTTTACATAAATGGTGTGACCACTTGATAGGTTTTGACAAGTTTCTTCTATACGTTGGTTTCCATGACGTTGAAATGACAGCACTTACTCGCCATCCACCCATGGCTGCCAACATTGAACCCAGCACTAAAGATGGTAAATAATAATTGGTATTGACTTAAAAATTAGTCTTTGCAAGCTTGCTTAGAAAATTCAAGTCCTTCGCTTAGATCAAATGAAGTTCAAGACATTTAAAGTTGCATGGGCCGATGGTATTGAGTTTCTGAGATCAGGGATGAAAGCGATCTCCAGGGAAAAAAGCGGAAATGCTGATATTCTCCCATAGGCTTAACACTGTCAGGGAATCGCAGAAAATTTCCGGAAGTTGGGTTTCATATATATTGGTATACGCTGATAGTGCTGTGCCGTTTGAAGCATTTATTAGTGGTATACGCTGATAGTGCTGTGGCGTCTGCACCACATATTAATATAGATCTACGCTGATGGTGCTGCGGGATTGAACAAATTCCGGAAATCAGCGGAATCGCGGAGATCTTTCATCCCTGTGAGATAAATATATAAAACTGATTGTTATAATCTACCTTAATTTAGTTTTGAAGTAACTTATTTTAAATGGCTAACCTTTGAGATATTTGAAGTGCAATCATGTCAAATTAGCTTTGGCAAGCAGGCCAAAACCGACACCATAGGCTTCGGCCTTAACAGGTTCTATTAAATTGACTCAGTATTCCCTTCCAGGTGGCAAAAAATGCATAATAAGTGCACCAGTACCAAATTGGATATGTAGAATCAAACTTAGATAATTGTTTTGGTTTTGAAAATTTGATGTTTTGATCGGACTATGCAACTTTAAAAATTAAAGTCTTTGGATGCTTACTTATAAAAAAAATTCAAGGCATTGGGCTTATATCAATTGAATCATTTAAAGGAGTTCCAGGTTTTTCAACGTACATTGAGTAGAGCTTCCATGATGTCATCGTCAGCTTCCTCCACCAGGTAGCGCGTCACCGCACTGTCAGATGACGTCGCCGTAAGGGGCGTCTCGCTAAGCACCGCAGGGTCAAGGTCATGCAGCCACGACAGGTAGCCTGTAGGGGGCGCCACAGTCATGGCCACCTGGCAAGGGCACCAGCAATCGCAGTTAGTGACAGCTTTTGGCAAATAACATGCAATATTCGGGGATGAATGTAAATAAACAGATAAAATCGACAGCAAGGTGGGCGATAATAGGGTCGGAGCACAAAAATGACAGAACTCTCCAAGTAGTCAGAGAACCATCCTGTACCCTCATAATTCCTCAACAATGCCCAGATTTCAAAAAGGAATTCCCCGTGAGTATAATTTTACAGCGGCAGATAGTCTATCTGTCAGTAGACCTGTTATTGGAGCATCTCATACTGCGGTTTGTAGGTTAGTACCGTTATAATCTTATAGCCGCAACTAGTCTGTCTGTCAGTAGACACTGCGGTTTGCAGTTATCAATTACTGTTATAATATTACAGCAGCAGCTAGTCTGTCTGTCAGTAGACTACTATTTAAACAGCTGACACTGCGGTTTGCAGTTATTACTGTTATAATCTTACAGCAGTTTGCAGTTATTACTGTTATAATCTTACAGTGGCAGCTAGTCTGTCTGTCAGTAGACTACTATTTAAACAGCTGACACTGCAGTTTGTAGGTTGTTACTGTTATAATCTTACAGCGGCAGCTATCTGTATCTGTGAATTGACTATTGGAGCAACTGACACTGCAGTTTGTAGGTTATTGTCAGGGTTTACCGTCAGAAAGCCGTCCTTGGCCTGCCCTTCAAGGCGTGACAGCACATCGTGCAGAGCACACATGTACTTGGTGTAGCCCGAACACACGGTCACATTGTGAGGCGTCAAAAGGGCATACCTACAAGAAAGGGCAGAAACATTCACACAGCTCTCACAAAGTTACATGCAAGAAAATGCTAGAGAACGGCTTTCTTTGGCTATGAATAAATGAATATATTTCACATACAAATACTTTTTTGGTTTTCTACTGACATTTGCTTTGTATTTTAATTATACAGCCATCGCTATTGGATAGTTTGGATCCGTCGCTATTGGATTTCGATGTGCACACCGAAATGCTTTCATGCATAGCAGCAAAGTGCAGAAGCACCAAACTCCGGGTTTGTACACATATAAAGATATGGAATTCAAGGCTTTTTCAAGGCTGTTTTTGATTTAGATTTTTAATTTCAGAAAGAAAAAAACACAATAGCGAATGGCGATTTTGGACTAATTTAGATCAGTGGGGACCGTTTAATGGAATTCAATGCTTTTCAAGGCTAATTTTCCAAAATAAGTTAAATTCAAGGGCCTGAAATGGGGCAAAAGACTTTTCAGGCCCCATACAGACACTGCGAACTGCAACAAATGCTTAATGATGCGTGACAGTATCTAACTTGGATATGTTTTGGTTTCGGACATGTGATGCTTTGATTACAGAGTTGCGCAAACCTCCAGAAGGGCAGCAGGGCCTCCTCGTCACCGGGCTCCACACCGGTCTGCTGCAGAATCACGTCATACAGGTACTCGGGGCACACCAGCTGGGATGACGTCATCAGTAGACCTCGTATCAGGGCATCCTTATGGTCCGCCTCAGACGTCCTGCAGGGGAGATGGGCAAAATGCCTAATTAAATCAACTACGCCACCCCGTCACCATGTTAAAATCAGCTTTCATATGTTAAGTCAATGTCAGCTAGTTTTCAGCGAGTCGATAATTCAAACCAGACATGTGAATAGTAAAATCAGAATATCAAGACTTGGGTGTGACTGGAGCAAAAATGCTCTAGGTGCAACAATTCCCATTTTCAATTTTCCCCCAAGAATGTGCAGAGATGGAGAACAAGCAGCATAAACCCCGATATGAAACTCTCTGCTCAAAGCTCAGGGGTGGAAGTGGTCCCCAGCAAAAAACGTGGAATTTAAGTCGAGATTATTACACCGATGGCGAATTTGCACGAAAACGAGGATTCCCCCCCCCCCCCCCCCACACACTCATAAGCTAGCACTGTCAAGAGAATCGCAGAAATAATTCCTCGAATAAATGGTTAATATAGTTAGAAAATAATTCAGTACAGTGTAGTTATAAACTGAATTCAGGGAATCTGATCAGATTCGATGGGGTGATCATAGTGGGTCGAGCTGGAGGAAGAAGAGTGAGAGCAGGAGGAGGAGGGAAGAGCAGGGGGGGACGCGGAAAGTTGAAGGTTTGTGAGAGGGTGAGGGTGATGGGAGAGAAGAGATAAGGGAGAGAGGAAGGAAGGGAGGGAAGGAGGGAAGGAAGGAAGGAAGAGAGGTAGAGGGAGAGGGAGGGAGACATCATCAGATTGTGACAATTTCGCACTGCCTACAAAATACATACCGTGACAATGTGACTACGATATCAGCATACACGGAGAGCAGCGCTGCCATCAGGTCGGCGTAGGGCGGGTTGGTGAACTCCTGCAAGTTGATTGGTTGTTGGAGTTTTACGTCCTGGCAACATCTAAGGTCATATCAGGACGGGTACTGACTTTTGACAGTGTGCTCTCATGACAACTTTATAGTGTTGTCCCACTGGGAAAGCAGGCCACCAGCACCATGAAGCGATATCCCATTCAAGACACATTACCCTGACACTGACTGAGCACACCAGTCCATGCCCTATCCTATTAATGCTGATGGCCAAGCTAGGAAGTGACAAGTATACATTTTTAAGTCATTGGTTTGACTCGAACAGGGCTTGAATCTGTTGTAGTAATATTTAAGGTCATATAGGAATGCGGTTTGAACTAACCAATTGTTGTCATATACAACCTGATCCTTGGCATTTTGCTTAAAGTTAATCAGTAAATAATTCAAAAATCGCTGAAATCCGCGAAATCGCGGAGATCTTTCATCCCTCAAAACTAGCCACGACAATAGGCGGGAGAGAAGACCTACCTCCGTTAGTGACGACCATTTGTAGTGAAAGAACATCAGGAACCCCTTCAGGGCTTCTTGAGTGCTTTTTAATCTGGAAGAAGTGAATGCATATTAGACCTACACCGATACATGCTGCTGTATTATCACAAGCACAGGTTCCCTAGATCACATGCCGAACTCTGACTGTAGTCTACTTCGTAGGCTATAAGCCGTTAGCAAGATATTGATTAATTCACCCAACTAATTATCTACTAGCGGGGATGATAGTGGTTTCATGAAAAAAATAAACACGGAAGTCAAGCCGAGATTATTATCCCGACGCCAAATTTCCATCCTAGAGGCCAGCTACCGTACTACCCCTATATATATCTTTTTAATGTCCCCAGGCTGTGAAAAGAAAATGGAAATCCGCTTAAAAACGGACAAATATCATCCCTGACTAGAGAAATAGATCAAAGCTTGCAAACTTGTAGCCTCAGATCTTAAGTCATGATCACTTGACCGGGTGGTTTTCTGGAATACTTGGTGAGAGCCCAACACTTGCCACCTTCCGTTATCACGGTTTGTCTGTACCCGATGGTGACGGGTGACCAATCTTTTGTCACACGTTCTCAACTTTCGGGGACAATGTTCAGTGTATGCTCAAATACAAGACTTGACTCGCTTGCTCATTGCAGGCAGTCAGTCCGCAAAGCATGCAGAGAGGCTACACCGTTTGTCCAGGAACCAAACAGGGCCTCAGACCTTTTACGAACCTCATCACTGGCTTTCTCAACAAGGCAGCAAAAATAAAACTGAGAAAAAAATTTGCAATTGAAACCGTCAACTGTTTTCAACTTTGTTAACCCAATAGTGGAATTACCGCACAGGCCCAACTGCAACAATTAAGACAGCATTTACAGTGTGTATATTTTCAACATTAACAAATATGTCACAAACTGTTCCCCTCTCTACCACGTGATAGTTTCCAGAACTCTTTTACAGACGGGAGTACACTTTTCAATCCAAGTCGGTACGCACTCTTCCCACCCTAAGGGATGAGAGTAGCTTGTGACAAAAAATTCGGAAAAGTGTCCTCTATATTTACGAGTGAAGCGAATCCCATGCAGCTGTGAGCCCCCACCCCCACCCCCGCGTGAGAAAATTTTGAATTTGGTGTAATTTCAGGGCCATTTTAAGACAATCTGGGACTACTTTGCTGTAGCTGAACAGTTATTTTTCTCTGGGAAAATATCCTCTTACTGCCATACAACCCATCATCATGGGTTGTAGGAGGATATTTTTCTAAAAATAAAATCCTGTATCAGCATCAAGGGTACTTCACTTGTTTTTTATAGTAAAGCTCCTCCTGAATCTGGCAGTAAATTACTTGATATTTTGTTATGTCAGTGATGACCATTTGTAGTGAAAGAACATCACGAACCCCTTTAGGGCTTCTTGAGCGCTTTTTAATCTGTAAGAAGTGAATGCATATTAGACCTACACCGATACATGCTGCTGTATTATCACAAGCACAGGTTCCCTAGATCACATGCCGAACTCTGACTGTAGTCTACTTAGTAGGCTATAAGCCGGTAGCAAGATATTTATTAATTCACTAAAACTAATTATCTACTAGCGGGGATGATAGTGGTTTCATGGGGAAAAAAACCCACGGAAGTCAAGCCGAGATTATTATCCCGACGCCAAATTTCCGTCCTAGAGGCCAGCTACCGTACTACCCCATATATATCTCTTTTTAATGTCCCCAGGCTGTGAAAAGGAAATGGAAATCCGCTTAAAAACGGACAAATATCATCCCTGACTAGAGAAATAGATCAAAGCTTGCAAACTTGTAGCCTCAGATCTTAAGTCATGATCACTTGACCGGGTGGTTTTCTGAAATACTTGGTGAGAGCCCAACACTTGCCATCTTCCGTTATCACGGTTTGTCTGTCCCCGATGGTGACGGGTGACCAATCTTTTGTCACACGTTCTCGACTTTCGGGGACAATGTTCAGTGTATGCTCAAATACAAGACTTGACTCGCTCGCTCATTGCAGTCAGTCAGTCTGCAAAGCATGCAGAGGCTACACCGTTCGTCCAGGAACCAAACACGGCCTCAGACCTTTTACGAACCTCATCACTGGCTTTCTCAACAAGGCAGCAAAAATAAAACTGACAAAAAACATTTGAAATTGAAACTGTCAACTGTTTTCAACTTTGTTAACACAAAAGTGGAATTACCGCACAGGCCCAACTGCAACAATTAAGACAGCATTTACAGTGTGTATATTTTCAACATTAACAAATATGTCACAAACTGTTCCCCTCTCTACGTGAGTTTCCAGAACTCTCTTACAGACTGGAGTACACTTTTCAATCCAAGTCGGTACGCACTTCCCACCCTCAGGGATGAGAGTAGCTTGTGACAAAAAATTCGGAAAAGTGTCCTCTATATTTACGAGCGAAGCGAATCCCATGCAGCTGTGAGCTCCCCCCCCCACCCCCGTGAGAAAATGTTGAATTTGGTGCAATTTCAGGGCCATTTTAAGACGACATGGGACTACTTTGCTGTAGATGAACAGTTATTTTTCTTTGGGAAAATATCCTCTTACTGCCATACAACCCATCATCATGGGTTGTAGGAGGATATTTTTCCAAAAATAAAATCCTGTATCAGCATCAAGGGTACTTCACTTGTTTTTATAGTAAAGCTCCTACTGAATCTGGCAGTACTTGATATTTTTTATGTCAGAAGGACAGTTTTTTTACCATCTGATTTACACAAATCTCAGAAATAACCCTTGTGGCCAAGAAAAAGATCGGAAATACGCCGAAAATCGGAAATGTCTCATCCCTGGACCCTGATCTCTTAACGCATAGTTAATTGTCCTTTTACATTCTGTGTAAAAGCGATGGTCCGATAACAAGACAACGGAATAAAATTTGAATGCTTCTCGCAGTGATGGTAGCCTTTGCTGCCGACACGGCGTTAAGCAATCACTACTAACTACCTTCCTACCGTACTGAAGGGAGTTTATTCCATCAAGAATGAAAATGAGCTCGAACAACAACAAAGTCACTGACGACAGAATACTCTCAAAGCGCAGTTAATAGAAATGGTGCTAAACCTATGCTTGGTGTATCAAATCTAATTTTCCCACAATGCCTATGCATGATGATTCATGTTTTCACAGATATCCTACCCTCATAGGGCTGCCCCACTGTCTGCTGCCCCATACCCCATTATTTGTGGTCTGTGTAAGCCTTCTCACTCTCCTGCTAAATGTTCAGATCTATACTCAAGAAGGTTTTTTCCCTGATGGTATCTAAGAAAATACAGTGAAACCTCGGTCTTTGAACATAATTCGTTCGTAAAGCGATTTCTTCGTAAACCAAGACACATTTGTACATAAGAAACAATTGAAATTGGATTAATCCGTTCCTGACCATCCAAATCGAAGCTTTTTTTTTTTAAACCTTGAATATGCATAAAATCTTGCACAAAATGAATAAACAAGAATTATGAATAAAACAGACAATTAAATTTCATCTTACATGCACCGAGGAGACTTGATAGCGTAAGTGGATGGTGAAGAGGAAGGAAGAGGGGCGGGATATAACGCACAAAAAAGAAAATCCACACAAAAAAGACTGCATGGGGTTTTCACTTTCAGTAATGGTTGTTCGTAAACTGAGAACGCGTTCTGAAACACAAGCACTTTTTGTAGAAAAATGTTTGCGAATCGATTTGTTCGAAAAGCGAGCTGTACATGAAATTAGCTAAAAAAGATTTTTTTTAAATGTCATAGTTCCCGGAAATGAGCGAAATGGTAGCCATTTATCACCCTTGCTACAAATATCTACGGTACACAATAAATGAATGTTTTTACATAATCGGTTTATTCTACAGCCTCAAAACATATGATGTGATCACTTTGGTAAGCGGTTAACCTGGGTACTTGGTGAGACCCCAACACTTGCACATTACTGTATGTCCTCAGTGTTGACGAGTGACTTTCATTTCGAGTCATGCATGCTCTACTTTAGGGACAAAGCGTTCTGTATGCATTGGTTCACGACTGACATGTAACTCGCCAGTCAGCCTGTTCCCGAAGCATGTAGAGAGGTAGCACCGTTCACCCAGGCACCAAAACTGACCTCAGACCTTTTACAGACCTCATCACTGGCTTTCAGAACATGATGGCGAATGTCTGCCAAAAATAATAATAATTATTATTCACTTGAGAATTATCGAAAATCTGCCTTTATCCAACAAATACATGAATATCCGACGAATGTCGGATAATCTGACTCTGTACAAACACTGCGAATAAGAGACTTGCTATAGTCTGCATTGAATTTAACATTTTTTTTAATGTCATGCTTCTGCGTCGGGATATTTTGGTAACTCAACCCATAACACAAACCCTTAATGAAGTACATACCTATATACGAATCTGCGCGCAAATACCTATGTTTGTTTCGTTAAATTAATTGATTAAGCAGGGGAAATTTCAACCGTGGACAATTGCTCTTCCTCATCCCACTGCTCCTTGCCCTATCCTAGTAATGTCAAACGCCAGGCTAGGTAGCAACAGGTGCCAATTGGTTTGACTTGTGGGTTCCAAAACCCACAACATACCAAAACAGGAAATGGACGATCAATTCATTCGGCTATCCCGTCTGATGATTGATATTTCATTTTGATTGAGCGGCCCAACAACGCCTGGTCATCAACACCGGTCACATTCATGTCAAAAACCATCTTCAAAAGTGAACACACGCCTCTAGAATAGTAACCTAAGGAAAGTGCTTGACCTTGACCTACTTAGAAGCCTTGAGTTGTAGGATGGCGTCTCCTTGCTTGACGAGCGTCCGGTTCAGTTGCAGCATTGCTTGTCTGAGCGCTGCTGGATTCTGCGTCCCTGTGATTACGTCACACAACGCATGCGTGCTGCATGCCCAGTCATCTGAGTCGTTCTTTGAAAAGCATGTTTTAAAAAAACCCACAAAATGAGTCCAGTAATCAATTTTTTTTCCTTTTTAAAGATTGAGTTTGGCAAACCAACCTCATCACAATAGTAACTTCTATGACTACATGGCATTTACTGCATAGAGACACTCACCGTACAAGACAGGAAATAAAGTATAGAATTAGGCATCACCGTGAAATTCCAATAAAAGTAAACCACTGTCCATAATTCAACTCACCAGAGCCACTGTACAATTGCGAGCGTGTGTGCTATTTAATTCTTTTCATTATATCTGGAAAATTATATTTGATACATTGGAATACGGTAGAAGGCAATTAAAAAAAATTAATATTATTTAGTATTTTTTGTTTCTTTACTACAATACCAATATTTCATAACTTAAATGTTAGCTAAATAAAATAATTTTTCAAAGGAAATTATGGTGATTAATTGCGAGAAGTTGTTTGCTTACTAAGAGCAGGCAATCAGATATGAGAAAGATTACCTACTAAGTGCATGGGATGTTTTTTCTACAAATGTACAATACAGAACTAAATATACAAACTTACGACAATTGTCTTGAGTAACTTGTCTAGCTTCTTCGGGTTCAGCGTTGTGATGGTTTGGCCAATCAAACATCGAGCTGCACACATGTAAATGTCATAGGATGTAACCATAGCAACAGTATTTGGCTATATCGTAATGCTTTGTTAAAGTTGCATAGTACAACGGTTTTGAATTTGTCTCTTTCTGAGATCAATATATTAATATTTGGCTACATCATAATGCTTTGTTAAAGTTGCATAGTACAATGGTTTTGAATTTGTCTCTTTCTGAGATCAATATATTAGTATTTGGCTACATCGTAATGCTTTGTTAAAGTTGCATAGTACAATGGTTTTGAATTTGTCACTTTCTGAGATCAATATATTAATATTTGGCTACATCATAATGCTTTGTTAAAGTTGCATAGTACAATGGTTTTGAATTTGTCACTTTCTGAGATCAATATATTAATATTTGGCTACATCATAATGCTTTGTTAAAGTTGCATAGTACAATGGTTTTGAATTTGTCACTTTCTGAGATCAATACATTAGAATTTGGCTACATCGTAATGCTTTGTTAAAGTTGCATAGTACAATGGTTTTAAATTTGTCACTTTCTGAGATCAATATATTCGTATTTGGCTACATCGTAATGCTTTGTTAAAGTTGCATAGTACAATGGTTTTGAATTTGTCACTTTCTGAGATAAATATATTATGTTGATCATGAAAATCTATCTTACTTTAGCTTGAAGTAACTTATTTTAAATGGCTAACTTTTGAGATATTTGAAGTGCAAGCATGCCAGCTTAATTTTGGCAAGCACGACAAAACTCTGACAGCATCAGTAATAACAGGTTCTAGTAAATTGACCTATCATACCCTTCTATGCAGCAACAAATGCTTAATAAGTGCACCGGCATCTAAGTTAGATATGTAGAATCAAATCTAGGTCAGTGTTTTGGTTTTGAAAATTTGATGTTTTCATCGGCCTGTGCAACTTTGGTCGTAATGCTCGCATCGCGTTTGATGCGAGGGAAGGAAGAGACCCTCCCCCCACCTCGCCTGCCGTCGCGCAGCTTTCCCACCTCCCCCTCTCTGCCCCTCAGCTCTCTCTCACCTCTGTCGCCCTCCCCCCGCCTCGCCTGCCGTCGCGCAGCTTTCCCACCTACCCTCATCCGCCCCTCAGCTTTCTCTCACCCCTGTCGCCCTGCACCCTGCTGCCCTGCCCCGCCGCATTCTCACCTCCCCCCTCACCTTTCAGCTCCCTCCCTTATAAGGCCGCCCGCCGGCCTCCCTCAGGCACTCGCCCTCCCTGCAGCATCGTTTTCTTCTTTGGCTCTCCACCTCGGACGTCTCCCCGGCCGACGGGCCTCCCCACGACCGACGCACCTCTCCACGGCCGACGCACCTCTACCCTCTACCGCCGCAGACACCATGCCTGGCCGAGGAAAAGGGAAGGGACGCGGGGGAGACCGGGGCGCCGCCTCAGGCACGCCGGGGGGCGCCTCACCAGCCCCCTCGGGCGCCAGGGCCGTCATCCTTCAGGCACTGCAGCATATCACCGCACGGCTCGACACCCTCGAGTGTCGCGCCGAGGAGACGACCCCGGCCACCGCGCGCGACCTACTCCTCGCCGCCCAGCCCGGCGCCTCAGGCGCACATAGTCGGGGGAGGGCTCCCACCGCCCCCGCCTCAGACACCGCTCCCGGGGGCGGTGCACCCGCAGTACGAGCAGTACACCCGCCGCACCGTCCAGCCGCCGGCTCCCGCACCTCACCACGACCAGGTCGCGGTCGACTACACCCCGGCATCCGCGGCCGACGCCGTACGGGAGATCCTCGCGTCGGCCGAGGCGCAACGGGCAGGGAGGAGAAAAGGCATCTCCCCAGACTACCTTTTCCCCTCGGACCTCGTCGAGAGGGGCCCCGAGCGGAAGCCGGTCAAGCGGGGGGAGGCGACCAAGGACGAGTACAGCCTCGCCCTCCTTAGCCACCCTGCCTTCCCCACGCACTCCCTCCCGGGCCTGAACCACCACGTCCTCACAGTTCTCCGCGACAACCTCCTCTACCCCTGGGCTGCCGTCCGCAGGTACTCGGGGACCATCTTCACCTGGATAGCGGACGGTAGGCTTCCCCAGGGGTGGCACGACCCAGTCGCCTTGAACATGGTGAGAATCGAGGTTCTCACCATGCCCGCCCCCCAGGCCCTCCCGACAGCACCAGTCCCCCGAGGCGCGGACCTCCCACGAGGCGCACAGCAGCCCCGGACCCAAGCCGACACCCGCATCACCTACAACCGAGAGGCTCACGGGGCTCCCTGCGCCGCCTGGAACCGCGAGCCCACCTCGTGCGATCGGGCCCCCGTCGGGGAGGCCCACGGCGAGGTGGGGGACAGACACCGGCACATATGCACCTACTGTGCTAACGTGAGGCGCATTCTCACCATGCACAGCGAGGCCCTGTGCCTCACCAAGCAAGCCCGTGAGCGCCAGACCCCGGCCGCCTCGGCGGATTTTTGATCCGCCGGCCTCCCCCGGCCGGCCCGGGGGGCCATAACCGGCGCCTCACCTATACCTCTGCCGACAACCCCTTGACCTCCACTGACAACCCCGTCATGAGCACCGACTGAAACGCCACCCAGAGCACAGACACAGCCGGGGACCATCACCTCGCACCGCAGGCCCCAGACGCCGCCCACTCAGACGACGAATCCTCCCCAGACAGCACAGCCGCCGACCATCACAGCCTCCACGACACCGACTTCCTCAACCCACCCGAGCCGACCTCGACGCCCACCCCACCCAGCCCTGAGGACTTCACTGCCCCCCTCTCCGACCCTCGCTGCACCTCCTCACCGCAGCTCTCCAGGGAGCGGGCCTCCCCAACTTTTGGCCGCCCGCATCCTTGTCGACATAGGCCCCGGACTCACCACACCCAGAGCCCCCGGCCGACCTCATGGCGCAGGGCACCTGGACCTCAGAGGCGGCCCCCGCCTCGCACCCTCGGGCGCGCCTAGAGCCCTCTCCTTTCTTTTGGTGGAGGGCTCCTCGGCGCCCCTCCCCTGAACTCTAAGCTCCCACGAGCTCCTCCTACCCTAGCATAAGGTATACTGTTAGCTCCTTCTGAGCTCCTCTTTTTACTGTCTACTGTATTATTGTTTTATCTTGCTCCTTCTGAGCCGCCTCTATGTACTCTTCCTTGTATAGATTATGTTCTGAGGTCTCCCAATAAACGCCTCTTTTTTCTCCACCTCCGCCTTGCCTTCTTCCTTTTCGCGCATCGGTCGTAATGCTCGCATCGCGTTTGATGCGAGGGAAGGAAGAGACCCTCCCCCCGCCTCGCCTGCCGTCGCGCAGCTTTCCCACCTCCCCCTCTCTGCCCCTCAGCTCTCTCTCACCCCTGTCGCCCTCCCCCCGCCTCGCCTGCCGTCGCGCAGCTTTCCCACCTACCCATATCCGCCCCTCAGCTTTCTCTCACCCCTGTCGCCCTGCACCCTGCCCCGCCGCATTCTCACCTCCCCCCTCGCCTTTCAGCTCCCTCCCTTATAAGGCCGCCCGCCGGCCTCCCTCAGGCACTCGCCCTCCAGCCGTCCTCCCTCCAGCATCGTTTTCTTCTCCACCCACCCACCCAACTATCTCCTACTGCTTCTCTTTCTTTACTCTCCTCTGCTGGTGGAGGGCTCCTCGGCGCCCCTCCCCTGAACTCTAAGCTCCCACGAGCTCCTCCTACCCTAGCATAAGGTATACTGTTAGCTCCTTCAGAGCTCCTCTCTTTACTGTCTACTGTATTATTGTTTTACCTTGCTCCTTCTGAGCTGCCTCTATATACTCTTCCTTGTATAGATTATGTTCTGAGGCCTCCCAATAAACGCCTCTTTTTTCTCCACCTCCGCCTTTTCTCCACCCCCGACGGCAGGCGAGGCGGGGGGAGGGTCTCTTCCTTTTCGTGCATCAATATTATGAGGTTGTTTTGTAGTTTTGTTTAGTTCAAGGATGTGATTGGCCATCAGCAAAAAACTCAAGCCGAGGTTTTGGGGGCTGCTTTGGCCCCCTATGGAGCCCAGGGGTCAGCGCTCTAACAAGCCCATGCAATTTACCCCCCCCTATTAAACACCAAATATTCTTTCACCAGATCTGCACGAATCACAAGAATGACCAATTTCATTATTAAAATGTGGAAATCTGCGGAAAAAATCACATCCCTGTCGTGTTAGTTTCCTCTAAGATTTTCTTAAGGCATGGGTGGGACGAGTTAGGTCCACATAGCTTTAAAACATTGGCACTATACTTTTGTGTGACATTAAAACCAAGAAGAAAAGACTGCCATCACTAATAAAATCACAATTTGACACTAAAAAAGAAATGTTATTAACACCCAGCATTCAGGTTGTGTAGTCCGATGGTCTTGAGTGCTTAAAAAAAATATATATATGTATATATTAGATTGATCACTACAATATACTTTATTTTAGTTCAAAGTAATTTATTTTAAATAGCCATCATTGGAGATATTTGAACTGAAAGCATGCTAAATTAATTTTGGGATACATGTCAAAATTCTTACACCATAGGTTTCAGCAGTAACAGGTTCTATTAAATACACTTGCTATGTTACCTTCTATGCAGCAACAAGAGACTAACAAGTACACCAGTATCCTAATTGGATATGAAGAATCAAATCTAGGTAAGTATTTCGGATTTTGTTAAAACTAAATTAATGCTTTGATCGGATTATGCATCTTCAACATTCGCAAAAATAATTATTCAACTGACTGCTTAACTGAGCATGGATTGTGGAGTAACTTGATAATGTAGTAGTTTGCACTGACCTCTCAGGCAAGTAACAACATAGACAGGTAGGCGTGGGTAGTGTGGTGATATCAGGGGGCCTAGGTGGTGTAACGGTTAGCACACTGGCCCGGAATACACAGAGATGTGGGTTCGAGTCCGCTCTAGGCGCAATATTTCCCATTTTCATCACCCCCATGACATTGGTTGCCGTGACAATGATCCTGTACAAGCTATGCGCTGTATGGTTGTTTAACCTACCCTGTGTATGTATGTGTTAGTGTATTGCCTGCCTGTATGTATGTAATTGTAAGCATTAAAAGACTTACAATTCCAGGGGGACAAGTGTAGTAGTCTGCACTGACCTCTCAGGCAAGTAACCACATAGAGAGGTAGGCATGGGTAGTGTGGTGATATCAGGTAGCCTAGGTGGAATAACGGTTAGCACACTGGCATGGGATGCAAAGAGATGGGGGTTCCAGTCCTGCTCTAGGGGCAATATTTCCCATTTTCATCACCACCACAACAGTATAAAGATTTGAAACAGCATATACGCTAAAACTGTGAATGTTGCAGTGGATGAGAACTTGGCATCTCTTCACTTTAGTTCTAACTGCAACCTCATAATAAACATGCGACTTCATTCTACCTAGCGGTCTCCCCAGTATTCAGGAAACAGCTGGTACGAAAGGGATGGAGGGAATCGGTAGAGCTGATAGGAAACTTAGTTTTATTTAACGACGCCTCTAGAGCACATTGATTTTTATCATCCGCTATTGGATGTCAAATTTACGGTCATTCAGACATATTTCTTTGGAGGAAACCTGCTGCCGCCACATAAGCTATTCTTTCCGATAAGCAGCAAGGGGTCTTTTATATGCACTTTCCCACATACCACAGCCTTTGAGGGACCAGTTGTAGACCATTGGTTGGAATGGAAAATAGCCCAAACTGCAAAGGTGTCCTCTGAGCAGGAGCGATAGGATGACCCACACCTTCACAGGTGGATACTCTACTGCCTGAGCTACGTCCTGCTCCCTCAAAGCTGGTAGGAAAGGGATGGCAGGAATTGGTAGGAAAGGGATGGCGGGAATCAGCAGAGCTGGTAGAAACTTACAGGACGCTGTGCAACTGACGCTACCAACAGATGGTGGGCTTACTGAAATAGGTCTTAACAAATGGTGAGCCCGCCATCCATTATGATAGGTAGCGAGACTCCCTGGTACCTACTATTGACAAATATAATACAAACCTGTCGCATTATATTTCTTCTTGCTGAGAGTCCCCTGGGCAAGCTTCCTTTTGTTCAGATACAGGTTGTATGGAAACTCTTCAGACTCTTGTGTCACTACAATCTTCCTTTTCTTCGTCAGTGTAGGCTCAACATTCTCAACAAGCTTCTTCTTTTTCGCTCGTTTCTTTTCTTTATTAGCATCTGAGTTGCTTTCGGCTTTAGTTGGCACGTCTGTGGATGGTGTCCCTAACACATTCCTAAAATTTCCAGAAATCAGATAAATTAGAATATGGTCATTATGTAGAAATGCATGAAGACAAGTTTTGGAATTAAATTTATAATTTATTGACATTATGAGATTACTGTAAAAAATATCAGTCTAATATAATAATACAATTAAATTGATAGTTTGTCATTAATATTATACAATGTCAGTATTGTTTGTTATAAGAATTACAGACAGACACAGTTTATTAACATTTCATGGTTCCTGGTTTGAACCAACTGAGCACCTCTAACAGTAACACTCAGCCAAGTAAAGAGGGGGGAAGGAGGGTGGGAAGACTTGCTGGAAGATGTGGACTGTACAAGTGCTTGAAGCAAACTGAGTTTAACGGGAGTGGTGACCGGCAAAATGTAGTAGGTTACTATAAATATAATTCTGAGTTAATATGAACACTTAGGGACATTGATTGATTGATTGGTGGTTTCTTTACGCCGTGTCGGCAGTATAGGCCATATTCATGGCGAGAATTGTTTGTTTTTTATTCAACCATCGCTTTTACAGAATGCAAAAGCACAGAATCAATTTTCCACCAGTACACTGTGGACCCCAAAAGCTCAGTTAGATAATTTGTGCCTAAAGGAAATAGAATTAAGATAAAGGGTTATTAATTGATCTAATTGGTTTAATGGACTATATGTGATGATATATACCAACTGCTGTTAAAAAGGCTAAAATGTTTCTTGTTTTACCCTTGTGAAAAGGTTGTGCATGTTACTTGCAGTGTAAAACTGTTGGCGCAGGGCCAAGAAATCGACACAACTTAATAAAAATGTCTTTGAGTAACTGGAGACTGACAGCCAACATATTCAGGGGGGAGGGTCCCCCTTGAACAGAAAAGCATGTGTAAGCCGCCAGTGGCCAATACGGCAGCGGCTAAGGACCACTTGGTCCCGCCGAACTCCTGTGTGGTTATGTGGTGGTTTTCTCACAGATGGTTCAATTTTTTGCAGTTTATTGATGTTTTCATCCCACTCCTGTTGCCATTTGGATTTGATGTGGGTAGCTATTAGTGGTTTCAGATCAGAGTGAGGGATCAGACACGACTCAACATCACAGTTCAGAGCCTTGTTCGCAGCCCGATCAGCTTGTTTGTTTCCTCGGATGCCGGCATGGCCACGCACCCAACACAGGTGGATGTCGTATCCATCTGTATCCATCATTTTATAAATGACCTTTGCCACCATAGGGTGGTCTATTTTTAGTCCATCAACAGCCTGGAGGCACGAGAACGAATCACTGTATACAACATAGTTAGTGTGGTTGGAAATCTCGACACACACCAACGCAACGTAGAGTGCTCGGGCTTCTGCAGTGAAAATCGAGCTTTGATCAGGCATGCAAACACCAATTTTTTCCCTTTGGTTTGTTTGTTGTTTTACATCCTAGCAACATCTAAGGTCATATCAGTACGGGTTTTTTTCCCTTTGGCAAACTGCCGCAGCAGCTACCCGGTTCTGGTCTTTGGAACCATCAGTGTATATGGAGAGGTGGTCGTCAAACTGGTTTTGAATCTCTGCATAGTCTTTGATATTCAAGCAGATGTGTCCTAGACTTTCTCAGTTGCACAAGTCGAAGGATAACCGACGGCTTCCTCAACGACAATGGGGGATGTTCTGGGACTTTGGCATCCTCCAACACATCCAAATCCATGCCTAGAGCCTTCAAATGAGGTTTCATTTGGAGCCTCAGGGGCCTGATACAATTCGGACTGGCCCCATACCTGGATTCATCACGTGTTTCGAATAGACAATTGTATGCAGGATTCAATGCATTGGTTTTTAACTTGACTATGTACTGCATGGCCAGTTTGATTCTCCTGTTGTTAAGTGATGGTTCGTTGGTTTCGACATAAAGGCTCTGAACCGGTGAGGCGCGAAAGGCCCAGACGCAGCCCCTGGTGGTGCACTCTGTCTAGCAGCCCAATATACGATTTCCTTGCAGAACCATATACTATGCTGCCGTAATCCAGTCGTGTCTGAACCAAGCTTCGGTAAACAGAGAGCAGAACATCTCTGTCCACTCCCCACTTCGAGCTGGACAGCACAGCAGAATATCTAGCGCCTTCAGGCATTGGGTTTTGAGGTACTTAATATGTGGCACGAAAGAATTTGTTTGTTTTGTTGTTGTTTTACGTCCTAGCAACATCTAAGGTCATATCAGGACGGGGCACGAAAGAAAGCTTTGTGTCGAAAATGAGGCCCACAAATTTGGTGTCCTCAACGACATGCATATTTAATGAGTTACATTACTTAGCAACCCAATGCAGATTCATTAAGGATCATTGGCTCGGTCTCTATGTTATGAATTACCCATATTACCAAGTACCGGTTTTAAATGTTTTAATGGAAAATTAATTCATGGTGAATCCATGCTGTGTGGCAGCAATTGTCATTCACGATGAAGAGCGAGTCCAATTTATTGTTCTTTTTTTTTCTTTCTAGAAATTAACATCGCAAGAATAGTTAAATTTATGCAAGGTGTGATCAGCAGTCCTCTAAAATGTGCTTGTGTTTTACATTTGTGAAAGTTTCGCATTCTATTTACATTTTGGGACACAAGGTCATAAAATCTACACAATCAAGGTCATAAAATCTACACAATCCTGCAAAATATGTCAGTGGGTGTTTGTTGTTTTATGTCCTAGCAACATCTAAGGTCGTATCAGGATGGGTACCGACTTGTGACAGAACGCACCCATGGTGGTTTTATAGTGCTGCCCCACTGGGAAATCAGGCCGCTTGCACCATGACCCGATATCCCACTCAGTCACATTATCCTGACACTGAGCTAACCAGGCCTTGCCCTATCCTAATGATGCCGAGCACCAGGCTAGGAAGCGACAAGTATCAATTTTTAAGTCATTGGTTTGACTTGACCAGGAACCAAATTCGTGAACTCCCGATCTTCCGCACGTGAGGCCTGTGCTCTACCGATTCGGCCACCACGCCCGGTCCCGACACCCAATACATTCAGTGCGTTGGTTCCCCCTTTAATAAGAAGGCATGAATTAGCTGAAAGTAGCCAATGCCGCATTGTGTATGGACCACTTGATCTAACCGACAGTTTGTATGACTTGTCTACAAATTGGATGTAATGTGCTGCAACTTGTTTGGATCATTGTTCCCTTCATGTTTAACAATTCGATGTGCACACAAAAATTAATTTAGGACGTTTTAAATTAAAATATTCATGTCTAACATTAACATTTTGAAGCACACACTAATATTAATTTTAACATATTTTCAGTTAAATCACTTCTAAACTTAACCCTTTAAAAGAAAAGTTATATCAAACGAAAGTAAATGAAAACGATCAACCAAATATATTTATCTAAAAAAATAATATGGCAGAAGCCATCGGATTATGCAGGTTTTAAATATTTTATGTAATGTACTTGAGAAATAAACTTACTCTTGTACTGTAGTTAGGTAGTTGGAGAAATCAGATTGGAGAATCGTCTTCAGTCCCGCCTCAGGCAGCTGATTTACCGCATGTTGGAATATGTTCTTCAAATTCTTCCTTTTTCCGACCCACTCACCTAATGTGTAAGATACCAATGGATATGGTTAATTTCCTAGTCCTATCTCAAAAATTGAATCAGAAATCCAGCGAAAATGTGAAAATTCTCATCGCCTCTCCCATGTCCGTAAATTACACAGCTTGTTTAACCACGGATCTTACAACAAACACAAAATTAGATCGGAGTTAGGGAAAAAACCACTTGATACATCCAATTCCAAAATTGAAAATGAAGACCAGGCTTTTGTACATTTCAGATTTCTTTCAGAAGACAAATCTTTGTAGAAAAGTCTAAATATATGCATACCGATTTAAAACTAAATTTGAATCGATTACCAGGAGGCACAGGCACTGGCTGATTTAACATGGAATATAAGATGGCCAGCTTGTGTCGCTAAATCTATAAGTTATAACGTGTGAAAAATCTAGGAATAAAAATTACGTAGTGTATACGCGTACGTGAGCGGTACGCATAGCCTGGCGGTTTAAACGTACGTGAGGATGCGCATGCATGTGTTATCAATAAACTATGCGCATGCATGTGTTATCAATAAACTATCTGCCGATTCCCAGCCAACTGAAAATACCATCATAGCCATGACATGGAGCAGTAGGCCTAATGGCATAATCAACACCCGTTTTGTGACACTTAATTTCACAAATATAGGCTATTTCCACACATCTAAAAGTATATTTGATATCAATCCACATAATTATATCTCAATTATAATTGGCTCTGTCTTCATCTCCTCCACGCCTGCGCCACCTAGCAGACCCAGGCGGGCGCCATGGAACGCCTCACGGCTCTCGTGGAGTCCATCGCCCTCGCCCCACCTCGAGCGCCGGCCCCCGCGCCTGCCTCCATCACGGACCGCCTTGCCGACCTCCTACAAGAACTCGCCGCCGGGGCCGATGGGTCGCTTGCATACTCGCCGACGGACGGCTACCGGATGGGTAGCTTGACCCAGTCGCCATTAACTCAGTGCGCATGGATGTGATCACCGCCCCCCGCGACTGCCTCTGGGGGCGCCAGAGCCCTTGCCACCCGCACCCCCCCCGCCGCCACACAACCCAGATCCACCCACGCCGATCCCCGCACACCCTATACCCGCGAGGCCTACGGGATACCCTGCCTCGTGCGACCTCGCCCCCGCTGGAGAGGCGCACGGGGAGCAGGGCACGAGGAGGAGGCACGCTTGCGCGTACTGCGCCAATGTACGCCGCATCTTAACGGTCCATAGTGAGGCCGTTTGCTTCACGAAGCGGACCCGGGACCGCGACTCAGCCGCCCCCACGATCACCTTGCCGGATTCACAAATATAGGCTATTTCCACACATCTAAAAGTATATTTGATATCAATCCACATAATTATATCTCAATTATTGGCTTTTGATATCAATCCACATAATTATATCTCAATTATAATTGGCTCTGTCTTCATCGCCTCCACGCCTGCGCCACCTAGCAGACCCAGGCGGGCGCCATGGAACGCCTCACGGCTCTCGTGGAGTCCATCGCCCTCGCCCCACCTCGGGCGCCAGCCCCCGCGCCTGCCTCCATCACGGACCGCCTTGCCGACCTCCTACAAGAACTCGCCGCCGGGGCCGATGGGTCGCTCGCATACTCGCCCGCACCTCCTCCCCGCCCCCGGCCCAGGACGTCCACCCCACCTACCAGCGCTACACGAGGCGCAGTCTCTACACCACCCAGCAGGCCGCCTCCGCGGCTCGCCTGCCGCCCACCCCGCCCCTGCGGCGGTCCGAGAGATCCTGCAGTCGGCCAAGGCGCAAAACACCGGACGCCGAAAAGGTATACCCTCTGGATACCTTTTCCCTCATGACCTCATCCAGAGAGGCACCGAGGGGGAAGGCCCTAAAGCGCGGCGAGGCTACCATGGAGGAATACAACCTCGCCCTACGCATGCTGGAGTCGCACCCCTCGGACTCCCTCGCCTTCCCCTTCCCGGACTCCTTCACCACAACATGACCGTCCTGAGAGACTGCGTCACCCATCCCTGGCCCACCGTACGGCGATATTCCGAGACCATATTCGCCTGGATCGCCGACGGACGGCTACCGGATGGGTAGCTTGACCCAGTCGCCATTAACTCAGTGTGCATGGATGTGATCACCGCCCCCGCGACTGCCTCTGGGGGCTCCAGAGCCCTTGCCACCCGCACCCCCCCCGCCGCCACACAACCCAGATCCACCCACGCCGATCCCCGCACACCCTATACCCGCGAGGCCTACGGGATACCCTGCCCCGCCTGGAATAGAGACCCCGCCTCGTGCGACCTCGCCCCCGCTGGAGAGGCGCACGGGGAGCAGGGCACGAGGAGGAGGCACGCTTGCGCGTACTGCGTCAATGTACGCCGCATCTTAACGTCCATAGCGAGGCCGTTTGCTTCACGAAGCGGACCCGGGACCGCGCCTCAGCCGCCCCCACGATCACCATGCCGGATTTTTAGTCCGGCGGCGGTGACGCGGCCCCACCCCCGCCCCCACCACCACAGCCAGGACCCACGCCGCCCCCCCCAGCCACCCTCCGACCCGGGCCCCCCGCCCGTCCCCCATGACACAACACCACGTGCACACGCCCGCCATCACCCTGGAAACCCAGAAACCCGACACCGCCTACCGGTAGTCCGCCACAGGGTCCCAGACCCTCAAAAACCAGTAACCCGGCACCCACAACCGGGGGTCCGCCGCAGGGTGCCCCGCCATGATAACACTCCTCCACCTACACCAGACGCCCCCCCTAACCGCCTCCACACACAACGCCGCAATGCCCGCGCCAACCGCCACCCTTTCATCTCCCCTCCCCCCGCACCCCTGCCGCCATCCCCCACCCCCCCCTGCCGCCAAGCCTCTCACATCTCCTGCCGGCCCAGATGGCACCTATCACACGTCCCCTGACATCACCGCCGCCACCCCCCTAGGCCGCCGCCCCACCTGCAGCCGGCCTCCGCCCTTCCCCCACCCTTCCCGAACCTCCTCCCCTGCCATATGGCCCCGCCACCCAACCTTCTCCCGCGCATACGACGCGCTCCGGGCCTCCCCAATTTTTTGGCCGACCGCATCCCCCTCCCCTCAGGCCTCCACATCCCCGCATGGCGAAGCCGCCTCCGGGAGTATCACGACTCGGAACTAGTCGACCTCCTGGAGTTCGGCTTCCCAGCAAACTACTCCTCCGACTCCCCCCTCGCCCCACTTATACCAACCACCGCGAACCGACCGGTTTCCAAACTCACCTCCGCGACTTCATCCGCGTCGAGCTCGCCCACAGCGCCCTGGCCGGCCCCTTCCTCGCCCCCCCTTCACACCCTGGTCTCAAGTCTCCCCAATGATGGTCGCCCCAAGTCCGACCCGGGCAAGAGGCGGGTCATCGTTGATCTATCCTACCCCCCCGGTGCAAGCGTTAATGCGGGGATACCTCGGCCGCCCCCACACCTACCGCCTCCCCTGTGTCGCCGACGTGGGCCGCCGCCTCATCAGAGAGGGCACCGGGGCATACACTTGGACGGCCGACATCTCCAGGGCCTACCACCAGCTTCGCGCCGACCCCCTCTCGTCGGCATTACCTTCAAGGGGGCGGTCTACGTCGACCTGGCCCTCCCCTTCGGATGCCGCTCCTCGGGCGCCGCCTGCATCAGGGTCACCTCAGCAGTCGCCTGGCTCCTCCGCCGCGAGGGTTACCATGCCCTCGTATATGTCGATGACTTCGTCGGCTGTGAGCTGACCTACCTGAGGGTCCGCCAGGCCTTTGACGGCTTCATCGCCCTCGTCGCCGCCCTGGGCCTGGAGGTCGCCTCAGGGAAGTGCAACCCTCGGCGGTGCGGGTCACCTGGCTGGGCTTCGCTATTGATAGTGAGGCCATGACAATCCGCATCGCCCCCGACAAGGTGGAGGAGCTCGTCGCCGACTGCGAGGCCCGAGTCGCCCGACCTACCCTCGGGCGCCAGCAGTTGCAAAGCATCCTCAGCAGACTTACCCACGTTTTCAGCGCATGCACACTCGGAACGGTGATCTCGTCTATTCCTACTAAAACCTAGAGAATGAGAAATGGACCAGCCAATGCTGGGGCTTGAACGCACAATCGACTAACAGTTACTTGTTTTGTTATACACTCACCAGGGCAGTCAGTAACTCCTGCAAAGGGGGCAAAACAACCGAGGGAGAGCGAGGGGTGGAAGAGGGAGAGAGAGGGAGAGGAAGAGAGGGAGGGGGAGAGGAGGGGAACCGGAGTGGGAGAGGGGGGGGGGAGAGGTAGAGAGAGAGGAGAGGATGGAGTTAGGAGATGAAAAGAGGGGTAGAGAGAGGGGGAGAGATGGGTAGAGAGATAAGGGAGGGGGGAGGAAGGAGGAGGAGAGGAAGAGTGGGGGAGGGTGGAGAGAAAGGATAAGTGTGGGTGAGGACAGAGCATTTGTTTGGGTTTATGTTCTAGCAACATCTAAGGTCATATCAGGATGGGTACCGACTTGTGACATTGTGCATTCAGGCTACTTAATAGTGTTGTCCCACTGGTAGACTATGCTGCCGGCACCATGACCCAATATCTCACTCAGTCACATTTTCCTGATACTGAGCAAACCAGTGGGCTTGTGAGTGGGTGGGTTTGTGAGTGGGTGGATCTGTAGGTGGATGGATCTGTGAGTGGGTGGATTTGTGAGTGGGTGGATTTGTGAGTGGGTGGATCTATTAGTGGGTGGATTTGTGAGTGGGTGGATTTATGAGCAGGTGGATCTGTGGGTGGGTTGATTTGTGAGTGGGTTGATCTGTGAGTGGGTGGGTCTGTGAGTTGGTGGATCTGTGAGTGGGTGGGTCTCAGTGCGTGGGTCTGTGAGTGGGTGGATCTGTGAGTGGGTGGATTTGTGAGTGGGTGGATTTGTGAGTGGGTGGGTGGATTTGTGAGTGGGTGGGTCTGTGAGTGCGTGGGTCTGTGAGTCGGCCGATTTGTGAGTGCGTGGAGCTGTGAGTGCGTGGAGCTGTGAGTGGGTGGATCTGTGGATGGGTTGATCTGTGAGTGGGTGGATTTGTGAGTGGGTGGATTTGTGAGTGGGTGGATCTGTGAGTGGGTGGATCTGTGAGTGGGTGGATCTGTGAGTGGGTGGATTTGTGAGTGTGTAGATCTGTGAGTGCATGGGTTTGTGAGAGGGTGGATCTGTTAGTAGGTGGATTTGTGAGTGGGTAGATCTGTGAGTTGGTAGATTTGTGACGAGAGGACAAGAACCTCATGCTTGATAACACGCGACACGGTTATGGGGCATCACATAATAACCACAAGACAAACCCCGCCCATCGTTCTCCCCAAGAAAAAAAAACACCCCAAAAAAAACCCACACAAAAGGTTGAGCCCCGTCACCACGGAGCTTCGTTGTTTACAACATAGCTGGCTGGTTTGCTTTTGCTCTCTGGGTGATTGCAATGTACTGTCTGTGTGTGTTTATGTATGTATGTATGTATGTATGTATGTATGTATGTATGTATGTATGTATGTATGTATGCATGTATGTATGTATGTATGTATGTATGTATGTATGTATGTATGTATGTACGTACGTACGTATGTATGTATGTATGTATGCATGCATGCATGTATGTATGTATGTATGTATGTATGTACATACGTATGTATGCATGTATGTATGTATGTGTGTATGTATATGTATGTGTATGCATGTGTATGCATGTGTATGTATGTGTATATATGTATGTGTGTATGTGTATATATATGTGTGTGTATGTTTGTGTATGTATCTATGTGCATTAGTATGTATGTGCATACATATGTAGCACGCATGTATGTATGAGGGAGTTCATGGCACGCCTCCTTGCGGCCCTGCGCAGCTGCTACGGCTTTGCCACCATCACCCTCGAGGACGACGCCCTCCGGGACCTGAGGTGGTTTGCGGCATATGGCCGAGCCTCCACCTTCTCCGCGCCCCCGGGACCCGGAGGATCGTCGTCGAGTGTGACTTATGCCTCACCGGCGGGGGAGCCTACTCCTCCCACTGCTACGCCCGAGGGTACTCCGAGGTGTGCCGGGCTCATTTCCCCACCATCCACGAGATGGAGGCGGTCAACCTCGTGGTGGCCCTCCACGCCCTCCCCCCGGCTGACGTCGCGGGGGCCAACGTTGTCATCAACACCGACAACATGGCCTCCGCCACCTCCCTCGACTCGGGGCGGGCCCGTGACCCCACCCTCAGGACCTGCGCCAGGGAGCTCTGGCTCCTCGCCGCCGAGGGTTGCTTTCACCTCACCATCCTTCACAAGCCCGGTGCCGACCTCGTCCTCGCCGATGCCCTCAGCCGCGCCCATCTCTCCGGAAGATGGGCGGGCATTGCCCGAGACGAGGTCGCCCGCCTCGGGCTAACTTACACACAGCCTGACCACGACGACTTCCCTTACCATCCCATCCACCTGGCGGAACCGCCGCCGGCAGGCGCTGGGCTACGTGGAATTCACCTCGGGCCACCGCTATTATCCCCTCGCCCCGACGCCCTTCGACGTCGCTGCATTATGCATACACCGCCTCGCTCTATGCTCGCCTTCACCTCGCGCGAGACCTCGCCCGTGGGGGCGAGCGGGCGACCGCCCACGTCGCCCGCCCTGCCCCCCATTGACTCCATCCTGCCTCGCGGCCGTTGCCGCCCACCTCGCCAGCGCCGGGCTCTCGGGTGTCATCCCTCGGGCCGCCCTCCTCCTCGGGTACTACGGGATGCTCCGACAATCCAGCCTCCTCTCCTCGGGCCCCGAGGTCTGGGGCGGCCCGCACACCATCACCCAGGCCGATGTCGCGCCCGCCCCCGGGGACCTCCGAGTGACCCTCCGGACATCGAAGACGATCTCCCTTCCCTCGGGGGCGGTCGCCCTCTTCATCACCGCCTCGCCAGGCCGAGCATTATGCCCTGTTGCCGCCTGGGCGGCCTCTATGGCCCTCGTCCCCGCCGCCGATGTTGACCCGCCGTCGATGTTGATCCTGCCCTCTGGCCGCCCACTCGACCCAAGGACCCTGACTTCCATCCTCCAAGGATCCCTAAAGGCCCTCGGGGTGCCCGCCCCGGACGGTTACACCCTCCATGGCCTCCGCCGGGGCGCGGCCCAGGCTTGACAGAGGGCGGGAGTCCCCCTCGCTGACATAATGACCCAGGGGACCTGTACCTCGGATGCAGTCCACGCCTTGCCGCCCCTCGAGCCCTCGCCTCCGTATTGGTGGAGGGCTCTTCGGGGCGCCTCCCTCCCCATGACAATTGACACTCGCTCCCGAACTCTACCCATTGACTCTGTACATTCATTACTTATCCATTCATTATATTGCCTCTACCTACTATACCTTAAGATATTATATCCCTATTCACTCTTATATTATATCCATTGATTGACTTATATTGACTCTCACACTTTATATTATCTCATATGCACTCCTCTGTTGAATAAAGTGTGGTTATTCCAACTCCTGCCTTCCTCTCCTCCTTCGCCACGTATCGGTCGTAATGCTTGCATTGCGTGTGATTCGTGGCGGGGGGAGGAGGACCCCCCCTCCCTCTCGCCCTCCTTCCCTAACCGTTGCGCTATTACATAACCCCCCTCTTTCTCTCTCCCGGCCTTTATAACCGGCCGCTTCCATGCTACTAAGCCACTCGCCTCCCTGCCTGATCGCACCATTTTCCTCCACCCACTACCCTACTATAAACATCTCTATCCTCAGGTGGGGGGGCTCTTCGGGGCGCCTCCCTCCCCATGACAATTGATACTCGTTCCCGAACTCTACCCATTGACTCTGTACATATAGATCTCTTATTACTTATCCATTCATTATATTGCCTCTACCTACTATACCTTAAGATATTATATCCCTATTCACTCTTATATTATATCCATTGATTGACTTATATTGACTCTCACACTTTATATTATCTCATATGCACTCCTCTGTTGAATAAAGGGTGGTTATTCCAACTCCTGCCTTCCTCTCCTCCTTTGTCAATGACTTAATTGTTCAATAAAATAATAATCAGTCAATTTTTCCAAAAAATAATGATTACGTTTGCAGGAATGAAAGTGGTCTCCGGGGAAAAAAAGCGGAAATGCTGATATTGTCCCATAGGTTTAGCAGTCAGGGAATAGCGGAAAAATTTCCAGAAGTTGGGTTTCATATATATTGGTATACGCTGATAGTGCTGCACCGTTTGGAGCATTTATTAGTAGTATACGCTGATAGTGCTGCGGTGTCTGCACCACATAGTAGTATACGCTGATGGTGCTGCGGGATTGAAAAATCCCGGAAATCCGCGATCTTTCATGCCTACGTTTGGGGGAAATCTTGCAAATGAAGGTGGTCATGTTTGACAGGCCCCTAAATACACGTACGGCTCACATACGCGTAGCCATAAGATGCATGCACAGTCAGTGCCATACGTTTAGACCGCCAGGCTACGCATACAACACTCACGTGCGCATAGACCCTCACCGCCCACTGCCTATTAATTAAGTATTTATTGTGCCTCCAATCACCTTTTTGAATTCTTGATGTGTAGGATAGAAATTAAGCAAGTTGTAATATTTTTGAAGTTGACCATAATTTTCAACATCAAAATTCTTCTTGAAGGAAACAAGTATAAACTTGTTTAAACTTCAATATATATTTATGTACATATTCATCATGATTTGTGACCAGATAGGATGGCCGAATGGGTAAGAGCATCCGTCTCCTGTGTTGGTAGATTGTGTGATCGAACCCTGGTCGAGTCAAACCAATGACTTAAAAATTTATACTTGTCGCTTCATAGCCAGGCACTCGGCAAGGACTGGTCTGCTCAGTGTCAGGATAATGTGAATGAGTGGGATATCAGGTCATGGGGCTGGTGGCCTGGTCTCCCAGTGGGACACCACTATTAAGTTGTCATGAGTGCGCACTGTCACAAGTCAGTACCCGTCCTGATACGACCTTAGATGTTACTAGGACGTAAAACAAACAAAACATGATTAGTGGCAAAGTTTGGTGAATATCTATGGAAGGACAGTATTAATTTTTAGCCGGAGAAAAAACCTACGCGGAAAGTTCTATTTACTGTGACTCATGATGAAGCACAGGTCTGAGGTTGGGAAGACGAGCATAATTTTCAACATCAAAATTCTTCCTGTACGATACAAGAAAAAACTTTACAAACTTTATAGTCTTAAAATAGACATTAAATGATGTTTAATATATATATGAAGTAGACCACGATGTCCACAGTTCCATGGTCTTTCACTCGTCCACGCACACACAGAAGAACCCCAAGATTTAGAGACAGTACACTTCCACTGGTTTATTACCAAACCTATCTGCTCTCCGCGTGCCAACAGTCAAGTGACCAGTTCCTTAACTCGCTAGGTCCCATGTCGCCTCTATAGGTGGGTGGGGTGGGTGCTAGCCACAAGCAGTAGAGGGCAGCCCAGACGGGGCCCTGCCTGGTGGCTAGCATTCCACCACCTAGCGCAGTTCAATGTAACTGTGTAGGCATGCAGCAGAGTGTCTGCCACCACCGTGTGGCTCATGTACAGACTATGGGTCATTCTCATAAACTGTGTACCACTTGAGGTAGTCTACTTGAAATGCATATTTCAAAGAAACCCATTATTGGAGTGTCAACATTTAGATTTCATCATTTATCCCAATAATGTGGGAGATATTTTAGATCAAAAGTAAATGTTAATATTGTGTATTATGTATCTTATTGGGATGGATGTAGCTAAATAAATAGAAAATTACATCATTAATTTGTGACATTGTCAACAGCATTGAAAATAAAGTGTCACAAACTTAATGAAAACCTCTGAACAGCACATTTCACTTCAATGCGCGAAAAGGAAGAAGGGAAGGCGGGGGTGGGAAAAAAAGGCGTTTTATTAACGCCTCAACAGAGGAACAGATACACATGCAAGGAACAGAGGAACAGATACACATGCAAGGAACAAGGAAAGGGCTCATGAGGAGCAAAGAAACAGGCTCGTGAGGAGCAATACAGTGATGGGCTCATGAGGAGCAGAGGTAATGCAGGAGGGGCTCATGAGGAGCAAAGTCAGAGTTCTGGTAGAGGGGGTGCCGAGGAGCCCTCCGCCGCAGAGGGAAGAGGGTAGAGGAGGCAGTGAGGTCTGGAAGGCGGCAGGAGGGTGAGTGCCTAAGGGAGGCCGGCGGGCGGCCTTATAAGGGAAGGGGGGGGGGGGCGGCGGGCGACAGCAGGTGAGTTGTGAAAGCTGCCGGCCCGGGGGAGGGCGAGTGAAGGTGAGGAGCGGGCGTCGGGTGAGGCGCGAATGCTGCGCGACAGGCGGGGGCGGGGGGAGGGAGGCGGCGCGGCGGGTTCTGGCGAGGTGTGAGCGCAGCGCGACAGCCCGGGGCGGGGGGAGGGTCTCTTCCTCTCCTCGCATCAAACGTAATGCTTCGCATTACGACCGATGCGCGAAAAGGAAGAAGGGAAGGCGGGGGTGGGAAAAAAGGCGTTTTATTAACGCCTCAACAGAGGAACAGATACACATGCAAGGAACAGAGGAACAGATACACATGCAAGGAACAAGGAAAGGGCTCATGAGGAGCAAAGAAACAGGCTCGTGAGGAGCAATACAGTGATGGGCTCATGAGGAGCAGAGGTAATGCAGGAGGGGCTCATGAGGAGCAAAGTCAGAGTTCTGGTAGAGGGGGTGCCGAGGAGCCCTCCGCCAAAAATAAGGAGAGGGCTCGAGGCGCGCCCGAGGCGGGGCGCGGGCGCGGGGCCCGGGGAGGCAAGCCTGGGGGAGAAGGTCCGGGGCCTAGGTGGAGGGGGAGCGGGCGGCCAAAAAAGGGAGGCCCGCTCCTGAGGCGTGGGGGGAGGAGGTCCGGCGAGGGTCGAGCAGGGGGGCAGCGAACTCCTCAGGGCTGGGCGGGTGGGGGGTCGGGGTCGGGTCGGGAGGGTTCATGAAGGCGGTGTCGTGAGCGTCGGTGGCTGGGCTGTCCGGGGAGGGTCCCTCGTGGGGCTGGGCCGTGTCGCCCGAGGTGTGAGGTGCGAGGTGGTGGGCCCCGGCTTCGTCTGGGCGGCGTTTCGATTGGTGGTCGCTG
The DNA here is from genome assembly GCA_030323885.1 of Branchipolynoe longqiensis. Taxonomy (NCBI): domain Eukaryota; kingdom Metazoa; phylum Annelida; class Polychaeta; order Phyllodocida; family Polynoidae; genus Branchipolynoe; species Branchipolynoe longqiensis. Next base: position 39,636,668 of record CM059195.1, read on the forward strand.
GGAGGTTGTCGGTGGAAGTCGCGGGGCTGTCGGCAGTGGTGAGGGTGAGGCGCCGGGAGGGGCCCCCCGGGCCGGCCGGGGGGGGGGGGGCGGCGGCGGATCAAAAATCCGCCGAGGCGGCCGGGGTCTGGCGCTCACGGGCTTGCTTGGTGAGGCATTCGGCCTCGCAGTGCCTGGTCAGTAAGCGCCGGACATTGGCGCAGTAGGCGCAGATGTGCCGGCGCCTGTCTCCCACCTCGCCGTGGGCCTCCCCGATGTGGGCCCGATCGCACGAGGCGGTGATCGCGGTTCCAAGCGGGGCAGGGGTGCCCCGTGAGTGTGCCTATCGTAGGCGGTGCGGGCGTCGGCTTGGGGCCGGGGCGGGTGTGTGCCTCGGGCCCATTCGCCTCGGGGCAAGTCCTCGCCTCGGGAGACTGGTGTTGCCGGAGGGGTGGGCGTGGTGATGGAGTCCATCCTCAGGGTGTTGAGGGCGACAGGGTCGTGCCATCCGTGGGGGTGCCTCCCGTCCGCTATCCAGGTGAAGATGGCCTCAGAGTAGCGGCGGACGGTAGGCCACGGATGCACGAGGATATCCCTCATCACGGTGAGGTGGTGGTGGCGTAGGCCCTGGAGGGAGTGCTCGGGGAAGGCTGGATGTCCGGCGAGGGTGAGGAGGGCGAGGTTGTATTCATCGCGGGTGGCCTCCCCTCTCTTGACCGGCTTCCGCTCAGGGCCCCTCTCGATGAGGTCCGAGGGGAAAATGTATCCCGAGGGGATGCCTTGGCGCCTGCCGGCGCGCTGCGCCTCGGCGGAGGCGAGGATGTCTCGGACGGCGTCGGCCGCGGATGCTGGGGTGTAGTCCTCGGCGACGTCCTGGAGGTAGGCCGGGGGAGGCGCGGGGCCGCCTCGGGCGGCGAGGCGGTCGTACTGCTGGTAGTGGGGGTGGGCTGCCCCGGGCAGAGTCGCTTGAGGTGGCGGCGGGGGCCGGGCCCCTGCGGCGGTGTGCGCCCGAGGTGCTGGGGCGGGCGGCGTGCTGTATCCTGCCTGCGTGTGCTCTGGCGCTCCTCGGGCTCCCGCCGACTCGAAGGCGTCCATGCGCGTAGTGAGGCGCTGCAGTGCTTGGAAGATGATGGCTGTGTCGGCGCCCGAGGTGGCCGAGGGGGAGGCCAGGGCCAGTGATGTTGAGGCGTCGCCGGGAGAGCCCCGGCGTGGCCCGGGCGGTGAGCCTGGTGCTCTTGCGGCCTCTTCCCTTTCCGCGTCCGGGCATGGTGCAGGAGCCTGAGGCGGGGCAGCGGTCCGAGGTGGAGTGTCAGGAGAGGAGAAAGGCGGTGAGGTCTGGAAGGCGGCAGGGAGGGTGAGTGCCTAAGGGAAGCGGCGGGCGGCCTTATAAGGGAAGGGGGGGGGGGGGGGGGGGGGGGGGGGGGGGGTGAAGGTGAGGAGCGGGCGTGGCGTCGGGTTGAGGCGCGGAATGCTGCGCGACAGGGGGGGGCGGGGGGAGGAGGGCGGCGCGGCGGGGTCTGGCGAGGTGTGAGCGCAGCGCGACAGCCTGGGGCGGGGGAGGGTCTCTTCCTCTCCTCGCGTCAAACGTCATGCTTCGCATGACGACCAATGGTCATATACAATGTCTTCATTAAGTTGAAGACATTTATTTATAATTTTTGTTAATAAAAATGATGGGAATCATTAACATTGTAACATTTCGTTTCCACTTGCAAGTACTATGAAACTCTGCACCAAACACTGAGAACAGATACAGTACAGGAACTATTTTCACCATTTGACACCATATGCATGGACCCAGTTATGGCATAGTAAAAGATAAATCCTGAAATTGCCCATGAACATTGAAATTTGAGACAAACATTTGTGTAAAATTGTTGATTCCACTTGGACTGTTACATTGTTAATATTGTTCTGCTTTTCTCTTTAATCATCACAAATAACACAAAACCATAGCAATGAGGTTTCAAATTATAAAGCAAGTGAAATGTCCTAAAAATTGATTTTGGAGTTAGATTGGTTTCCATGCTATACTGCTATTTATTGGGTTTGAGCATCATTTGACCTACTTAAAAATGTCAAAATATGTTTATTTTCAATTATTCAGATGCAAAAGGGCATGCCACATTGAGGAAACTTGTACATAGGACTTTGACAGCATTTTGATTTTGTGGTACTGATGTCACAGTATTGGTACACAACTGAGAATGGCCCATATTAGATAACGGTTTCACTCGGTACTCGCAGTATAAGGGTGAATACCATCCTTATATAAAAACGGTCGAAAAATCGCGCTAATGAAATGAGTCTTTATGAGAGCCTAATTTCACAATCTAAGAAGCAACATTTATTCTTTGTATATGTCTTCATATTTCCCTGCTACCTTTGAGTTGAAAAATATAATAAAACATCCGGTTTAATAAGATTTAAAAGTGAAATCGACGGTGTTCTATGGCTGCCATCTTGCCTTTTTGCATTCTCTCCCATTTCACCAACTCTGTGCCTATATATGTAGCCATTTGTGCCTATATATATATATAGCCATTTGATCCTGGAACCACAGTTTCCTAGTTCATGTCCCACACTAAAGCTATTTTCGCCCGTACTTACACTAGATTGTCGTTCAACGGTGTACTACAAGAATCTTTTATCTAGTCCCATATATGCACATATCTACAAAGTTTCGTGAAATTCTATTGTCGGACAATATAATTGACTAAATTAGACAATCTTGGTCAAACATTCTACTGTTGTCCATTATAAAACATGACCCAAAAACTGGTCATATTTGGCAGCTTAAAAAGGTCATAACATAGGCCTAATATTGTTGATCACATAGGGCGTATTCGATTAATCAACTCGGGTGACCCAAGCTAGGTAGCCCACAATATGCTGGGGGCGCCACTATCGCCTGACCAATAAACTTGTACGTTTTGCGACCTCATCTTAGGCATAGTAGAGTCAGGAAAAGGCACCCGCCCCGAGACTCACGCGCAGTACCCTTATTGTTACATCCGTTTTTGAAGGCTGTAAGACTGCCAGGGATGGCCATGTTAATTATTAGAATGTGAATTTTTAGGATTTATTCTTCCTAAAAATGGTCATGCAATGACTACAACTGGAACCACAAGTCTAGAATCTGGGTAGGTGCTAAGCGGTTTTGTATAATGGTTGCCATGGAAACCCAAATTTGTTCTGTGATTCGGTTTCATTAATAAAATAGTGTGGAAATATATTATTTGTATTGTCCTTTCCTTAAGCTTTCCAATGACACAAAGTTTTTGAAAATCGGTTAAGAATTGAGAAAGTTGTGGCATTCAATTGTGGGAAATCCTTGGCTTGAGATGGGTCACAGAATTCAACAGGTTTTCCATTGAAACAATGGAACAAAATTACCCATAAAAAACGCTTTATAAACTTCCTTGATAATTGTCACAGTATGATGATTTAGGTATCATTAGAAAGGACTTTACAATACCGTTGCAATGATGTATTTTATGTTGGAATCTGTTAACTTTGAAATTTGTTGTCACATACCTACTCGGGTTGAATAAACGAATACGCTTCTCCACGTGGAGAAAATGGTGGCTTAATGAGTTCATCCAAAACTTTTTTCTTTTAAAAAAAATAACCGATATAAGTTATAACTACAGCAAAATAGGATTTAAAGTATTTTATGTTTTGCATAGTTTTGTTATATTTCCATTTAATTAATTTGGATTATTACCACAAAATATGTAGGACTGGTACGGGTAGCTGTTATCCTACAGGTCACAGGATGGTACCAGCGCAAATGTGACATCCGTCTCGGAGGCGCCTCGGCGACGGGCATGACGTCACGCCAGTCTGAACGACAAAAGCAGTTGGTCGCCTCGAAAATGGCCACCCCCTCGAAAATGGCCACCCCCATAGGCAGTGGCCATTTGCAATGGACAAGCTGCGCTGTAATTGGCTGAAAGCACTGAATACGGGCGGCCATTTTCGAGGCGCTTTACATCTCCAGTCTGAAAAGAGAGGCGTCTCCGAGACATCGCCGAGACGCACTCTGAACGGTATTAGGCCCAAAAGCATCGCCGAGACATCTCCACGGTGCCTCCGAGACGGACCCTGAATGCGGCCCATCATTCCTAGACCTAGCTACCCTGAGCTTAGATAAAAGATTCACCCCGTACTGTAAGTACGGGGTGAATCTTTTATCTACCAAGAGCCAAGACGTGGGTTACTGGGGGGTCGGGTCTTTTTGCACAGGCCACTTCACTTGTTTTTGTCGACTCCAGTCTCCACTCACGGTGCTCGATTTGAAATTCTAATAACTCGGGTGACCACAGTCTAGGTATGTGTGAATACCGCCGATCGCCGCTAGCTCCAAACCGCTGCGCAGAGCTGCTTTGCAGTAGGCATTACCATTTAGGTCGCCAAAAGGAGAGTTTTCTAGCTACAATTTAACTCTTGGTTTCATGACATACAGTACATATTTATCTACATCCTCATTGTTTAATTGTTTCAATTGGACCAGTATTAGTTTCAAAAGTTGATGGTTGAATTTCAAGTTTTCCTTTTTCCACAAAATCTTCATCAAATCACTCAAAGTTGGTTAAAATGTCCCATCAAACTATGCACATATTGTTCCTTTATTAGTTCTCTACATGTTGTGAAATTTTAAGGATGTTTGATAGAGGGCCAAGAGAGTTATTTAATCCGCAGCACTTGCTTACAATCATAACAACTTGATGGTTGAATTTCAAGTTTTACTTTTCTTCATCAAATCACTCAAAGTTGATTAAAATGTCCAATCAAAATATGCACATATTGTTCCTTTATTAGTTGTCTACATGTTGTAAAATTTTAAGGATGTTTGATAGAGGGCCAAGAGAGTTATTTAATCCGCAGCACTTGCTTACAATCATAACAGTGACCACTACAAACTGGCAGTTGGCATTCATGCCTCAGCCTTTGGGTGCCAACTTTTGGCTGGTTTACTATAGAACAAAGGGCCCATAATTAGGCATATTTTTCAACTTCAAAGTGATGTAACTTTCTTGATATTTACATTAGAAAAATTATATGACTACCACGTTTAAGGTCTCTTCAAGCTCTTTCCATTGGAATAGGTTCCATTGAGATAAAATGCTTTTAAAATAAATACTCACATAGCTAGATCATCATGATCCTAGCTACAGAGTCGCGTTAATCGAATACGTCCATACACTTCGTCTTCGATAACAATGTATTTGGTACCATGGCATGTTAATATTCAATTTTAAAATCTTTTCATTATCATGTCAACACAACTGGAATTGGGTAACTTCACACATACCTAGGTCCTAACGCCGCTTCAACACTTGACACTTGAATTGGGCTTTGGCCATGGCCGTGCCTTTGGAGTTTGGTGGGTCTTACTTAGGTCTTAGCGAGCCTAGATAGATTACATTTCCTTTAAACAGTGACACTGTGCATAACTTTAGTCATGTAATGTGGATTTAACTATATGCGTATTGGAATATTTATTTCGAGTCATTTCCTCACCTTCCTTCAGACGTTTAACAAATACACGAGTGAATTTAGTAGCCTTTTTGGCCAGTCTATCGTCCGATGGCGCCATGCTGGAAGTGGACGTCATGCTCCTTCACACTCTCTCAATTTGACAACTCGACACTCAAAGGACCATGCCTCACGTTCCCTGTAGTTCCAGCCTTACTTCACGAGTCCCCTGGCGTACAATTGTGAAATAATTAGTTCCCGTACTTTCGATTAGATGGCACCACCATAGCCTTCAAATAAATTCTGTTTAGGCGATGCAACTGTTTTGTAAAGCAGTCGACAAATTTGTCCTGACAATTGTTTATAATATGAGAACTGTAATTCATTGGACCACTCTCTAAATTGAATAAGGGTATTATTAAGAGTAGTTCAATGTTTTGCCTAGATAGAATATTCACCTAGGGCAATTTATCTATAAATAAACGCTCTGGCTATTCTGCTCTGCGAATTATAGCCACCAATGCTTTAATTTGCAGAGCTGCAAATAACCAATCAGCCATGGCGGGAGCGGCCCTATGACACTGACACTTCTGTCTCGTGTGACTCAGGCTGTCACTTTTTTCTAGGTCAGACTCCTAATCTGAGGGTCGGCGGTTCGATTCCCCGTGCCCCCAGCTCTGCCAATTTGGATTTCCACCGCTGTGTATAACCTAAGCCGTGTTTACACGGGCGAGTTAAAACGGCTCAAATAATACGCCTTGGCTAGTTCGCCTCACATTCGCCATGTAAATGCGACTCTGAGGCGGATTAGGGCTGATTCGATTCATATGATTCACTTTATGTAAACCACCTCGCGAGGTAGTTTATATGAAGCGAACTAGCTTAAGCACGTAACACGCATGCGCAGTCGAGACCTTAGTTTGTTGACTTCCCGGTCAATCAAAAGCACATATTATATCATTTGGTTTATGAACCGGCTAGAGGTGCACAGATATTTTTTTCATCATTTATTTTTAGGGTTTCACTACCCAGCAGAAGTTTTGACCGTTCCAAAACAATACGATTCAATCAATACATATCTAGGTCGAACCCACACTCTCTCGTGGTGACGTCGACGAACCCAAAGTGGTGCTGGTTAGTCTGGACTTGCTCATGCGCAGATATCGATTTCCGCCTTAAACCGCTCCGTGTGTAAACACGCCACTACTTCGCTTCATATAAATCGCTTTGTCTAATTCGCTTTACAATTGCCCGTGTAAACACGGCTTTACAGCATCATCAAAGGCCGGTTGCTCTCATACCATGTCTATGTGGTGTGGGAGGTTAAAAATCCCTTGGGTCAGTAAAAGTGTAGGCTCGGGCTTTCTATCAACCAGCAGTGGAATGAGGAAGACCAGTTGTCTATGACTGAAATTTCCCCTGCTTAAACAACTAATGGACCAAAAAAACCACAGTATCTGTGACGCTCATTTGACTGGTTTGTCATATTTATATTTACATGATGATTTAGTTTTTCTTGTGAATCTTTTAACTAATAATTGTCAATAAAAACTTATTTATCACTGATAGTGCAAATACACTTAAAAGACAGTTATTCAATATGACTTTGGGACTTTTCATTGATAAATTAGGTTGTTTATTTACTATTTTTCTGAGGTGAAATTTCAGTCACAGACGACTGGTCTTCCTCAGCCCACTGCTCCTTGCCCTGTCCTAGTAATGCCGAGCATCTGTCTAGGCAGCAACAAGTATAAATTTTTAAGTCATTGGTTTGACCCGACCAGGATTCGATCCCATGATCTACCAACACGGGAGACGGACGCTCTAACTCATTCGGCCATCCCATCCGGTTACTCATTCGGCCATCCCGATTCTGCCAATAGATTAGGCTAACTGTGAGATAATTAGCATGTGCCTGATACATAGACCGAAACTGTAATAACTTTTTTCTGCTATGCCTATGAAGTTCATCAATAGCAGCTATGCGAATAGCCTCGCCATAAATAAAAGATTCACGACTACCTAGGAGAGTAGGGGTGAAAAACAATTACCATCTATATTGGTGTACGGTTGAGAAATTGGTAGGGAATGCTGGGCTCAGGCCACAGCCACAGCCACAGCCACAGCCACAGAAAGATAAAAGCTCTTGATTCAACTTTCATAAATTTGTCATTCCAAAATAGCAGGTTATGATAAGCAAGTATAGAGGGAGTGCATGTGACGTTATCACTCAGCGGCCAGCCATCTTGGATTACGAGCACCTTCCCTAGCCATGTTGTGAATGCATGCAGATGCAGTAAAACAGAGTTTTCTTGTGTGCTGGGCAGTTTACATCCAATGTGTTTATTTACAGCACTTTAGCAACAACTTCTGAAGCCAAACTGCTCAAATAAACCAACAAATCAGTAAATAAGCACAGTGAAGGCAGTTGCAAGCCTTCTGTATGTAATCCAATATGGCCACCGGAAGTTGTCTTGTGACGTCATTACATCCCTTCAATTGAGTATGGGAACAATATATTTGGCATGCTAATGGACGTTTTAGCAGCCTTGTGAGCAGCACTTGGACTTTGCAAGCAGCTTTTAATGTATGTACAACCGTATTGCGACTGACAGCATGATCATGATGACCAAGCCAAGGCCAAGGGCCAAGGCTCAGGCTGCCGGAGTAACTGCCGTAACACTAAAGAGTAAAGTCTAAACCAGTGGCAGTGTGGACAATGCAGGGCTGCGGGAGTAATTATGTCTTGCCAGTCTAAACACATTGCATTGTGAACACTATAAATATATATATCCGCAGCTCAGTTGCGTCAAATAACCTAAAAATAGGTCAATTAATAACACGTGAAATAACAATGCTGAGCATTGTCTGTCTACGGTCACTGCTCAGCCTCGGACTGGAATGTCACATTCGTCGTCTAATAAAATAGGGTTCTTAGATCCAGAAACGCATGTCGTGTGATACAAAGGACGACGAGCATAACTTAGAAATGAATGCTTCATTATGTTCACCAAATATCTACGTACAGGCATTTGTGTGTTAAACACCAACTCGTTCAAATGCCCACGGTATTTTAAACCACACTTTATGGTTTTATTGTCGAGTACATATTTTATATGCTCTCTCAGTTCGATAACGCAGCGCCAAGAAAATGAGTATTGTATAGTGCCATGAGACACATAATACTTGTGCTGATTGGACAGTTCTCGCCATAGGCCAATGATATGAAGCTCAAGATAAACCAATGACTGTGCTTGTTACAATTTAACTATGGATTCAATTTACGCTATTTACAATTAGTTTTGCATTACACAAACTGAAGGTATTATATGGATTAAGCACAAATAATCGTTCGCAATGCCACTTTCTAATAAAAGCCATAATTAGGATCACAATAGAAACTAATAACAAGATAATATTTCAGCTTTGATTCTAAACTAAATTGTAATATCAGCACCAAAACTACGTGTTTTGCATTGTGGGTAATCAGGGTAGTTTGGTTTGTCTAGTTGTCGTTTATCTGCGATGAAAGTCTTAAATATATTTGTGGTTTATGTGAACGGAATGCCTCCTTACCACCTCAATGCCAACTACGATAGTTGATAACACACTACTGTTCACATTGGTGCACATTTGAGGATAGCGGCGTCTGTGATTCACCATGGATCCCTACTGGAAGTTTGATGCCCCAAGTGAGCCTCTCCAGTCATGCCGACTTTCAGTGTTCTTTTCAATGCCTTTATAACAGCGAGTTAACTTTGCTGCCGGTTTATTGAGATTGTCGTGCATTTGGTGTGTTTATTCTAATGCATTCTGAATTTTCTTACACACAGACACGGGCTACAACGGAATGAAGAGACCACACGGTGAAGGAAGTGCTGACAAGAAGGCCAAGAGGAATTATAAACTAATATCTGATCCTGCTCTAAAAGGGGGACATGAGAAACTCTACCGATTTGATGGAGACTTGCCTGAGGTATGGGCTCGCGCCTGTCATCAGAGGGATTAGACCGGCTAGACTCTGGATTCTTGGTGACACACCCACTTCCAATGTGGAGGATGCATTTTCCCAATGCAAGCATTGGGTAAATGCTACCCTAATCTAGTCAAATTAGTTCGACCATATAACATTAACAACACTGTAGCCTTTGTCTGGAAACAGACAATTTATTAATCATTAACTTAATGAAAGAGTATCATATGCGGTTTGACATATGCGGCTGTCACTTATGAAGTTAAAATCTACGACCAGGTTATGATAGCTTTATCGTACCATGTGTACTGGGCCATGACCTATATGCCCTGTGAATTAACCAGGAAGGCATAGGACGAGAGGTATTCAGAGTAACCTACTACTGTGTATGTTTTAATGTAATCCTACACTACAGGTGGCTCACAGTTTTAGGATGAATTGCCCACATATCTACATTATCGTTCATAGTATATCGACTACAGGTGTGTAGGCATTACATACACTCTACCTCGACTGAGAGGAATGTGGATTCAATGCTGCAGAGGTCATTCATTACATGGTGAAATCAGGATTTTACTATGTAAGTTTTAATACTCAGAGACGTCTATCTGTACATACCTTTTTTTCTTTTTTTTTTAAACAAAAATTCCATGAGGCATTTAAAGAGGATTAGGTATCGCTTAAGGAGGATGAGGTATCCTCAATAAGAACAGTTCATTTGCACACCGCATTTAAGCGGGCTCTGTTACAGGGCTGGTACGTTGTTTTGATAGGTGAAATGCTGTGTTATATATAGTTCACAAGGACATGGTCGATTGCAGTGCCAAGTGACATTATTTATATTAAGGTATAAAACTGCAAGAACAATTTTGTTTGTCTTTGTAGGATCCGACACCCGTCATGATCAGAGACCCACGGTCCCGACTCAGACGATACCTCAAAAGAGAACAGGTCAATTTACCGGTTCCAAAATTTACGGTAAGAAATGTTTGTAGCATGGTCCTGGTGGTTAAAGGACAATTGCATATAAAATCTTCACAATATTTCCACATCAACCTGCTGGCAATATCTTCTGTGCATCTAAAGTGGAAATGTAGTAATCATAATTTATAGCTAAGACTACTAAGAGGATATATACAACTTTCAAGCTAATTTAATGCCGTAAATATCTTTAGAATTTAATTTAATTTCTTAATGTGGAAGAAACCTTTTATAAATTGATGATAATATATTTTGTTAATAAATAGAAAAATAAAAACCCAATGAGAATAACAAAATGTTACAATTTTTCCCTATCAACCTGCTGGCAATATTTTCTGTTCAGCCTTATATCTAAAGCCTAGGTCACACCTACCCGGATACGGGGCCAGACCGTGATCCTTGGCTGGTCCGGCCATGTCCAGGGTCGGCCCAAGGTGTTTTAAAATGTTTAAAACATCCGGGGTGATCCGGGGAATATCTTGATCCGGCACCATCTGGGTGTAATTCGGGGGTGGTTGGGGTAGTCCGGATGAGCCAAGTTTTAGCCATGGTTTAACCCAGACTAGCCCCGACATAGCCACGGACCACTCCAGGACTGCCTGGACAAGCCAGATGATCACGGATAGCCAAGTTTACCATGGATAGCCCGGTGTACCACGGATGAGCCCAGGATGAGCCCCATTTTCGTATATATATATATAGCAGGAGCAAGTCCGGACTGATCCATGACTACTCGGTGGATACACCGGGTAGTCCGGGGGTGGTCCAGCCTCTGGTCCATCGCTAGACTGTGGCTCGTCCGGGTAGGTGTGACAGCGAGCCCAAAAAAGCGATTTTATCCGGGGTGGTCCGGCTAAAAATCCGGGGCTCGTCCGGGTAGGTGTGAGCTGGGCTCTAGAGAATTTAAAGTGTCATGGGGGTGATGAAAATGGGAATTATTGCGCCTAGAGCGGGAGTCGAACCCACATCTCTTTTCATTCCGGGCCAGTGTGCTAACCATTACAACACCTAGGCTCCCTGGTATCAAGACACTCCCCACGCCTACCTGTCTATGTGGTTACTTGCCTGAGAGGTCAGTGCAGACCACTACACTCGTCCCCCTGGAATTGTAAGTCTTGTAATGCTTACAATTACATACATACAGGCAATGCACTTACACATACATACACAGGGTAGGTTCAACAACCATACAGCGCAAAGCTTGTACAGGATCCTGATCACGGCAACCAGTGTCATGGGGGTGATGAAAATGGGAAATATTGCACCTAGAGCGGGAGTCGAACCCACATCTCTTTGCATTCCGGGCCAGTGTGCTAACCATTACACCACCTAGGCGCCCTGGTATCAAGACACTCCCCACGCCTACCTGTCTACGTGGTTACTTGCCTGAGAGGTCAGTGCAGACCACTACAAAAGCTTTTAACATAATTTAAAGCATATATATCTTTGGATAACGAATTTAATTTCCTTTCTAAAAAGGGATTACATTTTGTTGTTATAGATCGAAGATGACTATGTGTTTTAGTTAAACAAAAAAAAAAGAAATAAAGACGCCATGAACATCACCAGGTATATAATCAGTGACCTGTTGTTTATTTAGTACGACATTTACTACGTGGGTGTACCGTTGCCAAAGGAAGTGACGTTCATAAACCTGAACGACAACATCAACAGCTCATTCCTCGACGACATGTGCAAGGTGTTCGGAACCATTGAGGAAGTCCACATCTTTACGCACCCAAAGACGCGTAAACATCTCGGCATTGGACGGGTATTATTGACAAACTCTTTCTTTCCGTCATTTAGCGAAAGAAAAGAAGTTGTAAAAGGACTATCGTGGCATAGTGTAATTTAGGTAATGTTGTGCTGTAGACTCTTTAGCATCTGTGATCTTCAGATCCATGGATTAATAGTACTCACTTCTATTACAATATGTCCATTGTAGCTTATATATTCAGAGATGTGATAAAATATTGTTTGCCGCGATAGACTTGCATACAACATCTGGTTTTGATGTTATTTATATTCCTGTCAGGTTCACAGTATATGTGGCGAAAACAAAAATAATTTCTTTTCTAAATTTATGTCACTGAATTAATCAAATGTAACGTGTTATTTCGCAATATTACGGTACATATCTTATCACTATTCAGTTTGAGTATGACATGCATGCAATTCACATTTGAAAGGTTTTCACTGAGTGGAAAAAAAAGAAGCTTCCTGTGGGAAAATTAAAGTTAATAAAATATAGCCTCGTTTTGATATTTCAGAGTTAATGGTAGCCATTTTTTCCCACTGTTCAGGTGCTGTTCACGTCAACGCGAGCAGCTCGGGCATGTGCGGGGAAGCTGGATCAGGTGCCGCGGATGGGCAAAGTTATGACCGTGTTCATCGACACAATGGGTGAGACATCCTGCCAGCTTAATCCTTAGTCTGGTGGTGGGGTGTGGGGGGAAGAGAGGGTTAGGTCTTTTTTTTCCCTCTTCTATTTAAACAAAATTAAATATATGTATTCCTTTGAATAAAATATGTCTTGTTTGCATGGGCAAGGCACTGGGCTTCCAACTAGAGTTAGTATAGTTATTTACCTTTTTTTCTTTTTAATACATTTTCTTTCTAGTGCAATACATTTAGTATTTTTGCAAGCATAATGGTTTCTCATACATATGAGTTACCCTTAGTGTAACTATATAGAGCTATTAACTTAGAGACGTAGGGCTAGAAAAGTGATATGAAGAGGTAATAATTCGCACACTCGGACAAAAAGGAGAAAGAAGGAAACTAGGTTAAATATGTTTATTTAATAATAAAATAAATCATAACCGAAATCGGTTGGGCAGTAGTGATTGTTGTAAGGTCCGGAGACTGAGCAGGTAAGGCAGTTCAGTTCTTAGTTAATTGGCAGGCCTGAGCCGATAGTTTGTTGAGATAGCCCAGCGTGTAGAGTAGAGGAACCCGGCCGGCGCTCAAACCACCAGTAATGGGTGGGAGGGTGGGTGAGTTGAAGCGTCCCAAGCAGCAGCCAGTGGAGAAGTGACTAATCAGGTGTCCACAATTCAGCAGGAAGACTAAAATAGATCAGCACCTCGTGTGCAAATTACCCATGTTAGCCAACATGCATAATTATTCACTATGTACGGTAATGATAAGCAACTACAAAGCATTGGTTTTCATGCAGATTAAGTGTTATGTAAGGTATTGATAAGCAACTACAGAGCATTGGTTTTCATGCAGATTAAGTGTTATGTAAGGTAATGGAAAGCAATGAGACAATGAGTAATTATTGTCATCAATGCACTTCCTGTGTTAGCAATAGATCTTTGGTATACCATTGAGGGTGTGGGTAGGAGGGGTCAGGGGTGGCTAGGTTTTGAGGCGTGTAGGCCATGTGCGTTAGCTATTTGCAAGAAAGGAAGTGGTGAGGTTGATTTCTTATGGATGGACAATAGTGGTCAAATTAGGTAGCTGCTAGATTGGTTGATTTTGGGATGGTACATTAGACCCTGTATCCATAGACTGTTCCCTTAGGGTGTTCTCTTGTTCCTTGTTTGCTTGTGACCTTGTGAGGCGTCACAGACAATGAACATGTTCATTCTCTATGTTCTTGGTCAGTATTTTACATGTGCCATCACAAGGACATACGGTCCCTGGGTGCAACCTATGGGAACGGCCACTAAGCAAAACAAAGGTTTGAAAAGCCTTGAATTTAACCTATTGTGCGTAATTAGTTTTGAAAAGCCTTGAATTCCATTAAACTGTCCCCACTGATCTAAATTAGTCTTAAATCGCCATTCGCCATTGTTTTTTGGTTTATAAAATCCAATTGAAAACAGTCTTGAATTCCTATCAAAATCAGGCTTGAAATAGCCTTGAATTCCATATCTTCACATGTGTACGGACCCTGCACTTCTACTGATAGCTGGTTCTGCACCAACTTTCTCATTTGCAGAACCGCCCCCACCCATCCAATTAACTTAGCATCGACTTTGAACTTATTTACTGTTCAATAATATCACTGGTGGATAGTTGTCCCAAAATGAGTGGAGGATCTGGTTTTCTTCACGAAGTGAAAGTTGTTGAAAGGAAGACAATTTGTACATGTGTATATATACATACCTAATTTTAAATTTATTTATTTGTTAATTAAAAAATAGAACACAGAGTAGGCCTACTGACGTGATAATTTGTTTGATGAAATGACAGGAATAGAAATACATAATTGTCATGGTGAATTTGACATGAATGAATAGAATTTTGACAGTTGGTAATTATAATATATATTAGAGATAATCTTTCAGGGGAGACCCGCTTTATAACGCACTTTAAAAAAAACGAAAGAAAAAAAAGTCATTCAAATTATCAGTCAATCATTGTAGCCCGTCGGTTTATCTCATATTTCATCTTAACGTTTCGATTCATTGAATTGAAGTAAATACAATCTTAGAGTTGTACATTCCAATAGTTTTTGTCTTAAAAAAAATATTAAAAAAAAATATATATATTAGGTTGAACTTTATAATCTACCTTACTTTAGTTTGAAGTATTTCTCTAATGGCTGAATTTGTAGATATTTGAAGTGCAAATATAGGCTAATTAAATTTGGTGTTGAAACTAACACCATAGGCTTCAGCTCTAACAGTTAAACAAAAATTAAATTGACTTATTATCCACTTTTTGCAGCAACAAATCTTTAATAATTCCACCAATAGAATCAAATCTAAACAAGTATTTTGGTTAGGAAAATATGATGCATTCATCAGACTATGCAGCTTCAATAAACCATATTAATTTGCTGCAGGGAAAGAACGGCAGCGACACTTGGAGGACCTGACAACCGAGGCGGCACCCCCCATGCGACCACCGTCACCGGAGACACCACGGAGACGAAGCGACCCACGGGCTGTATTCACCGACGCCCCACAACACCGCCGGAACGACAGTCAGAGCAATGACTTCCGCTCTGACCATCGCAGTGATCACCGTGGGAATAGTGACCACCGGGGGAGTGCCGACCACTTTATCCCGGAGCATGACCACCGGCGTAACGATCACCATGGTAACTACCACCGTGGGAACGATCAATCAAGAGTTCATCACCTTGACAATCATTACACACATACACCGCAGTCATCGGACTTGGGCTATGGCTCTGTGTCTGAGACGCCGTATACCCACACGTCAGACCAGAGCAGTTTCATGTCCACACCGCCGACCCCGATCACACCTCGCACGCCTATTTCAATGGGGGGCACTCACCTCACGGTTCCGTATGGCCAGTTTGGTGCGCAGCAGCAAAACCTTGGCTACACAATCCCAAGCATGGTACCCCCACTAAACCAGGCGCCCCCTGCTACGCCATCTCAATCTCACCTCACCCCTCACACCCTGCCCCTACCACCCATGAACATGAACCAGAACTACAGCAGCCAGTCCTACGGGATGCCGCCTGCCCCACAGCCGCCTGTACCTGGGTATGACTTTGAACAGGCCCACCCACCCACACCACCTCCTCACACACCGCACAATCAGCATCACAACCAGCAACATCCTCCATATAACCAGTACCAAAGTGGACACCAACTCTTTCACCGCAAGGAGCGGGACCGAGACAGGGACCGGTTCCGCGACCGTGATCGGGACCGAGACAGGGACCGCGATCGGGACCGAGAGCGTGAGCGCGATGACTGGCGCCGGGGGGATCGGGCAGACAGAGACCGGGGGGACCGGAATCGACGGCGAGACCGGGACAGAGATAGGGATCGGGACAGGGACAGGGATCGTGAGAGGGACCGTGAGCGGGTTGAGCGTCGTAACCATGACCGGTTTAAGTCGCCTCCACCACGGGTTCCCAGTCCAGAACCAGAACCGCCTCGCGTGATGAGCCTCGAGTCCCGGATTGAGTCGCTCTTGCGGAGAGGTCGGGAAGAACCCACTGCTCCAGTGACCGTCTTCATCTCCGGTGACGAAGAGTCTCAAGGGTCGGGGTCGTCACACAGTCGAAAGGACGATTACCACTATGAGCCCCCTCCTCCTTCCTGTCTCCAGGAGCATTCGCTCCCTCCGCTTCCCGTCGACAACCCTCCGCCTCTGCCGCCCCCGATGGAAACCCTTCCGCCGCTCCCCAGTCGGGAGGAGCTGCCTCCGCTGCCTCCTCTTCCCCCGGACATGGAGGCGGCGGCGGCGGCCCTCTCGTTGCCGACGCCCTCGGCTCACATGAACCACGCGGCGCCGCCCGCGCACCATCGCGGGCCGCCTGCCACCTCCGGCAACTGCCTGCCCGACCCGCCCTCCTCCCGGCACGCCGACTACTCACAGCACCCTGCCTACACAGACTCCCAGCCCCAGCAGCCCCCACTGCCGCCTGAGCCTGAGCCCGAGTCCGACCCGGCCGGCACCCCGGACTTGAACTCTGACCTCGGCAATGCCATGGCAACGCCCGGCCAGCCCCCAGCCCAGGATAGCCCAGACGTCTGCGGCGGGACGCCGGGGCCGGCCGAGCGGACACCGGTGCCGAACGACGCGGACGACAGTGAGAATGCGGACGACGATGACGATGACCGGATGTCACTGTCGTCCATCAGCAGCGGCGAGCAGAAGCTGGAGGTGAACGTGCCGCAGCCCGTTCCCGACATGGCGGCCGCTTTCCCTGACATGTCACAGCCGCCACCCAACTTCTGGGCGGCCGGCCTCCAGTCCGCCGCCTTCTCAGCCGGCTTTGACGGCTCCTTCAATGGCGGCTTTGGCCACTCGTTCACCAGGTCGCCGGCCAAGCCCGCATTGACTATGACGCCCGAGGACGAGCTGCGCGAGAAGGCATTCGCAGGGGTCTTAGCGCAGGTAATGAGAGGGTTGTGTGTGTGTGACGGGGGCGTCTATTGGTGTGTGTAAGAATGAGTATAAGAATGAGTGTGTAAGAGTGACTGCAAGGGTGACTGTAACAGTAATTATAAGAGCCACTGTGTAAGGGTGACTAAGCGTGAGTGTGTTGCAAGGGTGGCAGTAAGAGTGAGTGTTTAAGAATGACTAATAGTAAGTATTCATGCAAGAGTGACTGTAAGAGTGAATGTGTTGCAATAGTGACTGTAAGAGTGAGTGTTGCAATGTGTGCAATGGTAAGTGCGAGTGCAAGAGTGACTGCAAGGAGTGTGCAAGAGTGACTGTGTAAGAGTGAATGTGTGGGTGAGGTGTGCAAGAGGGCATATGTATGTATGTATGTATGTATGTATGTATGTATGTATGTATGTATGTATGTATGTATGTATGTATGCAGTAAATGAAGAGGTTACTGGCTCATTCTCATAAACTGTACCACTTTTATGACATGGAAACGAAAAATGAAAAGATTCCAAATAATAGCATAAAACATTAAAAATCATATAAGAATCAATATAGATATCAAGGTTTAAATGTTGTGCACATGTCAGACTTGACATTTTTTATTTTCACTTTTTTATTTTGATCTTATACAAATTGAGAAAGCTGTTGAAAGCTGTTGAAATTAACCATGTAACATCCATCCATAATTCACACACTCTTACACACAAGCATACAGAGATGAAGACAGACACAGAGCCTAGTTTAATGGTTATTTATTTAATATAATCAGGGGTGAAAAATCTCCGCGATTTCGCCGATTTCCGGGATTTTTCCTGTTCCTACTGCAATCCTGCAGCACGATCAACGGATAGGCACTACTAATACGTTGTTTTATGCTACATCGCCATCAGCGTATACTAATATGTGTTGCCATACCGCAGCACCATCACCATATACTACTCATAAATGCTTCAAACGCCGCAGCATTATCAGTGTATACCAATATATATGAAACCTGACTTCCGGGAATTTTCCGCGATTCCCTGACAATGCTAAACCTATGGGAGAATATCAGCATTTCCGCTTTTTTCCCCAGAGACCACTTTCATCCCTGTATAATTAATCAAATTTAATCATGGCCGACGTATCGGCGGTGTAGTTGGCGGGCCAGGCACCATGACCCAGATGGCCTGAGCAGTTCAGATCAGTTCAGGATGTTATGTGCAACTCGTGGGATGAATTCAGGTCATCGAATGTAAATGACAGCAGGACAGTGCTCAAACCCTCATGAAGTGGGTGGAGGGTGGGTGATCGAACTGGTGTGGAGAGCAGCCAGCGGCGAAGTAACGGGCTAGTAGGAGGGACCTTCGCGAGGAAGGCTAAAAATAGAACATAATACAGCCTCGTGTGCAAATTACCCATGATAGCCTGCAGCCAACATGTTTAATTCACTCACTCGTACGAACTGAGAAAGCAGGAACATGGTTTAAATGTAATTTATTCAATAACAAAATTAAATCATAACCGGTAAGCAGTTGAGCAGTAATGAGTTCATGAAGTCCGGAGACTGAGCGATCAAGAGCAGTTCAGTGCCATGTGTAGGCAGCAATTGGAGTTCAGTAGGCGAGAGGGGAGGATCACACCTTCGAGGAGATGACCCGACTGCGCTCAAACCTCTGAGTAGTGGGTGGGTGAGTGAGCGAAGTGACGAGAGCAGCAGCCAGCGGAGAAGTGACGAGGCAGGGGTAGTACGATTCAGGAAGAAAGCTATAAACAGTGCCTCGTGTGCAAATTACCCATGTTACCCTGCACCCAACATGAATAATTCACCCACTTGGACAAACTGAGAAAGTAGGAACATGGTTTAAATGTAATTTATTCAATAACAAAATTAAATCATAACCGGTAAGCAGTTGAGCAGTAATGAGTTCATGAAGTCCGGAGACTGAGCGATCAAGAGCAGTTCAGTGCCGTGTGTAGGCAGCAATTGGAGTTCAGTAGGTGAGAAGAGAGGATCACGCCTTCGAGGAGATGACCCAACCGCACTCAAACCAATAGATGGGTGAGCGCGGAAGGGGCATCTACCACAACAGTTTGGCCTAGGTAGGCTATAACAGTCTTTGATTTCCAGGTCCCTGCTTCCATTATACCTGGGAGAGGTAAGCCTGCCAGATCGCAGGCCTGGGCGGCTCCATTACGGAGGCTATGTAGCGTAAACTGTCTCTCGACCCCGAGACCAGACGTGATGGCAGAATGAGTTAGAGCGTCCGTCTCCTGTGTTGGTAGATCGTGGGTTTGAACCCCGGTTGAGTCAAACCAATGACTTAAAAATTTATACTTGTTGCTTCCTAGGCTGGCACTCGGTATTATTAGGATAGGGCAAGGACTGGTTGGCTCAGTGTCAGGATAATGTGACTGGGTGGGATATCAGGTCATGGTGCTGGTGGCCTGGTCTTCCAGTGGGGCAGCACTATAAAGTCGCCATGAGTGCGCACTGTCACAAGTCGGTACCCATCCTGATATGACCTTTGATGTTGCTAGGATGTAAAACAACAAACAAACAAACTCGACCCCGAACACTGCCATGGCAGCTGTACGGAGGGCATGTAGCAATAACTTGGAGGTGAGTGAAGCTCCCGAGGGAAGGACCAGAGCAGGATAGGTCGGCAAAAGATCAAGCAACCTAGCATAGCGACGCCAAGCTTGGACTGGGCAACAGAGGGAATTAGGGAGGGTATGTATGAGCGGAGGGCTGAGCGGGAGCGGGTTTTGGAGGACCGTCGCGTAATTTCTAATGTATCCGTATGGGGAGAAACATCTGAATACTTTAGTACATGTGGGCCATTAACAGAACTTGAACCTGCAACCAGATTACTCCGCCGCATAAATGTTAAGAAACCTAATAGTAATGCTACAATTATAACAAACGGTACAGGCGTAAGCCTATCTAGAAAGATAATAATAGTACGTAACTCTACTGGGGTAATAGGGGGACTCTGGACACTATATGTGTAGAGTTCTTAATAATAGCCTGCTTCATAATCGCCATCTCGTGTGAGGCAAATTCGGGATGACTTCCCGAGCCTCCCGAGACCCAAATCTTAATCGTACTAAAGTAGTTAAGGACGGCACCCGGGGACTTTAAACTGTCAGAGAGGAACATAAGATATGACAACAAATCATAAACCGAGGGCTTTAACGGATCAACTCAATGGTCTGCACAGAAGGAATGGTATTTTCTCAGATGGGCCGCTTTGTTTTGCCATGTACGAAGAGTGAGTCCCGATTTGTAGAGCCGGAGTAGCTTCACATGATGCGTCACTGAGTAGCCTGGAAGATAGATGCACACACAATCAATTCAAACAAGCTTTTATTGATTTCACTTGAGACAAGATAATTGTTTCTTACAAGAAAAAAAGTTGAAAAGATGTTTGTGTAGATGTGTGGTGTGGATATGCAAATTTTCTTATTTTTCCTTCAGCACAAAATCATATACACATATTTTGGATACATTTTGTGGGATAGATTAAATACATGTGGTATTGCTAACATAATTTAAAACACAGAGTCAACAATAACTATTTGACTTACTATCCCCCAAAAAGAAGGCAAAATCATTAACAATTTAACGTGGAAACGAAAAATGTTGTACAGTTTCTGAGAATACCCCACTACAAATGGAAGCTTCAGTGATGCCAATTATTCATTATTTGAATTGATCTGTTTAAAATTGCGGGACTTTTAAGAAGTTAAGACATAGTAGATATACAAGCCAGAATTGATAGATAAAATATCCGGAGATCTGCACAATCTTGATTAGCCCTACTCAGTTGATCTAATCAATCAATGTTCATAGAATACGCTGCCGTATGAGGTGCACTTGATATTGTCGTGGGGGTGATGAAAATGGGAAATATTGTGCCTAGAGCGGGACTCGAACCAACATCTCTTTGCATTCCGGGACAGCGTGCTAATCCTGATTGATATCACCACACTACCCACGCCTACCTGTCTATGTGGTTACTTGCCTGAGAGGTCAGTGCAGACTACTACAATATTTAATTATTGAATGTTGCTCATAGAAGGGTACCCTGATATTTAGGTACTGGCAGTCATTTTTTAGATCTTTATGCTGGGAAGTCAATTAGATTAATTACATGGTCCTAGTTAAGTGCAAAATAACACAACAGAAATGTTCTATTTTGTTTACTTTTCAAGAAATTCATGTTTCAAGATTTTGTTATTGACTTAAAATTTGCCTTTAACGCTGAATGAAACATGAGGGTTTCTTTTTGTCTGGCATAATTCGATTTAGTTTTAAATATGTGTATCGTATACCAAATTAGATCTCATTTAAGTGGTCTTTCTGATATGATCTATTAATAGCCTGTGAAATCAATGGCGATTCAGCACCGAGCGAAACAAACCCGCATACTTTGGTACTTGTTCTGATTAATGCGATGCAAAAGAATGAGCTAATTAGCAAAAGTGCCTGTAATAAAGTGCCTTTTGGTGTCTTTTAATATACAGCCCATGTAATTTTTATCAAAATAAAGAGTAAAGTTTTAATTCATTCACAGTTCTTTCTGGGTATTTTAAATTTAGACATTCACCCAAATAGGAATGTTTAAAAGATAGCTTTTTTGATGATTTTCATACTTTCTTCCAGTGTTATCTTAGAAGTACATGTTTGTAAGCTGTTTTGCGTGATGTAGCTACTCAACTGTTGCCCTGAATGATGATATTTTCTTCTTTTTTTAATTTAATCACTGAAAATAATGAAGCCCCATTTAATGGGGAAGGCGATAACATTATTTAGTCACACTTGTCATGATCGAATGTGGCTGGTCACAATTTACATAATTATAGCGAAAACCCATACAACAAAAGTAGTTCACTGCACAACATTCCCCAAGAAAAGTATCACAAATCTACTTTGGTGAAAATTTGATGCCCTTTGACTGCCTTATAACGTATCTAATGGTCTGTTTCTACCTGAAGTGACTTTTTATATATATATATATATATGTAGTGGTCTGCGCTGACCTCTCCGGCAAGGCGCCGCATAGACAGGTAGGCGTGGGTAGTATGGTGATATCAGGGATCCTAGGTGGTATAATGGTTAGCACGCTGGCCCGGAATACAAAGAGATGTGGGTTTGTGTCCTGCTCTAGGTGCAATATTTCCCATTTTCATCACCTCCACGACATATATAAAACATTTTTTTAAATTGTAATTAAAAAAAAAAAATTGTCTTATCAATATGTGTATGTGTGTACTTTTCAGGTAATCCAAGAAATGAAGGACATTCTACAGAAGGACCTGTGTAAGCGCATGGTGCAGAGCTCAGCTTTTAAGGGCTTCGAGTCATGGTGGGACATGGAGTCAAATCGCATCAAGGTATGTATGAGCACATTGCTCTTCCTGGTTAAGGGAACCGCTGTCTGGAAATTCTAGTTCAAGGGCGCAGCCTCCTAGAAGTTTCAGCCCTTCAAAGCAACTGCAACTATTGTAGCTTGTCTGTCTTTAGTAGTGACAGTCAACACCTAGTACTGACAACTGTGGACTACAGTAGTACCTGTCCTCAAAGGCCACCCCAGCGTCCAGACCCAGTATAACGTTGTCCTGTCATGGGAGGCAGTCAATTGAAACAAAAACAGTTTGTACATTGAAAATTATTCACGCGTGGTAGTTCGCTGAAGACAGGTAGTTCTGTATTCTATATAGATTTAAATTTAGATAACAAAATTAATGTTTGTAAGCTATTTAATGCAGATACATTTTATTTGATTTTGTGACGGTTATTTTCCTATCACAATAAGTCGGACTGGTTTTATTTGTCGCTACATAGCAAACAAAATTGGTCCATTTACCAAAAAATACACCACCCACCATATTTTTTTACTTTTGCATGGTATTAAAATTGAACTACATTAAATAGTAAGAGTGCTTATGAAATTTATAGGTTTTAGCGAGAGAGGGCACTAATAACTTAAATAGGAACTGGACCAAAGACCCTATAATAATAATAAGACGGCTCACTCAGTCTACTGTGTAATCAAAATGATCAAACCCACCACTTGGTGCGCTGGCTGTTCTCTTGGTTAAACAGGTGCTATATTATATGTATAAATGTATATATGAATGTGAAAGATGTGTGATGATGGCGATGCTGATGATGATGTGTATTTGTTCATAGCAATTTGATATTGATGTGTATTCATACTTAGCTATCTCAAGTATAATATAATTGTATGTGTCTACATGTGAAACACCAACCAGCAGCCGGGCTGATCAAACCCACCACAAGGTGGCACTGCGAAATTTACATTATCATAGGAGAGATAGGGAGTGAGCCGTCTTAGTATTATAGGGTCTTTGACAGGACGTAGTTCAGGCAGTAGGGCGTCCACCTGTGAAGGTGTCGGTCATCCTATTGCTCCTGCTCAGTGGACCCATTTGCAGTTTGGGCTATTTTCCGTTCCAATCAATGTTCCACAACTGGCTCATCAAAAGCTATGTATGTGCTGTCCTGTCTGTGGGAAAGTGCATATAAAAGACCCCTTGCTGCTTATTGGAAAAAGTGTCTATGTGGTGGCAGCGGGTTTCCTCCAAAGAAATATGTCAGAATGACCATATGTTTGACATCCAATAGCTGATGATAATAAAAATAAATGCCCTCTAGAGGCGTCGTTAAGTAAAACAAAAAAAAACTCTTTTTTAAAACTTGAATTGATGTTTTCCTGTACTCGTCAAATGTGTGAAACATAATGGTTATGTTGTCTGTTGTAATCATTTTTTAAAAGTATTATTTTCTCTGGAAAACTTTGCTCACTCTTCTTCGCACAGAATCACAGAATCAAATTTCCTAGTCTAAATTCTGCTATAACTTTAAAATATGCCACGTTTAAAAAAAAAAAAAAAAAATGTTTGATAGAAATAACTTTTTTTTGTTTAAAGAAGATAATTTATATATATAACTTCAAAACATTAAAGAAAGACACCCTCATCCCTCACGATGGTCCTTAAAAGTCGGTGGGTGTGGCCCTATTGCAGCAGCCTCACAAGGTGGTAGACAGTCTGTCCCGTACCCCGGTGGTCCCGAGCCGCAGGACGCTGGACTGGGGCCCGCCCGCCCTCCACACGCCGGCCTCCACCCGCCCGCCGCCCGCCAAGGCCGACAGCTCCTCCATATCGCAGCTGTTCGAGAGCAAGGACAGCGGCTTCGGAAATAGCTTCGGGGGTGTCGGGGGCCTCCTCGGCATCCGCAAACTGCCGTCTTTCAGGGTGAGTTTAGTCGGGTAGGGTGAATGGGTTTGGGTTAATTGGATATGTTTCTGAATTTTAAGCGTAATGTATATTTTCGTATTATTAAGTGGGATGTTTCCGTTGCCGAATTAAACAATGTTTCCGTATTAAGCATGATGTTGCCATATTAAGTGGGATGTTTGTGAATTAAATGAAATGTTTCCGTATTAAGCGGAATGTTTCTGTATTAAGCAGGAATGTTTCTGTATTAAGTGGAATGTTTCTGTATTAAATGGGATGTTTCTGAATTAAACAAAGTGTTTCCGTATTAGGCGGGATGTTTCTGTGTTAAGCAGAAATGTTTCTGTATTAAGTGGAATGTTTCCGTATTAAGTGGGATGTTTCCGTAATAAACGGGATGTTTCTGTATTAAGTGGAATGTTTCCGTATTAAGTGGGATGTTTCCGTAATAAACGGGATGTTTCTGTATTAAGTGGAATGATTCCGTATTACGTGGGATGTTTCCGTAATAAACGGCATGTTTCTGTATTAAGTGGAATGTTTCTGAGTTAAGCAGAATGTTTTCAGATGAAGTGGAATGTTTGTGTACAAAGCAAAATATCTCCGTGTTAAGCGTGTTGTTTCCATATTAAATGGGACGTTTCTCTATTCAGCAGAATGTTTCCCATATTAAAGCTACATAGTCCGATGAAATATCAATTTTTCAAAAGCAAACCAATCTAGATTTGATTTGATATATCTAACTTAGATACTGAGGCACTTATTAAGCACTTGTTTCTGCGTAGAAGGCAATACTGAGTCAATTTAACAGAACCTGTTACTGCAGAAGTCTATGGTGTAAGAGTTTTGGCATGCTTGCCAAAACTAATTTTTCATGTTTGCACTCAAAATATCTAAAAAAGTTTACCATTTAAAATAAACGTAACTTTGAACTAATGTAAAGTGATCGATCTAATATATTTATCTCAGATAAAATACAGAAATTCAAAACCATATGCAACTTTAAGTGGGAATGTTTCTTAATTAAATGGAATCTTTCTGTATTAAGCAGGATGTTTCCGTATTAAACGGGACGTTTCTCTATTTAGCAGAATGTATCCGATATTAAGCGGGAATGTTTCTCTATTAAACGGAATGTTTCTGTATTAAGGGGAGACACGGGTGATTTTTGGGTGATTTCCGTATCTCAAAAACTATTAAAGATAGAGCTTTGAAAATTGGAGCACACATTCTTTGTATCAAGATGAAAAGTTTGTGTATCTCAGAAATTGTTGATGGTATTAAAGTATATGATGTTAGATTAAATTGAAAGAGTTGTCAGAGAACTTCTACACATATTCTTTAGATATATCAATTATCTACTTCCAAAATCACTTGTTGGGCTCAGTAACTAAAATATCACACAAGAAGACACAATATTGTACTCACATGGTTTAATCCAAACTAAAGTTGCTACAGGCACATGTACATAGTCTGGGCTGGCTGGTGGTGGTGGTGAGAGAGAGCGCACACGCACCATGCACCCTTATTTATAGGTTAAAATCTAGGTACCAGTCAGAAGACCCCAACCTGTACCCAGCAGGCCCTTGCCTGCAGAGTACCAATGCCACCAGGTACCAGTCAGGTGACCCGGCCTGTACCCGGCAGGCCCTTGCCTGCAGAGTACCAATGCCACCAGGTACCAGTCAGGTGAGCCGGCCTGTACCCGGCAGGTCCTTGTCTTCAGAGCATTAAATATAAACCACCCGAAAATTCCCAAATATTTTACAAAGAGAAGCATATCTGCAGAGGTTCAAAGCTCTATCTTGAGTAGGGGTCATATGATGAAGGAGCTTGCAAAAATCAAAATCAAAATTTTCCCCCCTCCAGGAAGTATACTGAATGTGCCTAGATTTGCCTGAATCAAGTTATTATATGAAGAACTGATCCAGTTGAGTGCAATAAGGTGGTTTGTGAATTTATATATGTCATTACCAACATGTCCCTACATGACGAACCAGAGGTAAAAAAGATTCAATGGTCAATTTTTGTGTCTCCATCCCTAGCTCTTGAACTATGAAAGATACAGTGTTTTTAACCATCTTATTGCACTCAGGAGAAACTTTTACATAAGACTGCCAAGTTTCAACTTTCTGCTACAATTATAACTTACATTTTTAGAGGGGGCAAATTGGCAAAACTCTGGGAAAAGCAGTTCTGAGAAAACGAGCTTCAAAGTTCACAAAGTGTTTCTTTCAAATGTTAAAGTCCAGTATCATCATCTAGAATTCCATATTATATACACGAATATCCAGTGAAGTAATTATCTGTTAAAAAAAACAAGTTTTTCTATATGAATACACCAAAAACCAGAAATCCCCAGTTTGACCCAAATTCATGTTCCGATCACCCGTGTGTCCCCTTAAACGGAATGTTTCTGTATTAAGCAGGATGTTTCCATATTAAAGGGGATGTTTCTGTATGAAGTGGGATGTTTCTGTATGAAGTGGAATGTTTTCATATTAAACGGAGTGTTTCTGTACAAAGCAAGATATTTCCGTGTTATGTGTGTTGTTTCCATATTCAACGGGACGTTCTCTATTAAGCAGAATGTTTCCATATTAAATGGAATGTTTCTGAATTAAATTGAATGCTTCCATATTAAGTGGAATGTTTCTGTACTAAGCAGAATGTTTCTATATTAAGCTGATTAAATGGAATGTTTCTGAATTAAATTGAATGCTTCCATATTAAGTGGAATGTTTCTGTACTAAGCAGAATGTTTCTATATTAAGCTGAGCGTTTCCATATTAACGAGAATGTTTTTATACGAAGTGGAATGTTTTCATATTTACGGGAATGTTTTTATGCAAAGTGCAATGTTTCCACCATAATATTTCCGTGCTAAGTGGAATGTTTCCGTATTAAGCGCAATAAATAAGAGAAAAATGATCAATTGTCGCATCACTTTGAAAATGTCTAACTGTCAAGTAACAGCAGTCACAACATCAGGGAATGGCCCAAAAGGCAGTGGAGAATGGGGAAAAGTGGAGGAAACTGGTTGCAAAGTTATCTGAGGTGCCTTAGCGACGCTCACGGCTAATAGAAGGGATTGATGATGATGGTGGTAATGGTGATGATGGTGATGTGTTGGTGAGAAGTTGTAACCAGCCGCATTGGTTTTTTTGAATGCCTTAATTTAGTAAATGTGTCACATTTGCAGAGAAAAAAGTTTCGGCCGCCCTCCCCACCGCCGGAGGGTGAGGAGAGTCAGGATGTGGACGTGATGCGCCCACCCAGCCCGCCACCGCTGGCCGAATCTGGTGAGGCGTCATAATAGACATTGGCCTGTTGGGTTGTGTTTGATTTGTTGATGTTTTGTGACGTAAAATCTATTATGTTTGTTTGTTGTTGTTTTACGTCCTAGCAACATCTAAGGTCATATCAGGACGGCGTAGAATCTATTATGCCGATATTATTTAGGCTGCAGTGTTTCAGCCTGGTCTCCCCTCACTCATATTGTATTATGATGTATTCGTTGGTAGTTGCAGTAGGACGTGGGCCTCGCATGCGGAATGTCAGGAGTTCGGTTCCCAGTCGAATCAAACCAATGACTTATCAAATTTATACTTGTCGCTTCCTAGCCTGGTGCTCGGCATTAGTACGATAGGGCAAGGACTGGTTAGCTCAGTGTCAGGATAATGTGATTGAGTGGGATATAAGGTCATGGTGCCAGTGGCCTGATTTCCCAGTGGGGCAGCACTATAAAGTCACCATGAGTGTGCACTGTCACAAGTCAGTACCTGTCCTGATATGACCTTAGACGTTGCCTGGATGTAAAACTCCAAAAACCAACCAACTGTTGGTAGTTGCATATCCGCTGCATATACTTGTCTGATGGACCTCCAAGCGATCTAACCTTAAGCGCGTGCAATCACACTAATCGGCTCCAGGGGTTGCGTGTGTGCAGCTGCGCACCACTGCCACCACCTAATCCCGTCAAAATTTGACTTTATATAATGAGCGGTATACCTTTCTCATGGGTCCAGACAGAATTTCTCGATCCAAACCTAATCTTATGTCCTTGACAGAAGAATATAAATAATATGTCCTCGCGACATTAGTCACTCACATCAGTATCGATCGAAAAGTGATTGTGTTAACAGGAAATTGTTTTAAAGCGAACGGCAGTCACAAAGCATGATACCTGTCTAATTGTTCTTTTTTTTAAAGTATGAATTGAATTATTCAATTTATCTGGCCAATATCATATCAGAAACACTGGTAAAAAGAAATTATTTTAAATCTGAATCATGTAAAGATATAAGAGTATGTTTTCTGAGTTACATGTCTAAGACAGACTCCTTATTTCGATGTCACTGCAGATGATGAGGACACCCGAGATAAGTCTGATGCAGATGACACAGCCGAGGAAGGTACCCCGAAAGGCAAGACGCGACCCCTCATTATCGATGACAGCGAAGACAGCGACAAGTCTGAGTCCGAGTCTGAGAAGGGCGAGTCCGAAAAGGAATCCGAAGGTGAGCCCAGGGACCACGCAGAGGGCACTAACGACCAAATATTATTAAGCAATCTAAAAGCATTTACACAGAACTTAAAGCCAGAACCATGCTGTTGATTTCAATGCAAATTAGGTTAAGTAAATTAGCCTTTTTATTGCACACGCGTTACCTTGATGCAAGGGTACTTTCTGCTTTGTCAAATGACTTTAGTGCCATCATGAAGTTACCCGAATATAGTTACATATCAAATAGCTCTGTACATATACAATGAAAAAGTGAGGCACGCTTGCACATACTTGTAGGCATTACAATAGTCTTTGTGAGCGGGTAGTCTGATTTAAGGTGGGTCTGAGCCTTTCGCTTCAAGCTCATTCAAATTCAAAATCAATCCACCCACCCACTTTTTTTCTTGAAGATGTATACTGCCTATCATGGATAAGTCTGAATAGACTTGTTTTCACCATTAGACAGTTTGTCGATAGAAAGCCTGAGCCTACACTTTTACCCAACCAAGGGATTTTTAAGCTCCCACACCACATAGACATGGTATGAGAGCAACTGGCCTTTGATGACACTGAAAGTTATACACAGCGGTGGAAAACTCAAACAAACAAAACATTCTCTCGAACTGCGACTAAGCACATGTGTGCCTCGTGTTGTGTGTGTCACAGATGAGGAGGAGGAGGAGGAGGAGGAAGATGAGGCGAGTGCTGCGAGCAGTGAGGAGGAGGAGGCAGAGAGTGATGAGGCGAGCTCAGAGGAGGAAGAGGTCAGCGAGTCGTCTGAGGAGGACGAGGCTAAGATGACTACCTCGATGACAGAAAGGTAAGTTGGGGCAGGGTTCTACATCCGCCGAGCACGCCACCTGGTGGCAACGGAACACAATTGACAAAACTAGCTTTCACTGTTTTCGGAGCAAATATATTGCTCTAACACAAATCTATCAATTGGGGCTCCAAGATACCCTGGTATTTTCCTTGCTTTCCGCCAATGTTTGTGTGAGTGAGTTAGTTAGTGAGTGAGTGAATGAGTGAGTGAGTGAGTGAGTGAGTGAATTAGTCAGTTTCACATCCTGGTTAGACTCTTAGCATCTTCCCTGCTAGTAAAAGAATATATCAACAGGAAATAAAAGATCAATTTAAGTAGCGTTAAGTAACATGCACCTCGTCAATAGTTGGATGGACCAACCGGATGCGGTAGCCGAATCGGTGGAGCGTAGGCTTCCAGTGTGGAAGGTCGAGACTTTGATTCCCGGCCGAGTCAAACCAATGGCTTATCAAATTGATACTAGTCGCTACCTAGCCTGGTGCTCAACAGTACTAGGTAAGGGCAAGGACTGGTTGGCTCAGTCTCAGGATAATGTGACTGAGTGGGATATCAGGTCATGGTTTCGGCAGCCTGATCTCCCAGTGGTGCAGCACTATAAAGTCACCGTGAATGCGCACTGTTGTAAGTCAGTACCTGTCCTGATATGACCATAGATGATTCTAGGACATAAACTCCCAACAAACAAATACTTGGATGAGTGACCACCTGGGAATACGAGGTGCCATAGACATCCTGGTCAACAGGCGTATAAGCCCACCAAATCTGTAGTGGATACTGATAGGTAATTTTTCATGTATTTTACAGGGAAGACAGTGCAATGGACATGAGTGATGTGGAGGCCGGGGTGCATGTGAAGGATGAGACTGCGGAGTCCGTGGTTACCAAAGCCTCCCCTGCGCACGAGCCGGGTGAAGCGGCAGTGGCAGAGGCCGATGCCGAAGCCGAAGACGATGCCGAAGCCGAAGCCGAAGCCGAAGCCGAAGCCGACAGCACCAGCGAAGTGACAGACAAGGCAGCATTATCTATCAGTGCTGATGCTCTGGATGACATGTGAGCGTACAAAGGCTTTAAAACCTTAAACTAAACATTTCCTTATTTTGTTATTTGTCAGGGCTGAAAGATCTCTGATGATTTCGCAGATTTCTATGTTTTATAAAAATTAAATCTGCGTTTTGTGTGGGTTCTAAAATATCTAGACCGCACACGGTGGCCGAATCAGTAAGAGTGCAGGCTTCCTGTCTAGAAGCTCGGGGATTCGATTCATGGCCGAATGATTTACCAAATTGATACTAATCGCTACCAAGCCTGGCACTCGGTATTAATAGGATAGGACAAGGACTGGCTTTATCAGATAATGTGGGTGAGTGAAAAATCGGGTCATGGTGCCGATGGTCTGGTCTCCCAGTGTGGCAGCACCTTAGATGTTGCCAGGACATAAAACTCCAACAGACAAACCATTTAAGCATCTGAAAAGTTCATTTACAACTTTTGCGCTGACTCTGAATGTCGGTTTTATTTGAGGATTTGTTCATGCAGTCGGTGTTCATGCAGGGACTATATAAAGAGAAATTGAAGACATGGAATGTTATGTTTTTCAGACATGATGTAGAATGACAGTCAGATTCATGTAACCAAACGACTTGTTTGTTTCACATTTCGTATTCTATTCTTGTTGCGGTGGCCAAATCAGTAAGAGTTTCGTGTGTGGAAGATCAGATGTTGGAAAACCCAGCTGATTCAAACCAATGTCTTACAAAATTGATACTTGTCGCTACCTAGCCTGACATCAGTAGGATAGGGCAAGGACTGGGTAGCTAAATATCAGGATAGTTTTATTTAAGTCGGATATCGCGTTGTGGGTCTCGTGGCCTGGTCTCCCAGTGGCTCCACACTATAAAATCATCATGTGTGTGCACTGTTACACATCAATACCCATCTTGATATGACCATAAATGTTGTGAGGTCATAAACCCCCAACAAACAATTCTTATCAGGCTACATTGTGAGGCAGGAGTGAGAAATTAGCTTGGAATTATTGATTTTAAAGAAGTTTTAACAAACTACAACTGTTCAATTCTGGGATAAGAACCTGCTGATGTGTGTGGGTCAAATATAATTTGAATGGTATGTTTTTATGTTTTCTTTTGTGATATATTTATGTAATTATCATTTGGTGAAAACAAATTTACATTATATTCCATTGGATATGGTTTTCTATGATCATTTGCGATAATGAAATTGTATTTGTGATGTCTGAGTAACCTCAGATTTAGTTGACGCAGTACGAAGTCAGGATTAAATAACTATTTGCCAAATCCAGCTAATCTTAATAAGCACTGTGTTTGGCTTTCTTTGGCTGATCATTGCTTCGTTTTTCACCATCTACAGACCTGAGACACAATCGACAAAGACACAAGAAGAAGAGGAGGAGCAAGATGTGGAGGAGGAAGAGGAGGAAGAGGAGGAGGGTGGTGATGTGGAAGAAAAGAAAATGGAAGTCGAAGAGGAGCCAGAGGTGGCTGAAAAGGAACCAACCGGAACAGAAGTGGAGGAGTTGGAAGAAGCCACGAAAACATTAGGTGATGGTTCTGACAGTGAGGCTGAGTCAGACAAACCTTCAGAAGCAGTTCAAAATGAGGTGGCATTGGAAAAGCCAGTTGTGATGCCAACTCCACAAACAGTACCGAAAGTCAAATCAGAGCCAGCATTAGCAGTAGCAGCACCAGCAGCAGCACTAGATTCAACGACTACAGAAGCAACAGTGAGTTCCCCGTCAGAGCCGCTAACGACACCGGATACGGTTAAGGAGGAACCAGAGGAAGAAGAACCTGTGAATGTGTCCGGTGATCTGTCACCACAACACAAGGATGGTGAACGAACTACGAGTATAGATACTCTAACAGACCGCGAGCGGGGTGCATTTGATGTACTCATGGGTTTGCAACAAGGGCCCTCTGAACCTCGTGAACGCCATGCGTCAAGTGACTCGCACATGCTGAAGGATATGATCACCCGGCCACCCCTTGTGTCCCCCGGTGGTGAGGAGGTGGTCTCACTTGACTCGGTCATGGAACAGGATGCCGTGTTGGCATTGCTCCAGATGCATGAGCCTTCACGAACTGTCACGGTGTCTGGAGAGTTCCAATCGCCGGAGCCGGCAACTGTTTCACCAGAGGTAAAGCAAGAACCAGATGTGGCAGTGCTGGACCTCGAGCAGCAAAAGGTCCAGCAGACCATCGTCAGTGAACACAACTACTTTGGGAAGCCATCGGATGCGCCGCCTGCGGAGAACATGAATGAGGCCTACGACTCAGACATCACTGATTCTGCCTCCGAAGGCGAGCAGGACCTTCTTCCGACACTGCCCCTTGAAGTCCAGCGAGACCACAACTACTGTCTGTCGTATTACCCAGAGGACCCAGCCCTGTCTAAGAAGCGCCGGATCAACCACAAAGCTGCGGCCCTGTTGGACGTAGGCCTGCCGTCGCTGCCTCAATTTGAACCTCAGGTGACTCCACCGCACATGGATGAGAACCTGCTGGAGGTGGTAGAGATTGGGTTGACTGAGGTCAAGGTCAAAGAGGAACGGCCAAAGAAGAAGAAGAAGGAACGCAAGCAGAAGGATAAGAAGCTAAAAGATTTGACTAATCTCACGCGTGAGTCGCTTGTTAAGGCTGAGCCAGTGGCGCCACCACCCAAACCGCTCAAGCCGCGGTCGCTGCAGGCCGAGATGCAGATCATGTACAACTTTTTAATACGGGGCATCGACCGTGAGGACATTGCGCTGCTGAAGAGGCGGTATGACGAGCTGCTGCAGGACGACAGCCCGTCATCCTACTGGCTCAACGACATCCACTGGGTCGACCACTCCGAAACATTTCTACCAGACCCAACACCACCAAAGAAGAAGCGCAAGCACAGTACAGCTGATGAACCGATGAGGCGGCACAAAACTGGTGCGTGATTTCAGGTGTTTTATGTATCATTCCTGATGGTGATTGTGATGATCATCGGTGTACTTATGGTATCATTGTGGAAAATCGCATTATCACACCAGCTTTCACTTTTTTTTCTTTCTTTTACAAAGAAAATACTTTTAGGTCGTTCGGGATGTTTCAGTGTATTGTTGTCATGTTTGAAAAAGGAATTGTGGAAATTGTTGTTGCAAAACAAAATAGGCGAACATTACACAATAGTGCGTTGCCATATTAATGGTAAAAGTAGGAACTAAAGAGGAACTTCAGTAACGTTCCATAATCCACTAGGTGAGACAGTTTGAATTGAAAATATCGACTTACCCTGGATGTAATGTAAATGTTGATGTACTTATGTAATATTACTGGTAAATGGTCTAAACCTAATCAAATTAATACTTGTTGCTACCTATCCTGGCGTTCGGCATTAATAGGATATGGTGAGGACTGGTTTGCTCAGTATCAGGATAATGTCACTGAGTGGGATGGTGCTTCCAGTGGGGTAGCACTATAAAGCCATGCTGAGTGCAAGTTTGTACACGTACTGACATGACCTTAAATGTTGCTAGGATGTAAAAGCACAACAAACAGCCATGGCTATTCCAATCGTGTAATGCTGGCTACAAGGTGGCGGTGAAGCGCTTGCATGGTGAAACACTGGCTATTTCCGGGTCCGTATGGGGCCTGGAAAGTCTTGAACTTCATTTTCCCCATTTCAAAACCTTAAATTTAACCTATTTTGGGTAATTGAAAAACCTTGAATTCAATTAAACTCTCCCCACTGATCTAAATTAGTCTGAAATTGCCGTTTGCCATTGTTGTTTTTTCCTGAAATCCAAATGAAAATAGTCTTTAATTCCTATCAAAAACAGCCTTGAAATAGCCTTGAATTCCATATCTGTTAATTGATGTGTGTGCTGGGCGTGTTTCAGGCTCTTCACGGACAGAGGGTTACTATAAGATCACGTATGACGAGAAGAAGACCTACCTGGAGCACACCGTCCAGGTGACGGAGAGTCAGCTCGAAGGGGACCAGCGGCTACTGGTGAGTTAGACACGTAAAGGACACCGGACAGTTATGATATAATCCAATTTAAACATTTATTTTACGCATTCCTTTTTATACATGGTTCCTGCAGTCTTTAAAAACACCTGAACTAGTCTTAAATTGATCGGTCAATTTTCAAAGCCTTGAAAAGTCTTAAATATGGTCACCTTTCTATGAGCAGTCTTTAAAACGTCTTAACTTGGATTTGGCCACTATAATATTTTTTCGAGATGTTTTACCAGCTATCTTCACAAAGCACAAATGCTGTGGAGCTGAAATGTCTCAAAGTTAAAGTTATGGTCTATGGACCGTAATGTCACAAGTGCACGCATACTTTGACAGCTTTTTACTGATTGGTTAGCATGTGGAAATCCCTTAATTTAATATGAGAACATTTGTTGTGAAAATAGGTCTTAAATTGTATGAAAATTGGTATTAAAAAGTCGTAAAATGATCTTAAATATGATTGGCTGATAGATGCAGGAACCCTGTTATAAAAACAAAAACTCTCCCCATTCTTATTCGGTTACAATCGCTAGTCACTGCGTGGAGAGGTCCGGAAAGAAGCCCGTCCTGATATGACCTTAGATGTTGCTAGGACGTAAAACAACAACAAACAAACCGGAAAGAAGCACGAAAACAACTGACAGTGGGTGGTGAATGTGTTTAAAGCGTGTTTTTCCCTCCAAATTTGTGTCAGGATGAGAAGGAGGCGGTAAAGAAGAAGATTCAGCAAACGCGTGAAGCCCGGTCGGAGACACGCCGTATCCAGAATGTGATCAGCTCATGGGGAGAGGAAGTCAGCGACCTCCTCAAGTTTAACCAGCTCAAGGTAAGTGTCGGATACAGCGCGCTACCCGCATGAGTTTTGTACGACATACATTATAGCCATTATGGAGCGCAGTGTTGTATAGCATGCTGTATACCGGGCGCAGTGGCCGAATCGGTAAAGCGCGGGCCTCGCGTGCTGAAGATCGGGAGTTCGGTTCCCGGTTCATTCCAACCAATAACTTATCAAATTGATACTTGGCGCTTCCTAGCCAGGCACTTGGCATTATTACAATAGGGCAAGGACTAGTTGGCTCAGTGTCAGGATAATGTGACTGAATGGGATATCAGTTGATGGTGCTGGTGGCCTGGTCTCCCATTGGGGCAGGACTATAAAGTCACCATGAGTGTGCACTGTCACAACTCGGTACCTGTCCTGAAATGACCTTAGATGTTGCCTGGACGTAAAACAACCAACCAACATCCAGTGGGCTTGTTTTGTGTGTGTGTCGGGGGGGGGGGGGGGCGATATGTGTATGTTGTGGGGGGGGGGGGGGTAAGAGTATATACCTGGTACAGTAAAACCCATCTAAATCGATCAACCATGGTACTGATTTTAAATGGTCCATTTAGGGAGGTGGTCGGTTTAAGGAGTTTTTTTAATTGTTGTAATGGTATTGTATAAGCGATCGTTTGGGACCCAAATAAAGCGATTGATTTAGGTGAGTGGTCGATCTGTAGAGGTGGTTGGTTAGAGAGGTTTTTCTCTATATTGGTCACAGTACCAAGACATGTGTTGTGATTACCGGCTTCAGTTCCGTAAGAAGCACCTGAAGTTCGCCAAGTCGGGCATCCACGACTGGGGGCTGTTCGCTCTGGAGCCGATCGCGGCCGAGGAGATGGTGATCGAGTACGTGGGGCAGGTGATCCGCCACTCCATCGCCAACACGCGCGAGAAGAAGTATGAGGCGGTCGGCATAGGCAGCTCCTACCTGTTCAGGATCGACTCCGAGAACGTCATCGACGCCACCAAGTGTGGCAACCTGGCACGATTCATCAACCACAGCTGCAATGTGAGTAGAGGGGATGGGGAGGGGGGGGGGGGGGTCTTTCCATACTCGCAGAATGTTGGATCCAGCATTTTAAAATGACTAGCGACTGTGGTGGCTGGGAGAGCAGTGACTCTGCACTGGGAAAATTACAATACTTATTTTTGTTATTGTTATTATTATTATTATTATTATTATTATTAAATACTTTAGAAAAGTGTTGGTATTATAGTATATGATGGCGTCAATTACATTATTATTATTTTTATTAATGTCAAATACTAAACAAAGTTTTCGGTATTATAGTCTGTGATTCATTTCAATTCCATTATTATTATTAAATTAAAGTGTTGGTATTACAGTATATGTTCATTTCATTTCATTACAGTATATGTTCATTTCATCATCATCACCACCATCATCATCATTATTAAATACTTTTTTTTAACTGTTGGTATTATAGTTTATGATGGTGCCCCATTTCACCTACATTAGTATTATTATTATTATTATTATTATTATTATTATTATTATTATTAAATACTAAACAAAAGTGTTGGTATTATAGTATATGATGGTGTCCATTTCAGTTACACTATTATTATTATTATTATCATTATTAAATACCAAAAAAAAAAGTTAGTATTATACTGTTTATAGTCTATGGTGGTGTCCATCTCACTTACTTTATTATTTCTATTGAATACTAATATTTAGAGTAGGTAAAAGCAAATAACCTCAATTGTACTATTGAGAGAAGCTTGTTGAAGTCATGTCTTGAAAAGTATCAGGCTATAAGGCTGTGTAAAAATTTATTAAGCCTGATTAATAAATTTATTAGCCCAACAAAAAAGTTGATCTGTGTCTGGTTTTGAATTATACTGTTTATAGTCTATGGTGGTGTCCATCTCACTTACTTTATTATTTCTATTAAATACTAAGCACAAAGTGTTGGTATTATAGTCTATGATGGTGTCCATTTCAATTACTTTATTATTATTATTATTATTATTATTATTAAATACTACAGGATATTCCATTGATATTTTGAGATGGAATTAAGAGCAAAGGACCCTCCTTTTTTAAAGTTAAAATTAAAAAAATACTATATAAGACGTTGAGATTGTAGAAATAATTGGTGAACATACAATGGATTATCGAATGTATTCAGATCCCCTGCCCTATTGAATTGAATTGGCCGGTAAGATGTGTGCAAATGGGTACAGTTGAGGTTTAATTAGTTTCCTTGTTTTCTTTTAGCCCAACTGCTATGCCAAGATCATCTCGGTGGAGTCGCGGAGGAAAATTGTGATTTACTCAAAGCGCGACATCAATGTGAATGACGAGATCACGTACGACTATAAGTTCCCGCTGGAGGACGAGAAAATCATGTGTCTGTGTGGGGCGCCTAACTGTCGGGGGACTCTGAACTAAAATAACAATAACTAAATAATTAAATAATTAAACAAAAAACCTGATCCGCAACAAGAACCAACCTACAACTGGGAACGGAGAATCCCAATTGACCTTACAGATAATACCTTGCGCGGCTTTTAAATTTTTTTTTTTTTATTATACATAATTATTTTTTTTATATGGAATTATAATTAAATATAAAAAGAGATGGGAGGGGGGGTTAATGACAAATATATACATAATAAAGACTAATGCAATGTTGCAGGGAATTACTGTGTGACGAATAATCAGTCCATGGTGGTTTTTTTCTCTTTAATTCATTTAAATTAATTATTGATATAATTGTGGTGTTTTCGGGGACATTCCTGAAACCCGTGTATTTAAATACAGTGGACGACACCGTCACCGCCTGGCAGACTTGACTGAACTAACTAACTAACTGAAGGCTATTTGTATTTTTGTGTAGATATATAAATATATATGAAGTGGTCTGTACAGGTGTAAAGTGAGGATGACTCATTGTGTGGAGATGGCGACGGTAGTGGTGGGGGGGAGGGTGGGGGGTTACAGCAAACTGGCCCATTATGGCCACACTCATCCTTGTGTTTGTACAAGTCGTAATAACCATCTCATCATTGTTATTATTATTATCTTGTCACCTCTGCATTGTACAAATGGACAGTCGCTCTCTTCAGAGTAAAATTATCATTTGGGCCAGTAATGTTTATTACGGATTGGAGAGACGACGCTAACTTCACCAAGTGAAATATTGAATATTGAATTGGCGGTACTGAGTATTGAGGTTCTTCAGTATTCTTGTGGTTCGTGGGCGATGCGGGGTGGGGGGGGGGATTCTGTGGGGGGGTGGGGTGACTCACTGGCTACCCAAATCACCCACGTGTACATACTATAATGCAAGCACTCAGCCAACTCTGATCTCTGGACCTATACACCCGAGGTAGCCTGGCTACAGCACTTACCCTACCCAGACTGGTGAAGAAATCCACTAACCAAAAATATATTTAATGATAATTATTAAAACTATGCCGGTACAGTAAATGAATTGATGAATTGAGCCCTCTCGCATGTTGTCTCGAGTCTTTTGGAGAAGTGGTCGTTTAACTGCCAGTGATTTAAATGTTGGTATTCTTTGCTTTAGTTTCTATTCTCCGTATGTATAGTTTACAGCCTGACTGCTTCCTGTCCCCTTGCAGTAGTATATATTTGTGTATATTTGAGGGAGACTAGACCTGCGGTGCTTGCTGTGACAGGTACCAACAGTTAGTGTATATAATGTCAGACGCAGCATGTTTGAAATAAAACAACCAGTTCGGTACTGTCAACATACAACCTGTGTGAGAAATTGCCTCTTTTTCTTTTTTAGACCTCTCCTGATATGACCTTAGATGTTGTTAGGATGTAAAACAGCAAAGAAATCTCGCTTAGTTTTCTTTCTCTTTTCTTCAAATTAGACTGGGATATATATCTGATGGATACCTACTGGGCACGGTGGCAGAATCGGTAGAACACAGGCCTCGTGTGTGGGAGATCGGGAGTTTGATTCCCGGTCAAGTCAGACCAATGACGTATCAAATTGATACTTGTAACTTCCAAGCCTGACGCTTGGCATTAATAGGATAGGGCAAGGACTGGCTAGCTCAGTGTCAGGATAATGTGAGGAGTATGTGATCGGGTCATCTGCCAGTGGCCTGGTGTCACAGTGGGGAAGCACTATAAAGTCACCATGAGTGCATACTGTCACAAGTTGGTACCTGTCCTCATATGACCTTATGATGTTGCCAGGATGTAAACATCCAACAACCAAACAATGATGGATACCAATTTTGTTTTATGATTAACAAGAATTTCCTTCTTTAAAGTAAAATAAAGTTAGGTAATGCTATGGTCGTTCATTTTTAGTACCCCCAGTAGACACTAGGTGTTGTATATGCGCCTCCACAGTGGTGACATCTGTGAAAAGCCATTGGGACCAGGCTACTGGACCATTTTCATTTTGCTTGGGAATGGATTCTGCTACTGAGGACACTACTAATTTATGTTCATTATTAGGTATTATTCTATCTGGAGAAGAATACAATCCCAGCATATTGGGTTTCATGATATTTTCGAATTGCAAGGCCATGTCCGAATTGATTCCTATCAAGTTGTGTTAGTTATTCTGTAAACCAGGGATGCAGGTATTGCAGGTATAGCAATACCTCAGGGAGTTTGACGCCCCTGCCGTGCAGAGTTGGAAACCACTGCCTTGTGGTACAGGTTCTTGACAGAACCGAAGGCTAAGGGAGCAAACCCTAAACAGAAAACCATGTCACTGTGGCAGCATTAAGGGTAGTTGATGTATGGAACTCACATCTCCCGACCAGCCACTGCAGGGACAAATAGTTTTGCGCCTGTCCTTGCCGGTGTGAAACCTCTATTTGCTCCCCGAGAGAGTGCCACTGGTAACTTGCAAAAGCCAGCAGCACTTCAACACTTTTGCAGGCAGCTTTCATGAAATGTACAACCGCACATAAAATGGAGAGCGGCAGTCAAGTAATGAAAGCAGTCTTTGTCACATCGCGACCGACAGCATGATGATGATGAAACCAGGGACTAGTGTTCCTTGTTTATTTCCTCAAAGTATAACAGAAATAGATGGAGAGTTACTACGATGTCCGATATCTAATACACTTTTCAGACATTCGTTTCGGGAAAATTCTGACATTTTGATTAAATTAAAGATCTGATCACCTCCTTTTATCATGTATTCTTTTCATGAATACCCGCTGTGTTAATGAATACCCTTGATGGCACCACCACCGTAGTTAGTCCAGCAGTCCTGTTTTGACGGCATAGTACAGAAATCGATACTTGACATCTTTCACTTCCGATTTCTTTGTCCAAAGAATGTTTGAAACCTTAGCTTGGTCCCCTGGCCTTTCTTTCAACAGAGTGTAAAGACTAGGTCTCCATAAAGTAAAGTTGAATCCTCTCCTCCAACTAATAGATCCTCCACCCCTTTCCCCCGATGGGAAACAAGCATTCTTGGCCCTACCAATAGGGATCCAGCATTCCTGGTCCCCATGGTTACCAGTGATCTGCCCACCACCACCAAGCTGTATGGCCCCCACCTGCCTTGAGCCTGAGTGTGCTCATACAGAAAAAAGAAAGACATCAATTAAATAAATTTGAATTTGCATAATTTACACATTATAAAAACATTGTAATATAATTAGATCAATTGTTGGAGATAAATTCATTCCTCGACAATAAGAACAAAATATTTGGAATTTTGTCGAAAAGTACAAGTTTTCACGGTATTAAACATTACAAGTGGAACGCTGGAATCAGAACCCAAAATTCAGAATGATTCCACGGAAATAGAAATGATTAACAGGTCTAGAGAAACACAGAGATCGAAGCCTAGACAAACACAGACAGACAAAAACCACAATAGATAATGTTTAATTAACAACAACAAATTCATATTTTCTTTCTTTTATTCTTTTTTTTTTTTGGTTCGTTTCTTTTTTTATCTTCTGAAAATGTAGTTATTTTTCATCAGGTTCTTTGTTTTTTTTCCGCTCCCCAAATTCCCCCCCGTGGACCGGGCGCCGAGGCCGTGTCGTGTATCAGGCCACGCCCACTCCGTAAGTCCAGCAACCGGCGCTACAAAAAAAAAAGATTCAACACATCGCAACAAAAAAAAAACCTACAAAAAACCCCACAACAAACGGAATCACACTTGTCGAAAGACAACATTGGTTTGTACAGTGCCAGCTCTGTCATACCAGTGGCTCCCCCCCCCCCCACCCCCAACCTCCTCCCCTCATTACCCTTTACAACGTTACAACACCAACAGTGGTGTCATGTGAGAAAATATCGCCCCCTGGATCATAACCTGTTTTTTGGGGCGGGGCGGGGTGGGATGGGATGGGGTGGGGGGTCACTGTTGCTAGAAAATAGGATATTACTGGGGTATATACACAACAGTTACTGTTTCATATATAACACCATTATTGTAGTATAAGGTCCATGTTACTAAACTCATCCAGCCAGGGGTCCGTGTTACTAAACTCATCAAGTTATCACCAAAAGCATGTTAACAACAAATTGTCCTGCCCGCCATATTGGAAAAATACAAGTGAAGCATTTGCGACAACTTAGTCGGGCGGTTCGGACAAAACTTCACACACACAACCTCTCCAGCATCACCCAAAGTAGATGGGTAGATGTTGGAGCTTTACATCCTGGCAACATCTAAGGTCATATCACGATGGGTATCGATTTGTAACAGTGCACACTCATGGCGATTTTTATAGTGCTCCCCCCCCTGGGAGACCAGATCGCCAGCACCATGACCCAATATCTGACACTTATCCCGACACTGAGCTAACCAGTCCTGGCCCTATCCTACTATTGCTGAGTGCCTGGCTATGAAACGACAAGTATACATTTTGAAGTCATTGATTTGACTCGAACAGGGTTCTAACGGGTTAGTTCAAATCCCACGATCTACCATATCGGGAGACGGACGCTCAACTCATTCGCCCATCTGGTCTGGTCTCCCAAAGTAGATCAATTTAATGAGTAATCAGGCGATATCATGAGATTAGTAATACGGACCCAGTTTGTGTATAATTTGCACGATGTGGTTCAGTGAAATGCACTCAACCAAATAAAAAAGAAATTTAAACAATAAAATACAAGCGAGAAAATTGTTACAGAAGGTTGCTGGAACTGAGAAACGAGTAATCTTTACAACAGGCACATAAATCATCGTCACACAACGATTCAAAAGGTACAGCTTGGTGCAATTTGCGACGACAAAAAAACTGACTCGAGAATGAAAAAGGGAGAAAAAAAATCGGAACTCACCCTGGAGATATTTAATGAAAATATAGGTTTCATATTTATATATACGTCTGTATATAAGTATGCATCTCAACTTGAGACTACAATAGCTCGCTATCATATTTACAGCGGTATCATGTATTGTACAAGACATTTACAATAGTGTGACTTTTTTTTTGGTATGTTAGCGACGCCAGAAAAAAGAAAATACACAAAACTATATCAAACTTTGATGAGTAAGTGCTACAATTCAATTGTTTCCTTTGGAATACAACACGTTGTCGTTGCCGCCGCCTTCACACCCAACCATCACATAATATATATGTATATATATACGTCGGTATTTCACTCTTGAATGTTAAATTTCACACTGACTGGCAATATAAATATCCTTTCTCCCGAAGACATCAAACAGTGGCTAATATTAAGCAGAACTCACGCTCCTTGTTCACGCAGTATCCAGCAATCACTCACCGTATGCCTCACTGACTAACAGGTTGCCAGAACACAAAACAACCAAACAACCAATTAAATTATTTGTTTTCTTTGGCGGTACAGATGATAATTAGTAAATGAACCCAAATATGCTCATATATATGTATGTGAATGCTATCTGTGTAGTTTTGTTTGTTTGTATGTATGTATGTATGTATGTATGTCTGTATGTATGTATGTATGTATAACTATGTCTGTCTGACTATGTTTGTCTGACTATGTTTTTCTATGTATGCATATATATATAATAACATATCTATCCATCCATGGTTATATGAACGCTTTCAGAACGCTCTATTGTCTGTTGGGTTGGTGGGGACAACAAGAGAAGTCAGTGAATTATTAGTGCAACAGAAGCCAGACACACCGATGGTGTACAAGCACCGTTTTGTTATTATGAGTGTGTGAGTATGTGTGTTATAAGTGTGTGGCGGCCGGGGGGACGGGAGGGGCAAACAACCGTGAACCAACTCGAAATTTGAAATTTCGGTTGCTGCAACAGGGCCATTACCACGCTGAGCATATCAATACCTAGTAAGTTACAAATATAGAGGAAGGAGGTAAGTGCTGTGAGGAAGGGGTGGGCGGGGGCACGGGCACGGGCACGGGCACGGGCACGGCAGCAACAGCCTGAAACTAGGGCGCAGTTAATTATGGTGTGATGGAATAGAACCACCCACCCCACCCCTCTCTCACCCTTTTAACACCGACTTGTGAATTAGTTGCTCCTCCGCCGCCTATTACAAACATACATGTCCGTTTACATGACTTCTAAGTTGTCAATGTTTAATTTCTTCTTGTTTTTTTCCCCTGGTAGTTCTCACCAGGCAGACTGCTAAGGATCCTTAGTAATTAGCTGACCCCCCCCCCCCTCCCCTCGGCAGGGGTTTACACTTCAAACATCAGCAATGACAATGTGCACCCATTGAACCAGGCGTACAAATCAACATCACACACCCCTCCCCCCCCCCCCCCATACACACACACCGCCACTCACCCCCAAACCCTTCTTCACATAATCAAAACTGGAATCGCTACATCGTGGTTCGTGTTGGCAGAATTTTGGCTTGTATCTACAACCCCCTCCCCCCCCATTAATTCAGTGCTTT
This sequence comes from Branchipolynoe longqiensis, assembly GCA_030323885.1. Classification (NCBI taxonomy): domain Eukaryota; kingdom Metazoa; phylum Annelida; class Polychaeta; order Phyllodocida; family Polynoidae; genus Branchipolynoe; species Branchipolynoe longqiensis. Next base: position 39,681,210 of record CM059195.1, read on the forward strand.
TCAGTAGTTGCTGTTACTAAACAGTGACATATATTCACATGTCATCTCACACTGCCGAAAAAAATAAATCCTTCTTAAATCATAAAAAGGACCGACAAGGAGCATTTACGAGACGATATATAACAAAAACCAAAACGGCATTGGTAATCAACGTGCAGGGGTGCTTTGTTTCTTCTTTCTCGTCTAGTATAAGTTTCCAACAACACGGAATTTTACATGACACATCTAGAAGGGCGAGGACACTTGTTGTTAAATCAGCTTTTAAAAGAAATAATCTAACAAAAATAATTTGGGCAGCCCTTGATAAGCATATTCGCATCTTCATCGCACGCACGCACACACACACACACACACACACACGTGTGAAGAAGAAAACTAACCGTTTAACATCCGCCAAACTAACTCATTTTCCATCTGGTCTACTTTTTTTTTATGTCATGCCACATCCAAATATAAATACATTCTGAGCACAGATTCCAACTCGCCCCGCACTGCTCGAAATCAGTTCATGGATGTGAAATTCAAAGAAGTGCTATTCATTAGTTTCAAGTGCATTCTTAAACCAAGTGATTCTTATCCTCCTTTTCCTATTTTCCTTCCTTCCTTCCTTTCTTTCTTTCTTTCTTTCTATCTTTCCTTTTTCTAAATTTATTTATCCAATTGCGGGTGTGCAGGAATTCATACATGAATACGATATAATGGTTGGAAAAGCTGATAATACTGTCAACAATTCAGATTTTTATATCGTTTGACCGAACATTCATGATGGATATGGATATGGCCACAAAACATAAAAAGAAAAAAACAGATAGATATATATATACACACACCACTCAACCTTACCAAGACCCAATAACACTATCTGAACGAGCCGACAAATCCCAATTGTAGCACAATAAATATGCCGCCTCAGCAAACTAAACACACCATTTAATTGCACATTAATAATAAACATTTTCTCCAAAATCACAGGAAACTCATTTTTCCCTCCTCTCAAATTAAGCAGGTCTTCATAATCTTTCTTGTTCTCCCATTCAATCACAAAGAGTCTCATTATGGTTCAGGCCCAGTTGAGAAACTCTGACACGCCTAAACATTTGTATTTTCAAAACATGTATCATTGACAAAAATCAATAGTCCCTGTAGGCTTCATCACACCACCCAACAAACAGCGCACAGACAGTTGCCAACCTTAACCTACGTGTATAGTGACAACAAATTCTAGTAGTAGTAGTATTATTAATAGTAGTAGTTAGTAGTTGTAGTATTAGATTCCAATGACTCAAAACAACAGTGCGGCCGGTCCAGTGAGCACAAACAATGCCTAGTTTAAACACCATCAATCAGACAGCCAACCATGTCAAAAGGCTAATTCTACTCAAAATCGCCGGCACCAGCGACAGAAGGAAAAAAAATATAGAAAAAAAAGCAAAAAATATATATATACCCAGGTTTCATCTCCATAGCTAGGCCCCCCCCCCACCCACCCACCTACCCGCTGTAACTGGACATGGCTGATATGGAACCCAAAACCCAGCACAATATCCAATAGGCAAACAGGTACCGCCAAACAAAAACCACAAACACGCCAGGCGCCACCTAGCGTCGCGCACGGCCATGGTTGCCATGGCGACGGCGCGTAGATACAGAGACGACGACCGTGACAACTAGGTCAAGTGAAGTGTAGACAACGGTCACCATGGATACACCAAGACAAGCACACGTGAGGGGAAGAACACACGGTAAACCACCCAAGGGTAACCACCGGAAATGATGAGGGCTACGCTGAGCAAAGCGTCTGGTGCGGCGCAGGGGCGGGTAGACAGAGCGGCAGGAGGGAGTATGCACAGCAAGTGTCGTGACTGCACAGTTGCAGTCAAACCATGACACGCTATCAGCCCGTTACACCACCACTGGGCAAGTCATCCAGAAGCGAAATTTGTGTAGGGAGTTCTCTAGGACTTAACGTAATCATTACACACATTAAACACATATGCTGAGATCCACTGATCAACTACCGCATAGAGGGGGCTCATCGCCACCCACCTCAGCGCAAATGCGCAGAAACAACCGCCTCATCCTTATTTACATTCGGCCACACACTTAGGTCACAATGAAGAACACTAGCAAAAATATATCTCTTTCTCATCTTTACTTGAGGTTACCCGGATAGGAAATGTATAATATATACATATGCCAGTTGTATTCGGCCCTCCTTTTTGATTCCCACCCACTCAGACCATAGCACCAAAAAAGTGGTTAAATGGGTTCGATTTTTGTTTTTGGAAAATCAAAATGCTATCATTCACCTTTAAAAAAAAGAAAGTAGTTTTTGACTGACCCCCTCCCCCTCCCAAACCCTGCAAAGGTCATACATGATGCATTTTAGGTGGTATATAATTATATATATTATATACTAGGAGAGTATAACCAAGGGGATTGGGCTATTTGAGTAGTAGAGTAGAACGTCGGTTAACTGTTAACGTGGATAACAGGCTGCCTCTCTGTGGGAGAAGGCCAAGTCAGGCAAGTTCACACACAGCGGCGCGAGCCCCATAGCGACGGAGCTGTCAGAAGGGTCCTCCACACCCAGCCCGGACTGGGACGCGACCCGCAGCCACAGCTGCCAATGAGGTGACGCAGGACACGTGCAGACACCCCTCACCGTGAACACCATGGACAGGCCGACACGTGGCCTGTGGTGAGGGCGTGTCCCAGCCGGCCCTGTGATATGGTTCATTTGGTGGCTGGTGTGGACGGGTCACTGTGAGAAAGGCCTCATTATACTACAATAAGGGGTGAGTGGAGGGGAGGCGATAGGAAAGTAGGTAAAGAGTCGAAAACAAGAGGAGATGACACGTATGTGATGCCACCAGCCGCATGCACCAGACACTCTGCTTTGAGTTATTCTACAAAAGAATGCGTATACAGCACACAGTTTACATGAGGACTTTCGCATATCAATACCAAGAGATGAAAAGCACTTGTACACAGGCTATTATGTAGTGCGACTTGCGAGTCTGTTGAGGCGCTCTGCACCTTGAGTCAGGCTCCTATCCGTCTGAGACCATAGCATGGTAGTTGTGTCTTCACCCAGACTCGGCAATCACTCAGGCTGCATCTATGTATTCATACGGCTCCTACCTACAAACCGGCATAGTCAGTTTATACTATTGGAGGGGGAAAAAAAAGATTACTTAGAATTAGAAACCAATAAGCCATCGAAACAGGCCCCTTTTAGCTAGTTCTACCTGTGGGTGCCGAGCACATCATACGTAACAACGGGCTACACTGGAATGTACTACTACGCCAAGAGAAATGTCAAAGACTGGGCCCGGACACTGTGGCCCGACACTGTAAATTAGGGCCACCGACCGGGCCTGCACCCGGCCGACAAGCTGGACGAGCCTGCATTGGGCGGTAATATATAACAAGGGCCATGGCGAGGTGAGTTGAGGGAGGAGCATGGATTATACAACGGCGTTGATCGCAAACACCGTCAGGGCCGCTGAGCCCAGCCATCGACAGCAGGGCCGGCCCTGCAGGCGACAGGCAAACCCAAAAGTCAACTGATGCATGCTGTGAACTGACTGTCCGATAGCGCCCACAGCACGTACAATCAACAAGATGCAGCTGCAGGTGTCTCACGTCCTGGTGTTCCACAACTGGGTGCCACTCTCCACACGGGCAGTCCTAGCGGTGCCCGTTAGCGCCACCGGACCCCACTCAGGGGCCGTATGAGGAGACCGGCTTTACAATGTCGTCCTCGATACGCGGGTTAGAGAGGGCTCCGTCTATGGCCACCTGGCAGTCTCCCGCCGGTCGTGGTTTACGGCCTAGTTGGAGACCATCTGCTGGCGCCGCTCGATCTCATCCACAGTCAGCACACGCTGACCCTGTGCTGGCAGCGGTGGCATGTTCGGCATTTGCTGTTTGAAGATGTCGGCGCCAAAGAACTTGGCGAGGTTGTTGTCGAAGGCGGGTCTGCGTGGCCCTAACATGGCGGACAGGTTGGGGCTGGCGGAGCGCTGGTACCCGCCGGGCGAGAGTGGGCCGTTCATGTCTGTGTGTGAGACAAGTAACAAGCGCAACTTAGCACCGCAGATTGCATAACTCAGCACCACAGGTTGAGCTTAGCATCTCAAGTTGCAGAACTTACCACCGCAAGTTGCAGAATTCAGCACCGCAGGTTGCAGAACTTACCACCGCAGGTTACAGCTAGCCACACTGGCTTGTTGCAACCTAGGGCATTTCAAAGTTACTGATTAGAAGCACCCCCTACTCCCCGCCCCATGTGACACAAACGCAATTAAAATACTTCATGGTGCACCAGTTAAAAATAGTGTTATTAAAGTTGCATTATTTGATAAAATCATATTGTCAAACACCAAAACACCCATGTAGATTTGATTAGATATATCCCATTTAGATAATAATGTATTAATTCTTTAATAATAATTGATTTTTTCCCCTTACCGTTGGCGAGGGAGACCATGGGCTGGGGCAGCTGCGGCTGCGGGGACAGGGCCCGGGAGAGCGTGGCGGCGGCGTTGAGCGCGGCGGCGGCCGTCAGCTGGTTGGTGGGGAAGCCGGCCCCGCGTGGCCCCGAGTTGATGGAGTACAGTGAGGCGCGCGTGGCCGCCGCAGCAGCAGCAGCCGCAGCCGCAGACGTCTGCAGGCGCGGGTCGAGCGGCCGCTGCTGGGCAGCCTGCACCTGGAGAGCCGCCATCGAGTTCACCGGGGTCAGCGGCTGCAGGCCTGCAGGGTTGGAGACAGAGAGTGCGCGTTAGTTAACCCTACACGCATAATACACAAAAACAGAGAGACTGATGCACAGACTGTGGGGAATAGGCAAAGAGGGCGCATTAGTTAACCATACATGCATAATACACAAACACAGAGATCGATATGCAGATTGTGGGGAGGAGGCAGAGAAGGCATGTTAACACAAACACAGAGATCGATACGCAGATTGTGGGGAGGAAGCAGAGAAGGCATGTTAGTCAGCCCTACACGCATAATACACAAACACAGAGATCGATGCGCAGATTGTGGGGAGGAGGCAGAGAGGGCATGTTAACACAAACACAGAGATCGATACGCAGATTGTGGGGAGGAGGCAGAGAGGGCATGTCAACACTAACACAGAGATCGATACGCAGATTGTGGGGAGGAGGCAGAGAGGGCATGTTAACACAAACACGGAGATCGATACGCAGATTGTGGGGAGGAGACAGAGAAGGCATGTTACTTAGCCTTACACGCATAATACACAAACACAGTGCGATCGATGCGCAGATTCTGGAGAGGAGGCAGAGAGGGCGCGTTAGTTAACCATACTCGCATAATACACAAACACAGAGAGATTAACGCGCACACTGTTGGGAGGAGGTAGAAGGGGAAGGCGCGTTAGTTAGCACTACACACATAATACACAAACACAGAGATCAACGCGCACACTTTTGGGAGGTAGAAGGGGATGTGGCATTAGTTAACACTACACACATAATACACAAAGATCGACGCGCATACTGTTGGGAGGAGGTAGAAGGGGAGGGCGCGTTAGTTAACCATACACGCATAATACACAAACACAGAGATCAACGCGCACACTGTTGGGAGGAGGTAGAAGGGGAGGGCGCATTAGTTAACACTACACACATAATACACAAACACAAAGATCGACGCACACACTGTTGGGAGGAGGTAGAAGGGGAGGGCGCGTTAGTTAACACTACACACATAATACCCAAACACAAAGATCGACGCGCACACTGTTGGGAGGAGGTAGAAGGGGAGGGCGCGTTAGTTAACACTACACACATAATACACAAACACAGAGATCGACGCGCATACTGTTGGGAGGAGGTAGAAGGGGAGGGCGCATTAGTTAACACTACACACATAATACACAAACACAGAGATTGACACCCATACTGGGGAGGAGGCAGAGGCTGGCCCTGCACACATAATATACACACACATAAACACGGAGAGATCGATGCGAAGGCTGCCAAAATCAAGGGGAATTAGCTGCCTCAACAAAGAATAATTTGCTGCCTCAACTTAGAGAATTTGCACCCATCCACCACAATATAAGCCTACTACCAAAGACAATGTATGACAAGACGCGCCACTCAGTGCTTCCCGGTGAAATACATATGCAGTGTCGCCATCCCATGGCAAACAAGGTATGCATTAAATGGCATTTAAAATGTTATATAATACACAGTGTATATCTCCCGCTATTTTTTTTTTTTTTTTTGATGACCAGTTTTTTATTCTTCCCATAACGTATAAGCTCCCGTGAGGGTGCTTGTTTTCAAAGCTGGACAGCTGTGATACTGGATTGGTCTGGTCCCGCACTCAGGAGTCTTTACCTGATCTTTCTCGGGCCAACCTTTGCGGTTTTGGGTGTTAGTAGTTTCTATATTAGTTTTTCTGAATTTTCAAAGTTTTTTTCCTAACCTGTATATGATAACTTAGCCTACCATGTACATCTACGCAGATAACATACAGGCCTGTGGGAGAGGATCCCATCCCATTGTGGTTTGTTACAGCATCCTTTCATCCATGCCCTGTCCTTAGATAGTACACCAGCGCGCCAGAACACCTCTGGACCCTTCAGGACTGCGACTAGGTGGGATGGCTGTGTTGTGTGGTTAGCCATTTTGTATTTCAGGGTGATTCGGATGCATGACCATGGCCTGCCCGGTTCTGCTTTGGTTTGTGCCAGTACAGATACCCAGACGGACTGCACCGGGAAGTGTATCCAGAGCTACAAAGTGCAATCCTGTATTTGTAATATCTACCATCTTTTCTGGCCTGTCTTTTGCTTTTTGTGTTATAATCGTCGCTATAATTGAATAATAATTCTATATTATATAATTGAATAATAATTGACTATAATTTATGTACATTGTCTCTGATGGTACAGGCTGGGCTAGTAGACCTGTCCAATTGCCTTGTTTGCCGTTGAGTGGCAGCACTGCATGATTATTTAAGAAATTACTCAATGAAAGCGCTGGTTGGCGAGTCTTGTCGTACATTGTCTTTGCTAATAGTACACGCACAGACCAGCGACTTACCAGTTGGCCGGGTGTTGGGGGCCTGTAACGTCGGGTTCATCATGCGCTGGAGAAGGAGAGCGTTGGCAGCTGCCGGACCGACGCCAGCATGCACCATCGGAGTCGGTGAGGGGACGAGCCGGCCAGTGATGGGCACCCCGCCGTAACCACCGCCCACTGCGCGCGCAACACCAGGGATGGCCGGAGACAGCGCAGCCGGTCGCTGCTGCTGCTGCTGCTGCTGCTTTTGCTGCTGGATACGCTGCACCTCGAGCAGCTTGACTAGATCGATGCCCGAGTGGCCACCCACGATGGGCCTGAAGTTGTTGTCCTGCTTGGCGGCCCCAGCCAGGTTGGGTCGTGCTATCTGGTTGCTGGGCATTGGACCGGCGGCTAAATGAGGCGGTGGGAACAGGTCAGGCAGTATGGGCGGCACAGTTAATGGTAGGTTGGTTGGTGGAGTTTTATGTCCTGGCAACATCTAAGGTCATATCAAAATTGGTACAGACTTTTGACAGTGCGCACTCATGGTGACTTTATAATGCTGCCCCACTGGGAAATCAGGCCGCCTGCACCATGACCCGATATCCCACTCAGTTACATTATCCTGACACTGAGCTAATCAGACCATGTCCTATCCTATCCTATTAATGCCGAGCACCAGGATAGGAAGTGACAAGCATACATTTTATAAGTCATTGCTTTGACTCGACCGGACAACAAACTCCCAACCTTCCGCATGCGAAGCCTGCGCTGTATCGATTCGGCCACCACCCCCAGTCAAAAAGTTGTCTGATGTCAGACACAGTGTAAAAATATACGGATTTTCAGTTCAGAATTATATATTGGCAGAGAACATTATTATTCTTAGGCGACGGAGTGGGGACACGGTTATGTAATCTAAAAGCAATGGTGCCCCACTCACAATATGACATGATATAAGCTATGTAAAATATATGTTCATACATGATGCCTGAGATTAATGAAGAGATGTTCCTATATAAGAGACAGTTCATGTTTGTTAAAATGCTTCTTCTATGCACCCATAAAGAGTGCAAATGGAGGAAAGGGACATTTTTAATATACATATATTTGTAACTGTCTGCAGCTACCTGTCCCTATCTGACCAGTGGGCAAGCACACCAGCCTAATCTGCATATACACACAGAACCCACCTGCAGCTGGGTTGAGTGACAGCCACCACTACTGGGGGTGGGGGGTGTCACCCTCCCAAGCTGTGGGGGTGCCTGATTGGCTGGCTGTGAGATGCCCAGTCACCTCTGACCACACTAGCCTCACTTTGAGATTAATTATGCAAGAACACTTCTTCAGGTACACTGGAGAGTGAACACTCTACTCCTGGCTCTTGGGTGAGACACACCTACTCTAGAGCAGGACCCCAGACACGCTGTCTGATGCTACCAAAATTCATATATCTAAATTGAGTGGAGTGCAACAACCAAGGGACTCCGGTTCAATGGGCTGTAGGCACTGATTCATACACAGGCTTAAGAGGTAATGAGATTCTATGTGGACAGAAGGTAAGGGGTGAGGATGATAGGTCACTAGTAGATGAACAGGAGTTGATGCCATTAAAGCACATCTTCACTGTCGATCTTTGTGACTTGTCTTCCCTTTCTTCCTTATGGGGTTGTTTACATGTTTATTTGAGAGGGCCATCAGAGGTGAAATGAAGGGGGGGGGGGGGTTTATGGTATTCTCTGGTGTTCATGACGGCCGATATCCAGAAATACTATAAGAGGATTTAATTATTACCACTGTCCTGGTGAACCCTGACTCTGATAGATTTACCCAGTTTCCTAATGGATAAAACAACAAACTATCCCATACTTTTATGTTAAAAATCTCACCATACCTTTAACAATGGGCCGCCCTTGTCCTTGTGTGGACGTGGGAGACTGCTGGCTGACCGGCATCGTCATGCCCGAGTGTGGCACCACCTGGCCTCCAACAAGTGCGCGTGGCTGCTTCGTCTCCGGCTTCCTGCCCATTGCAGGTCCGATCGTGCCTATAGAAAGGGAAACCCGGTCAGCAGGTACATCTCACGGATATCAGAGGAACCATCCTAGCGACAACCATGTATGACTTAGGTGCACCTCAATTTGTATGGCTTAGGCACAAATCAGATTGCATGGTTTAGGCGCACTTCAGTTTGTACAGCTTAGGCTTACCCCAGGTTTATTCCGCTTATTCAGTTTAGGTGCACTTCCGTTTGTATGGTTTAGGCACATCATGTTTTGTACACATCACTTTGTACAGCTCAGGTTGATTTCAGTTTGTTATGACTTACACTTCAGCTTGGTATGGCCTAGACACTTCAGTTTGTACAGCTTAGGCACACTTCAGGGTTTCTATCCTTCAGGGTTTCTATCCTATGAACACTTCAGTTTATATTGCTTAGACTCACTTCCAGTTTGTTTGGCTTAGGTACCCTTTTGTTTATGTGGTTTAGGCATCCTTTGGATTGGATTGTGTGGCTTAGGCTCACCAGTTGAGCTTATTCAAACAGTCATTGCAAAATCCTGCCTCAATAACTACATGCGAACTTTATAACTGATTACTGAACAATTCTTAATGCAAAATTCCAACCGTAAAAGAAAAAAACAAACTTTGTGAACCCCCAAAGCTCACTGATAAACAACTGGGTAGTATACAGATGCAGCAGTAGTCATGTATATGAGAGCAGAGTTACAAAGTGCAATCTGATGTACGCAAGGCGGACACGAACACCATTAAAGCAAGGGGGAATGCAGTAGCAGTTCACAACACGCTATCCAAATGGATGACTACTAGCAACATGGACGGACGGTCAGTGTACACAGAGCCGGAACACTGCAGTCAGCAGCGAGTCGCGCCTCTGTATACCAACACTGGCCTCACACAAAGCAACAGTGGGCCATCTTCCTAATAGGTGACAGCTAGTCAGCAACAAACAGTAACTGGCGCTTTTATTAAAAAGAGAATTATAACAAATCTAACATTCTATGGGAGAACAAATATATATCTTTGAAACAGAAAATATAATATTTTATACAGAAAGTAATGTGCGAGCTGTTTGCAAAGTGAATAATTATAATGTGGCAATCAAATTTTGTATTATTAGGCTTTCTTTTTAAGCAATAGGAAGTGAAATCAATGTCACCGTACATTCCCTGTTATGAGTATTCAAGTGAGAGGTCGACCAGGGGTGGACTGCTTGGTTTTTGTTGGTTGCTGGAGTTTTACGTACTGGCAAGATCTAAGGTCATATCAGGACAGGTACCAATTTGTGACAGTGCACACTCATGGTGACTTTATAGTGCTGCCCAACTGGGAGATCAGGCCAACAGCACCATAACCTGATATCCCACTCGGTCGCATTATCCTGACACTGAACCAAGCAGTCCTTGTCTTATCCTAATAACGCTGAGCACCTCGCTAGGAAGCGACAAGTATCAGTATTTAAGTAAATTGTTTGACTCCAGCCGTGGCTTCGAATCCCACGATCTACCAAAACGAGAGACGGACGCTCGACTCATTTGGCTATCCTGTTGGGTCAGGACTGCTTAGTCCTCCCGCTCGCCCTCTCCCCCTTTACCTTCTGGAGCCATAGCTGCCAGCCCCACTACAAAACCCAAACCAGGGCCGCGTTCAGGGTCCGTCTCGGAGGCGCCTCGGAGATGGCCGTGACGTCACGCTAGTCTGAATGGCAAAAGCAGTTTGTTGTCTCGAAAAATGGCCGCCGCCATAATTTGCAATGGAAAAGCTGCGCTGTGATTGGCTGAAACCACTGAATGCGGCGGCCATTTTCGAGGCGCCTTTCAGCTCCAGTGTGAAAAGAGAGGCGTCTCCGAGACGCACCCTCAACGGAAATAGGCCAAAAAGCATCGCCTAGACGCCTCCTGAACGCGGCCCTGGTGTGTGTAAAGAGGCAGAATAAAGTTTACTCATTCAAATTACACAAGACTAGATGAACATTGGGGCATACACGACAAGAGGAAGACACCATTGTAGTCCACAAGGAAGTAATTACACTCTCTGGGACTAGTAGGAGAATGACATGGAATTTCAGTTGAGCTCACAATTTCAACTATATGAGCATGAAATCCACTTAAATGACCAGGTCAGCAACAACAGCACAGCGGGTTCCACTTCGCAATGTGCAGCCTGCAATCGTACCAACAGCATAAACACAGCGCGCAAGGTTAATTGAACAGCGGTTCAATTAATGAAGACATAAAGATAATATATATAAAGAGCAATCAGTAGTCGTTGCGGAAGATATACGTGATATAAGGAGACTGGCGGTATAGTGACGCTGTACGGTGGAGCGGAAGTTGGGAGGTGGTAGTGAATGAACAGCAGTGCACGCCGAACTGAAGCTGCTGGGGTTGGACAGGGGAGGGGGGAGGGGTGGATGAGGGGGCAGGATTAGGGTTGAATAGAGGCAGGCGAGGCTACACACACACGATGAGAAGAAGCAGGCTGCCGGCCACGTCACAACCATGCACACGGCCACACAATGGCCACACACGACGCTACCAACACATGCCCTGCCTGACGTCATCACGGCCTGACGTCACGTCACGTCACGGCGCGCCTCACCTGCTGACGTCATCAACAGACTCGCCGCGTGCAGATCGGGGTGGCCGTCGCTGGCGCCACCCGGCACCCCGCCCGCCGGCAGGCACTCGGCGGCGGCAGATGCTGCTGCTGCTGCTGCGGCGGCGGCGGCGTGCTCGGCGCCCGGGTCGTCGTACAGGCCCAGGGCACGGGGAGTGGGGCACGAGATGGCGACTAGCTCCGTTGGCGTGTCGCGGTCGGGCTGCACCAGCTGCAGGATGGGCGGGGGCCGCAGCTCCGGGGAGCCTGTCAACACCAACACCTCGTACCGTGTACCTCAAAACCACGTGGGTGGGGGGTGGGTGGGGGTGGGTGCGACAGTCCACTTTTTTGTTACCACAGCAACGTTAGTCCCCCCCCCCCCTTCCCCCCCTAGGTGCGGGTGGGTGGTGGTGGTGGTGGTTGTGCGGGGGTGGCATATTGTAGTATAGCAGTCCATTCTTTTTGTTACCACATCAACGCTATAGTCCCCCCACCCACCCCCGACAAGGCGCCCAACACACAAACCTACCCCCCTCCCACCCTCAACCACGCCAACCACATGCACAGCCAATCACCGCAGAGCTTATCATCATGACGTCATCATATTTTCTTTCTGCCTTATCACAGTGGCTATATTGCATCAGCTTGATCGTTTTCTTGCTGGGGTTTGACGTCCTAGCAACATCTAAGATCCACAAGCCTATTACCATCTCACTAGATGTACATACTAGGCTACGATATTAGTTATAATATAGTAAGTTATACCCCCTCCCCCCCAAAAAAAAACCTGACATAGATACTAACTACTTAAATAAATGCTGGTAGATGTCCTGGATACAAACCCTGAACCGGAACCCGGGCATACACCATAACATTCCTCCCAGTTGTCCAGCATTGAAAACAAGCACCCTAACAGGAGCTTACATGCTATGGGCAGAATAAATACTGTATCAATAAAATAAAAAAATTTAAAGATCAAATCAGGACGGATATATTGTTATCAAGTAGTGCCTTGAAGTTGCATAGTCCGATGGCACTTGAATTTTGTCATTATTTCTTTTAGATCCATAAATCAAATTGATCATTATAACATACTAATCATTAGTTCGGAGTAATTGTGATGAAAACTTGCTAATTTCAGAGCAATTTGAGCTGAAATAACCCAAAATAATATTGGCAAGCTTTCGAAAACTCGTCTCGCGATTGACATCTCATGAAGACCACATGATATGGAATGACCTAATTAAAATATAGCCTGGTTGGAATGAGGGCAACACTAATGAAGCAATAACCTTGACCTAATTGGTTATTGTTGTTCCTCCTTAATGGTTGTCACAAAGTAGGTGTCCAAAGGGATCGGGTCATAAATTCACATATTATTCTATCCATGCAGTCCCAAAACTTTAGCTAATGCACCAGTATCTAAGTTGGATACATATAATCAAATGTGTTTTGGGTTTGAATAAAATGTTTCATCGCAGCATGCAACTTTAACATAGCTTAACGGGCTGTCGACACATTTAGACACTTGGCACTCAGGCAGCTGCTTCCAGCTGGGGGTTTATCACCGCAAAGGCTGTCGGGAGGTACAGGTACATGCACCACCCGGCCAGGATCACTCTTTGAGGTCGTAATCGATTAACACGACCCGGGCCACTCGGGTCACCTGAGTCGTCAGAATTTCAAATCGAACACAGCAAGTGGAGTCGAGAAATACACGTGCTGTGTGCAAAACGACCCGACCCCAGTAACCCACCTCTTGGCTGGGGTTTGCTAGGAGCGATGACGTCACATCTGTGCTAGTACCTGTAGGATAACAGCTACCAGTACAAGTCCTAAGGATTTGTTTTTATGCTTCTTTTTTAATAACCCAGATTGTCAGCTTCTACAATCATAACATACTTTAAATCCTATTTCGTATATCGGTTATTGAAAAAAAATATATTAAGTTTTAGATTAAGCCACCATTTTGTCCACCCCGAGCGTATTCGTTTATTCAACCTGAGTCTGTAGGAGGTGCGTATGCACCAAAAAGTGGCTCGGGTGACCCGAGTTGATTAATCGATTACGCCCTGAGTGTCTGGCTGATTGGGGTCACAACGATAGGAAGCACCGACACAGGCTACACACAGTACGGGACACCCAACCCTCACACAACACAGCCCACACACGGTTCACACAGCTCAAAAAGGCGTCTACAGTTTTGCCCAAAGGTTTATGAACAAAATAAATTTGGCCCATTAACGTGGTTAAGTTATCTGATCATTAAGTAAGGTGTCACAACCAAAAGAAAGAAAAAAAATATATATATATAATTTTGCGGATTAACAAGATTAAGTTATCTGATCATTGAGTAATGTGTCAGAACCAAAAGAATTGATTTATTATATATATATATATTTTTTAACTTGACGGCAATAGAGAGTGGCACTCAATGTATTGTTTGATTATAAGTTCCTAATTGCTCTGCCATGTGCTGGGGTCAACACGGATTTATAGTAACCAACAACTCCTTCCGGCAACCAAATTAATCCCACCCATAACCATTACCATTGCCCCACTCTACCATATACTAACCAATTTAGTCGGAAGGCTGCCAGGGAAGGACATTAACAATTTAGTCAAAAACGGAAAAATACCAAAATATTGGGGATTACAAATTTTTTGTAAAAAAAAAGAAGAGATAAAAGGGCAAATTGATGTAACTCTCAATTTTAAAACAATTTTTAATTAAATAGTGTCGCATCTTGAAAATGGTCGGTCACTTCGACAATAAAAGAAATGGCTCTTTTGAAAAGATTTTAAAAAATGCTTTAAAAAAAGTAAATTGATTTGTATTTGGCAAGTTGCGCTCGAGTATCAGACGGGTGGGTGGTGGTTACATGTAGTGTAGTGAAGCGGTAAGCGTGTTGGGACAGCTCGGTGACCGGTACATCTAACTAGTGTTCTCGACAAATAGCGTACCGTTTTTAACGAGAAAGGCGGCCAGGTCGGGCTCGTGCCTGACGCCATAGGTGGCGTACGGATCTGCAGCGAAAGACAGGTCATCACTACAGGACAGCGGCTGGTGTCACCACCATAACACAGCAATAGATGATTCCCACCACCAACCAGCCCTCTGGTGGCAGTGGCAAGAACTAATGTGGGTAGCAGCTCACCGCACAACATGCTCTGAGGTAAAGTACTTGTAGATAATTCCCACCACCAACCCGCCCCCTGGTGGCAGTGGCAAGAACAAATGTTGGTACCACCAACCCACCCCATAGTGGCAGTGGCAAGAACTAATGTAGTCGGTAGCAACTCACTGCACATGCTCTCAGGTGAAGGTTCTGTAGATGATTTCCACCAACAACCCACCCCCGTCCTTTGGGGGCAGTGGGAAAATCTAATTTACTTAGGAGCTCACTGCGCATGCTTCATCGACATGGTGCGTAGGTACTGGTTGTAAGTCACTAGGCTTAACCAGGTTCTGTTCGCGTCTGTTCACGTTATCAGCCATTGAGGTGAGATTTAGCGAAACGGCCAGTGTTACGTTCAAGGCCAGCTAACAGCAATCTAAAGCCGTGTTCACACGGGGAATGTAAATCGATTCGTAGAAATCGACTTGCCTAGTTCGATGCACATTTCCCGTGTGAACGGGCGGCTGATTCGGATTACGCCTGATTACGCCTGAATCGATTCGTGTGATGCGGATACTGTAAACCACCTGTGGAGGTCGATTACATGACTCGATTTCTGTGATTCGATTTATTTTGCCCGTGTGGACGCACTGAGGCGGATTAAGTACCTCACACGCATGCGCAGTCGAGAGCTTACTTTGTTGACTTTCCGGTCGATCAAAAGTGCATATTATATAATTTGGTCTATGAACCTGCTAGAGGCGCACAGATATTTTTTTCATAATTTATTTTTAGGGTTTCACTGCCCAGCAGAAGTTTTGACCGTTCCAAACCAATACGGTTCAATACATACATATCTAGGTCGAACCCACTGGCGCTGGTCAGACTAGACTTGCTCATGCGCAGATATCGATTTCCGGCCCAAGTACTGCCCGTGTGAACGGGCCGCTAATTCGACTCACCTGATTCGATTTGTCTAATTCGCTTCACATTTTGCCGTGTGAACACGGCTTAAAAGTACATCCAGGCTTTTTGCCAGAGGGTAAAACGGTTAAAATTGCGTAGCCCTCAATTTTCTGCGGGTGTGACTTTACTCTCAAATTGTTGGGATAATTCTTTTTAAAAGGTTCTTCAAGGATCCGGAGACAACAAAGCCTCCAGACCCCGCTCGCTGCCCTCCCCCCATATTCTGTGTACCCTCAAATTATTTTCTGGTGGAAACCCTGACATCGCGTCTAAATATCGGCATTCCACAATAATCTACAGCATCACCCCATCACCACTGCCTAGTACAGGGATGGCGGTCACCAACAACAAAAATCTAAACTCTGACTTCAGATCATTTCTTGTTCAGTGCTAAGCATGTGGGGAAGAAATTAACCATTTGATCAAGGAAAAAGAACTCCAAAATCAGCCGAAAATCGGAAAATGTTCACTCCTGCTACTAATATATCACCCATTCCGCAATATACCGGTACTTGATTATGGGATATTATATGGGCAATCGGCGTTAAGATGTGCCCCTGTCTGTAATATAAAACTATGCCAAGAGGTCCAGGTTCAGAGCATGCTTTTCCTTTTTTTCTAAACACCCAAATATACATATTTCACCACCGATCTTATACAAAGCACAGTTTACACCCACGCGCACACCCACACACGATTTAATTATAATTAGCCTTCATGTCATATTCAGTCATTAGTAGAGCTTTCCAACACCCACGTGGTCATGAGGAAACAAAAACAAAATCCATGAATCTATATTTATATTAGTGGGTTTCTGTTAATGATTTCAATCAGGTGGTGCTTACACATGCTGGTTGAGGTTTACATCAAGCACCCGGTGTAAGTGAGGGTTGACGGACTGGGGGTGGGGGGGCATCCACAACTACATCTCCGTGTCTTTACAGAGGGAACATTTCCCTTATGCATGGAAGCTTGGTTGGTTTGTCGGTTGTTGGGAGTTTTACATATTAGCAACATCTAAGGTCATATCAGGAAGCAAACAGAACCATTTGAAAATATATGCAAGAACGAGTTGATCGGTCCTGGGCGACATCATTCCAACCTATTTACGAATATTTAAATATAGTATACACCATGATTGATTGATTGATTGATTGGTGGTTGTTTTACGGCGTGTCGGCAGCAAAGGCCATATTCATGGTGAGAAGTGTCCAATTTGTATTCTGTCCATTTCCATTCAACCATCGCTTTTACACACAGAGTACCACCACGAATTACACATACTATTCAACACACGTAGTAACCCTCTGGCCCTCCGCCAATCCATGGTCCACTCAGGAATTTTGATCTTCACCAAAATAAAACACCCATGAGATTTCAAACACGGAGACCCCTTGTCATTTACCTATTACTAAGACGCACATCCTTTCGCCACGTTCCCACAATGCAAGGTGGACCCATCATGAAGTGTACATTGGTTCTCTTGCGGTTTCTGTTAACGTGAACATAAGATGACTGCCAGCTCTTTTCGAGTTATTTAAATCAATGCTTCTCATGTTTCCCATGTTTCTGTTAACATGAACCTGATGCGACCACCACTGCTGTCCGAGTTATATAAGTCAATGCTTTCCATGTTGCGACCAGGACCTCTCTCTGAGTTACATAAGTCAATGCTTCCCATGTTTCTGTTAACACCACCATTACCCTCTGAGTTATATAAGTCATGTTTCTGTTAAAGTCCGTGTTCCTGTTAACGTGAACCTGTTGCGACCACCACCTCTCTCTATTAGTTATTTAAGTCAATTGTTCCCATGTTTCTGTTAACATAGACCTGACGCGAGAACCAACTCTCTGGTTATTTAAGTCAATGTTTCTATTAACGTGAACCTGATGCAACAACCATCTCCCTCTGAATTATATAAGTCAATGCTTTCCATATTTCTGTTAATCTGAACCTGATGCGACCGCCACTGCTGTCCGAGTTATATAAGTCAATGCTTTCCATGTTGCGACCAGGACCTCTCTCTGAGTTACATAAGTCAATGCTTCCCATGTTTCTGTTAACACCACCATTACCCTCTGAGTTATATAAGTCATGTTTCTGTTAAAGTCCGGGTTCCTGCTAACGTGAACCTGTTGCAACCACCACCTCTCTCTATTAGTTATTTAAGTCAATTCTTTACATCTTTCTGTTAACATAGACCTGATGCGAGAACCAACTCTCTGTTATTTAAGTCAATGTTTCTATTAACGTGAACCTGATGCAACAACCATCTCCCTCTGAATTATATAAGTCAACGCTTTCCATGTTTCCGTTAATGTGAACCTGATGCGACCGCCACTGCTCTCTGAGTTACATAAGTCAATGCTTCCCATGTTTCTGTTAATGTGAACCTGATGCGACAACCACCTTCCTCTAAGTCTTCCATGTTTCTGTTAAACTGAACCTGATGCGACCACCACCGCTCTCAGCGTTATTTAAGTCGGTGCTTCCCGAATCACCCCACAGCAGCATGTTGGATTTGCATAAGAGATGTTACCACAAGTTCAGACATAAGCCCGAGTGGTGTCAACTCACCGAAGTGGTTCCCTAGTGCGCCATCCAGCTGCCGCTCCTTTTCCTCCTTCTCTGCTTTGTCCGTCGCCATCTTCCTGATAACCGACGTCGGCGTAAACGCAGGGGTCAGGGTGGCCTAAAAAGAACGCAGGCACGACACTGGTTATTTATGTTAGCTTTATTTGAGGCGGTGTGGCAATGTATACTCACAGCATCACAGGTTCCATACAGATGTGAAGATATGGAATTCAAGGCTATTTCAAGGCTGTTTTTGATAGGAATTCAAGACTACTTTCATTTGGATTTCAGGAAAAAAACAAAAATAGCAAATGGTGGTTTCAGAGTAATTTAGATCAGTGGGGAAAGTTTAATGGAATTCAAGGCTTTTCAAGATTAAGTACCCAAAATAGGTTAAATTCAAGGCTTTTCAATGCCTTGAAATGGGGCAAATGAAGGTCAAGACTTTTCAAGACTTTCCAGGCCCCTGGTATCATTATAATGAAGGTGTGAACATAATCACACCATGTCCTCGACATATAGAAAATTGACATCAAATGGTTAAAGTTGCGCAGTCGAATGTTTTTGAGCTTCTGCCATATTCTTTTTTAAGTTACATTATTAGGTTGATTGCTATAATCTACTTGACATTGATTTTAAGTGGTTGGTTAGTTGGTTGTTGGAATTTTACATCTTGGCAACATTTAAAGTCATAACAGGACAGGTACCAACTCATGATGGTGTGCACTAATGGCAACTTTATAGTGCTGCCCCACTGGGAAATCAGGCCGCCGGCACCATGACCCAATATGCCACTCAGTCACATTATCCTGACATTGAGCTAACCAGTCCATGCCCCATCATATTAATGCTGAGCGCCAAGCTAGGAAGCGACAAGTATCAATTTGATAAGTCAATGGTTTCACTCGACCGGGAACCAAATTCCTGATCTCCCACATGCGAGGCCTGTGCTCTACCAATTCGGCCACCGCGTCCAGTGCACACAGGGCTTGAGTCACTCGGGCGACTTGCATGTTTATCAAGCTCAGCACCAGCATCACCTCGGTTATTAGGCATCACACTCCATATCAGGCAATAATCGTTAACTAATGTTCTAAAGCAACTAGACATAGATGAGGGTAAGTTCATGCTCTGCTTAAAACAATATTAAAAGAAAGCTAACGTGTGTGTGTGTGTGTTTGTTTGTTTGTTTGTTGTTGTTTTACGTCCTAGCAACATCTAAGGTCATATCAGGACGGGTACCGACTTGTGACAGTGCGCACTCATGGCAACTTAACTTTATAGTGCTGTCCCACTGGGAAACCAGGCCGCCGGCACCATGACCTGGTATATATGTGTGTGTGTGTGTGTGTGCGTGTGCGTGTGTGTGCGCGTGTGCCTGTGTGTGTGTGTGTGCGTGTGCGTGCGTGTGAGTGTGCGTGTGTGTGTGTGTGTGTGTGTGTGTGTGTGTGTGTGTGTGTGTGTGTGTGTGTGTGTGTGCCGACTTATGACAGTGCACTCACAATGACTTTATAGTGCTGCTCCACTGGGAGACCAGGCCACCAGCACCATGACCTGATATCCTACTCAGTCACATTATCCAGACAGTCAGCCAACCAGTCCTTGCTCAACAAGTATAAATTTTTAAGCCATTGGTTTGACTCGACCAGGGATTGAATCCCACAATCTACCAAAAAGAGAGATGATCGCTCAACTCATTTGACCATCCCGTCTATGTTTGTGTGTGTGTGTGTGTGTGTATTTATGTCTGTATTACAAGTGAGTGATAATACCTCATGGCCACCAGACACCAACCACAAACAGGTGGTAGAACACAGTAGCAACATTTAGCGAAACAATCTACATGAGAGCATGGCGAATGCTCTCTCAACCAAACTTCAGAGAACTGGGAATACCTTTGACTGGAAGCTGACTAATAGAGGCTAACTGGAACTTTTATAAGGTATCTGGTGGGCTTCAAGGCTTCGTGTAGCCTATTAATATAAAGTCAGGGAATGCAAGCCCGTCCAGACACAGTAAAGTACAATCATCAGTTACTGGTTAGCTAACGGGAACCTCCGTAAGGTGTCAGGTGGGCTTTAGGGCCTAGTGACTGGTTAAGTAGTCTTGTGTAGCCTATTAATATAAAGTCAGGGAATGCAGGCCCGTCCAGACACAGTAAAGTACAATCACACATTACTGAACTGGAACCTCCGTAAGGTGTCTGGTGGGCTTCAAGGCTTAGTAACTGGATAAGTAGCCTTGTGTAGCCTATTAATATAAAGTTGGTGTGGCCAGACACAGGATAGACAATAATCAGTTCGCTAACTGGAACTTTCATAAGGTGTCTGGTGGGCTTTAAGGCTTAGTAACTGGGTAAGTAGCCTTATGTAGCCTATTAATATAACAAAGTCAGTGAACGCAGGCACGGCCGGACACAGTAAAGGGCTATCATCAGTTAGCTAATGGGAACATCCGTAAGGTGTCTGGTGGGCTTTAAGGCTTAGTAACTGGGTAAGTAGCCTTGTGTAGCCTATTAATATAAAAAAGTCAGTGAGTGAAGGCCGGGCCGGCCTGGGTGGAGTAAGGTGCAATCACCCCATTTAAAAATTGTTATTAAAAAAAAAAACTAGAGTGTATTTTATTCATCGAATAATATCTCTTGTCAGCGCCAGAGCACTGGTCTTCCGGCCGTACAGTACAATTCCGTGATACATAAATGAAACTACTATCAGTTGTAATAGTAACTGCATGCAAATCCTGTTTGATACTAAAAGTATTGTACATTTTATAAATGAAGTATCAGCTGTAGTAGTAAATGTGTACAAATCCAGTCCAATAAAAGTATCATGCATTCAGTGAATATGTATTGCATGGTTTTAGAATTGTCTTTAAACACTTTTTTCCTTCTTCCCTTTTTTGTATAAAAATATACCAAAATATATATACCTATTTTCAAATACACGCACAGTATATATGCAAATCAGTGGATCTAACCACAATTAATATCCTGGTATCTAGTAAATACCTACACTGATTTGCCCATGAATGTAAGTCATTATATACTGAAGGATATGGTATGATGGTGACAGGAACACTGGATGTCAATGTGTATGATGTTAATTTTTGCAATACTGTTTGAGTCATTTAATTAGTAATTGTTATTTCTTTGTATTGTATGATTTGATGAATGGAATGGAGGTCTGAGATTGTAGTGGGAATTTGACTGGTATTGGGTCAATTTCAAGACAAATGTTAGGTACTAGGTATGTAATGGGCGTTGAAAGAGGGGTGCTTAACAATGGCTGCCAACAATTACTTAGCTCTAATAACCAGTGACTTGGTTAGCATTTGTGAGCCAGGTTGCGATACCTTTTGTGCAGGCGCCATGTTGCCTGGCTGGGGCTGGGACTCTCCCTGGGTACCCGAGGTGTTTGGTGTGTCGGCTGCGGGCACTGTTGGGTTCCGGCTGGCCAGAGACGGTCTGCCGGTCTCACTCGACACCACCCCAGGGTAGGCATCACCGTTCTGCTCCAGCAATGCCCACATAAATGCACTTTCAACAGCACATCCAAACAAAAAGGGGTACTTATTTGTTTTATTTTAGAATACAGTTTTGCCATTTCAATTAAATTCCTTATGGACCAGAAAGAGGCTGGAAGTGACTTACCTGGCTAGTTTGTGTTAGCACCATGTTGAGGGCCATGGCCTGATTCTGTGCAGACACCGGGTTTGGACTCTTAGACCTGCAATACCATGTGACTATTAACGCAATTCACAACCGCAATTCGATGCGCCAGGATAGGTATCTAAGGTAAGTTCTATCTTTAGCACGATATTATCTACGTTTTTAAACCAATAGGAGTCCTGGGTTGAATTTCCGAAGAGGAAGGTGATTAGGTTGGGAAAGTTGTGTTGTTGTTTTACGTCCTAGCAACATCTAAGGTCATATCAGGACGGGTACCGACTTGTAACAGTGCGCACTCATGGCGACTTTATAGTGCTGTCCCACTGGGAAACCAGGCCGCTGGCACCATGACCTGGTATCCCACTCAGTCACTTTATCCTGACACTGAGCACACCAGAGGTAGAGGTAGGGACAGAGGTAGGGAGAGAGGTAGGGTTAGGAGAGAACGAGGGGGGAGGGGGGAGGGGGAGAGGGGGGAGAGGGAGGAGAGGGAGGAGAGGGAGGAGAGGGAGGAGAGATGAGCGTGGGGGAGGAGAGGGGAAAGGAGAGGGCGAAGGAGAGGGGAAGGAGAGGGTGAAGGAGATGGGGAAGGAGAGGGGGGAAGGAGAGGGGGGAAGGAGAGGGGGAATGAGAGGGGGGAATGAGAGGGGGGAAAGAGAGGGGGGAGGACAGGCGGAAGGAGAGGGGGGAAGGAGAGGGGGGCAGGAGAGGGGGGGAAGGAGAGGGGGAAGGAAGGAGGGGGGAAAGAGAGGGGGACGGACAGGCGGAAGGACAGGCGGAAGGAGAGGAGGAAGGAGAGGCGGCAGGAGAAGTGGCATAGGGAGGCAGAAGAAGAGGTGGACAAGGCAGAAGGAGAGGAGGAATGGGGAGGATAAAGGAGCGAAAATGGAGAGAGGGAGAGGAGGAAAAAGAGGAAGGAGAGGGGGAAGGAGACGGGGAAGGAGAGGGGGGAAGGAGAGGGGGAGGGAAGGAGAAGGGGAAGGAAGGAGGGGGGAGGAGAGGGGGGGAGAGGGGGAAGGGGAGGGGGAAGGGATGGGGGAAGGAGAGGGGGAAGGAGAGGGGGAAGGAGAGGGGGAAGGGGAGGGGGAAGGAGAGGGGGAAGGAGAGGGGGAAGGAGAGGGGGAAGGAAGGAGAGGTGAAGGAAGGAGAGGGGGAAGGAAGGAGAGGGGAAGGAAGGAGAGGGGGAAGGAAGGAGAGGGGGAAGGAAGGAGAGGGGGAAGGAAGGAGAGGGGGAAGGGGGGAAAGAGAGGGGGAAGGACAGGCGGAAGGAGAGGCGGCAGGAGAAGTGGCATAGGGAGGCAGAAGAAGAGGTGGACAAGGCAGAAGGAGAGGAGGAATGGGGAGGATAAAGGAGCGAAAATGGAGAGGGAGAGGAGGAAAAAGGGGAACGAGAGTGGGAGAAGTGTGGGAAAAGAACAGGAGATTTCAGCTTATGTCAGTAATTCCTTTTCTTGCAGTACTTACGTGTCATGTTGCTTCTTGAGGAAGCGTTCCTTCTGGTCCTCGAGTTGCTTCTTAATGAGCGCATTCTGCATAATGGCCTGAGTGTGCACGATCAGCTCCTGCGGTGAGGGTACGCGTGCCATCACCGGTGACTGAGCACCCTGCAAACCACAATGGGACATGGCATATCGGTGGGGACAATCAAATTAAACAGCACATCCGCATCTAGCAGGGGTTCGCTGATTACAAAGATAAGTACAAATATTTGGCACCCTATTATGGTTTGGATTACATGTTATATGAATGGATTACAAATTACGCGAGTCTTTTAAGTGCATTAACATTTTGTAAGACAGGATATGTAACTGTCTGAGTGGGTGGGCCAAACGGGTCGAGGCCGTATGAAGGGCCAGATGAAATCACTCAGCCCACCTGTGTGGACAATTATAACGCCTCCAAGTATGTACAATGTTTGTTGGGGGTTTTACATTCTGGTAACATCTAAGGTCATATCAGGAGAGGGACCGACAGTTCACCTGCTCCATTTCAAGGCCTTGAATTTAACCTATTTTGGGTAATTAGCCTTGAAAAGCCTTGAGTTCCATTAAACTGTCCCAATTGATTTAAGTTAGTCTGAAATCGCCTTTCGCCATTGTTTTGTTTCTTCCTGAAATCCAAATGAAAACAGTCTGGAATTCCTCTCAAAAACAGCCCTAAAGAACCTTGAATTCCTTATCTTCACACATATATGGACCCTGAACATTAGAGAGTAGTGGGTGCCTTACCTGGTTGACCTGGAGTGTATTAAGGCTCTGTGACGAGGGCTGCGACTGCCCTGGGTGGATCGGTGCTGGCGCAGTCAGGTGGAGGGGTGGTTGGCTCCCAAACACTGCAGCAAAACACAACGCAACCAATTAACGTCACCGAGCTCAACCAAGGCATAGTTTATATGCACATAACCTACCAAGCTGCGCGTAACTCGGACGGAACACGAGGAAGCAAGATAACAGGAAACCCATCGGTAAAATTAAATTATTCCAACCAAATTATGTTCTCGATTCACTTACATACCAAATAGGTATTTCTAACAGTTTGTATTGTAATTGAATGAAAGCAAATATTATTCTCAACAACAAAATAGTATTTAAGGTAATGTAGGTTGGTTTGCTTGATCTTCTTTGGGGTACCAATAAACAGAGTGCTATTTGTTCGTGAGACAAATATTTAAAAAGAACAAGTTAGAATTCAATTTGAAGTAAATATAGCGTAATTATGATAGTCCATCCATCCATCCATCCATCCGACCAGTGCACACTCCTTATCCTTTCGTATTTGTCACGGAATTGAACATCGAATACAGATTATTTGTTTCATTACAGAATCGCAGTCTCAATTTGTTGTTTGTTTAATTGCAGTGTAACAAGCTTGGGGATTAGAAAACGGCTTATCATCAAGCATGGAAAGCTTGTTTGTGAATATTATGTAATTGTTTACTTTTCGATGTAAAAGTGTTAGTGAAAGTCATTCTAAAATACCGAAAAGAGTGTTGACAATACTGAAAGGTGCGAGATCGGGTGCACAGTCCGTACCCAACCGCCCGTCAAATGTTGGCAGCTACATATGTATGTGCTCACCGGTCCGTTTACATATTCCTTTAAAACCCACAAAGCTTGCCTCTGGTCCGAGTGTAAACAGGCTTGGTATGCAGGGTAGGACAGTAATTATTAAGTGACTGAATTTTCTACTTGCCCGAGTGGCAAAACTACTTGCCAAAGCCTCAGTCAGTTATTTGAAACTGAAATCTGCGACTGCAGATCAGAAAAATAACGACTTGCGCATTCAGGGCATGTCACTGAGAACTTCACGTGCTCGACCCGAGTAAACTAGGTGCTCCGGGCAGCTGGGCAGTCCTTACTGTCCTACCCTGGGTATGTCGGCGTGCCGTAGGCTGTGGACTTACTGATTGGCGACGGCGCCCGGGGGGACGGCGGGTTGGGCACGGTGAGGGTGGGTACAGCCGGGGAGGCGCAGCGTGGGGAGGCCGGCGGCTGCAGCGTCGCGCCCAGTGCCGGGGGGATGGGCGAGGCCGGGTTCGTGATGATGCTGGGGTTCTGCTTCACATACCGCAGGATCTCCTGGAAACAGGCGGTAAAGTAACCGAGCAATGAACAGAGGTGATCAATAATAGGCCGAGAAATGATCAATAAACCAAGAGATGGTTTACTGACCATGACTGCAATTATTAATTGTCATTGTACGGACAGATGTTCAATAAACTATGATAGACAAGAGACCAATAAATTACTAATAAACCAAGGGATGGTTAATGAACGGCTGGTTGGTCGTTGGAGTTTTTGTCCTGGCAACATCTAAGGTATTATCAGGATGGGTACTGACTTGTGACAGTGCGAACTCATGGACAACTTTATAGTGCTACCCTACTGGGAGACCAGGCCACCAGCACCATGACCTGATACCCCACTCAGGCACATTATCCTGACACTGAGCCAACCAGTCCTTGCCATATCCTAATAATGCCGACTGCCTGGCTAGGAAGTGACAAGCATAAATGCTTAAGTCATTAGTTTGACTCGAACAGGTTTCGAATCCCAGGTTCTACCAAAACGGGAGAGGGACACTCAACTCATTCGGCCATCCTGTGTGTGATGTCTTAAGTTAAAATGATATGCCACAAGACCATTAAAATATTGAAAACAGTCTTACTATCACATCACCCAAGCTGCTGCTGTAAAGCAGGGGGTCTCCTGTAGTCTTTTTGTGGACGACTTTGTTTTATATTACAGCGGTGCTAACATGAATGTCATAGAGAGACAGCTACAACCAAGCATAAATGGGATCCATCGATGGTCAGTTCTGAACGGTTTCAAATTTTCCAAGACCAAAACAGTCTGCATGCACTTCTGCCTGCTGCGTAGAATACATGCGGAACCGGAGCTGACCCTGTATGGGGATCCCATTAAAGTCGTTGAGAAAACCAAATTTCTGGGCCTCATTCTCGACGCAAAACTGTCTTTTGTGCCACATATAAAGTACCTGAAAACAAGATGCCTGAAAGCGCTGGATATTCTGAGGGTGCTGTCCAGCTCAGAGTGGGGAGCGGACAGAGATGTTCTGCTCTCCGTGTACAGAACCTTGGTTCGTTCACGAGTGGATTACGGCAGCATAGTATATGGTTCCGCAAGGAAATCATATATTGGGCTGCTAGACACGATCCACCACCAGGGACTGCGCTTGGCCCTTGGGGCCTTCCGCACCTCACCAGTTCAGAGCCTTTATGTCGAAGCCAATGAACCATCACTTAATAACAGGAGAATCAAACTGGCCATGCAATATGTAGTCAAGATAAAAACTAATGCATTGAATCCTGCACACAATTGTCTATTCGAGCAACATGACGAATCCAGGTATGAAGCCAGGCCAAATTACATCCGGCCACTGAGGCTCCGAATGAAACCTCATTTGGAGGCCTTAGGCGTGGATTTGGATGTGTTGGAGGATGCCAAAGTCCCAGAACATCCCCCGTGGTCGTTGAGAAAGCCATCGGTTATCCTCCGACTCACGGAGCTGAGGAAATCTGGGACACATCCACTCGAGTACAAAGGACTGCATGCAGAGATTCAAGGCCAGTTTGCAGACCACCTCTCCATATACACTGATGGTTCGAAAGACCAAAGCCGGGTAGCTGCTGCAGCAGTCTGCCGACGGGAAAAATTTGGTGTACGTTTGCCCGATCAGAGCTCGATTTTCACTGCAGAGGCCCGAGCACTCCTTCTCGCTTTGGAGTGTATCGAGGTATCCAACCACACTAACTATGTTATATACAGTGATTCCTTCTCTTGCCTCCTGGCTGTTGCTGGACTGAAAACGAATCACCCTATTCTAGCAACGGTCATTTATAAAATGAACGAACTGACAACAGATGGGTATGATATCCACCTGTGCTGGGTGCCTGGCCATGCTGGCATACAAGGAAACGAACGAGCTGATCGGGCTGCGAAGAAGGCCCTGAACTGTGATCTTGAACCGTGTCTGATCCCTCACTCTGATCTGAAACCACTAATAGCCACCCACATAAAATCCAAATGGCAACATGAGTGGGATGAAAACATCAATAAACTTAAAGAAATTGAACCATCTGTGGGAAAGCCACCACAGACTCATGCGGGAGGTCGGCGGGACCAAGTGGTCCTTAGTCGCTGCCGTGTTGGCCACTCGTGGCTTACACATGCTTTTCTGCTCAAGGGGGAACCTCCCCCTGAATGTATTGGGTGTCAGTCCCCACTGACACTCAAACACATTTTACTAAGTTGCGTTGATTTTTTGGCCCTGCGCCAACGGTTCTACACTGCAGGCAGTATGCATGACCTTTTTACTAAGGTAAAACAGGAAAACATTTTAGCCTTTTTGAGGGCAGCTGGACTGTACCACCTTATATAGTTTACTAAATGGATTCTATTAATTATTAATGAAACTTTTCTTTTTCTATGGGAATTTGTTTCCCTTGACCACAGATATATGATTGTGAGCTTTCTAATTTAATTAGTGTCTATTGGCACATAATTGATTGTCTGCTTTTACATGTAAAAGCGATGGTTTGAACAAAAAACAAACATTTCTCGCCGTGAATATGGCCTATGCTGCCGACACGGCGTAAAGCAACCACCAATCAATCAATCAATCAAACATCACCCAAGACCTACCACAAATTGCTGAGTTTGTAGGACCTGCTGCTGCTGTTTGAGCTTAGCCTGCTGCTGTTGTTGTTGCTGTTGCTGCTGTTGCTGCTGCATTTGTTGTTGCTGTTGAGCTAGCAGTTGCTGAAAACACAATTAACACAGTTATCTCATTACCTAAAATATTATATCCATATACGACCAAAAAAAAAGAGAAAAAAGTTCCAGTTGCAATCCAAACAGCGAAGTGGCATGAGTCACCATACATTACTATAATGGGTCACTCTCCTGAAAACTGGCCAGAAGTGTCACATGGAGAGTTAAAATCTAATATTAGAATTTAAAAAAAAATTTGGTTGCAAATGAAAGGTGGAAATCTCCCCTTTACATCTATGTAAAATATAAATTGATGAGATGAAAAAATAAAGGTGTAGTCCACGATTAAGCTATGTCTTATGGCAGTATAACATGTGTTGCTAAGATGTAACACATGTTTAGGACACCACACAGTCTGCTTAATAAAAACCTAAGCAGAATAAAATAATTTCATACTTAGAAGCATATTAATCATGGCATAATATACAGAAATATGTAGTGCTTATATTGATAAAAAAAAAAGGTAATTCCCAGCCATGCTTTATTCACTGAATAATTAGCATACAATATTTGTGTGGCATCCAGACACAACTGGTTACATCTGTGACGGAAATGTAATGTTATTTCTGAAGACATCACATCATTTAAAAAAAAAAATTTAAGCATGCATACATGTTAATAAATACTTCCTTTTTGATTTGGGAACTGTTTTGTTTGATATATCAATGCAATACAATATGTTAATAAGGATTCAATCACGTCCCATATGTCATGACTGTAAAATGGCTGACTGTAAAATGGTTTTTTTTGGTACAAAAACACTTCATAACTAAAAGGACCAAAGTTGCACACCGTTTATTTTATTACCCTTATTTCTTACAGCAAATCTGAACATGAATATGAAAAGTATAAGGAAAAAAATAAGTAGGAAGTTTTTTTATTGATGTTTTAAAATCCCATCCCATGCTGACCAGTTTTCAGGAGAGTGACCCATATACAAACGCTGTTCATATATTTGAGCACTAGAATGTTTCAGGCTCCATCCAAAACAAGAAAAACCTCGTAAGAAAATTTATAAAAATAAATAAATCACACAATACGACCACACCATATAGTTTAGAACTTAACTATAAATACAACTGTAAAACAAATTGAATACCACTGAATCAACTTGGCACTTTCTTGGTTTTTTGTATGTTTTTTGTTTATTTTTTAATTGAGGGGGGGGGGGGGGCAGTGGAGTCGATTAAAATAATAATTTTATGTGATGCATAAAATACTTAGGCAAATATTTGTTATGAATGTACCTATCCTGCTTCTCTTTGTTATCTCTACCTACTACTCCTGTAACCTCCCTGATTATATGCTCCTTGCTTGGGTTACTGGAGGTTGGTGTGCGGCCTGGAGGGCTGGAGGTCTGCTCCTAAGCAGCTCCCTTCCCCTCCTTCCCTCCAGGTTTCGCATCTGTTCCCGGTTATCAGCCCATTCCGCCTCAGATTTATACTTCCAGTATCCATACTAACCATAAACCTAAATTGATATAATACACTTAATGCGATTTAGATTCACCAGGAAATAAATCTGTACCATTTCAGTTACAAAGGCTTTAAGCATTTTTTTTTTTTTAAAGCTGCATAGTCCGATGAAGCATCAATTTTCAAACCCCAAAATTTAACTACATCTGATTCTACTTATCTAACTTAGATATTGATGCAGTTATTAAGCATTTGTTGCCATATATATTTGTTTTTGTTTTGTTGTTTTATGTCCTAGCAACATGTAAGGTCATATCAGGACGGGCCATACAGAAGGGGAATACTGAGGCAATTTAATAGAACCTGTCACTGCATAAGCATATGGTGTCAGAGCTTTGGCGTGCTTGCCAAAACTAATTTGACATGTTTGCAGTTCAAATATCTCAAACCATAGCTATTTAAAATCAAACTTACTTCAAACTAAAATAAGGTATATAATACAAATCAATTTAATATATTTATCTCAGAAAAATGACAGAAGCTCAAAACCACTGGACTGTGCATTTAAGAGCAAGCACTGATATGTGTAGCCCAAGTTAGCTTAGCGAGCTGGCACTGCATGCTGTAGGCGCTGTACCTGGATCATGTCCTTCTGGTGCCCGGGGGTCTGCATGTCCTTCGGCAGTGAGGGCACAGAGATGGGGGAGAGTGGGCGGCCATCAGCCTTCCGCTGTCAAACAACACGGCACAAGTCAGGATATGGATATAAAGTCATTGTCGGGTGACAAAGTGGAATTAAAACAGGCTTTTTCCCTTCAAATTCTATTTATAATAATACAATTTTGTTGTTTAAATATCAACGTTTTTAAATTCATGAGGTCATTGTTGGGCGAGAAAGTTTGATTAAATGGTTTTATAAATTTTAATCAACAAATTAAATATTAAAATTCATACGAGGTCAGTCAGGCGAGAAAGTGGTATTAAAAGGTAAAATAAAAATTAATTAAAATAATAAAATTTTGTTTAAATATCATTGCATTCTTAAATTTATGAGGTCATAATCAGGCGAGAAAGTGGGATTAAAAGGTTTAATTAAAAAAAAATTCAAATAATAAAATTTTGTTTAACTATCAATGTGTTCTTAATCTTAAATTCATGAGGTCATAGCCAGGTGAGAAAGTGGGATTAAATGGTTTTTAATTTTTTCTTGACGCCCCACAAATTCCAGGTAGGGAGTTTGGTTTCCCCCCTTCAGTTAGAAGGCCTGAGTTAGCCAAGAGAGGTCAATATGGACGTGAACTATTTGCTTTCGCCAGCATGTTGCTAGCCACACTTTACCAAAGACAATGTACGATAAGACGCGCCACGCAGCACTTTTATATGGGAAATTCCAAAATAATCTTGCAGTGGCACCATCCCACAGCAAACAAGGTGCATTGTCTTGGATTAGGTGTCGTAGCAGTTTTCTTACTCAGACATAATCACAAATTTTATTTATGTATGGCACAGATTAAAGTGCTTAAAGTATGTCTGAACTTTACTATACTATTATATTGTTTTCATTATTAATATTAGGAGATAATACACTATAATTGTTGTACATTGTCTCTGATGATACAAAAGTTAGGGAGGGCTAGGGAATCTGTCCTCTTGTTACAAGGGTACAGCAGTCAGGGTGGGCTAGGGGACCTGTCCAATTACCTTGTTTGCTGTATTTCACGGGAAAGCACTGAGTGGTGCATCTAATCGTACATTGTCTTTGACGTTACTTACTGGCATCTTCGGTGTCTTGCTGAGTGCGCCTGTAATTTTCATCATTCCAAGCAACTTATCGAAGGCGGTCATATCGGCTTCGGTCTGCTGCGCTAGTGCAGCCGCATGCTGTTGCTGTTGCTGCTGCTGCTGTTGTTGTTGTTGCTGCTGATGCTTAGCAGCCAACTCGCGCTGCAGCTGGTTTAAAGCCTGATGGTGTTGCTGGTGATTATGTTGTTGCTGCTGGTGGCTATGCTGCTGCTGGTGATGGTTATGCTGTTGCTGCTGCTGCTGATGCTGTAGCTGCTGTTGGTGGAGCATGTTGTTGTTATGGCCCATCGTCATCTCCTTCATGTTGGCCTCCAGCTCTGCCAGCATTGTCACCTTCCCAGGCAGCGGCATGTCTGCAAGCAAACAATATCATCATAAAACAATCTCCCCAGTCTTCAAATAAAACTACGCGAATGTAAATGCTGAAGTATACACGGCTATCCTTATAATGAACCCACAGATAGTTCACCTTTATGGATAATACAGGTATTCCGAGTTCCGCTGGTTCCACCAGGAAGGACTGATGGTTGCTTGTTGTGGAGTTTTATATCCTGATATGACCTTAGATATTGCCATATTAGGACGGCTACCGACTTGTGACTGTGCACTCAATGCAACTTTATAGTGCTGCCCCACTGGGAAATCAGGCTGCAAGCACCATGACCCGATATCCAACTCAGTCACATTATCCTGACACTGAGCTAACCAGTCCTTGCCCTATCC
This sequence comes from Branchipolynoe longqiensis, assembly GCA_030323885.1. Taxonomy (NCBI): domain Eukaryota; kingdom Metazoa; phylum Annelida; class Polychaeta; order Phyllodocida; family Polynoidae; genus Branchipolynoe; species Branchipolynoe longqiensis. The sequence goes on from CM059195.1 coordinate 39,713,443, forward strand.
AATGTTGAGCGCATGGCGAGGAAGTGACAAGTATCAATTTTTAAGTCATTGGCTTGACTCGACAGTTTGAACCCGTGGATTCGAATCTCACGATCTACCAAAAACGGGAGAAGGACGCTCAAATCATTCAGCCATCCAGTCTGGTCGATTCCCCAGGAAGGACTGAAGCTGGGTACCCAGCAAGCCGGTCAATGGCCACTTACATGTAGAAAGGTGGCAAAGGTTGTGAGCACACATACACAAAGTATTATTTTATCGAATGTAAAATATTTGCTAGAACAATTTCATTGCAATCTACATTAGAAACAAATGCATAGCAAGAAGTCTACTAAGTGTGTTCATCAGGAGGCAAGTGGTTAAAAGTGCAAAGTGAGTTTAAAATATAGGGTCTATCATGAAGGATAGGGCTGGTTGTGGCACAAATTCCAACTTCCGGTATGTAAGCTGAAACAGTGACCTGACATGCTGGGTCGTAGTGTAAAGTCCACGGCTGGAATCTGTGTTTGTGTAGGCAGGCTATAATGAAATCAATACAGGTAAGAAGAGAAAGGAAGAGTATAAAGAATGAAAGTAGAGAGAGAGACAATGCCCTCAGGTTTATTATTTATAGTGGCACATGGATCTGGTATGGCATACCACCTGACCATGTTCTCCAATGAGAATCAAGCATTCCTGTGTCACCATGGCTACAGTGATCTGCCCACCACCACCATGCGGTGGCTGATTGGCCACCACCTGCCTGAGCTGAGTGTGTGGTGATCCGTGATTAAGAGGGGTGGGGGGTGGGGCTAGTGGGTAAAGCTCCAAGTGCCCCTTCCACACTATCTCTAGTGCCTCTTTCACACTATCTGACTAATACACAATGAATATTGACCATGAGTAAAGTATCACTAGCAACTACATTCATGCACCTGGCACTATATACCATTTACCATTATAGACCAGTTGTCCCCCACCAATGCGTTTTATCAGAATATTTTACAGTAGGTTCAGTGATTTCTAAGGGATCAATGAAATTTGAAATACCTGTATTTGGTGTCAATTTACTCTATAACAAGCTTTACAAATTATTATATCCAATTGGTTTTCTTAGCACAAATAACTATAGATACATTTAGGTCTTTGAGAGACCAAGACCAGTTATGGGCAGTGGCGTTGTGTATAGTGGTGTGTCAGCTAACTAGCTTGGTGATCAAAGATGGATCATTGATCAAGAGTCGGCTGGGAAATATCTGCAGCGAAAGACACATGCAAACACATTACAATGAGTCGAGTCATGCTTGATTAGTATTGCAATGCATTGCTTAATGTGTATCAACAAATGTGTATCGAAGTATACTTGTCTAAAAGCTTTAGATGTAGAGCTGTATGTAGATTAGACTGGTTCAAAATTAAATTGTGCAGGGTGTCTATCTCTCAGACAAATATCTCTCAACTTACTACCACAAGCAAATCTTGTGTGAATTTGGCAGCAGTGGCACTAGAAGCTTACTGACAAATTTGTATAATAGAAGCGGCATCTCTAATAGAAGCGACATCTCAAGTTTGTATGCAAATCCTGACTTTCTGCCCATTTCAGCGACAACAGCCAAATCTACATGTGTCCGTTTATTCTTTGAGATGAGGGTGAGGGTGAGGGTGAGGGTGAGGGGTACGTATAAAATAAAACAAAATTCTCTTTGTGATGGGGTTTGAATTGTACAGTATTCTCTATGAAGCCCTCCCCACATATTGATTCTTAGCGCCAATACATTGCGGTAGTACCAGAGTGGATGCATTGTGTATGGCTGTAAGTAACTGAAAGATAAAAGAAAAAGTCACCTCTAACAGAAGCCGCACTCAGGACTTTGGCATACATGTCCCTTCAATTCGCAGTAAAACAGCCACATGTACATGCCACAGCTTCTATTAGCGGTTTTACGGTACGTGTGCCCACCCACAGCTCAGACGGGGTTCCGGTGATACAAAGTGATACACCTGACCAGGTATGCGGAGGCGACACTCGGGAAGTGGCTGCAGAAAGGGGCCCATAGAAGTCACAAGCTTGCATGCCAGAATAACAATGGAAACTGCATCTCAAAGTCTAAACAGCAGAGCTGTGTAGCACTGGGGGAAAGGTGAAATGGAACCCACCCCCGTGTCCAAAAGCCATGCACATAGCGATGATGGATTACCAAGTTTTGCCACAGGTACAACCAGAGAACGATGTCAGAAAAAAGGTAGAAAATATTGAGAGAAAGAGAGACAGAGAAAAAAAAACCCCAAAAATGCAGTTAGTTTCTATGCTAATGGTAATATTATTCTGTGATTAACACAGATCAAAGAAAAGGCTTACAATTTCATAAGGAGTATAAAACCATGCGAGTTGGTTAAAGACAGGATACAAGGAAGACATACCTTTGGGCATATTTACATAGCCAACACCGCGCATGTTGGCGGTGCCCTGGTGTAGCCAATGTTCTGAATTATCAAAATACAATTATTGTTTTTGTCTGCCTAAACCGAGCAACCGAACACTCTTTGCGACTAACCGAGACCTTGTCCATGGTTAAGATCAATTCTATGTTCTAGTAATTGCTTCGTGGTGCAACCAGGCGCAATACAGCCACAAAAGGCTTGTTGTGTAATGAGCATGTCATTGAGTTTTTTAAAGTCAGGTCATGAAAATGAAAAACAGCAAACAAATGAGGACTACTAGTCACAATGATGTACACTGGTAACTAGGCAGCGATTAGGCACTGACCGTGTTGACCAAAGAGAGGTTGGACATGGTAACTGACATGTTGACCTGTGTGACTGATTGATTGATTGATGGTTGCTTAAATCCATGTCGGCAGCAAAGGCCATATTCACAGCAGCAAGAAAGAAGTGTTCAACCGTTATTGGCGTATTATTATTATTCAACCAGTGCTTTTACACAGAATGGAAACGCTTACAGTCAACTGTGCGCCCCATGACACTTATGAAGGATGAAGGTAAAACCTTTGTGAAGGGCCAACTAGCAACAGGTTGACTGATAACCCCAGTAATCAGCTTCAGTTATGTTGGTTGGTTGGGTTTTGGAATTGTACGACCTGGCAACATCTTAGGTCATATCAGGACGGGCTTCAGTTATGTTGCGTAAAATAAGAGGGGCATGCGTTTGAGCAGGAGAGGTGGAGCTATGCGGTGTCAGGTGTAGTCAGGGTGTGTGATGATGTGTATGTGATGGTGGACGTTAGACTGGCCAAAAGGAGGCGGGATTGAACTGCTAAATGATGAGTACTCGGCCTGGAAGCCTGGTCACCACATTGTGATGTTCTATTTAAACTAAATGATGAGTACTCGGCCAGAAAGCCTGGTGAACACATTGTGTGGTTATATTTAAACTAAATAATGGGTTCTTGGTATGAAAGCCTGGTGATCATTTTCTGATGTTTCACATGAAAGCTTTCCATTAAAGTTTCATATTCCGATGGTTTTGAGTTGCTGTCATTTTCTGAGATAAATATATTAGGCTGATTGTTATAATCTGCCTTACTTTAGTTTGAAGTAACTTATTTTAAATGGCAAACTTTTGAGATATTTCAAGTGCAAATATACCAAATTATTTTTGGCAAACACAGCAAAACTGACACCCTAGGCTTCTGCAGTAACAGGTTCGATTAAATTGCCTAAATATTCCATTCTATGTGATGACAAAAGTTTAATAAGTGAAATTAATTTTGCCGTGTTTTCACCATAAAATATCTCCGACGTGAGTGAGTGATATCGTTCGTGATTTTATGCCCTCTCGGCAACCATGGCCATATTCAGAAAATTAACGGATTGGGGGCAGCCAATGGAGCTGGGTTAACAGGGTTCATACCCACTTTGACATATCAAATTCCAGGACTTTCCAGAACTTCAAGGACCTTTCAGTGCAACATTCCAGGACATTTTAAATATATTAAATTAAAATACCCCGAAACACATCCGCATTCAGTCAATTCACTGTGTGAGATGTGAAGTGTAAATAAGCATAACAAATAAAGGTACGTATAGTTTTAAAATGAAAATCAAGAGACGGGACAACAAACCCACAAGAATTACTTAAAATACAACACATAACCGATTAAAGTTTGGGATGTCAGCGAAAAAGGCTTACAAAAAATAGTTATGATGTTCCATTTTCCAGGAGTCAGGATAACAAACCCACAAAAATAAATTTAAATACAAAACATCACAGATTAAAATTTGGACCAGACCTGGAATCCTGAATTATCAAATTCTAGGACTTTGCGGGTTTTCAAAAGACCTGTACAAACCCTGGTTAATGGCCAGAACCAGGCGGTGGCTACTTACTGATGTGTGCAGGGGGCGCTGTCGGACCTCCGAGACGGCCTCCACTTGTACTACCCATTTTGTTTCCAGTCATGAGCATGGCCTTCAGGTCACGCTCCACGTCACTGGCCAGCAACCCGCCCATAGGCACTGAAACACAGCCGCCTACTTAAGCTTGTTTTATGTAATGATGCCTCTAGAGCACATTGATTTTCGCAACATCGGCTATTGGACATCAAACATATGGTAATTCTGACATATTTCTTTGGAGGAAACCCACTGCCGCCACATAGGCTACTCTTTCTGATAAGCAGCAAAGGGGTCTTTCATATGCACTTTCCCACAGACAGGACAGCACATACCACAGCCTTTGATGAACCAGTTGTGGACCACTGGTTGGAACGGAAAATGCCCAAACTGCAAATGGGTCCACTGAGCAGGATTGATCGGATAAACAGAGCCGCCTACAGCACACCGCTTCACAACGAAACCATTCCCACCCCCGGCGGGTTGCAAATAAACACACTGGTTGTTTATCACTTTGCCATGCACACCAAAATTAATTTTACCGTGTTTTCACTTTAAAATACAAGTATCTCCAAAGTAAGGTAGATAATATAACAATCAAGATAATATATTTATCAAAAAAGATCTTCTGCAGAAAATTAAAATCGTTGGACTATGCAGGGATGAAAGTAATGTGCTTTAGGCTGTGTATCCATAGACTGTTCCCTTGTGGCGTGTTCCCTTGTTCCGTGTTCCCTTGTAACCATGTGACATGCCACACATGTTCATTCTCTATGTTCCCTACACAAGGCCTTATGGTCCCTGTGTCCAACCTATGGGAACGGCCACTAAGCAAAACACAAGTGTATTGTCTGTGTGGCACGTCACAAGGTCACAAGGGAACACAGAACATGGGAACACAGTCCATGGATACACGGCCTTACATTACAAACAAAGGCGAGTGAGTGGAGCGCTGCCCGTAACACAAGGAAAAGGGGTGCATACTTGGTGGCTTGGTCATGCCGGCCATGCTGGCCATTGTCGAGAACTGCTGGTTCAGCTTGGCGATGTGCTGCTGGCCAGCATCTGTGGCCCCGGGGTGTCCCGGCGGCGGGCCGGGATGTCCCGGGGGCGGACCGGAGTGTCCCGGCGGGGGACCGGGGTGCCCCGGGGGTGGGCCCGGCAGACCCGGCTGTCCCGGCGGGCGCCCGGCGGCGGTGAGCGGCTGCACGTTCATCTTGGCCTCGTGCAGCATGTTGAGCAGGTCCTGCTGCTGCCGCTCCTCGGCCGTGCTGATCGGCGAGAAGAGCCGGCTGTTGGCGGGCGGGCCGGGCGGCGACAGCACCGAGGTGGGGCTCTTGGTCCCGCCGGTCGTACCCACCAGGTCTGCAGCAGCAAGGAGCAGGACGTCATAATTTGTCGGGGTGACGGGATGGGTAGAGGGGGGACGGGGCAGGGGGGAGGGGGGACGGATAAGAGAGGCGGAAGGCGAGAGGAGGGAGGCGAGAGGAGGGAGGCGAGAGGAGGGAGGAGGGAGGAGGGAGGAGGGAGGAGGGAGGAGGGAGGAGGGAGGAGGGAGGAGGGAGGAGGGAGGGATAAGAGAGGCGGGCGGGAGGCGAGAGGAGGGAGGAGGAAGGAGGGAGGAGGAAGGAGGGAGGAGGAAGGAGGGAGGAGGGAGGAGGAAGGACGGAGAATGGAGGAGGGAGGGGGGGCAGCATGTAAGAATGTTTTTTGCAGGTTTTTTTGTGATTAATTTATTTACCCTGCTCATAATGAATAAGTGTGTTAACACTTGTTTTCACCACTGGGCAGCACTAGTCCAATTTGATTCAAATCATTTGAATTTTGTTTTAGTAATAATGTTGGTCTTCTTGCTTCTTCTTTATGGCTTGTAACTGTTTGTACATTGCAAACAGTTCAAAATCCAGCAGGTATTTGGGCCGTGCAACATTACAGCTATTTAGACTATTTCAGAGTCTATACACATGTGAAGATAGGGACCTCAAGGCTATTTCAAGGATTTTTAAGGCTGTTTTTGATAGGAATTCAAGACTATTTTCATTTGGATTTCAGGGGAAAACAACAATGGCGAATGACAATTTCCAACTCATTTAGATCAGTGGGGACAGTTATCATGGAATTCAAGGCTTTTCAAGACTAATTACCCAAACTAGGTTAAATTCAAGGCTTTACAAGGCTTTAAAATGGGGCAAATGAAGTTTAAGACTTTTCAAGACTTTCCAGGCCCTGTACGGACCCTGCTATTTTATATTTCCTGACGCATACATCAGGAAATGGAATACCATCACAGTTGAAGATGCGTTCTCAATGCCCTATCCTACTAACGCAGCCAGGTAGGGGAGTGCCAAGCATAAATTTGATAAGTCTTTGGGGTTTGACTCCCCTATGGAGTCGAGGACCTCCCCTGTGGGAAGTGAGCGTTCTATTTACTTGAGCAGTACATTTCAAAGTTTACTCCCTACCCCACCAATATGCGAGATATCCAATCTGGAAATCTGCCTTATTCAACGCACAAATTTAATTTACTTCCTCATACTTTCAGTATTCTGAACAGATAAACGCTGCTCAATTTGATCAACTGCTCCCCTCTTCCCATACCCCCTCCCGCTCCCCCCCACACACATATAAATGCCAGTATGATCGGTTTATTGGAGCTTTACATCCTAGCAACATCTGACAGGCAATTATATATCAGTAGACTAATATCACTGTGAAACTTTAGTCTTCTCATTGCACCACCAGACGTGGTGGCCAAATCGATAGAGCGCAGGCTTCCCATGTGGAAGGTCAGCGAGTTTGATACCCGGTTGAGTCAAACCAATGACATTCAAAATTGATACTTGTCGCTACCTAGCCTGATGCTCGACATTATTAGGATAGGACAAGGACTGGTTAGCTCAGTGTCAGCTAACGTGACTTGAGTCGGATATTAGGTCATGGTGCCAGTGGCCTGGTGTCCCAGTGGGGCGGCACTATAAAGTTGCCATGAGTGCGCACCGTCACAAGTCGGTAGCCATCCTGATATGACCTTAGATGTTGCCATGATGTAAACCTCCAAGAAACAAACAAACAATCCCATTGTCCTTGCCACAATCTAAATTAGCTAAACACCAAGTCGACTGTAACACAGGCCAGTGTCAATTACACCCAAGCTGTCATTGTTGGACTTACCAGCGAGATAGCCGAACTCTTCGTTGAGGGAGGAGCGGCGACTGTTGCTCGGACTGTTGCCGTGCTCGGAGGTCGGGTTAAACCACTGGCTGAAGCGACTGCCGCTCACCCCGCTCTCACCCACCTCCGGCTCGGGGAGCGAGCCCAGCTCCTAGCGGAACAAGGTGAACACGCCAGTCAAATACAGCAGCTGAAAACCTCAGCATCTCCCAGGAACGCATAATGGGATTTCAGCCAATAACAGTATGCTCACATTATATAATCTTGGTATTATGATTGGTTTTATTCCGGTAAAGTTGGAACAAGAGGACAAACAAAAGAAACACAAACTGAATGGCAAAAAAAGAGGATAGCTCATTTTAGTTGCATTAAAAGTGGTTGTGCGGGGAGGACCACCTCGTCTAATTCCACATGACTTCCTACACCTGTTAATCCAGTCACGTTAGCCATGCTGAATGAGTACAAGCAGAGTGCTTATGTTGGTTGCTTAGTCTCAATCTCCCACACCCTTAAAATAGCGCTTTACTAAGACATCTGAGAGACAGTTAGTCATTTATTTACTAAATAAAACCCAGAAATAAACCCAAATGTACAGTATGAATAATTACAAAAAAATGAAGATGAAAACAAAATATTTATTCTTTTTTTTTTAACTCACAAGAATCTTCCTTTTTCTAAAACAAATTGGCATAATAGAAAGAAAGACACATCAGAAGTAAATTCTTGGGAGAGGTAGTCTTCCGTCAGACAAAAAACACAAACAAAAAACTCTATCGTAGAACTGCTGTAAGTGGGTAGGACAATAAGGACTGCCCGGTTGCCCGGGTTCCTAGGTTACTTGGTCGGGCAGGTGAAGTTCTTGGTGACCTGCAGGAACGGAGCAAGTCATTATTTTTCTGATCTGCAGTCCCAGATTTCAGTTTCAATTGGCTGACTAGGGCTTGGGCAAGTAGTTTTGCCAATCGGGCAGGTAGAAAATTCAGTCACTTGCCCAATTGGGCAAGTGGGAAAACAAGTTACTGTCCTACTTGTGTAAGGCTTCAAAGCTAGCACAAAAACTGTTCTCCCGCCCCCATCGGGCTCTTTGTGGAACCGTCAGTGTACTTACGCCCAGGCCAGGAAGGCTGTCAAAGTTTTTGAAGAAGTCGTTGAAGTCAAAGTTAGCGCTGCCTGTTGTGGATGGCGCGTCTCCAGGCTGCGGGAGGGACGGCGGCACGGCGGGCTTGAGCGGCTCGGCCACACTGGTCACAGCAGGCCGCTCCTTGGTCTCCTTCTCAGGGTTGGGATTTTCGGTTGGCTCCTTGTCTTCCGCTGGACGAGGGTTAGTGGACACGGTTAGTTAACCAACACAGTCTAGTGCAGACTGGCACCGTCTTGCATTACAAATGGGTAAACATAGCATTAGGTGTTAGCCCCAACTAGAGACGACAAGGTGCAATCCACTTACTCAATATTATAGTAAGTCAATTCCAATATATATATATATATGTATATATATATACTCATATATCTATATGCTCAAATATATATATACTCAATATTGTACTTATATATATATGAGTATATATATATAGTAATTAAATAATTACAATGAATTAACACCCAAATACTAAGTACAATAGCAAGATGGAACTGTCTTACTCTATATATGTATACATCCACCATAAATTAAATATTACGTACTACTTATCGTTACTACTGCCCAGAACCCAATTCCATCAACCAGACTTAAATTATAAACGGTATATGCTGCTACATGCAGTTGTTCCCTGAGTTGATACCAATTCTGCCATAGAGCGTGCAATCACAGACTCTATTCAATATCCTAAGTAGGTCACCCGAGGTGGCATCTTATATTCGCATTACAGTTTTCAATATTAGCCCCAATGGCAATCACCTCGATAATAACATCAGTATTTTACATACCTAGGGTCCGCACACATGTGAAGCGATGGAATTCCAGGTTATTTCAAGACCAATTACCCAAAATAGGTTAAATTAAAGGTTTATCAAGGCCTTGAAATGGGGCAAATGAAGACTTAAAAAAAAAAAAGACTTTCCCAACCCCTATGGACCCTGCATACCATACTGGGCAACAAACCAACCTACGGAGTATGGTAGCATATTTTAATATAGGCATTACTAGAAACAACACGGTTGGTGCATGGGGACACAAATCAAGTCCATGATCCATTTTCTCTGGCTTGTTTTGGGCTTGTGCTATTATTCTCCCAAATTTTCTACAAACCAAAAAGTGGCTGTGTGGACATGCAAGAGGCAAAGGGCATCCATATTTCAATGTAGGAGTGGAACAAAACGTGGGTCAAGCTTACATTGTCGACGCAGCGGCATCATCTTTGATTGCTGCCGAGCTTTTTTTGCTGAAATCAACACCATTCATTGATTTTGCAGTGTTCACATTCATGTAGAGATCTCAAAGCTGCAGAATCCGATGGTTTTGAGTTCCAACTATTTTCCTGAGATATATATATTAAATTGATTGTTATAATCTACCTGACTTTAGTTTGCGGTAACTTTGATCTTAAATGGCTAACTTTGGAGATATTTGAAGCGCAAACATACCAAATTAAATTTGGGAAGCATGCCAAAACTTTGACACCATAGACTTATGTAATAACAGGTTCTATTAAATTGACACTTGCCGTTCTATGTGGCAACAAATGCCTAATTAGTGTATCAGTATCTAAGTTAGATATGTAGTTTAAAATCTAAGTGAGTGCTTTGGTTTTGAAAATCTGATGCTTCATCGGACTATCCAACTTTTGTTTGTTTGTTGGTTTACGTCCTAGCAACATCTAAGGTCATATCAGGACGGACTATCCAACTTTAAAGCTGTAGTAGAATCCGATGAAAGCATTACATTTTCCCAAACCCAAAACACTGACCCACATTTGATCCTACATATCAAACTTAGATACATGTACACTCATTAAACACTTATTGCAGTTTGGTGCTGCTGCAATATGCCGCCGGTGTAGCTGGAAATCGCAAACCCTGTAAATCGCAAACCCCCACTTGTGATTTCCTAGGAAATCGCAAACCCCCATGCCATATATGGGCATGGGGGGTTTGCGATTTCCTAGGAAATCGCATATCCCCCCTGGAGATCGCAAACCCCCCATTCGGCGGCGGCGGCGATTTGTTTACTTTACGTTCGTCGAATTTAGGGTTAAATTGGTCAAATTTCACTTATTTGGTTACCAATTTAACCCTAAATTCGAAGCGTTATTAAGGCTAACCGCCGCATTGGCGGCGATATTACTAGTTATATTTTCGAATCGACGAACGTAAAGTAAACAAATCGCCGCCGCCGCCTGTGTCGATACTACTAGGTGTGGGTATCCACTGGTGGTGCTGCCACCTGACGGTTTGTGTATGTACTAAGGCATGCCATCTTGGATGGTGCATGCTGGGAATAAACTACTCTAACCCAAGAGACAGTCCAGTTCAGTATGGAACGCTGCGGCGATTTGTTTACATTACGTTCGGCGATTAATATCGCCGCCAATGCGGCGGTAGCCTTAATAACGCTTCGAATTTAGGGTTAATTTAATGAAATTTCACGATTTTGAGTATATAATTCTGTTAAATATGGTCGCATTGAATAGATTTGGCCCGAATCGGTCCCAAAACACAGGGGGGTTTGCGATTTCCAGGGGGGGTTTGTGATTTCCTAGTAAATCGCAAACCCCGGGGTGTGCAATTTCCAGGGGTTTGCGATTTACTGCCACACCGGTATGCCAAAAACTGGTAAACAAAGCCCACGCACAGCATTTCGGCATGCACACCAAAAATAATTTGGCATGTTTTCACCGCCAATATGTCATGGTTAACGCTTTAAAGCAAAGGTTCCATCAAATCGAAGTAAAGTAGGCATAGGTTATGATGATCAACGAAATATATTTATCGAAAAGAAATATGGCAGAAATTATAAAAAGAAAATCAATTACTAAAAAAAAACTAAACCCAAACCGATCGGATTATGCAACTTTTTACACCATAAATGGCTCAATCAAGCACCAGATTTTAAATAAGCAAAGAATTAGGTATTTTTGGTGGTGTGGGGAGTGGGGTGGGAGAGATGAGAGCGAAAGATCTTTTCCTCAGCTCAAAAAGAATAATTTGGTACGGATTGTTTTCTTAACATAATCAAAATAGCATAATGGTTTTTGTTGTTGCCCTTGAAATGCTAGAGCTACTAGTCATTCCGAAACTTGTAAGTTCATACGGGTGGTTTGTCTGGAACAACAGACAGAGGGTTTGGTTTGGCCTTGCAAACTGTTCATAAACCACCCTAAGATCTTGCTCCACCCACATAAAGAAAAACCCAACAAAAAACATCAAGAAATGAGACGTGGCTTAGGACCCACTGACTGCCTCATTCAAATAGGCGCAATGGCAATATAAACCAGGCAGCGCTACACACAACTCCATGAGATTATTAGGCGCACACATATTTGCATTTCTTTTGGCATCGCTCATTACATTGTAATCAAATAAACTATTACCCCTAAAAATATTAATTCAGAAAGAAAAAGGTTTGTTTGTTTGTTGTTTTACGTCTTAGCAACATCTAAGGTCATATCAGGATGGCTACTGACATGTGACAGTGCGCACTCATGGTAACTTTATAGTGCTGTCCCACTGGGATACCAGGCCAACAACACAATGACCTGATATCCCACTCAGTCACATTATCCTGACACTGAGCCACCCAGTCCTTGCTCTATCCTAATAATGCCGAGCGCCTGGCTAGGAAGCGACAAGTATAAATTTGTAAGTCTTTGGTTTGACTCGACATGGGTTCGAACCCACAATCCCACGGTCTACCAACACAGGAGACGGAAGCTCTAACTCACTCGGCCATCCCATCTGGCTAAAGAAAAAAGAAAAGGAGGGTGGAGTGGGGTTGGGGTTGGGGGTTGGGGATTGGGGGGGGGGGGTTGGGGGAAAAGCACCACTGAACTAAAACCAAATCAGGGTGCTTGACTGATCCATTCCGGTAAAGTAATAAGAGGAACAGTGTGACAAACAAGATAACACAAACTGAATGGCAACAAAGAGATTGTATGCTCGCTTTAGTACCGTTGAAAATGTCCAGGCGGGGAGAACCACACTGTCTAATTTCCCCCCTGTTAACCTAGTCACATTAACTACGCCGGATGAGTGCAGGCATGGAGTGCTTACGTTGTTTGGCACCCAGATCTTCCCGGTCCTCGCGGTCGAACCCGCGCAGCTCAATGGTGTCGTTCTGGCTGACGGGTCCTGCGCTGTACCACTCTGGCTCCACCTCCTCCCGGTGTCGGTAGCGACCCGAGCGGCCGCCGCGGTCACGATCTGAGCAAAGCGCAAAAACCAGCTCCAGAACAAATTCAATTCCACCAGCAACAAATATATCTATCTTTGAAACAAATCTTCATCGTCAGTGTATTATAGTTAATGTAGTCATAGTTCTTGCTTTTAAAGACCAATAATATTCCAGGAAAACATGCAATTTAATAACATTTTTGGTTTAAAAGGACATCATAGGCACTCAATTGAGTTTGGTCGCAAATTTGTAGCTCAATTCATACACACAGATACAACTCACCCACCCACCCACCCACCCACCCACTCACTCACTCACTCACTGTCCAAATTAGTTTCACCTATTTTGTGGCAAGGCGAAGCGTACGAGCGGCTTTCCGCATTTTAACATCTGGAAAATTACAGAAATTAGCGAAAACCTTGTATCTACAGGCATGGCAATTGTTGGGTTATTTGAAAAATGTCATATGAACTTGTGTAAAGGATGTCTTACCGAATCGACTGTCGCTACAACCGAATTCCCGCTGCAAGAAGAAAGAAGGCGCCATGTTTCATATAAAACCTTGAATTTGGCAATATTAAAAACGATGACAAGAGACAGTCCAGGTAAAAATATAAAATTTAAGACCTAAATGCACTGGGATTGGTCCCACTGCTTCACTGGTCACAGCTGGTCCAGTGTATTATTAACAACCCCACCCCAACAACACAATCCATAAACTCACATAACTAACTACATTGGAGTTACACTAGAATTTTCCTCACAAACCAACATTTATATAACGCTTGCCTAACTGCAACTGAACATTAAAACTTACTACAAGTTTCCCAACTGAATACAGAAGATAACTTCTGCTTACATTCTAAATACTATGTAAATACTCACATTGATCATATTTACCAAAAAAAAAGAAAATTACCATAGCGAGGAAAATGGCAATGGATGGCATTTCACTAAAACCTAAGACAACTGTGGGAAAGCAGACACCCCCGTCTTAATTAAAAGCTCTATATAATGACACATTCTTAGAATTAATCAGAAACATTTTTCGGCATATCTAGCTGACTATTGTCCTAAAAAGAAAGTGGACTTTCAGGTTTTTTTTTATTAATTGTATAGACATTGAATTCTGATTATATTTTGTTGTTGAAGATTTATACTGCCTATCATGGATAAGCCTAAATAGGCTTGTTTTCACCATTAGACAGTTTGTCGATAGAAAGCCCGAGCCTACACTTTTACCGACCCAAGGGATTTTTAACCTCCCACACCTCATAGACATGGTATGAGAGCAACTGGCCTTTGATGACGCTGTAAGTTATACACAGCGGTGGAAATCCAAATTGGCAGAGGTGGGGGGCACAGGGAATCGAACCAATGACCTTATTAAAAGTAATAGGACCACCAGAACAGAAGCTATGTTTTTTTGTAAACTGAGTTTATTAATGTCGGTAGAAATTAATTAATTTAGCAAGTTTAATATGAAACTTCTTAAATAATAATAAAAGATAATATCGTGCACAAAAATGCGTCCGTTATAAGTACCATAGAGTGAAATTCTTTGATATTGGACAGAAACTATTCAAGGGATCTACATTAATTTTATATCACAGAATCGGATTTAAAAGATCTGTACACATATATAAATTGTGATACTGAAGTATTGAATTAAAAATAATCACTTTGGACTACCAACTACAGGAGTTAATCTTGGCGAGAACAAAGGTACGGCCAGAGCTATATCCCTCCCCCCCCTAAAAAATACTAAATCATTTATCGAAAGTTTTCTCTCTCAAAATAATAGATTGATTGGTGGTTGATTTACACCGTGTCGGCAGCATAGGCCATATTCACGGCGAGTCAAAAGGACATACCAGAAGCTACTCGTCCCCCACGGAAAACCAAAAAAACATTTAACAAAAGTTTTATTTCTCTCAAAGGGCATACCAAAAGCTACTTCCCCCACCTAACCCTCCGCCAGAAAACAACCTAAACATGTATCGACAGTTGTCTCTCTTAAAACGACATACCAAAGGGTAACATCCGCCACCCTCCCCCCAAAAAACCCAAATAAATAATTCTCGAAAGCGGTTTCATACCAAAGGCTACTAGGTTCTTACCCTGTTACCCCCGAAGCGATCATTCCTATTGTCAAAGCGCCTCTCGTATCTATTGTCCCTGAAGTCCCGGTCGTTGCGCCTATCACGGTCGTCATCGCGAGCAGGACCGAAGTCGGGATCTCGTTCCCGCCTCATTCCTCGGCTGAAATCCCGGTCCTTGTCACGACCGAAGTCCCGGTCCCGGTCCTTGTCGCGACCAAAATCCCGGTCCTTGTCGCGGCCAAAGTCCCGGTCCTTGTCCCGGCCGAAGTCCCGATCTCGGTCCTTGTCCCGACCAAAGTCCCGGTCCTTGTCACGACCAAAGTCCCGGTCCTTGTCACGACCAAAGTCCCTATCACGATCCTTGTCACGCCCAAAGTCCTTGTCGCGACCCATGTCCCTGTCCTTGTCTCGACCAAGGTCTCGTCCTCCGAGACCCAGTTCCCGGTCACGGTCGATTTGTATGCGACCACTGCCTATTCTCCGGTCGACACGATCATTGCGACCACTACAACAGGGAGCAGATTCCAGTTATAGATTTAAACTCCAGGTAAACATTTAAACTCCAGGTAAACATTTAAACTCCTGGGGCCGTATGCACGGGGCGGTGTTAGCGACCCAAAACTGGTTTTGGACGAGATTTCTAGTTAAGCGGCGAAAAGTCAGTATGCGTGGAAGGTACCGATTAGGCCCAAATCTATTCAATGCTATTATATTTTACAGAATAAGATACTCAAAAAGTGAAATTTGGTCAAATAAACTCCAAAATCGAAGCGATATTAACGCCGCCGCTACATCGGCGGCGATATTCATAGTGTTGAATTTAGCAAAACAAATCGCCGCCGCCGAATCGGCGGCCTTTTTGTCAAATAGCGGTGCTCGCCGGGAACAGGCTGAGGGATTTCCCAAATCTATAAATAACTTATAGGTTAGCTAACGCCACCACACTTTGGACCCGTACATACCCCGTGACCCATTTCCCAACACCGGCGTTAGGTAACCCGGCAGCGGCCCTTAACACCGGAGCCGATAAAAACTTGTTCATGCATACGGGCCCAGGTAAACATTTAAACTCCAGCTAAACATTTAAATTTTCTTGTTAAAATTTTAACTGCGTTTGGTAAAAACAAAAGTGCCCTATTTAAAAAAAAAAAAAAAAAAATTTAAAAGGGGAAAAATCACTAATCCCCCCCCCCCCCTTTCTACTGACGTAAAAAAAATAAAACTTGTCACTCCCTAGCCTGGCACTCTGCATTACTAGATATGGCAAGGAATGAGGAAGACATTTCTCTTGCTTAATCGATGAATGTTACAATAACAAAACATAACTAGAGGCTTTCTTATCATGAACTGCTTATCTCGCATACGTTACCCACCTAAAAGCGTGCTAATTTATTTCATATTTACATTTTACACCCTGTATTAGTCTTACAACAAATCGAAATTGTTATTTAACACCCCATGAATCAACTAACACATGTTGCCGTATTTTCCAAGTTGATAGGGTGCTGGGAGTTTTACGCCCTGACAACAGTTTGGGTCATATCTGGATGGGTACCGACTTGTGACTGCGCACTCACGGTGGCTTTATAATGCTGCTACACCCCACTCAATCACATTATCCGAACACTCAACAAACCAGTCCTTGCCCTATTCTAGTAATGCTAGGAAGCAACAAGTATCAATTGTGTAAGTCATTGGTTTGACTCGAGCGGGAAGGGATTGGTTGGTTGGTTGGTTGGTTGGTTGGTTGGTGGAATTTTACGTCCTAGCAACATCTAAGGTCACATCAGGACGGGTACCGACTTGTGACAGTGCGCACTCATGGTGACTTTATAGTGCTGCCCCACTGAAAAGTCAGGCCACCAGACCGGGAATGAAACTCCCTACCTTCCGCATGGTAAGCCTGCGCTCTACCGATTAAGCCACAGCGTCTAGTACCATCTTTTGATGTTGCTGGTTTTGCTCGCTTCTCCTTTTCAAAACAATTAGCGCACATTTACAAACAGACCACCTGAATGTACCTACCGGTCACGGTCGTCAGTGGGGCTACCGTTACGCCGCATGGTGGTGGTAGTCACGTGACATCCGGTGCCAAAGCTGCGACGCTGCGGACTTAGCACAATGCCAAGTCCCTCATCCTCCTCCTCCTTGATCCGCCCCTTTGGGTCAGCTGAAGCCAGGCAATAAAGCATCAGCAATACAATTCACCGACAAATGATGCATGTTTTTTTTTGTTTTGTTTTTTTAAATTCTTAAACAAATGTGTAATTCAGTGTGTTGTATAAATTCTTATACAAATGGCATTGTCTATAACTCAATAGTGTTGTATAAATTCTTATACAAATGGCATTGTCTATAATTCAATAGTGTTGTATAAATTCTTATACAAATTGCATTGTCTATAATTCAATAGTGTTGTATAAGTCTGAGAAAACTGGCAATAATATATTATACATTATAAAAGCTATATATCTTCAACAATGTGATGACTATTGATATGAATACGTGATCTATGTGAATTAGTCATTTATATATACAAGAAACTGTAGGTTTCTTATTACTTCCCAATATTCCTGTCTGATATGTAATAAATAGCTTTATAGCAAATGTGATTCCCACAAAAGATAACACAACACAAGATTTCCCCCCAGAACTTTCCAATTTCTAGTTCTACTTATTGGCTCCATCCTGAGGCTCCTCACACTTTGTTGAGCTCATTTGAATTAAGATGCAACAAAAATCCACAAAAACAACCCCACTACACCTTCCACCCCCTCCAAATGGTCATCCGACACCTTCAAAAGTGCCCTCAAATGACCATACCACCGTTCTTCCAAATGGCCATCCCAGTGCCCCTCCAACCATCCTCCAAATGACCATACCACTGCCCCTCCAAATGGGCTTCCCACTGCCCGTGTCTCTCTAAATGGTCCACCCAGTGCCCTTCCAAAGGACCCTACCACTATCCCTCCAAACGCCCTTCACACTACCCCTCCAAATGACCCTACCACCGTCCCTCCAAATGGCCTTCCACTGCCCTTACAAATGACCATACCACTGTCCCTCCAAATGGCCTTCCCACTGCCCGCGTCTCTCTAAATGGTCTACCCACTGCCCTGCCAAAGGACCCTACCACCATACCACCAAACGGCCTTCCCACTACCCCTCCAAATGACCCAACCATTGTCCCTCCAAACGGTCTTCCCAATGACCCTACCACTCCCTCTAAATGGCCTACCCACTGCCCTTCCAAAGGACCCTACCACCGTCCATACAAATAGCCTTCCCACTGACCATACCACTGTCCCTCCAAATGGCCTTCCCACTGCCCTTCCAAATGACTATAATAATGTCCCTCCAAATGCCCTTCCCACCATCCTCCAAATAACCCTACCAAGTGATTGTTTTACGTCCTGGCAACATCTAAGGTCATATCAGGACGGGTACCAACTTGTGACAGTGCACACTCATAGTGACCTTTTAGTGCTGCTCCACTGGGAAATCAGACTGCCAGGACCATGAGCTGATATCCCACTCAGTCACATTATCCGGACACTGAGCCAACCAGTCCTTGACCTATCATAATAATACCAAGCGCTTGACTAGAAAGCGACAAGAATAAAGTCATTGGTTTGACTCGACCAGGGTTTGAACCCATGAGTTCGAATCCCACAATCTACCAAAACGGGAGGTGGACGTTCAACTCATTCGGCCGTCCCATCTGGTCCCTCCAAATGACTTACTACCATCCCTCCAAATGACCCCCCCCCCCCCGTTTTACAATCAATCATACAAACAAGGACTTACATTTGACATAAATCCTATAAATCCATGAAAGCACCACTCACCCGTCGGGCGCCGCTTGAAGAGCAGGTCTCGGTCCAGCTCAGCAGGGCGCTTCCTGTCTCCAGTACTGTCTCGTCGAATCCCTTCTCGCGTAAACGTGAGTGGGGAGCTGCCATGTGGGTTGCCAGAGGAGCGGTGCCACCGCTCTGGGTCCCACACACCATCAGATCTGCACGCAAGCACAGTACACAGCGGTTAAGCGTGCTACTGTACACACAATACTTCAATGCTTTCTATTCGGCTGAATGACACCTGACATATGAAGCCACAAAATTATTGTTCTATAGTAAATATGCAATGACCCATTAATTTTGTTTCTTTAAAGAAACCACAATGCATACTTGTAAGTTGTAGGCATCACAACACTGATCATGGGTGGCAGATTAACCTTAAATGGTCCTGAGCCTTCTAGCTTTAAACCATTTCAGATCACTATCCACCTACTCGAACTATTTTATACAGGTGAATGACACCTGATATATGAAGCGACAAAAGTGCTCATGGGTGGGCAGATTGACTTTAAATGGTTTCTAGCTTTCAACCATTTCAAATCAATGTCCACCTACTCAAACTATTTTATACATCTATGCGGACCTGAAATTATGTCGTTCGGCTATAATGCTTGAGCAAAAGCACACGTCCATTTCCTAACGCTGTATCACCCACGCTGGAAACTGAAGGTTAAAGAACTACCCTTCAACCCTAATTGGTTTTCGCCAGTTTAGCTAGTTGTTATTGGGGCTGCTAAACCCATCAATTTATAAACAAAGCAAAGAAAGTATATGTAAAGTTGCATAATCCACTGGTTGAGTTTATGTCATGTACTTTAGGTAACTATATCAGGCTGATTGCTATAATATATTTTACTTCAGTTCTGAGTAGCCTACACCTAGAAGTTACTTGGAGATATCTGATGTGAAGAGAGAATGAATTAATCTTGGCGTGCGCATTGAAATGGTCAATATCATGTTTGAGCAGTGCCAGGTTTTTATTACATTGACTTAGTATTCCTTCTATGCAGTACGACATGGTAATGGAGCACACCAGTATTTATATATTGGCAGGGTCCGTACACATGTGAATATGTGGAATTCAAGGTTATTTCAAGGGTTTTCAAGGCTGTTTATGATAGGAATTTCAAGACTATTTTCATATGGATTTTAGGGGAGAAAAACAATGGTGATTTCCTACTAATTTAGATCCGTGGGGACAGTTTAATGAAAGTTATGGTGTTTGAAGACTAATTACCCAAAATAGGTTACATTCAAGGCCTTGAAATGGGGCAAATGAAGTTCAAGATCTATATTGGATATGCAGGATCAAATCTAGGTTGGTGCTTTGGCTTAAGAAATGTGATACTTCCACCTGATTAGACAGTCTTAGATAGAATAAGGGCACTTTTAATTGGTTACCACATAGATTACTCACGTATCAAACTCCTTGCTGAGGCAGCTGTGTCGGCCGGTCGTCGGGCACTGCCTAATACGAAATAGTTCGTCCTGCAAGACAAGGATTAGGATTAATCAGACAATTCATCCACTCAACAGTTACACATCCACTACTGATTTGGTAGGCTACAAACACAGGGATGAAAGTAGTCTCCGCGGGGAAAAAAAGCGGAAATGCGGATATTCTACCATAGGTCATTGTCAGGGAATCGCGGAAAATTCCCCGAAGTCGGGTTTCATATATATTGGTATACGCTGATAGTGCTGCACTGTTTGAAGCATGTATTAATAAGTGTATGCTGATAGTGCTGTGGTGCTTGGAGCATTTATTAGTAGTATACGCTGATAGTCCTGCGGCGTCTGCACCACATATTAGTATACACTGATGGTGCTGCGGGATGGAAAAATCCCGGAAATCCGCGGAATCGCGGAGATCTTTCATCCCTGCAAACATATGCTTCAGTGTCCAAGATGTGAAGTGAAAATAAACATAAAAAATAATATATATATATAGTTTTAGTATAAAAGTTAAGAGGCAGGATAACAAACCCACAAAAATCTCCTTAAATACAAAATATCACTGATTGGGCACGTCAGCGAATAGAGATAAAAAGAAATATGTAGTCATGATTTTCCATTTTCAAAGATCTTTAGACAAATTCCATGACTTTCCAGATCCGGAATCCTGAATTATCAAATTCCATGACTTTCCGGGTCTTCACGGACCTGTGCGAAGCCTGCTTTCATAGTCACACCTAGAGGTCTCAGAAAATCAATGCAGCATCAGTGTTGCTGCATTTATTTACTGAACTATTACTGCACAAGGTACCGTGTACTGCAATTAGGGTTCATACAAAAAGCTTGCCAACAGATTCAAGAACATTTTCAAGGAGACACGCAACATTTTGATACAAAAACTGTATACAATCTACTCAAAAGTATGTAATGTTGCAAAAATAATTCCACAAAAGTAAACAGGAATTAGTATAAAGAACTTTTTTTAATTAAAAAAAACCTCAAATACCATATGACATTCATACAAAATGTTAGCCATTACTGCGCTAAATTCAAGAATGTTCAAGAACAGTGTTAAATTCAAGAATATTTGAGGGTACTCAAACCAAATTTGGTTAATTCAAGAAAATTCGAGGATACTTGAACCAAAAATCTAAATTCAAGACTATTGAAGACTTTCAACGAAGCGTTTGAACCCTGACTGAAATGCTCCTAATTTTGTCTGATCTGTATGCTCCCTCCTACCCTTTGCTACTCTTTTCAATGTTGATCTTCTTTTAAATGGAAGTACCCACTCACCCTGCCGTACTGGTACTTGGGCAGGACCCCGGGAGTTTCCACCCATGGCGTTCCACGACCAGACGCAGAGGATTCACTGTCCGTTCCATTTTCTTCATTTTCCACTTCTTTCTCCTTGCTGTCTCTCTGGGTCTCTGCGTCCATGATACCAACACCTAGAGAAAAAGACCAACCATGTCCTATTAGACAAAACGTAAAGCTTGTTTTATTTAATGACACCTCTAGAGCACAATGATTTTTGTATCATTGACTATTGGACGTTAAACATTTGGTCATTCTGACATATTTCTTTGGAGGAAACCTGCTGCTGCCACATAAGCTACTCTCGGCATTGGCCGTTTCTCAAGAGAATTGCTCGCTGGTGTGAGTGATCGGAGGAGTTTGTCGTGTTCGCCGGCGGTGCATCACCCGAGCATGTCATCAGGTTCTCCTTTGACGGTGGGTGGTGTAGTCAAAGGGGTGTCGTTGGAGGATATATCCCGCCTCTTGACGCTAAACTGTGCTCTTCAACTGCTCCATTGTTGTTGAGGATTGATCATTTAGAATCGAATGGGTACATGGCGGATCTAGGGCAACCGGAAGTGACGGTTGATGTCACAGTAATGAGCAGGGATGAAAGTGGTCCCCGGGGAAAAAAGCGGAAATGCTGATTTTCTCCCATAGGTTTAGCATTGTCAGGGAATCGCAGAAAATTCCCGGAAGTCGGGTTTAATATATATTGGTATATGCTGATAGTGCTGCGCCATTTGAAGCACATATCAGTAGTATACGCTGATAATGCTGCGGTGTTTGAAGCATGTATTAGTAGTATAAGCTGATAGTGCTGCGGCGTTTGAAGCATTTATTAGTAGTGTACGTTGATCGTGCTAAGGGCCTACAGGAAGAATCCCGGAAATCCGCGAAATCGCGGAGATCTTTCTTCCCTGAATGAGTGAGGCAGCAGCCGGTTGCACTCAGCGTAAATCTAGTAGTTCGGTAAGGCTGTGTTTGGTGTAATGACAATAGTGGGCAGAATTTGGGAAAAGGAGTGGCTAATGTGTATAGCGATGTGGCTAGCACGTCTAGTGAGTTAGTGTCGGTTGTGTCTGGGAAGAAATCGGGTGGGCAGTTGCCATTGGAACATAGCGATGGTGACCCATCTAACTCGGATGACGAGCTTCTTATAGATTTAATGCGATTTGCGGACGCTAAAGCTCACAAAGCTTCTTATAAAGGTAAAACCAGACGGGGTGGCCAGATGAGTAGAGCGTCCGCCTCCTGTTTTGGGAGATCGGGAGATCTGAACCCATGAGTTTGTGGGTTTGAATCCTGGTCAAGTCAAACCAATGACTTAAAAATTGATACTTGTTGATTCCTAGCCTGGCACTCGGCATTATTAGGATAGGACAAGGACTGGTTGGCTCAGTGTCAGGATAATGTGACTGAGTGGGATATCAGATCATGGTGCTGGCAGCCTGGTCTTCCAGTGGGCAGCACTATAAAGTCACCATCAGTGCACACTCTCACAAGTCGGTACCCGTCCTGATATGACCTATATTACTAGGACGTAAAACAACAAACAAACATTAACTTATGTATGTAAACTATTTTAAAATACTTACAATTCCCGGGGAACAAGTGTAATACTAATAGTTTGCACTGACCTATCAGGCAAGGAGCCACACAGAAAGGTAGGCGTGGATAGGGTGATGTCATCAGGGAGCTTAGATAGACTAATGCCTAATGGTTAGCACACTAGCCCAGAATAGGTAAGAGTAGGTATCCCAAGTAGAGCAATTAAGTTAGTGGAAAATGCCTGCAGGCACACAAAAACTGAAAAATCTAGGTTTTCCCATTGATCATATCTCCTCACAAAATCACTCCAGGAGTAAAATATTTATATCAGAATATAGCTCATGTTCTCAACTTTTCACTGATGTATAAGTTGTTATATTTACTTAATCCAACGACCTATCAAAACAAGATTTATATAGCCTAATTATCCACCTATCCAACTCTGTAATCACATTTGTTCTAGTCAACCAACATAGAAAATGCCAATGCCCGCGCTTATTTAATATGCGCTCCGTGTTGGTTGGTCAGAGGTAGTCAGCCTCATTTGCATTCCCACAACCAAGAGCTTGCATGCGGCTGGTGAATGAGATCCCTTTCAAAATTGCTCAAAATTGGGAATTGTTTGCCAGATTTGATCACAATCATTGTAAAATTAAAATAATTCACATATGTCAAAGCGTATATTGTATATATTGTAAATAGAAAGAGCATACTGATGATAATAAAGCCTGAAGCTTTCATGCAATTATCTTGTACAGGTGATTTTCAGGGTCATTTTAAATTTGCTCAGAATTTGGCATTTTGCGAGATTTTATCATAATCAATGTAAAATTAAAATAATTCACATATATGTCAAAGTGAATTGTATATACTGTAAACAGAAAGAAGATATTGAGCCTAATAAAGCCTGAAAATGTCATGCGATTATCTTGTAGGGTGATTTTCTGTGTCATTTTAAACTTTCTCAAAATTGTGCATTTTTTAACCAGATTCTATCACTTGCCAAATTGAGCTCTGGAGCATTTTGGACACATTTCTATCAACTTTTCCCAATCGCATGCGGTCCTGAACAAAAATAGCGGTGACAAGACTCACATATAGGTCAGGGAGAAATAAGAATAATCCATCCGGGGTGCAGACAAGCCCAACTCCAAAAGTGCTCCACAGCTAAATTTGACAAATATTGAGTTATGGGAAATTGTAGTTTTTAGCATTTTTGAAGATCCCTATCTTGAAATGTAACCATTTCATACGCCTAGATCTCTATATGCTCTTTATATAGGGCATGGAATCACCAGAAAAAAACATTAGAAGTAACATTAGGAGTGAGATAGGGTGATTAGTTTTAAATCTGGGGACCATCAAAAATGCTATCTTTTTAGGTTCGGATGGGCCTAATTAAGTAACAACCTAAAAAAGCCCATATCGTCCTTAATATTAGAGCGATTTTGACAAATGAAGTATCATTTTGTTTCAAATTAAATATCATAACAGATGAAATCATTAAATTAAGCTCAGACCTGTTTTTAAAAATCACTTGGTATACCTAGTAAGAGGCGAGTTCGAATCCTGCTCTAGGGGGAATATTTTCCATTTTCATCACCCCCCTCGACAATATATATTGTGGTTTCAAATGAAAATATATCAATGAGTACCTGGACCTCGCCGTATTTACGTATTTCAGATATCAATAAGCTAGATGTGATTATTGAACGCCACGTCACCAAAACATGTTGTGAAATGAGTAGAATCCATTTAAAATCTATATTATTTTTAACCAATCACTTTATATGCTTCTCATAATTCTAGGTTATTATTTACCCTAAGAAAGAAAAAGATGTTGACCAAAAAGAAACATTTGACAGACAAAAAATAGAATGTGCCATAGAATGTGTAAATTGCCTGTTTGGGTTGTTAAAACACACTTTCATTTACTTGTATTGGAAGGTGCATTTGGGAACCCAGCTTGACCAATAAACACATGCTTATGAAGCTATAAAAAACTGTATAGCCTTCACCTAAAGAATTGGTGTAAATTTATAACATTTTGCAAAAAGTCATAACAGTTCTGCCGAAATTTGTGAAAATTGGCATATTATACTGAAACACAAAAAGGTATGCAAGGTATTTCATGTATTGCAATACCTCAGGGAGTTTGACGCCCCTGCCCTGCAGAGTTGTAAACCACTGCCTTGTGGTACAGGTTCTTGACAGAACTGAAGGCTAAGGGAGCAAACCCTGAACAGAAAACCATGTCACTGTGGCAGCATCAAGGGCGGTTGATGTATGGAACTCCCAACATCTCCTTACCAGCCACAGCACGGACAAATAATTTTGCACCTGTCTGGACATGTTTTTGCCGGTGTGAAACCTCTATTTGCTCCCCGAGAGAGTGCCGCTGGTAATTTGCAAAAGCCAGCAGCACTTCAACACTTTTGCAGGCAGCTTTCATGAAACCATTCAATCATGAGGCTAACCTGGAAGGACAAAGTGACAAATAAGGAAATACTCGAATGGACAGGGCTGCCCTCTATGCAAGATCTTCTGATCAAAAAGAATCTCCGGTGGACTGGACACCTCATGAGGATGTCATCAGACAGGCTACCAAAGCAGATCCTCTACTCTCAACTGTCTTCTGGTTACAGAAAGAGAGGGCACCCTCGTCTCCGGTTCAAGGATACCATCAAGAGAAACCTGAAGCTAAGAGATATTAAGACTGACTCATGGACATCACTCTCACAGGAGAGAGCTAAATGGAGAGCGGCAGTCAAGTAATGAAAGCACTCTTTGTCGCATCACGACCGACAGCATGATGATGATGACTGAAACATGCTTGAGCGACAGTGAGTAATCACACCTAATGTATTTGGGTCATTCTCTAAAACTGGGCACAAAAGCGTGACATGGAAACCAAAAGTGAAAACCTTCCAAATAATAGCAAAGATCCTTCCAAATAATAGCCTAATCCAATGTCCTATGAAGGTTTGCATGTTGTGCATATCTCAGAGTTGAAAAAATTAAATTTAACTTTTTGAATTAGATCTTACACAATTTGAACAATATCACTTGTGTAACATGAAAATCAAAGACATGCCCAGAACCTCATTTGAACATATACAACATAGTCAAACAAGATTTTATTGATTACTGTTAAGCAGACAAGGTTATGACTTACAAGAAAACATTGGAAAAATAAGTTGAACAAAAGTTTGGCGACATGAATGGTGTCAATGTGTAAATTTTCACTCTAGCGCAGAATCATACAATTATACCTTGATACCAGATGTACGAAATGTTGAAGGCATAATTTGCCTGTTGGACATTTCAGTCTCTATTCTGCAATACTTGAAAGTTATTCACAGAGTTTTATACTGCTCATTTTTCCAAAATCGGTCTATTCTAGCTTTAAAACAGTTTATGGTAGGACTTGAGATGACATTATCGGGTAGTGAATTCCAGTCAGTTATTATCCTTTGGCTGAACAAGTGCTTCCGAAGTTCCAGGTTGCATCTGTTTTTGTAGAGCTTGTGTTCATGACCTCTTGTGTGAATGGTGGTTTCAGGTTGCTGGGGAAAGAATATGTGGGGGTCTATGCGGTCAATTCCCTTTACAATTTTGAACACTTGTATCATATCACGTCTTCTGCGATACAATAGTGATGGGAGCTTCAATGAGACTAATCTTTCCTCATATAGTACATTCCTCAAGTTGGGGATTAGCTGTGTGGCTCTTCGCTGAATCTTTTCGATTTCATCCAGTTTGTAGCGCGGTGACCAAATTACATTGCCATACTCAAGGTGAGGACGTACCATAGTTGTGTACAGACGCGAGAGGGTACTTTCTTCCAGACATGTGAAGGTAGCTCTTATGAGGCCAAGCATCCTGGAAGCCTTATTAATAGCTGCAGCTATGTGTTTGTGGAACTTGAGTTTACTCTAGTTTTGATATCTTTTATGGGATGAATTCAATACATGTAGAACTGCTAACATACCTAATAGACATATTACAATAATTATTTGACTGGCTATCAATAAAACAAAGACTTAATTATCAGCATCGTAACATGGATACCAAATATGTGGTGCCCAGTTTTGGAGAATAACCCATTTACGAGGTGGTTCTCAGTTATCGGTATCAGGTGTGACTACTCAGAGGTGTCAGGCTGAAATATTGCTTATACGATTGGTATGAACTGTGTATACTAGTCAATAATAATAATATACTGTCTTCAATAATATACTGAAGTTACTCACACCTCATAATATCTATAACTTAAGAGAAATAATATTTATCCACGACACTTGCTCACACAAACAGTCAGCTGAAA
This sequence comes from Branchipolynoe longqiensis, assembly GCA_030323885.1. Taxonomy (NCBI): domain Eukaryota; kingdom Metazoa; phylum Annelida; class Polychaeta; order Phyllodocida; family Polynoidae; genus Branchipolynoe; species Branchipolynoe longqiensis. The sequence goes on from CM059195.1 coordinate 39,740,863, forward strand.
ATAAGAGCGGTTTCTTCAATTAAATGCTTCCTTTAGGCCATAATACGCGTTTACTGTAGGTATGTGCCAAAAAAATTCAAATCCCTTCAATAATAAAACAAAAGTCACCACTGGAAAGAGCTTGAACCGCCCTTTAATATGACACCAAGATTATGGGGATAGGTGAAGTATTAAGGACGGTATGGCATTTTCCATCTCTGAAATTGGTCATTATTTTCTTACATTAAATTAAGGTATAAGCACTAGATTTCTGTGACCGAAATTGGTGACTTTTATGGGAAAATGGATGTAATTTCTTTAATAATTGAGATATCTAGATGAAATTTGGACTGAAGTTAGATTAAGACATGTTCTATTGATATATTTCAATAAGGGTTCTGCATTTCTATTAATTTTGAATAAAACTGCGGTTTTGCACTATGCGTACTGGCAAACTCAATGCATTGTCAATGGGCCAATTTGCGCGAGGCAGAGACGAGCCTCAGAAAAAGTGATAGACACAAGTCGTACCTGTTGCATTCTGCCTCGTGCCAATTCTGAGTGCCTCGGCACAATTTCCCCAAACTCAATAGTATATAAGATTAATAATGGCTACACATTCCAGTTAACTTTTTTTAAATTCCAGATTGATAAAAAAGGGTGAATTTGCAGGTTGAAATTGAGTGAAACTTTTGAAGTTATTATTGGAATAGCAAAACTTCACCAAATTGAAATATTGTTAGACTAAGCTGTAAAGGGATTCCCATACTACATAATACCCAAGAATAATCAAGATTGACCAATGCAAACCAATCTTAGAGGCGTTTTTCTAGACCCCTCCAAAAAAAAGGTGCGATTGGTTGGATCAGTTTTGTTGTAAGTTTTGTTTCATCGCAGAAATACAGTAACTGCCTACAACCAGGTCCATGGCATGCCGCATATGCTTTAAGTTATTCCACTAACGTCTAACGGTTTGAAAAGTATTTTGAGACAGAAATATTACGACAGAGGTGCTGAAACTAATGTAATTTATAATTATAAAATTCCAGCATATATACTACATAGACTCAGGTAGGCGTCACATAGCGATGCCACCTACATGCATAGTGATATTATCAAATATAGATCACCAACAGTACAAAGTTTACACATCACATCATCATCATGACACATGACATGTATTGAATGATTGATGCAACGGTTGCGTTGGCAAAACACATGATTAAAACCATCTTGTATGCGCCACAAGTATATAGCTAACCTGTAGTTTTCCATCACCCATGGGCCTTCTCAGAAACGATAGTAGAATACTATAGTATAGCAGTGTTAACAGCAAAGTAGTGATAATCACTGATATGTGCGAATACAAACTAATAACACTGTTAATATGTTATGACAGTACCAGGAACGGACACAGACTCGTGCAGTCGTTGTAAATAAAGAACCGACGCCATGAAAAGGCAGTTCGTAAACAGACACCTCCTCAACGCACGTCGCTCATATCAAGTTAGAATCAGCCTCAGCAGTACCATGAAAAGGGAAGGCAGTACAATTCAATACACATTCATCACAAACTAATAAACGCTGTTGAGTAGCGAAATCGTGTGGACAATGCAAAAATATAGCTCAAGCTGTCACATGGAAATCTTGGGTCTGCCGCGCACAAACACAAACAAAATGGTCCCAGGTCCATGCGTGGGAACGGGTCCTGTCAACGTGACTACACGGAAAGAAAGCAACGACATGGAGATTGATTGATATTAGGAGATATACCAAATTATGATAGTTCTTGTTGCTAACACATGTACGTCCGCAAGCATGACAGTATTTGCAAATTCAGCACCGAATGAAAATGACAAATCGAAAAAACAACATCCATCCATACCTCTTGCACGACAATCCAAGGTTGTTCGGGTTGTCAATAATACTGGCTTCAGCAGATGGGTTGACAGACAGGTGGCGAAACGAAATTGATACCGTATCCGCTTAAGAGTCTTATGAATTGGTTGGTGTCAGCTACATGTAGAAACCAACAAGCATTGTTACAAAAAAATCCAAAAGGAAAGCCACACAAATTTTCAATTGTTGCGAAAATTAGAATATGTCGCTGGACACAAGGAACCCGGATATGGACATGCGCAGTAGCTAGTTGACCTCACATTTGCATTATGAACTACATTTCATTGTTGCCTTATACAGTTGATTGAATTTTTAGCTTTCTCTTATTTTTATTCTGAACTAAGCATTATATATTTAAACAAATAACGCTTGGGCACCTATAAATTCATCAATTTATCATTTAACACAAATAATGGAGAGAACCGGAAGCAATTTCAAGAGTTTCACAACAGCCTATACCCAAATGATAGGAGAGTGAATAGAAGAGAAGAAAGCACATGAGAAAGATACAACAGATCAAATGCTACCACATACAGTATTACATTAAAATTAATAGCGAGCAACCAAATATGAATTGAAATCACAGGGGCTATCTCGTCCAAGCATCTCTTTGGGATCAGCGTCCTGATCTTAGTGGACGGGAAGTATGGAAAACTATAAATACATACATATATATTATTGGGTTTATTATGCTGTGTTGTGTTATTGTTGTCTTTTGAGGTCACAGCATGAGACGGACCAAAGGTCAACCCTTATTATAAATGAAAAGATTCACTTCTGACATTAAACGTCTATGCTTAACAAAAGAAGAAGAGGGAAACTACGTAACTGGATGCTCCATTAATGTATCTGTGTAACTAAAATATAACTGGGTCAAATATGTTAATACAATTTTCACAAAGTCTTGAACAAGTTTCGAAAACAAAAGTCGACACATATTGAAAATACTCGGTCTTTCAAATTATTCAAGCAATCGGACACATTTTGAGAAAAGGTAATGAAGATAATCGGTCAATTATTTATCACAAAAGCCAGTACCCTTAATGTTAAAAGTGTATCCACAATTGTGGGTAGAACAAACACAATTATATATATATATGATATATATATATATATATATATATATATATATCTAGACTTAATTCAGTCGACTTCAGAAATGTTTAATTGAACAAATGACTACAGGTTATTTAATGTAAAGTATGTTGTATATACCCAATAATTGATCGAAATACAAATAAAGTTACCAGCTAAACACACACATAACTTACAGTTACATATCCTCTTCTGGCTGCTCTAGGCCCTATTGGGCGTCTAAGACCAGCTCTAAAAAAAGAAATATTTTCCTGCACTCATATGGAACATATATATATATATATATATATATATATATATATATATATATATATATATATATATTCATTTTGATCGTACGAGCATGCTGTCCGTAGCCAACCCGAGAATGTTTCGTGAGAACCCCAGAACCTTGACGGACAACCGCAAGGCGCACGAAGTAAACAGAAGTTGATACACCCGGCGCCATTAGCACAACGCGGTACTCGTGCGGGGAAACTATGTACAGTCGACTATTTTCTAATATTTTGATTTAAGGACATATAAGTAAAATACAAGATGGGGATTCTTGAGAAGATCGGAGAAATTGAGGCCGAGGTATGTCTATTAATGTGCTGGATACGACTGAGAGTTACTTCAAAACAGCTGTTTCATTGTGTCTCTGTGATCTGATACCTAACTTATACTTGATAGTGATACACTGCATCATACAGCCACAGTGTCAGTGGCACTGCCACTGGCACTGGTAGGAATGTCTAATGACACTGACAGCTACATTTATGATCGGGCCAACTGTACTACCTTAGTACCTACATTGTTGGCAGATATAATAGCATGCACATGCCAAAGTCCTGTGGTGCAGAAGTCTGAGAGAATATTAAACCTATATCTAAAAATGTCAAAGTAGGTATGTGACAAAAAAATTCAAACTTAGCAGATTCCAACATAAAATACATCATTACAAAGGTATTGTAAAGTCCTTTCTAATGATATCTAAATCATCATCCTGTGACAATTATCAAGGAAGTTGTGACACTTTCTAACACGTTTTTTATGGTTAATTTGGTTCCATTGTTTCAATGGAAAACCACTTGAATTTTGTGACCCATGTCAAGTGTGGTGTGCACCGCGGGACACACGAGTAGCGTGAAAGTGGCAGTTTTTTTCGAGTACACACCTTTTTATCCGCCCTCAAAAGCACTGTTCCGGTCCTCACATTAACACCAAATTTCATCCTAAGATAGAGAAGTATATAAAGAACCCAAATAAACTAATTTCAAAATTAGTAAAACTCACCTTCAGGTAGAATTCCAGTGATTTAAACAGACATAAATTTGAATAAAGATTTTTTGTCACTTCTATAAATCGGACAGCAAATATTTTTGGATGTAGCAGTAGAGCAAAATGTGAACTAAATCATCCATATGGTTGAATTCCTGGTAGTCCTAAAATAAAGGTTGCAAGAGAGAAGTAACATGAGAGTCTAATGTGCACCGCGCAGTGCTCCGCGCAAGCCAGTGGAACGAGCGAGTCCCGTGAAATCGCCGTGTTATTCACATACCTAGTCAAAGTCAACAGATTCCAACATAAAATATAATATGAATAACCAATGCTTAAGAGTAGACAGACCCCCCGATATAACTACACTCTACAGCACAGTATTTTATGATTGTGCGTGTATTTTTTTACTCCACTTGCGGTGTTCGATTTGAAATTCTAGCAACTCGGGTGATCCGAGTCACAGTCGTGATAATCGAATACGGCCGTTCTTTCCGTGGAATAAACTTAATTCTCGATGTCGGACATCCGGGCACTTTTGGGGTTCACGGCGCGTGAAGGGTAAAACAAATGCCAGTCTCATAGAGACAACATTAAAAACCACCCTAACTATCACAGTAATTTGTGACTTTTGGTGCTTTGTAATCAAATTTCTCTTGTTTCTATTAAATAGTTCAGATCTTGCTCTACAATTTCACATTCAGCTTTTTTTTTATCAGCCAATTGGAAGTTCTTGAATTTATTTTGCAAAAATAGTTTTTGAGGCCATGATCTGGTAAGGCTAACACTGGCAGTGACACTCAGAATATCCCAACTTTCACTATTATCTCTGTTTTTAATACTTTCAGAGTAAATTGCTCTTAGGTTACATTAAATACTTCAGATCTTCCTCTTCAATCTCGCATTAGGATATTTTTAATCGATCCAATGAAAGCTTTTAAACCAGGTCACAGAGTTCAGCTGCTGTAGTGGAGACAGCTATACCGCAGCGCCCCAAGCGGGATTTCATGTACCTATCTATTTCATTCAAAATTAATAGAAATGCAGAACCCTAACCTTATCAATTTAATATCATCTTTTTGGTAAACATGTTTTCTATATCTGTACCAAGCGATTTGTTTGTAGGTGGTGTGGTTGTAGAGATATTTCACTTTTTCTGTATGAAGATTGCTCACGACCATTCACAATGCCTTGAGTTTGCCGGTATGCGGAGTGCAAAACATTAGTTTTATTCAAAATTAAGAGAAATCCAGAACCCTAACCATATCAATTTAATATAATCTTTTTGGTAAACATGTTTTCTATATGTGTACCAAGGGATTTGTTTCTAGGTGGTGTGGTTGTAGAGATATTTCACTTTTTCTGTATGAAGATTGCTCACGACCATTGACAATGCCTTGAGTTTGCCGATAAGCGCAGTGGAAAACATTAGTTTTATTCAAAAGTAATAGAAATCCAGAACCCTAACCTTATCAATTTAATATAATATTTTTGGTAAACATGTTTTCTATATGTGTTCCAAGTGATTTGTTTCTAGGTGGTGTGGTTTTAGAGATATTTCATTCTTCCTGTATGAAGATTGCTCACTGCCATTGACAATGCATTGAGTTTGTTGGGGTTGTTATTGTGGTTGTATCTCCACAATGGCCGCACTTCCATTTAGCGTGACGTCAGTGCATACCCTATATAGTATTAGGCACAAACAAAAATTTTTAAAATGGTGATAGTTCACACCAGTGCCTGAAAAATTGCCCGCTCCTGATTTTAATGTTTGTTTACCTTAATGGAGAGAGCGGGTGGAGTGAGAAATAGAAAGGAGAGTGGGGTGAATGGTGTGAGAAATAGATTGGGCTGTGAATGGCGGGAGGGGGGGGGGGCATGGACAGGGCAGTGGGGGAAAGGAATGGAGAGGGATTTAGGTCAATTGGGTGATAGGAAGGGAACTGGGATTGTCCAGTGGAAGGGGAGGGAGCAGGGTCGAGAGTAGTCTCGAGTAGAGGCAAAAAAGCACACACACAAAACCGCCCGCCCGACACAGATTTTTATTTCAAAATGATGATCACCAACTTTTTTTTTGGGGGGGGGGCCTTGTTATTAGTATTAAAAATGAACCATTGGACAAGCCTATAGTCTAATACTTTATGCTAAGACCGTATCTTGCGTATGGGTTATAAGCTCCTGTGAAGTTTCAGTTGGAGCTAGTATGTGAGGTGTGTTGCTGTTAGAACGGAATAATATTCTCATTAATTTTTACACTGAGTGGGCTGAATGCGCATCCAGGGCTGTAAATATGAGAGAAGTTTCTCAGGGATGAAAGATCTCTAGGATTTCCTAAATGCTCCAAACGCCACAGCACTATCAGCGTATACTACTAATACATGCTTCAAATGCCGCAGCACTATCAGTGTATACCAATATATATAAAACCTGACTTCCAGAAATTTTCCGCAATTCCCTGACAATGCTAAACCTATGGGAGAATATCCACATTTCCGCTCTTTTTTTTACGGGGACCACTTTCATCCCTGGTTTCTAACCCAGTTAGTAACACTGGCCTAAGGATTGAACAAGTTGTTTGTACAGACTAAGTAAATGGGATATCGCATAGTTTTATTTAGAAAGAGGGAAATGAATCATCAACAAATGGACATTACATCTATGGGTATTTCACCTTTTGATGTTATACAATTTAAGGACTACGTTAAAATGTTCCATTTCACATGGAAATTAAACACACATGAAAAACATCATTTTTAACATACACAGCGCATTCGAACAAGATTTTATTGATTCTAGTCTCTAATATGGTAGATATAGTTACACTCGATTTTCAACTATTCATCTTTCTAGATGGCTCGGACCCAGAAGAACAAGAACACGATGGGTCATCTCGGTCTGCTCAAGGCACGCCTTGCGAAACTACGCAGAGAGCTCATCGAACCAAAAGGTGGTGGTGGGGGAACGGGTGAAGGTTTCGATGTCGCTAAGACCGGAGACGCGCGGATAGGATTCGTTGGTTAGTAATTTAAGTAGAAGCCACCCAGATTTATTTCATTTTTTATAATAATTTTTTTAAACCCATAATAACAGGAAAAGAATATTCAGACGATGTTGTGACCAATCATGTATGATGCTAGTGCTTTCAAAAAGTTGTGAAACAGGAGCTGGAATTGTAACGGTAGAAGTTGCAGTGCCAACATGCAACACTATGATAGAGTATAGTCTATGTCGTGAGAAAAGTACAGGTTGCAGGTGAGCATGCAGACGACGCTGGCAGTGCAGGGTTGCCAACCCTCACGGTATCGCCGTAAGGTGTACACAATTTCATATCCCCATAATTACCGTACGCCGATCTTCCGTTAACAATTTTGTTGTTCCAGTTGAATAATATCTTTTTTCAGCGCGGTGGCCGAATTGGTACAGCACAGGCCTTCCGTGCAGGAGATCGGGAGTTTAATTCTCAGTCGAGTCAAACCAATGACTTAAAAAATTGATACCTGTCGCTTCCTAGCTTGGTGTTGAGCATTCTATAGGATAAGACATGGACTGGTTAGCTCAGTGTCAGTATAATGTGGCATATTGGGTGGTGGTCCTGGCAGCCGGGTTTCCCAGTGGGGAAGTACTGTAAAGTCACCATGAGTGTGCACTGTTACAAGGCAGTACCCGTCCTGATATGACCTTAGATGTTGCCAGGACGTAAAACTCCAAAATCGAACCGACCAGCTTGTTATTTGTACCCTAACCATGTGCTGATCGGCTGTCATGGCGGCAGGTTTCCCTTCGGTCGGCAAGTCTACTCTGCTGTCAAACCTGGCAGGAGTCTATTCTGAGGTGGCCGCCTACGAGTTCACCACACTCACGACTGTACCCGGCGTGATCAAATACAAGGGAGCCAAAATACAGGTACGCCAAGCAGGACTTCAGGAAATGATGTTTATCGTATAAGTGACTAACTCTAATTAATTCAAATTGTGTTTTTTTACAGGGTATATTGGGATAAATGGACAGTTTGTATGGGTTTGTGGAAATTTGAGGAGATTCAAAGTACGTTTTCCAGGTCCTTGAACATCAAATATGCATACATGCATGCATGCATACATACATACATACATACATACATACATACATACATACATACATACATACATACATACATACATACATACATACATACATACATACATACATACATACATACATACATACATACATAAACCGGTCTGGGGTGTCTATAAAAAACACCCAGAAGCATCCCCAACATCATCCTCTATTCAGGATCCTGGAGAATTTTCTTAGGAAATGAGCAACTCGGGTTACCATTTCTCCCCGTCTCAAAAACAGGTGTCGATAGAACAAAGGACTATCGGTTTCGTTCGTGCCAGTGTTCTATCCTCAAGTAAAAAACACGTACAAAGTCCAAAAGGGACCTGAGAAAGTTCTGAACTTTCATAATGTGATGCTATAATGCATCATAAACAAGTTAAACTAAGTTGCCATTACTTACTTTGTGAATAAGTAGTCTTAGTAGATAAATCCTGTTGGAGCAACTCACAAAACGTCCTCCCGTTGTGAGTCACTTATGCTAATTGCTGGACCCGGATGTGCTTCCTTCTCCCTAGCCTGCGGCTAGCCAGAGGCGGTATACCGAGGTAAAACAATAGTTATCCATCATCTATACCCAGGTAAGATTCGTCTAACTAATCTATACATACATACATACATACATACATACATACATACATACATACATACATACATACATACATACATACATACATACATACATACATACATACATACATACTTTCATGAATACAGAAGTATCGCAGTTGATCTTAATTTCTGGACGGTAATTGGGAATGAAGGTTTGTTCATTTGATATATATCATATTACATACATATTTATTGTCAGACCGAAGTAGGCGACAACACTTACCAGCGACCTGTATTTATATATTGAAATAGACATATGTTTTGAAATGCTGACTCGTGGTTTGGGGAAAACATTGGAAACTGGTGACTTACAGTACTGTGCAGTTATGGAATTGTGTTCAGTCAGAGGTGTTTAAACCCTGAGGAATGAAGCATAGGGAAGTGCCTAACTTGCATCAGGAAAGCCATATGCAAATTTTAACTTTCTTTCTTTAATTTGACAAGAATTTACTCCCCAAGATTTGTAATGGAAAGGGAGGGTGGTGTGCGGAGGTGCCTTTGTTTAAACTAGAGATTTTCGTCGACAGCCGTCTCACATTAACAACTTTTCCCCTCTCTCAATCACATTTCAGTTGTTAGATTTACCGGGTATCATCGAAGGTGCAAAGGATGGAAAGGGTCGAGGAAAACAAGTAATAGCAGGTAATGCAGCTATTTACTACTGAACAATGAATATCCATTAAAAAATAACTAATACAGTAAAACCTATCTAACCGACCATCTCCACAGATTGACTCCTCCCCTATATCGATTGTTTTATTTGGGTCCCAAACGATCGCCCATACAATACCATTGTAACAATATATATTTTTTAGAAACTCCCTAAACCGACCACCTCCCTAAATGGACCATTTAAAGTCGGTCCCACGGTCAGTCGATTTAGAGAGGTTTTAGTGTATTAGCAATTGGTTTTCTGACGACTACTAAACAATTAAAATCCAGTTCGCAGTACCTATTAATACTTTTGTAGTAGCAGGTGGTGCCGCTATTCACTAGTCAAGAAATAAAATGTGTTTTAAAGTAACTAGTAATAGTAGGTGATATCTGGTCCCTATTGAACAATGACAATCCACTTAAAAACAACCATGAATATCTATTGACTGCTTAATGATGGAAATACATTTAGAAGTCATTTATAATAGTGTAGTGGTTTGCACTGACCTCTCAGGCAGGTAACCACATAGACAGGTAGGTGTGGGTAGTGTGGTGATATCAGGGAGCCTAGGTGATGTAATGGTTAGCACACTGGCCCGGAATGCAAATAGATGTAGGTTCGAGTCCCGCTCTAGGCACAATATTTCCCATTTTCATCACCCCCATGACACTGGTGCCGTGACCAGGATCCTGTACAAGCTACGTGTTGTATGGTTGTTGAACCTACCCTGTGTATGTATGTGTTAGTGCATTGCCTGTATGTGTGTAATTGTAAGCATTACAAGACTTACAATTCCAGGGGGACGAGTGTAGTGGTTTGCACTGACCTCTCAGACAAGTAACCACATAGACAGGTAGGTGTGGGTAGTGTGGTGATATCAGGGAGCCTAGGTGGTGTAATGGTTAGCACACTGGCCCGGAATGCAAAGAGATGTGGGTTCGAGTCCCGCTCTAGGCACAATATTTCCAATTTTCATCACCCCCACGACAATAGTGTGTGCTTTCTTTTTACTACTGAACTAAACCAGTCCATTAAAAAGTATCTGGTGATATTTATTCACTACTGTTCAATGACTATCCATTTAAGAGTAGCGAGTAATGACACGTGATGTCTATTGACTACTGCACGATGAAAATGTATTTAATAGTCACTGAGTACTAATAGAGCAGTTGATACAGCTATTGACTAATAGACAAATAAAATACATTTAAAAATAAGTATATAAATATTCAAAACAAGTTTCATTTGTGTATGCACTTCATCTTAGCATATATGAGGCTGTCTCAAAAGGTGCTAAGCGATATGGAACAAAACTTTGTCCATTGTAATGATCAACATACTATCTGCTTATGCATTTGCTCAGGATATACTGATTTGATTTTTACATGGTTTTTCATAATCCCAATAGAATACTTATTGGTTTGAAGCAAATGTCCTTGTGTTTTCAGGGTAATTGTTTCTGTGCTGTTTTATGTCAATCGTTACAAAGGACCAAAAAAAAAAAGAGTTGTCGCCTTTTGAGACAAGCTCATATAGCGGTGGGCCCTATTTAGCTTTCATAGCAGCACTTGTCTTTAGCAAATCCTGTTATTCGCAAACCCTGGCATGTGTGAACAAATTTTCAATGCACCAACAGCTTTTGTCTCATGACAGGACACCTGCTATGTGTGTGATAACATCTGCTCTGGTTGTCGATTGAAGATAGTATTGTCTTTGCCGCTGCTGTAATTATTAGGGATGAAAGATGCCTGCGATTTCTCGGATTTCCGCGATTTTTTATATTTACCGATTAACAAAATGCCATGAAATCCAGATGTATATGACTCTTTGGTAGTTTAAATCCCATTCTTATATGACCTTAAATGCTGCTAGAACATAAAACTAAAAAAAGAATGAGTTAGATATGGGCGATAATATAGGCACAACTAGGATAGTTGAAACCTGACTTCCGGCATTTCCCCCACGATGCCCTGACAGCACTAATCCTATGGGGGGGGAATTCACGTTTCGCAGAAATTCGTCGGTGTAATAATCTCAACTTGATTTCTGCGATTTTTGCTGGAGACCCCTTTCATCCCTGAATTATCGCTTGCTTCCCCTCCTAGTTGCCCGGACATGCAGCATCATTTACCTAGTGCTTGACGTGCTGAAGCCCCTCCAACACAAAAAGCTCATTGAGCATGAACTCGAAGGCTTCGGCATCCGGCTCAACAAGGATCCACCCAACATTACCTACCGCCGCAAGGACAAGGGCGGCATTAACCTCACCATGACTGTAAGTGTCACCAGAGAGAACCTGGTGCCCCAACCGGACGGATTAGCCAAGTGGGTAGGGCGCACGCTTCCCATGAGTAGTGGGCTCAATCCCCCAGCCTAGTCAAACCAAAGACATACAACGACAACAAAATAGATACTTGTCGCTACCTTGTCTGGCGCTCAGCGTTAATTTTATAGGGCAATTCGGTGTCACCATAATGGGACAAAGTGGGATATCAGGTCATTGTGCTGTTGACAAGGCGGTGTCCCAATGCGGCAGCAATATCAAGTCATCAGGGGTGTGCACTGTCATAAGCTGATAGCCATCCTGATATAACCTTAGATGATGTTAGCACATTATAAACCATACCCATATTTGTAGCTTTCAGGGATGAAAGATCTTCGCGGATTTCTGCGATTTTTAATATTTTCCGATTAATGTTAAACAGAATGCCAAGAATCAGGATGTCTCTGACAACAATTGATTTGTTTGAATCCCGTTCTGATATGACCTTAGATGTTGCTAGAACATAAAACCCAAGCAAGAAAGTGTTCGGTATGGGCGATAATACGGTCACAACAAGGATAGTTGAAACCTGACTTCCGGTATTTTTCCGCGATTCCCTGACAGTGCTAAGTCAATGAGTGAAATCCGCTTTATCGCGAAAATTTGTCATCGGTGTAATAATCTGAGTTTGATTTCCCTGGTTTTTGCCAGACACCACTTTCATTCCTGAGCTTTATATTTACTTGCCTTCCACATTTGATGGAAATGTCTTCTACTTCTCCTTCTAGTATCAGATCTGCAGGATTTGTATGGGTCCTTGAAAACATGGAAATTCCAACTAGAATCTGATAATTCATGGTGCCAGGGCTAGAAAATCCTGTAATTTCTCTAAAGATCCTTGGTAAATGGAAACTCATGGCTGTATGTATATTTTTTAAGCTTATGTTCGCTAACGAAACCCAACTTTAATCATGATGTTTTGTATTTAAAGTGATTATGGGTCTTTTATTCTGGCTTATCTTGTATTTTATGTGCTTATTTACACTTCAAATCTTAACATAGTGAATCAACTATGCCGTGTTTCAGCGTACTTTAATTTACTGAACATCTTAAAAACATGTGGCCAGTACTGCTGAATTAATATTAACTAATAGAGTATGTGTGTGTGTGTTTGTATGTATGTATCAAAATTAATTTCCTCTACCAGAGTTCCGTTATTCTAATAGTGCGTTGTTTTCCTACGTAACAATCGCGTCCCTTTCCCTTTTTGTTGCTGTAGGTGGCGCAGTCTGAACTTGACGTTGACCTTGTCAAGACAATCCTGGGTGAATACCGGATACACAATGCTGACATCACCCTGCGCTATGATGCCACATCAGAGGACCTCATTGATGTCATCGAAGGAAACCGCATCTATGTACCCTGTATATATGTACTCAACAAGATTGACCAAATCTCCATAGAGGTGAGGTGCTGGTGGTGAATAATATTAATCGAGTTCAATTACATGATTTTGCACACTGTCTGTTTGAAAGTGCATATAAAAGACCCCTTGCTGCTTATCGGAAAGAGTAGCCTATTTGGCGGCAGCGGGTTTCCTTCAAAGAAATATGTCAGAATGACCATTATATTTGATATCCAATAGTCGATGATAAAAATCAATGTGCTCTAGAGGCACCTTGAAAGGTTTTCATTTTCTAATTATCAACCATTTCCCAGAATGCTATCTGATTTGATATAATATGTTAATTAAGTTAACCGGGTGATTTTGAACATATGTTTGTTGGTCACCTACCAGGAATTGGACATCATCTACAAAATCCCTCACTGTGTACCCATCTCGGCTCATCATAAATGGAACTTTGACGACCTGCTTGAGAAGATGTGGGAATACCTTAGACTCGTCCGCATGTAAGTATCACCATGGCAACCCAGTTCTAATCAACTGTGTTTTCTTAAAGCTGCATAGTCCGATGAATCATCAAATTTTCAAAACCCAAACAATTATTGATAATTGCTTCTACATATCTAACTTAGATACTAATGCACTTATTAAGCACATATAAGAGAATACTGAGGCAATTTAGTAGAACCTGTTACTGCTCAAATCTATGGTGTCAGAGTTTTGGCATGCTTGCCAAAACTTAGCCATGTAAAATAAACTGTACTTGAAACTAATGTAATGTAGATTATAACAATCAATTTAATATATTTATCTCAGAAAAATGACAGAAACTCAAAACCATCGGACTATGCCACTTTAAGCGTGTGGAGTGGGTTCGCATCCACACTGCTGTCACTGGAGTGATATGTTAACTGTGTACTGATTTGATTTTATGGGTTCTCAGGAAGGAGATATGTGTGTGTGTTTTTATATATATAACGACGAGTGGTTGAGAAGAGATTCCTCTGGTGGGAATATATTAATTGCCCACCTAAAGTTAAAAATTAACTGTCTGAGTGGGTCTGGAGGTGATAACGACCAGGCACAACTGGCATACAAGTGTCAAAGCCTGACTAGTGGCTCCAGTGTGGCCGAATTTGGAACTACATGCGGCATGCAGTAGAGCCTAGATAAATGGTATATAATAATAGAGCGAACTGAAGAGAGTTAGTGTATAACAAATAAACAAACAATAAAGTTATGGTGGATCTGGGCGGGGAGCAAGGAAATGCTACTAAAAGTATTATGTAAATCTAGTTCACGTAGATAGAAAGGAAAATGGCAGTATGGAGAAAACCATATTACCTAGGATATAGACAGCAAGCGATGTAGAGGACGACCTCAAAGTCAATGGTTTTACAGTGTAAAGCTAAGATTCCTTATATGCGGTATGCGGCATGCGAATGTCGTATATGCGGCGTAGATATTTGTTGGGGTTTTCCTCCAAATTTGTGAAGGAACAGTATTGTTTTCTATGGCAAATCGCATCGCATGCCGCACGATTCGCATGGTGATCATTTTCGCATGCACATTCGACGATCAGTCCACTATCGTTACATGCTTCCATTATTCGTATTCGCATACCGTGTATAAGGAATCTTAGCTTACGGCAGCTTACTGGCATAAAAGGGATGCCTATACTAATTGAGGGTTCCCGCAGATCTTTAAAAAGTCTTAAATTGATTAGTCCATTTTCAAGGCCTTGAAAAGTCTTAAATATGGTAAATTTTCTTAAACTTGATTTGGCCACTACAATATTTTTTCAAGATGTTTGACCAGCTATCGTCACAAAGCACAAATGCCTGTGGAGCTGAAATATCCATATATTGCATCACCTCACTCATATCTGTTAATATTTAATTAAATATGTATGTTATATTTGCTGCGAGAATAGGTCTTAAATTGTATGAAAATTGGTATTAAAAAGTCTTTAAAATGTCTTAAATGTGATTGGCTGATATGTGCACAAACCCTGTAATTCAAAAGGGGGAGGGGGGGGGGGGAAATCGCTAACGCTGGCAACAAACAGTCATGAATATTCTCGATAGGACAAACACGTCCTGACCGACCGATCAGTTGCTCATGTAAGCCATGGTATATGAAGTACTAGTTAACTGGTATAAATGATGTACATGAAATCCTATCGTGACTTATACCATATTTATTTCTTGCAGCTATACAAAACCTAAAGGCCAACTGCCTGACTATGAGTCGCCCATCGTACTGAAGACCGACCACTGCACTGTAGAAGATTTCTGTAATAAAGTGCATCGAGGCATCATCAAAGAGTTCAAATAGTACGTACAGCAGTTGTTGATGCCCGGCATTACTCGGGGCATACATTTGAAAACACCAGTACAATTAGGTCGTCATCTGAAGCTGGGTACCACTTTAGTGACATGGAAGCAAAAACTGAAAGCATCCCAAATAATAGCAGAAAACATTCCGAATAATATCAGAATCCCTATTCATATGAAGCTTTATATGCTGAGGCTATTTCACTTTTTGGTTTAGATTTGATACGGAATAACAATAGGAAAATATGTCCTATGTAACATGGAAATTAAACACATTTTTACCATACACAACACGTTCAAATTAGATTTCTTTGATTACAGTCAAGCAAACAAAATGATGTCTTACAAGAAAAAAGTTGAAACAAAGTTGGAAGAGAAAAAAGTTTGTGATAATTTTAGGGTAAATGTGTAAATTTTCACTTTAGCACAAAATCATATAAACATACTTTTGATACGTTTTGTGGGATAGATATAATACATACAGTATTACTGACATACTTAATAACAAAAGGCAACAATGATTATTTGACTTGCTATTAAAAAAGGAAATTTATTATGTCCAATGTCCCATGGAAACCAAATATGTGGTACCCGGTTCCAGAGAACGACCCACTTGTTTATATTGTGCACAGAACTGTTGATGTTGCAAGACAATTCATAAGTATATACTTATGTCATCGGGGTGATGCAAATTAAGGGAACATTCGAACCCACACTTCATGCCATTCCGGGGCTAACGTCCTAGCCATTTAGTCTATTTAGGCTCCCAGATGCAATCACCCTATCCACGCGACCGGACGTGGTGGTCCAATCGGTAGAGCATAGGCTTCCCATGAGGAAGGTAGTTTAAATTCTGGCCGAGTCAAATCAATGACTTGATACTTGTCGATACTTGATAATTGATACTTGTCGCTATCTAGCCTGGTGCCTGGACATATACTGGTTAGTACAGTATCAGGATAATGTGACTGGGATATCGGGTCGTGGTGCCAGTGGCCTGGTCTAAGTGGGGCAGCACTATCAAGTTCCCATGAGTGTGCACCGATTCACAAGTTGGTACCAGTCCTGATATGACCTTAGATGTTGCTAGGATATAAAACTATAAACGTCGTCATGTGTGTGTACTGTTACAAGTCGGTACCCATGCTGATATAACCTCAGACGTTTCTAGGACGTAAAACAGAAACAAACACGCGTGTTTTGCTTGTGCTTGCAGCGCCCTCGTGTGGGGTGCGTCCGTAAAACACCAGCCGCAAAAAGTGGGCAAGGAGCACCTACTGACGGACGAAGACGTAGTCCAGGTGGTCAAGAAGTGAGTAGCCCGGCACTTTTTTTTCTTCTTCTAAAGCATTTTTTTTTTTTTTTAAAGAAGTATTTCCGCTTTTTTTCCCGGAGACCACTTTCATCCCTGAGTTATTTACTATATATGTATATGTATATGTATATGTATATGTATATGTAGTCTGATTCATCACAACCATTCATCAGAACATACAATTTTCAGCGCTGAGGCACTGGTCGCCCCTTTACATTACATTGTAGATAGATGGTAGCTCAGTGGGTACCTAGGTAGGGCATATTAGTAGATTACGGAGGTTAGTGATGGTGGGTTTTAGCTACAGTAAGTTGAGTATTATGCTCTATGGTGTACAAGTAAGTTGAGTATTATGCTCTATGGTGTTGGGTTGTTGCATATAGCGGGTTATTATTATGGGTGTGGTGTATGTGAGTGGGTGGGGGAATGGAACCATCTCTCCACAAGTCACCATACTCAATCTAGTCTGTTCTGGCACCCGGTACCTGGTGTCTTGGAGATATTTGAAATGAAAATATTCTAATTTAATTTTGGCATGCACGTCGCCGAAATTATATGTTCAACAACATTGACTTAGTATTCGCTTCTATGCAGCAACAAATGTCTAATTTGTGCACCAGTATAGCTATATGTTTCAGTTTTTTTAATGTGTTGCTTTCATAGGACTATGCAGCTTTAAAAAGGCCTTAACGTTGCATAGTCCGATGCTTGTGAGTTTCTGACATTTTCTTAGATAAATATATTAAATTGATTGTTAGAATCGACCTTACATTAGTTTGAAGTCACTTTTATTTTAAATGGCTAACTTCTGAGATATTTGAAGTGCAAACATGCTAAATTGATTTAGGCATACATGCCAAAACTCGGACACGATAGGCTTCTGCAGTAACAGGTTCTATTAAATTGCCTCAGTATTCCCTTCTATGTTTAATCAGGGATGAAAGTGGTCTTCGGGGAAAAAAGCGGAAATGCTGATATTCTCACATGGGTTTAGCATTGTCAGGGAATGGCGGAAAATTTCCCGAAGTCTGGTTTCATATATATTTGTATATGCTGATATTGCTGCACTGTTTGAAGCATGCATTAGTAGTATAGGCTGATAGTGTTGTGCCATTTGAAGCACATATTAGTAGTATACGCTGATAGTGCTGCACTGTTTGAAGCATTTATTAGTAGTATACACTGATAGTGCTGTGCCGTTTGAAGCACATATTAGTAGTATACACTGATAGTGCTGCACTGTTTGAAGCAATTATTAGTAGTATACACTGATAGTGCTGTGCCGTTTGAAGCATTTATTAGTAGTATACGCTGATAGTGCTCTGCCGTTTGAAGCATTTATTAGTACTTATTATTAGTAGTATACGTTGATAGTGCTGCGCCGTTTGAAGCATTTATTAGTAGTATACGCTGATGGTGCTGCAGCGTAAAACAACGTATTAGTAGGGACTATAGGTTGATCGTCCTGCAGGATTGAAAAATCCCGGAAATCCGCGATATCGCGGAGATCTTTCATCCCTGTTTAATAAGTGCACCAGTCTCTAAGTTATATATGTAGAATCAAATCTAGATAATTGTTTTGGTTTTGAAAATTTGATGTTTTCATCATACTGCAGTCTTAGGCTGGAGAAATTCTGTGTAAAACCTGTATATTTATTACCTGTTACATTTGCGGTCTCTTACACAGTTTTTATTTCTCATCTTTCAGGGTTTAACTTGGAGGAGATGCAATTGTTTGATGACACCTACTTCCAGGAAAATTCCAAATAAAATACCAGCTTCCGTGATCAACCAGAGCCAGTACTTGTGTCTCTCTTACACACACACAGATGGGAGAGAAATTTAACTTCCGGTGCCACCTTTGTTATTGCAATAATCCCTTTATGTATTGCGAACATAAAGAAAACGGATACATGCTCACAGTTCTTATCAGTTCATGTATTTAAGCTTACAAGAAAATAGAGAGAATGTATCCAAGAATACCAGTTTTATGTATTTAAAGAGAAAATTTGAAAGAATTTCATTGGCGGGGGGGCGGTCATCGAATGACATGTTTATGTATTTGATGATATAAATGTTAAAAGAATCAATTTTATTATTGGGGGGGGGGCATCCAAGAATATCCGCCGTGAATATGGCCTATGATGCCGACACGGCGTAAAGCACCCACGAATCAATCCAAGAATATCAATATTTAAAAAATAACAATAGAAAAGAGGGGATAAATTACCAAAGACAACTAATTGATAATGACTACTGATTATTTGGGTTGTGGTGCTCCCCAAATCATGTTGCCTTGTGCCGGACAGCTGAGTGGGGTGGGAGGCTGGGAGGGGAGTCCATGGCAAGCCTCAATTTATACTCGCTTCACATCCACTCATCAACCTTGCAGTAAACACCTATTTCAAACCCCATGTTTTTGTTTAATGTTTAAACAAAAATAGGCCTGTACACAATGATTACATTAAAAATGCAAACAACTTTGAAGAGTCACTGCATGTGAAGTTTGGCTGCATTGTTATTTGTCTCGCATGGCATGAGATCAGCCCATATTACACTGGAACACCGGGTTCTCATTCGATCAAAAGTTTCGTCCGTGCTTAGCTGGGTGACCAACTAATACGAGGTGATCTAGACTACTAAATCCAGGGTCTGTATGGGGCCTGGAAAGCCGTGAAGTCATTTGCCCCATTTCAATACTTTGAATTTAACCTATTTTGGGTAATATCAGCAAACATGGTCATTCTGACATTTCTTGAGAGCAAACCTGCTGCCGCCACAGAGCTAGCTACTCTTTCCGATAAGCAGCAAGGTTTTTGTTTTTTTATTGGCCTTGAATTCCATTAAGCTGCCAAAAATGGCGTTTACATATCTGGGATAAACTATCCACAGATTCCCAGCCAACTGAACATGCCATTGTGTGAACTATTTAGCGCTTATGGCTTAACCCGAGTTGATTTGACGTACTGGCTATTTCCACCAAATAATGATCGAGTTTGGAGGAAACCCTGCAACGATGGTCATATTTGACAAGCCCCTAAATAATTATATATCAAGCCAAAATTACTAGATTGTTTCTAGACCCAGTTTAAGTCTGGGTGTACTGTGCACTTTTAACCAGGTTGTGTTATGCGCCTGCTATTATAGACTTCATTTCCTTTGGGATTCACAATTGAGTGATAATTAGTTCGTTTTGGTGGGATAAATAAAAGAATTCACTTTAAATTCTATACACATTTTCTTGAAAACAGTGATATATCTAATAATAACAAACACCATTACGAATTATTCAGTTTATTGAATTGTATACCATTCATTCAATGAGATGTTTCATTGGGAAAAAATGAACATGACAGGTAGATCAGACCTAGGTACAAGATTCACCCCGTACTGCTGCAGTAGGGGTGCAAACCAGCCTTATGTAAAAGGTGGCGAAAAAACGGGTCAAAGAATTGAGAGCCTAATTTCACAAACTAACAAGCAACAATTATTCTTTACCTATATCTTATTATTTACCCGCTACTTTTGAATTGAAAAATATAATATAATATCTAGTTTAATAAGATTTAAAAGTGAAATCGACGGCGTTCTGCGGCCGCCATCTTGTCTTTTTTGCATTCTCTCCCATTTCACCAACTCTGTGCCTATATGCATAACATGGGTAGCCATTTGATACTGGGGCTACATACTGGAGCCTCACTTCCATATTAACGCTATTTTCGCCCGTATTTATATAAGGCTGGTCTTCACCCGTGTACTACAACGGGTGAATCTTTTATCTAGATCAGACCTAGCCAGCACAAGAAAGGAAATCACGAGAACTCCATGCATGTATCTTACACTATTCTAATGTAGTTCAAAGCGGCGCCGAATTTAAGCCTAGTATCTTTAAAGCTGCATAGTCCGATTAAGCATCAAGTTTTCAAAACCAAAACAATAGTCTACATCTTATTTTACAGGTATAACTTAGATACTGATGAACTTCTGTTATGTATTTGTTACAACACAAGGATCTACTGAGTAAATTCAATAGAACCTGTTACTACAGAAGCATACGCTTTCCAAAACTAATTTTGCAATTCAAATGTCAAAAGTTAGCAATTTAAAATAATTATTTCAAAGTAAGGCAATATATACAAGAACAATCAATTTAGTATATTTCTCTCGGGAAAATGACAAAATCCATCAGACTGCAACTTTGAAAAGAAATAATTTGTTATATAAATATATTTTTTAAATACCCTAAAATGAAAATGTCAGTTTAGAGGTATGGATATATCACTGAATTTGTTAACAAAAATTATATCTAATTTAATCAGGTATTTAAACGAGCTGACCTAGACAATAGAACCAATTTTCTCAAAGACCCGTGCTTGTATTAACAGATAGGACCTGTGGTAACTTGGATTATCGCAACGTAGTTCAGTAACAAATATTCCCGATCCAGGGATGGTGACAGCGGCCCCACCCTATCCCGTCCCCGATCCACACAAACTATACACATCAGCCTCCAGCCAGGGAGAACTTCAAGGGTGGGAGGTGAGGGGTGGAGGAGGGGCTGGCTGCAGTTTGCAAATCTTAACTAAATCAATTTGCCTTAAATACTACCATTTCATACTCGTTCACCACAATTCTACACAAAGTGAATTTACAAAACTTTGTATTCAATATTTTAAAATCGCGGAAATCCGCGAAACCGCGGAGATCTTTCATCCCTGTTTACAATTAGAAACTTGTCGCCGCCGGTTGTCTGCTGACTGCGTGGTCACGTGACTTGAGAAAGCGGTCACGTGGGTTGAGGGTCGGGGTCACGTGGCTTTTCCTATTGTCCAGGCGCTGACAGACTCTTGTCCATGAACTTCCTCTTGACAAAGCACATCCACCACTGCAATTATGTAAAGCCATTTAAAATATCAAATTATTTTTAATCAATTTTATTTAAAGTAGGATAATAAATGTTATTAAAGCTGCATAGTCCGATGAAGCATCACATTGTCAAAAACGAAAACAAATATCTAGATTTGATTCTACACATCTAACTTACATACTGGTGCACTTATTGAACATTTCTGCATAGAAGGTAATACTGAGTCAATTTAATAAAACCTGTTACTGCAGAAACCTCAGGGTGTCAAACTTTTGGCGTGGTTCCTGAAACTAACATTTGACATGTTTCCACTTCAAATATCTCCAAAGTTACTATTTAAAATAAAAGTTACTTCAAGCTAATGTAAAATAGATTATAATGATCGATCTTATAATATTGTGATCCTGCTCACGACACCAATGTGATGGCCCACGGTCTTCCCCCACACCATCACACACTAACGGAAGAACACCAAGATTCAGTATCTGTATGCTTCAACCTGGTTTATTACAAAACCTCTCTGCTCTCCGCGGCGTCGACAGCCAACTGGGGTACCCGCACCCTCACTCGCCAGATCCCACGTTGCCTCTATAGGTGGGTGGGGGGTGAGTTAGCCACATGCAGTAGAGGGCAGCCCCATCGGGGGTCTGCCCGGTGGCTAGCCTGCCGCCACCTAGCACAGTTCAGTGTAACTGCGTAGGTGTGCGGCGTAGTGTCTGCCGCCACCCCGTGGTAGTGGGGCTCATGTACAGACTACTACACTATATATTTATCTCATAAAAAAATGGTAGGAACTCAAAACCATCGGACTATGCAACTTAAAAAAAACAATAATATGCACTTACATTTTAAACACTTAACCCAGATTTGATCCTACATGTCTAACTGCATTTGTTGCAGCACTGTGCTCCTGTATTAGTCTTTGTTGTTTGTTTGTTGTTGTTTTATGTCCTAGCAACATCTAAGGTCATCAGGACGGGTACCAACTTGTGACACTACACCCTCATGGGAAATCAGGCCGCCGGCACCATGACCCGATACACCTTCAGTCACATTATCCTGACACTGAGCTAACCAGTCCTTGCTCTATCCTAATAATGCCGAGCACCAGGCTAGGAAGCGACAAGTATCAATTTTTAAGTCATTGGTTTGACTCGACTGGGAACCGAACTCCCGATCATCCACATGCGAGGCCTGTGGGCTACCGATTCGGCCACCGCGCCCTGTCCTGTATTAGGCAGCTATGCTCGAAAAGGGATAAACAAATCCTATGTACCCTGTACACAGCTATATATATGGCAGAAATTGTTTTTAGTTGTATATATACCAATGATAATGCTTTGTTTGGAAATTTATGTCCTGGCAACATCTAGTCATATTTTGTTTTTTTGTGACAAGTTTTTTTTATTCTGCCCATAAGGTATAAGCTCCTGTGAGGGTGCTTGTTTTCAACTCTGGACATGTTCTCACTTCAAATATCTCCAAAGTTACTATTTAAAATAGATTATAATGATCAATCTTATAATATTGTGATCCTGGTCACAGAACCAATGTGATGGCCCACGGTCTTCCCCCAAACCGTCACACACTCGCATATCAGGACAGGTACCAACTTGTGACAGTGTTTACTCACGACAGCTTTATAGTGCTGCCCCACTGGAAGAGCAGGTCACTGGCACCATGATCCAATATCCCACTTAGTCACATTATCCTGACACTGAGCTAACCAGTCCTT
Source organism: Branchipolynoe longqiensis (assembly GCA_030323885.1). Lineage (NCBI taxonomy): Eukaryota > Metazoa > Annelida > Polychaeta > Phyllodocida > Polynoidae > Branchipolynoe > Branchipolynoe longqiensis. The sequence continues at coordinate 39,764,382 of CM059195.1, forward strand.
GCCCTATCCTAGTTATGTCCAGTGCCAGGCTAGGTAGTGATAAGTAAAGATTTGATAAGTCATTGGTTTGCCTCAGTTGGGATTCAAACTCCTGATCTTCCACACGAAAAGCCTGCGCTCTACCGATTCGGCCAGCGTGGATAATGCAGATAAAGAACTGTCTCAGAGTGTTCTCCTAAAACCCCAGTCACACGAGAGGCAGCGTTCGCCGCCAACCTCCCTATGCCCAAAAGGACGCCAACCACCCAGCGTTCCATTCGATACAGTGATTCAAATACGTTGTAGGCGCCAGGTCGGCGCCATGTCGGCGCCGACCACATGGTGACTGCAGCATCCAATGGCAATTCGCCAACCCAGGGCGGCGCCAGGGCGCCAACCATTTTGAATGGTGCCGCCGGAACAGGGCGCAAGGAGGTTGCACGTGCAGCAGCAGCAACCTCATTGCGCCCAAAATTTCTGAAATGGGCGCTGGGAGGTTGGCGATTTCGCGGCGCCAGGACTTAATGAGGGCGCAAGGAGGAGTTTTTGATGTCGCGAATCGATCGTTAGCGAACGCAGGCTTCGTGTGACTGGGGTATAATTGACATCGCCAAGAATGAGTAATTATAAAGTGCGACCACTTACCTTGGATGGCTTGTCTGTGGCCTGGTCAAATATCTTCTCCACAACTCGGGCACCCGTCTCTTGCCGAAGCTGTTGGAAGTATGACCTCATGATATCTGTAGGTAAAGAATCAGAATAAGTCCCCATGTTACAGAAAACTGGTTCAATTTGTTATATTAAAGCTGTAAGGTCCGATGAAGCATCAAACTTTCAATCCAAAACAATAACCTAAAATTTATTCTACATATCTAACTTAGATAATGATGCATTTATTAAACATGTGTTGCCACATAGAAGGGAACATTAAGTCAATTTAATAGAACAATTTAATCGCACTTCAAATATTTCAAAACTTAGTAGAAAGATATGGAATTCAAGGCTATTCCAAGCCTGTTTCTGATAGGAATTGAAGACTATTTTCATTTGGATTTAAGGAAAAAATAATGACGAATGGCAATTTTGGACTAATTTAGATCAGTGGTGAGTTTAATGGAATTCAAGGCTTTTCAAGACTAATTACCCAAAATAGGTTTTCCAAGGCATTGAATTCAAGGTTTTTCCAGGCATTGAAATGGGGAAAATGAAGTTCAAGACTTTCCAGGCCACGTACGAACCCTGAAAACCCAAACAAACAAACTGACCTTCCTCCTGACGGCTGCTGGGGCGGGAGTAGAGGGCGTTCAGCGGGAAGGCACCTTCCCCGGGAATGTAGAAGCGTGTGATGGCGAGTGAGTGCATCTCCTTCAGGCCCTGGCTCTTTGACTGACACTGGGCACGAACACGACACTACTTAGCACCGGCACGCTGCCACATATGTATACACAGTAAAACCTGTCTAACCATCCACCTTCACAGACCGGCCACTCCCCTATACCATTGTAACAAAATGAAAAACTCCCTAAGTCGACCGAGGGGGTCGGTTTAGGCTTTATTTTAAAAATCGTTACAGTGGTATTGTGTGGGCGATCGTTTGGGACCCAAATAAAGTGTTCGATATAAGGGAGTGCCGATCTTTGGAGGGGGTCGGCTAGAGAGGTTTTACTGTATATATTAAAAATTGTTTAGAATAACTTTTTCAATTTGAGCAATATTCGTATTCCTAATAATTAATGTATATGTTTAGATAGTTTTGTTTCTAACGATCTGACATCCATCTGACCCTAAATCCAATACATCAGTGAACCGTTTCTATTTTAACAAATTTCTCGTTTTTTTTCTCTTGATCCCCCCACCCCACCATTTGTCTGTGTGGATACAAATTGTAAATGCCTACCTTTTGCAGCTTCTTCAGACATTCGGTAATATACAGTGTTATGTATATTAACGTCCGGTCTGCTTCGCTCTAAAACAAACAACAAAAGTCGATCAAAACCGTAGTCAGAAAGTGGTCTCTCACGAAAAAGATCACAACACAGATTCAATAATGTTCACCGTCCAGACAGGCCTTAGGCCCAAGGGCTAAGATTATGCTTTGAGAGCATTGCATGAAACTTGACTTCTGGTAATTTGTCGCGATTCCCCAGCGAGACAATTTCTGCGTTTTAATGAAAAGCATCCTCATGTCTAGTAACAGGCTTCCACCCACCACCACCACCACCACCACCACCACACTGCTATATTCCTGGTATTTTGGTTGGTTGGAGTTTTGTCCAGGCAATATCTATTGTAAAATCAGGATGGGTACCGACTTGTGACAGTGCACACTCATGGCGACTTTATAGTGCTGTCCCACTAGGAGACCAGGCCGCCAGCACCCTGACCTGATATCTCACTCAGTCACATTACCCTTACACTGAGTCAGAGAGCGTGTATATAAACAGATGAGAGGGACAACTCCCGCGAAAATATGTAACACAGACTGCAGTGGCGATCCTGGCAGTTATTGTTGAACAAGCCTTGAGTTTGCCGGTACGTACGCTCAGTGCAAAACATTAATTTTCTTAAAAGATTAATAGAAATCCAGAACCCTAACCATATCAATTTAATATAATCTTGTTGGTAAACATGTTTTCTATATGTGTACTAAGCGGCTTGTTTCTATTTGGTGTAGTTTTAGAGATATTTCACTTTTTCTGTAGGAAGATTGCACACGACCATTGACAATGCCTTGAGTTTGCCGTACGCGTAGTGAAAAACGTCAGTTTTATTCCAAATTAATAGAAATCCAGAACCCTAACCATATCAATTTAATATAATCTTGTTGGTAAACATGTTTTCTATATGTGTACTAAGCGACTTGTTTCTATTTGGTGTAGTTTTAGAGATATTTCACTTTTTCTGTAGGAAGATTGCACACGACCATTGACAATGCCTTGAGTTTGCCGTACGCGTAGTGAAAAACGTCAGTTTTATTCCAAATTAATAGAAATCCAGAACCCTAACCATATCAATTTAATATAATCTTGTTGGTAAACATGTTTTCTATGTGTATTCCAATCAGTTTGTTTCTAGGTGTTGTAGTTTTAGAGATATTTAACGTTTTCTGTATGAAGATTGCTCACTGCCATTGACAATGCCTTGAGTTTGCCCATATGTGTAAACTGTTCAACAACCACCACTTGGAGCGCCACAGTCGGCAGCTGTTACATGGTGTAGTATGGGAGTTGTCCCTCTCATCTGTATACACGCTCTCTGCCTGAGTGAAGCAGTCCTTGCATAATCCTAATAATGCTGAGTGCCTGGCTAGGAAGCAACAAGTATCAATATTTAAGTAATTGGTTTAACCCGACCAGGGTTCCAACCCCACGATCTACCAAAACGGGAGACGGACGCTCAACCCATTCGGCCCTCCCGTCTGTTTGTTTGTTGGGGGTTTTATGCCCTAGATATTTTAGAAACAACACAAATCACAGATTGCCAAAAACCGCGGAGATCAGCGAAATCGGGGAGATCTTTCATCCGTGCACAATAAGTATACTTATAGTTAGTTAGCCACCACCATAACTGCATTTATAATTACCAAATTCATTTTGATGGAAAAATTAAGATTCACCTTGATTTCATAATTCCTGAAGAAGACATTAGCCTTGAAGTAGTGAAGTGCCTCGTCAATAATATCAAAGTCGCCCGCTACAAAGGAAAACGTGTGTCAGCAACAATATTAATAAGTTCTTTCCCAAAATGACGCTTCATGGCTACAAAGCTTTAAACCAAATTAAATAACTAAATTTTAAACAACTATTTCTACAACCGCAATACCTGAATCTGATATCAGACTGGTCATTCTGATATCAAGTTTTATTGGACCAGGCTGACATAGAAAGATAGATGCGCTATCAACAATATGTAGGTATTAAATGAGAATTAACTAGATTTTAAAATTATATATACGTTACATTCCAATGGTCTAGCTTCTATTTAAGCCAACGTAAAAGGAATACTATGAGTAACCTAGTTTGAATAGTAAATAAACTAACTCTACTCACTTTCTTTGGCAGCCGGCCCCTTGAATTGGGTGCGCAGGGGAAGCATGGCAACATTGCCTACCACCTGGGCAGGGTTTGTGAACTGTGAATGGTTTGCCTAAAAAAAATATTTAAAAAATTGTAATTTGTGTGTATAAAATAGATGGGACAAATTCAAAATATACCAGGGAATTCAGTGAAGTTCTCCGACTGGGAGCGGCGTACGTCCCCGCAAAGCAATGTTAAATTGTGGGTTCAACTAAAACAAGCACAGGCTGATGTTAACATCACCATTGATTAGACATAAGTAAATCTTGTTGTAAATATTAAAATGTCAAATGTCTCAACAAAAGCTTGTTTCAAAGAAATATATAACCAATGTCTGATTAACCCTACCCATTTCCTAGCCCACCAAATGTAGGTATGCGAAAAACATGCCGCTTTCAAGCTACTCGCTTGTCCCACGGTACATGCATGCAGTACTGCGCGGTGCACACCTGACTATGTTTTTCCATGTCACTTGCGACCTATATTTTAGGACTACCAGGAATGCACCCATGTGGATGATATAGTTCACATTTTGCTAAAATGCTACATCCAAAAATATTTGCTGTCCGATTTATAGAAGTGAAAAGAAATCATTATTCAAATTGATGTCTGTCAAAGTCACTGGAATACTACCTGAAGGTAAGTTTTTATATTTTTTTAAATAGTTTCTTTTGTTTCTTTTTACACTGCTCCATATTAGGACGTAATTTGATGTCAATGGGGACCTTTCAGTTTGCATGGGTCTCTCGTCAGATGACGCACTATGCCGGTCCCTGTAATGCTTAGGTTGGATAAACGATTAGAACCAGTTCGTTCTACTAGCAGGTGTGTGTAAATATGAGGAGGTGTAGTGGAGATTGAGGGGGGTGTAGTTGGATCCCCATTGGAGCACCAGAACATTGATTTTGAGGGTGGAGAAAACGGTGTGTCTGGTAAAGTGGTGACAGAGATACTGGACTCAGCTTTCACACATGCCAAGACTCATTCATGAGATGCGTCACAGAATTCCACTTGGTTTTCCATTGAAACAATGGACCAAAAGTACCCATAAAAAATGCTTTAGAAAGTTTCACAACTTCTTTATAATTGTCACAGGATGATGATTTAGGTATCATTAGAAAGGACTTTCCAATTCCTTTGCAAGGATAAATATTATGTCGGAATCTGCTAACTTTGAATTATTTTGTCACATACCTAACAAGTGGATATAAATAAAAACATGAATAAAATAAGTAAAACTGACTCTGGCTATGGCTCTAACACTAGTCTGTGCCCAGATTTGTCTAAATCCTATTTTACTGTAGTTATATCAGTTATTAAAAAACAATTAAAAGTTTTGGATTAAGCCACCATTTTTTCCAAGCGTGGAGAAGCATATTCTTTTATTCTAGGTATGTCAGATACTGATAGGGGCGTGTTGGTCACCATGTCTATAGTCAAATGTTCCTGCATTTTCACCATTCCGGCCTTGCTTAAAGTACTTTCTCATTGGAATATTTTCATAAATTTTATATCACTGGAAAGAACATGAACTAATCTCACCGAAAATATACATTAAAATACCAAAATCAAAATACTTGGAGCATAGAAAGCTGTTACAGTGTGGCAAAGGTCACAGTTTATTATAATGATGAATCCAGACTAAATTTAACAATTAAGTTGACATTGGAAATGCTATAACTTTCTCCCCTATTAAGATATTTGCAAAATTACAACAGATTTGAGTTTGTCTCAGCAAGATCTGTTGAAAGAGCTTAAATTTATACTGTTTGTTGTGTTTTGAAATTTTAGCTGATCTACCTATTTATTCGACCCGAGTCTGTACATTGTGCGCATGCGTCAAAAAGTGGCTCGGGTGACCCGAGTTGATTAATCGAATATGCCCTATCATCCTATATGGATTAGGGGCTTCGTCAAGATTCAGTGGTAGCGACCGCAAACGGCGACGCTGCGCAGCTTTCTGCGCATGTCAACACAGCCATTGAAAAGTTGGTAGAGGTTTCTGGGGCACCCATGCTCAGAGAAACGGCTTTGCATTGCATTGTGAGAGTTGAAAGGTAAGTTTGTTACCCTTAAATCTACATCATACCTTGTTTAACCTAACTTAAACATGTATACACCGATTCTATGGCCTGTTCTCTTTTAAACAATGTTTGAGTGAACATTGTGGCTTGCTGCAGTAAGGTGCAGTACGTCGATTTGTAAAAGAAGATTTCAAAATTCTATGGAGACATGGTGCTGTTTATATTGCAGCTATGTCACATAGTATGTGCGAATACCGCCAATCGCCGCTTTATAAAGTGCCACAACTTCCTTTATAATTGTCACAGGATGATGATTTAAGTATCACTAGAAAGGTCTTTCCAATACCTTTGCAATGATATATTTTATGTTGGAATCTGTTGACTTTTAAGACAAAAGAGTGAAATAAAAACCATCATAACTATTTTATTAACAATGCTATAGAGCTAAAAAAAAGAAAGAAAAAGGTGTATTCAACTCAGAATTGGAAGGGCTTCAATTATGTACTATTTATGGTGTTCTAGACCTGTTTTAAAATTTTCGTGTGTGGTCCCTATCAGTAGGTACGTGCACGTCCGCGCGCTACGCGACGGCCGTTTTGTGCCAAATATCTGTTCCTGGGAAAATCGTTTTGAAAACGGAGGGGTGCTCCAAAGTGCTTGCTTTTCATTGGCTGTTAGCGGGTATCCCCATGACTTTCAGCCTATGTCGTAGATAAAATGTTCAGCTACAACCTCATGTTGACAGTTTGAAAATCTGTTCACGTTTGACTTGATTTCAACACTCAAACTCCACCTTCTATACATCTTGGGTAGCTCTAAAATGCAGATGGACATTTAAATCTGCCATTTATTGACCATTGTGTGAAGTTTCATGATGCTGCTAGGTCGAAATGGTACTTTGCTAGGTCCCCAAAATTTCAGTGTTAAGATTGATCAATTCAATGATGACCGAAAATCCACAAATATGCCCTGTGTTTATGACTCAACAAAACCCACTTTGAGCACACAAAACACAAAACTAATGCATTATAGTGTTATGCAATTATCTTAGAATGCTAAAAAAAAAAGTGTTTTATTACAAAATATAATTGTATATGGTGGATGATGCCAAACAGTCTATTTCCATTCTGTTTGAGGTCATTTATGAACATATTTCTGTATCTCAAGCTGTTGCCTAGTGTTTATTATGCATTTGTGCCCGTCTTGTAAGTTTACCTTGTTTGTTTGTTTTATGTCCTAGCAACATCTAAGGTCATATCAGCACGGGTACCGACTTGATGCCAAATAGTCAATTTCCATTAGGTTTGAGGTGATTTATGGATATATTGTATTTCAAGCTACTGTCTTGTATTAACCTTGTTTGTTGTTTTATGTCCAAGCAAGATCTAAGGTCATATCAGGACTACTGTCTTGTACTACCTTTTTTGTTTGTTTTATGTCCTAGCAACATCTAAGGTCATATCAGCACGGGTACCATCTTGATGCCAAATAGTCAATCTCCATTAGGTTTGAGGTGATTTATGGATATATTGTATTTCAAGCTATTGTCTTGTATTTACCTTGTTTGTTTGTTTTACGTCCTAACAACATATAAGGTCATATCAGCACGGGTACCGACTTGATACCAAATAGTCAATTTCCATTAGGTTTGAGGTGATTTATGGATATATTGTATTTCAAGCTACTGTCTTGTATTTACCTTGTTTGTTGTTTTAGCAACAACTAAGGTCATATCAGGATGGGTACCGACTTGTGACAGTGCACACTCATTTTAATGGGTGGAATCGATAGAGCAGATAGACATCTACTTACACTGAAAACTTCATTTAGATATCTCGATTATTTTGGAAGTTAGAAAAAGAAAAGAAAATATCTAGGTTCTAAATCACTAATGTATTCATTTAGTTTTATTTTAATGACACATATCCCCCAAGTCACTTTTATTTTAATGGGTGAAATCAACAGAGCAGCTAGGGATCTACTTACACCGAAAATTTGAGTGAGATATATCAATTATTGAGCAAGTTAGAACAAAAATTGACTAAATATCTAGATTTTGGGTCACACACCTGTAATGCTAAAGCATTAGAATAATGGCAGGAAATTACCCCTCATTATCGAAATTGAAATACCTCTAGTACGCTTAATAATCAACCGATTGACACGGTTGTTGGATTTTATTTTATGGTTTTCAAAGCTCTTTCCAACAATGCCATTCATTTTCAGATAGGTGTGGTTTGAAAATTTTGTCCACATTGCTACTATCAGTGGGCGTCACTGACTCGACTGAGTGACTGACTGAGTGACTGACCACTTTGACTTTGTGTGGGTTGTAAGGGGAATGTATTACACATTCAAGTTGATATACACAATGTACACATTCTGCAACGCTTGACTTGGTTACGCTTAACTAAAGCTGAACTAGTGAAGACATAACAGTCCATACTTACAGGCATTTTAATGTCAATTTTGAGTACAGAGGGACTGCACGTGACGTCACCACTCAGCGGTTAGCCATCTTGGATTACACTTAATACCACCTGTGGCGCCCCCTGTCTTATACCAAGAACACTACTTCCACCATTGGGCCTACCTATAGTCAGGGCCGCCGAAGTATGTGGCACCACCTAGCGGGTACTGCATGAACCTGTCTATTTCTTCCAAAGTGTCAACATACTATTCTTTAGCAAAGATATGAGGCTACATGATAAATCAAATAGTTCTTCTCCATCAAAAAACCCTTTTCCCCCAACTTTTGAGGGCAAACTGCTGAAAACAGTGACAAATAAACCAACAAATCGGTAAATAAACACAATGTAAGCACTTCCAAGCCTTTCATATGTAATCCAATATGGCCACCGGAAGTTGTTTCGTGACGTCATTACACCCCCTCTAGTAGAGGGGGTGTAATGACGTCACTCTGCTGCTCTTCCGTGACTGAAACACTGAACTTCCGGTTATGAAAGGGCTCTTATATCAACAATAATCTCAGATTTCAATTCAATGTTAAAAGGTAGCTACTTAGACAATTACATCGGACATATACACTGAGAAATAATGCATACGATTGTATAATAAGTGTATAAATTTCAGGGAACTGATAGATACCCACCTATTCGGATACATCATAAGGGGTCCCCGCACATCCTGGGCGATAATCAAAGTAGTCGGGAAAATCAGAAACACCCATAGCCCCACGGCACACCTGAAATACATCATGCCGCGTTACGCTCAATTGGTAATGGGCCCAGCTGGTAGTGGAAAGGTAACACGACAGGTCAAATGAACACGACAGGTCTAGTTCAAATTGAAATTGTGTTGTATTCAATAATAGAGGGGGTGTACTATGTAATGACGTCACACGACAACTTTCGGTGGCCATATTGGATTACATACAAAAGGCTTGCAACTGCCTACATCGTGCTTATTTACTGGCTTGTTGGTTTATTTGTCACTGTTTTGAGGAGTTTGGCATCAGAAGTTGTTGCTAAACTAAAGTGTTGTAAGTAAACACATTGGATGTAAACTGCCCAGAACACAAGAAAACTCTGTTCTAGTGCATCTGCATGCATTCACAACATGGCTAGGGAGCGTGCTCATAATCCAAGATGGCTGACTTCTGAGTGATGACGTAATGTGCACTCCCTCTAGATAGTGTAATGACGTCGCAAGACAACTTTCGGTGGCCATATTGGATTACATACAGAAGGTTTGCAACTGCCTACACTATCATAGTGTAGGCACATAAAATACATCATTGCAAAGGTATTGTAAAGTCCTTTCTAATGATACCTAAATCATCATCCTGTGACAATTATCAAGGAAGTTGTGACACTTTATAAAACGTTTTTTATGGGTAATTTTGGCCCATCGTTTCAATGGAAAACCAGTTGAATTCTGTGACCTGTCAGTCCAGTACTTTTACCACACACCTTTTTATCTTCCCTCAAAATCACTGTTCCGGTCCTCAGATTGACATCAAATTACACCCTAATATAGAGAAGTATATAAAGAAACAAAATAAACTAATTAAAAAAATATCAAAACTTAACTTCAGGTAGTATTCCTGTGACCTAAACAGACATAAATTTGAATAAAGATTTGTTGTCACTTCTATAAATTGGACAGCAAATATTTTTGGATGGAGCAGTGGAGCAAAATGTGAACTACAGCATCCATATGGTTGGATTTCTGGTAGTCCTAAAATATAGATTGCAAGAGAGAATTAAAAAGATAAGTCAAATGTGCACCGTGCAGTGAGTGCTCGGCTCACGCACCGTGGGACAAGCAAGTACAGTTAAAGTGCCGTGTTTTTCGTGTGTTTACTGCCAGACACACTTTTTTATCCGCCCTCAAAACCACTGTTCCGGTCCTCAGATTGACACCAAATTACACCCTAATATAGAGAAGTATATAAAGAAACAAAATAAATTAATTTCAAAAATATCAAAACTTACCTTCAGGTAGTATTCCAGTGACTTAAACAGACATAAATTGGAATAAAGATTTTTTTTCACTTCTATAAATCGGACAACAAATATTTTTGGATGTAGCACTAGCAGTGGAACAAAATGTGAACTACATCATCCATATGGTTGGATTCCTGGTAGTCCTAAAATAAAGGTTGCAAGAGAGAGGTAAAATGAGTCAAATGTGCACCGCACAGTGCTCCGCGCAAGCACCGTGGGACAAGCGAGTACCGTGAAAGCGCCGTGTTATTCGCATACCTACTATGATTATTTACTGATTTGTTGGTATATTTGTCACTGTTTTGAGGAGTTTGGCTTCGGAAGTTGTTGCTAAAGTGGTGTAAGTAAACACATTTGGATGTAAACTGCCCAACACCTCCCAGAAAACTCAGTTTTACTGCATCTGCATGCATTCACAACATGGCTAGGGAGGGTGCTCGTAATCCAAGATGGCTGACCGCTGAGTGATGATGCCACGTGCACTCCCTCTATAGATAGGTAGATCAGCTAAAATTTCAAAACACAACAAACAGTATAAATTTAAGTTCTTTCAACAGATCTTGCTGAGCCAAACTCAAATCTATTGTAATTTTGAAAATATCTTAATATGGGAGAAAGTTATGGCATTTCTAATGTCGGCTTAATTGTTAAATTTAGTCTGAATTCACAATTATAATAAACCTTTGCCACATTGTTACAGCTTTCTGTGCTCTAGGTTTTGATTTTAGTATTTTGGTATTTTAATGTATATTTTCGGTGAGATTAGGTCATGTTCTTTCTAGTGATATAAAATTTATGAAAATATTCCAATGTGAAAGTACTTTAATCAAGGCCAGAATGGTGACAATGCGGGAACATTTGACTATAGACATGGTGACCGACGCACCCCTATCTCTATCTCACACACCTAATATAGATGAAAGTATGGGGTGAATCTTTTATTTATATTCAATAGTGTCAGTGGTAACAGTCACTGTGAAAGAGTATTCTATCATAATAAAACCCCAGTCACACCGGGCGTAATCGATTAACATGACCCGGGCAACTCGGGTCACCCAAGTCGTCAGAATTTCAAATCGAACACTGCCACCGTGAGTGGAGTCGACAAATACAGTGTACACATGCCGTGTGCAAAATGACTCGACCCCAGTAACCCACCTCTTGGCTCGGGTGGCTAGGAGCAATGACATCACATTTGCACTGGTACTGCCTGCAGGATAACAGCTACCAGTACCAGTTATACATGTTTTTTGGGGGTAATAACTTAGATTAATTAAATGGAAATATAACTAAACTATGCCATCATAAAATACTTTAAATCCTATTTTGCTGTAGTTATATCGGTTATTAAAAAAATAGAAACGGTTTTGGTTTAAGCCACCATTTTTTCCACCCCGAGCGTGGAGAAACGTATTTGATTATTCGACCCGAGTCTGTAGGATGTGCGCATGTGCCAAAAAGTGGCTCAGGTGACCCAAGTTGATTAATCGATTACGCCCCCCACGTCTGCATTCGCTTACAATCGGCTGGCGACCACTATACGACCTCCTTACAACCGGTTGGTGAGTGGTCACCAACCACTCGCTGACCATTTCGGAAGATTTTCGTCATAAGGCAGTTGCAGCTGTTGCACTTGCACCTCCTTGCGACCTGTGTTGTCACGAGAGGTTGCCGACCACTCGACAACAGCCGCGCCAGGAGTGTGAGAATGTGAACAACCCCTCAAACATCGGCGACTGCCGCGCCAGGTACATCAGAATTTTTGTCAGTGACCACTTGCTGACCACGTCTTTGATTCAATGTAGCGAGTCAGTCGCAGGGAGGTCAGCGCCATTTTGGTCTTGTGATCTTTCAAAAATATATATTTTATTTATAAATTGATAAGGATACTGTAGTGTAGGTATGATAATAACACACATACACAGAGAAAAAATCCCATGTAATTAAAACAGATATTTGGCCGTGGTGCTTACATATCGTTTCATAGATAAAATATTCACCCCCAGTCGGGGTGAACAACGACCCTCTTTAAATCCGAGCAAGGACTGCTTTGATATGGATAAACAATTTATAAACAGCCTGTGAAGGTTCTGGTTTCAGCATCCAGTGTTTATCTATATTGGCCTAGAGTTCATGAAGTGGGAGAGAATGTCACCACACCAAGACATCAGCCATTGGATTCCCTATATTAAACTTTTGAATTTAAATACTCCACAGGATTTAATCAATTCTGCATTCCAAAAGTAGTGAGCTATGATGAATACGTTTGCAATATATCTAATCTAGACAAATATATTGAAAAATCCATGTAGCTATGTCTATAAGTATAAGTATAACTCAGCCATAAACACTTTTTAAACAGGGTTGTTTAGCGGCTATGTCCGTATGAGTATAACAAAGCTGCAAGAGTAACTAATAATTTTTTTATGTTATTCCAATTTGAATGTTGGAAAATATGCCTGATAATTAGATAAAATAGTCACCTTCAGTAGGGGTGAACGAGGACCGTGTTTCAATCTGATTAAAAGAAACTAACTTTGCTAACCAAGCAATGTGACATCAGAACTTGTTACAGAAGTATCAGTTCAATGAAACAATGACCCCCTTCAAATTCCACTACCACCTTTGTGCCCGGCAGGAAGACTAATGGATACAAGTAGTGCTATGGCCATAATCTTTAATAATAATATAATAGGTCGCATACGGCTGGTACCTTCCTGGTCTCGCTAGTAGAATCATGTAGACGAAAAACCACAAAGACAGGAGCGTATGCTTCCAATGTTTATTCTTCCTCTCCGCCCACCACTGCGTCACAAGACCAAGTGACCCACCCCCTGACCAGTCAGGTCGCAGGGAACCTCTCACGGTAGGGGGATCCGCTAGCCAGGCGCAGTACGGACAGTCCAAACTGGGACCCGCTCACCAGCTAGCATGCCGCCACCTGACGCAGAAGAACTATGACAGTAGACAGCCTAGTCCCTGCAGCCACCACATGGTGGTGGAGCTCACGTATGGACTATTACAATAATAATAATAATAATAATAATATGCATTTTACATTTCAGTCTACATATTGCAGCACGATGGTGAGGTTCGGCGAAGCCAGTCGGCGACAAATCCATGTGATTAACTTAGATCCAGCGGCCGAGTACTTCGACTATCCAATTTTAGCAGGTAGGGCTAAAGTAAAACATAAATCTTCAGAATTAGCATGCAAAATTATTCACAATGTTAGTATACAGAATTAGTCAGATAACTGGGGGGAAAATTGGCTAATTTGGGCTTGGGCAAGTAGTTGTGCCACTTGGGCAAATAGAAAATGCAGTCACTTGCCCTGTTGGGCAAGTGAGAAAAAAGTTACTGTCCTACCCTGCTTTTGTGGCAATCATATTTAGTTCGAATTATTATACCCTGCTAATATTTTAGCTGTTGTGAATAAACAAGTATAGAAATAGAAATATCTGCCCTTGGAAATTCACCAGAATGTTTATTTAACACGGAATTAGTTTTTACCAAGGGAGTTTATATCTGTTTTTTGTTTAACGACCACCGAGCACAAAAGTGGACATCGGCTATTGGGAGTTGATGTTTATATTTGGGTTTAAAGTTCAAGGGTATTTTTAATTCACAATGTTTAGAAGTACTGGAGATGCACGCAGATGATAGTCAACTAAGATTCAGTGAGTGCCAGTTTTGTTCCAGGGTAGGACAGTAACCTTTTTCCCCACTTGCCCAATTGGGAAACTTGCCCAAGCCGAAGTCAGCCAATTGAAACTGAAATCTGCTACTGCAGATCAGAAATATAATTACTTGCCCTTTCGGGCAGGTCAGCGAGAACCTCACCTGCCCTGCCGAGTAAACTAGGTGCCCCGGGCAACCGGGCAGTCCTTATTGTCCTACCCTGTCTGTTCATTCAACTATTTGACCAAAAACATGTTGTCCCACATCTGGCTGTATTCTGGATATAGCTTCAGTAAAATCATGTCGCTGTATTTAAAAAAAATAAATTAATAGTTCGGATATAGTCCTGGTTTAGTCTCACTGATCCCTCAGGAAGGTCTGATGCTGGGACCCAGCATGCTGAGTTGTAGATTTAGCTTCTATGGTGGAAGATGGGGGAGGTGAATACACGTACAGAAAGGAGGGTAGGACTAACTTTTTTTCCCACTTAAGAGTGACTGAATTTTCTAATTGCCCGAGTTGCAAAGCTACTTGCCCAAGCCCAAGTCAGCCAATTGAAACTGAAATCCACTACTGCAGATCAGAAAAATACTGACTTGCCTGTTCGGGCAGGCCACTGCAAACTTCACCTGCCCGACCGAGTAAACTAGGTGCCCTGGGCAACTGGGCAGTCCTTATTGTCCTACCATGCAAAGTGTTATTTTGTCTAATGTAAAATATTGTTTATGGCAATTTCACTGCAATCTACACGAGAAACAAATGTATGGTAGTAATCTTAGCAAGCTTGTTTATTAGTGTGTGGTTGTAGGTGAAAAGTAAGTTTAACGCATAGGGTTTATAGTGAAGGATAAGCCTGAGCGCAGAGAGAGGAGCACCAACCCCAACTTCTGGTGTCTAAGCTGAAGCTGCGACCCGACATGCTGGGTCACAGCATCAGTTCTTCCTCAGGGACCAGTGGAACTTGGAATACCTGTATACAGTATAACCCCGTTAAACCATACTTGAAGTGACCCTAGAAATTTGTTTGGATTAACCGATCATTGTTTAACTGAGCTTTGGCTTCGACTTTAGTTATTGTTTTTTATGTATATGGGTCACTCCTGAAAACTGGCCAGAAGTGTCACATGGAGATTTAATATTTGAATATTTTACATTTTTTGGTTGCAAATGAAAGCTGGAAATCTCCCCTTTACATCTATGTAAAATATAAATTGATGAGATAAAAAATAAAGGTGTAGTCCATGAATAAGATATCTCTTATGGCAGTATAACATGTGTGTCACATGTGTAACACATGTTTAGGACACTACACAGTCTGCTTAATAAATATCTAATCAGAATTAAATGATATCATACTTAGAAGCATATTAATCATGGCATGATATACAGAAATATCTAGTGCTTATATTGATAAAAAAAAAAGTAATTCGCAGCCATTATTTATTCACTGAATAATTAGTGTACAATATTTGTGTGGCATCCAGACACCACGGTTACACGTGTGACGGAAATTTGTAATGTTATTTCTGAAGACATTTAAAAAAAAAAAAGTTTAATTTAAGCATGCATACATGTTAATAAATACTTCCTCTTTGATTTGGGAACTGTTTTGTTTGATATATCAATGCAATACAAGATGTTAATAAGGATTCAACTACGTCCCATATGTCATGTTACAAATGGCTGACTGTAAAATGGTTTTTTTTGGTACAAAAACAGTTCATAACTAAAAAGACCAAAGTTGCACACAGTTTTATTTTATTTCCCTTATTTCTTTCATCCAATCTGAACATGAATATGAAAAGTATAAGGAAAAACATAAGTAGGAAGGTTTTTATTGATGTTTTAAAATCCCATCTCATGCTGACCAGTTTTCAGGAGAGTGACCCATATATGGTATAACACCGTAAAACCAAGCTCGGTTAAACCAAACGGTCGGTTAATTAAGTTGGTGAGGTCTCAAATGACCTTATAACCACATGAATGTTTGGTTTAACCATACTGGAAGTGGCCTGGGGTCTGACAATTTTGTTTGGATTAACCGATAATTTGGATTAACCGATAATTTGGATTAACCAACTTTGGTTTAACCAAAGTTTGGATTAACTAATGGTTTGGTTTAACCGAGCTTGATTTAATGGGGTTATACTGTATACTGTGTTTTAGATGCTACATATTGTAAACTTCATCCGGAGACCGTTTTGGTAGATCATGGAATTCGAAATCATTGATTTGAACCCAGGTCGACTCAAACCGATGACTTAAAAATTTATACTTGTCGCTTCCTAGCTAGACGGTCTGCATTATTAGGATAGGGCATGGACTGGTTGGCTCAAAGTCAGGATACTGTAACTGAGTGGGATATCATGTCATGCTCCTGGTCTCCCAGTGGGGCAGCACTATAAAGTCGCCATGAGTGTGCACTGTCACAAGTCGGTACCCATCCTGACATGACCTTAGATGTTGCCAGGACATAAAATTCAAACAACTAACCAAGCAATCATCCAGAGACCTACAAACGTTGTAATGTAGTCTAAATTGTTTCAGACATCCGTGATCTCATTGGCCTGGACGACGCGATGGACGACGATGTCCTGAAGTTTGGCCCGAATGGCGGCCTCATCTTTTGTATGGAGTGAGTCAAACCAGATCCCACTAGGCAGGGCGTATTCAAGTTTCATAATTCATTGCTGTCTGATCTTAGCCATAGGTTTGAAATAAACGTATTTGTTTGTCCAATTCATAACTTAATTCACTTTAGCTGAACACATGTTTCATATCCAATTGCTTAGTTCTGATGTAATTGGAATTGGAAATTTTGCTGAGAATATTCCCTGTGTATCTGTAATCATCGGTCTCACAGGAACTGTCACCAGTAGTGTAGAGTGACGAATGAAGCCAAGTGTGACGTCAGATTTAAAGTTGATGGTTTCTGGATTTCTGCCATATTTTGAGATAAATATATTAGGTTGATCGTTATGATATACGTAACTCTAGTTTGAAGTAACTTTTATTTTAAATGGCTAACTCTGGAGATATTTGAAGTGAAAACATGCCAAATTAATTTCGGTGTGCATGTCAAATTTCTGACACAATAGGTCTGAGTTTTGATCCAGAGAAGGTAGGTTATTTAGGGTTGGGTAAGAACAGGAAGGTGGATTTGTGTAATTTTCTTCGTCGAACCAAGTCATCAAAATTTTATATAACTGCATTTCTGTTTAAATCATATTTATAACTATGCGTTTTTAGTGCTTGCTTAAACACCAGCAAATGAACAATATAAAATAATTGGTCATAATCACCAATTGTAGCTAGGAGCTTTGCTGTCGAAAAGTTGTCGTTTTCATCGGATTATGCAACGGGATTAATATATATTTTTTTTATTTAATTTAAAAAAAAAAAAAAACCGAAGAGAATGTATGACAAGACATGATGCACCACTCAAAGCTTTCATATAGGAATTTCTTAAATAATCATGCAGTGGAGCGATCCCATGGCAAACAAGGTGCATTGTCTTTGATCAGGTGTAGTAGTAGTAGTAGTTTTCTTACTCAGACATAATCACACATTTTATTTATGTATGGCACAGATTAAAGTGCTTAAAGTATGTTTGAACTTTACTGTACTATAATATTGTTTTCATTTTTAATATTAGGAGATAATACACTATAATTACACCTAGGCATAGTTCAACGATTTGATTAACACCTTAATAATGTTTATACTGAACACATTCCAGGTATTTAATCCAGAACCTAGACTGGCTGGAAGAACAGCTGGGGCAAATAGAGGATGATTACATCCTATTTGACTGTCCAGGTAAGTATATTGAGGAACACTCGACACAGAAGTGCTATATTAACATTTTGGTTGATTGATTGAATTGGACTTTAGCTTTTGCCATCTTTCTAGTAATATCAGGATTAATACCAAGTTGTGACACTCCAGGGTAGGACAATAAGTATTGCCCCGGGAACCTAGTTTACTCGGTCGGGCAGGTGAAGTTCTCGTTGACCTGTCTGAATGGGCAAATCATGATTTTTCTGGTCTGCAGTAGCAGATTTCAGTTTCAATTGGTTGACTTGGGATTGAGGAAGTAGTTTTGCCACTTGGGCAAGTAGAAAATTCATTCAATAAACTAGATCACGGTTCCGACTGCGCATGCGCTGAAAACGGCGTTGGGAGCAAAGCAAAGGCGTACGGCCATTGAGTTTGCCTATACGCGCAGTGAAAAACGTCAGTTTTATTCAAAATTAATAGAAATCCAAAACCCTAACCATATCAATTTAATATAATCTTTTTGATAAACATGTTTTCTATATGTGTTCCAAGCGGTTTGTCTCTAGGTGGTGTGGTTTTATCAATATTTTACTTTTTCTGTATGGGGATTGCTCACTGCCATTGACAATGCATTGAGTACTCTGGCTATGGCTCTAACACTAGTCTGAATGCCTAGATCTTTCTAAATCTAAATGCACATGGCATAAGATCTGCTGATTATATTGATGTAAATGCAATGCTGGATAAAAGATTAATATCTTAATTTATTATATATATTTTTTTAGCTGGTATTCTATGTTTCAAACAAGAGCTGAGATGATCTGAAACTAGCACATTTCATAGCTGCATCCAGTGTATTAACATGTGCCATGTGCTTTTGTGGGTTATGTTTTGCTCTGATGCATCCCACAATGCACCGCGCCGCTGGAACCGTGATGTAGTCTATAGCTCGATTGGGAAAGAGGGAAATAAGGTTAGTCCTACCCTGCATTCCACTCTTGATAAAGGTCTCACCGCACCCATGTAAACATGGAGGTTTTGCCTCATCCTAGTGGTCTAATAAGGTCACCCCCAGAATTGATATTTAGTTTCTTGTAAACATTTATTCACCACAATTTCTTCTTTTTTTCCCTTTTTTTTTGAGGCTGTATTTATACTGTCCATAGCATATAAGCCTGGCTACCCAGGCTTGTTTTCAATGCTGGCCAGTTGTAGTGTTGGTGTTATCTTACCACACAGTAACAGCTGATAAGTTATTTGATTGCCTGCATTTCAGTATCAGATAGATAATGGTTGGTATGGTTAGTAGCCTATGTTAGTTTTGTTTTATTTTATTGGCATATATGTATTTTATTTTGTTCTACTCTTATTACTAGACTAGCCTACTCCTATTTACATATCATAGGCTTGTACGTAGCTGTGTGGTGTGTTATCTGGCTACTCTTGGCATGGTTACCTTCCATTGGGCGTCCAGCTGGTGGGCCGGGACATATCACATGCCCCTTTGCAGTGCAGTTAGTGGGGGTTTCCTAGCCTAGTTTGCACAGATATTTTTTGTAAGTTTTTAAGTCAGGAATTTGTCGTTCCTTTACCGATTTGGTATTTCTGTTTAAATCATATTTATAACTATGCGTTTTTAGTGCTTGCTTAAACACCAGCAAATGAACAATATAAAATATACACTTTTATACTGGTCTTCTGGTCATATGCATTACCAATATTTACACTAAGTGGGAATGCACAGAGTTGCTTACATAGATTTGTCTTTTATCTCCTAATTCTGTATTTCAATTGAGATATTCCAGATTAGAACGAAAGATTAACTGTTAGATATGTTGTTTACTACTCAATTGACCAGAAGGGATGGTCGAATGAGTTGATTGCCCGCCTCCCGCTTTGGTAGATCGCGGAATTTTAACCCCTGGGTTTCGAACCCTGGCCGAGTCAAACCAATGACATACAATTTTACACTTGCCACTACCTAGCCTGATGCTCGGCATTTCTAGGATAGAGTAAGACCAATGGTCCGCGATTTAAATTTCCCCTGGTTAATTTGGGTGGTTGGTTGTCGTCCTGGCAACATATAAGGTCATATGATGGGTACCGACTTGTGACAGTGTGCACTCATGGATACGAAGCAACAAGTATCAATTTTAAAGTCATTGGTTTGACTTCACCGGGAAGCGAACTCCCGACCTTCCGCATGCGAGGCCTGCGCCCTACCGATTAGGCCACCGCGCCCGGTCCCTGCTACATTAAAACCTGTCTAAATCGACCGATCGGTGGACCGACTTTAAAAGGCCAATCTAGGGAGGTGGTCGGTTTAGGAAGTTTTTCATTTCGTTACAATGGTATTGTATGGACGATCGTTTAGGACTCAAATAAAGCGATTGATATAGGGGAGTCGTAGATCTATGGAGGTGGTCGGTTAGAGAGGTTTTATTGTAATGTACAAAAAAAAATTATTGACTTTTAAATTGACTTTTTTTATACCACTCACTTTCGACGCGCCACCTGCAGGCCAGATAGAGCTGTACACCCACATCCCGGTCATGTCCAGCCTGGTGGCGCACCTAGTGGCGGCTGACTTCCGGTTGTGCGGTGTGTTTGTGATGGACGCGCAGTTCATGATCGAGCCATCCAAGTTTGTGTCCGGAGTGATGGCGGTGCTGTCAACAATGGTTAACCTGGAGATTCCGCATGTTTCCGTCATGACCAAGTTGGATCTTCTCAACAAAGCCGCCAAGAAGAACCTTGACAGGTCAGCATTTTACCTACAGTGTTTGTGCAGAGTCGGATTTTTGATAATTTTGCATTATTTTTGGACGAATCCATCACATTTTGCTTACATTTCTTTTTCAAAACTTAACTTGAATGTCGGAAATTCTTTGGAATTCTAATGAAATAAGTTACTTTATTCAGAATAAAATATTTAAATAAAATTAGTTTAAATGATATCACAGTTAAACACCTGGTCTTTGAAATGTGACAATTGGTGTCATTTTGAAATAATTTCTCAGGGTTGCTGCAGACAGACAATTTTGGGTCAACCTTGGCTGTCCTCCAAAGATCACATGAACTAGTGGAGCATACTCAGAACCGGCGGTTATTGCATGCTGAAAAAGCTGTGGAATTTCTTCATTTTGGTCCTTAGAAAACCAGTTTTAATAGTCGTAAAAAGTACTTAAAAACTCGTTGCAAAAGAAAAAACCGAGTGGGAACCCTGTGTAAGCTATAGCTGGAATCTGGCGTCTTGGGTCTCAGCTTCAGTCCTTACTGAGGAACCAGCGGAAGTCTGAATACCCATTTTTCTTCTTGAAGATTTATACTGCCTGTCATGGATAAGTCTGAATAGACTTGTTTTCACCATTAGACAGTTTGTCGATAGAAATCCCCAGCCTACACTTTTACCGACCCAAGGGATTTTTAACCTCCCACACCACATAGACATGGTATGAGAGCAACTAGCCTTTGATGACGCTGTAAGTTATACACAGCGGTGAAAATCCAAATTGGCAGAGGTGGGGGCATGGGGAATCGAACCACCAACCTTCAGATTAGGAGTCCAACCTAGAAAAAAGTCAGACACTCTAACCACTCCGCCACAGAGAACACCGTACTGAATGTTGCCAATTAATTTGGTATCAGAAACCCATTTGGGAGAATCAAATCCTTTTTTTTCTCTCCTACAGATACCTAGAACCAAACATGAAGGATCTGTTATGTGACGAGTTGGAGGACAGTAGTTTTGGTAACAAGTTCCAGAAGCTCAGCCACGCGATAGCACAAATGGTAGGTAGCCATTCACTGCTCAACATACTCTATCCTGGTCACAGCACCAATGTAATGAGATACTTTGCAACCACGTGGAATGCGATGAATAATAAGTTGTGACAAACTTGCATTTATGTTATTCCGGGGCGAGGATGGTAACCACTTGACCACCTAGGCTTCCTAATCTGCTCTCCAGCACATCTTTGCATGACTTCCACACCTCTAGAACTAAATATGTGCCTGGAGATGGCTGGGGTTGCAAGAGTCACGCCGGTATAGTGCATTGACGCCTAGTCTGCTCAAAAAGTTTGAGAACAGCTAGATGTTCAGCATTTTTTAAATATCAGTTTACATATAACAGGGTCCGTACTGGGCTTGGAAAGTTTTGAACTTCATTTGCCCCATTGCAAGGCCCTGAAAAGCCTTGAATTTAAGCGAGTAATTAAGTCTTGAAAAGCCTTGAATTCCATTAAACTGTCCCCGCTGATCTAAATTAGTCTGAACTCGACATTTCCCATTGGTTTTCCCCCCCTGAAATCCAAATGCAAATATTCTTGAATTCCTATCAAAAACAGCCTTATAGCCTTGAATTCCAAATCTTCACATGTGTATGTACCCTGGTATAATAAACTGTTGGTGATAACTTGAAAGTAAGTCAGATGTAATTATTATTATGGGTGTGATGCAAACACAGGGAACATTGCGTCTAGAGCGGAATTCGATTCCACACTTAAGACTGCTACAAGTGCAACAATTCTTATAACTTGCCATAGTCATGTAACAAAATAAAAAACCCTTTATTTTCCTAAACTTTCATGGTCCTGAATATTACCTTGATTAATTACTAAGACTTTAGAGAATACATATGGACCGTGTGTATTACTCCAACGCCCACAGATCGACGATTACAGCATGGTAAAGTTCCTGCCACTCAATCTGAACGATGAAGAAACAATTAGTGACATCATGATCACCATCGACAACGCCATCCAGTTCGGGGAAGACCAGGAGGTCAAAGAGCGCAAGGTTAGTAGATCGTCAGTAGGTCATCCGCGTTACTGGCTTAAGAATACGGACCAGCATGTTAGGTTAGGAAGATGTACTGAGAGTAAGGGTAATTCTTTGTCAGAGGTTTTTCGCTTGAAATTTGTCTCCGCAGTGCCGTCAGTGATTGCAAGGACAATTTAACATCGGTCCTAAGATACGCTAGAAATTAGTTATTTCTACACAATTATTTGAAATAAAACGTGAATATAATCACAGAAGACCAGTGACAGTAAGAACAAACGACTTGTGAGGAGTATATTTGAATCTTTAATTTATAAGGGTTTTTTTGGTAGGTTTTGTTTTAAAGGGAAAATTCTGCAGTATTTATGTATATTTACATTTCACTTTCTTGCCTTAGGAATTCGAGAATGATCCAATGGACAATGACATGGTTTACGGAGACGAGGACAACAGATGAAAACCAAGATTAGCTTTAAGGTCTTGCTGGTATTTAACATTTGGCAGAAACATTAATATGTAGTTCTTTTAGTTAGACAATCTTTTAAGAATTGTAATAGTTCTCTATTTTCCAAGAAACGAGGTGATGCAGAGGAAGGAAATCGAGCCAAAGATGAAGTGTACATATTGTAAATAATTTTTTTTATTTCACTGTAGCAATGTGTTCTTTTGTCTGTTAATTGCAAATCAATCGAGCAGTGTTATTAATTGATATCAGTAGGATGGAACTGAATACATTCAGGAGTTGACTAATTGTATGATGAGTAGGAATGACATTAAATGAACGTACAGTGCAAGTACATCGGGGGAATCCTAAAGCTGCCATTGTGTAAGTTTTAGTTAAAGTTGTATACAGTACAACCCCGTTAAACCAAACGATCGGTTAATCCAAACTTTTTTCCATGGCCCGCAAAATACTACCATTTATCATATAAAAAAAGTTGGTGAATCCAAACAAAATTGTTAGGCGGCACCGGTATGCACATGGAGTCCGCGTTGGCTCTACAGCGGTGGCATGTGGGCGGTGTGGTGTTATCCCTCTAACTCCGGGTACCTATCTCCGGTTATCTGCGGCGTCGAGAACTATGTCACGCCGTATGCATGGAGGCCTACACGGATTGAGTTAGCTAAACGTGAATCTATTTATAGATTTGGGAAATCCCTCTGCGTTTGTAGCCATATATTAGGCACAAATATATTAAATGCTATCATATTTAACAGAATTACATACACAATAAGTGAAATTTTATCAATTTAACCCTAAATTCGAACCCTCCTTAAGGCTACCGCCGCATTGGCGGCGATATTAATAGTTATATTTTCGAATCAACGAGCATAATGTAAACAAATCGACGTCGCTTTCCATACTGGCGGCGGCGGCGGTTTCTTGACTACGTTCGTCGATTCGAAAATATAACTATTAATATCGCCACCAATACGGCGGTAGCCTTAAGGAGGGTTCGAATTTAGGGTTAAATTGATTAAATTTCACTTATTGCGTATGTATTTCTGTTAAATATGATAGCATTGAGTAGATTTGGGTTCCATGCTGACACTAACCTAACACTAACACCGCTGTAAACCTGCTATGAGCAGAGTTAGAATTTCCGAGTTTAAACGCTCGGTGTTAGGCCTAACACTGCTCCATGCATAGCAACTTTTCTGCGCTAAACCAGAAATCCTACCATAAACGCGTTTTGGGTCGGTAACACCGCTCCATGCATACGGGCCCAGGCCACTTGCGGTATGGTTAAACCAAACTTTCATGCGGTTATAAGGTCATATCAGACTTTTTTATATGATAAATGGTAGTATTTTGGCAGGCCGCTGAAAAGTTTGGATTAATCGATCATTTGGTTTAACATGGTTATACTGTATATACATAATCAGTGTCCACATACATTGTATATTATATTCATAATGCACCCGTGTTTTTGCCAAAGCTTGGTTAAACCACTGATTGGTTAATCCAAACAAATTTCTATGGTCCCTTCAAGTTTGGTTTAACGGGGTTATACTATAATCCTATGATTTTGTTTCTGCCATATTTTCTTTCAGATATATTAGATCGATCGCTATCAGCTTTCTTACTTTAAACTAACGTTTGCGATATTTGAAGTAAAAACATACACAATTTACTTTTGATGTGCACATCCAAAATACGAACACGATAAACTTCAGCACCCAGTAAACGAGGGTATACGGGGTCCATATGGGCTATTTGTTTAAAAAAAAAGAAGATGTTTTTATCGGACTATGCAGCTTTAATGTGAGTAATTGAAACCATAATAACACGTTCATCTAGTCAATACATATTTCTACATACTGAAACATTACATATACTCTCAATTTGTTTTCTTCATGAACACTTTGAAATACACGATCTTACGTCTCATCGCCCTATGCTATGGTATGGCTAAATGTCAATTAAGCTAAACATGAACCACAGTTACAATTGCTACGCCTGCTTATTTACCGATCCCAATCACGCCATCCTTATTCAAAAACTAGGCTAATTCTAGCAATGTCATAGTTTATTGTTATGTGTCTCAATAGAAAAACAAATATGGTAACAAAAGGTGTTTTCATGTATTGCCAAACAAAGAAAGTTTCCTGACATGGATTGCGAAAATTCGAGCAATTGCAGATTTCACAATTTGTGGGGAATTTGCCGGTAATTACAGCTGTGCTCGTGAGTGTCTCCGCAACTCCAATGGTTCACTAGGCACTAGTGCAAGCGCAGATCTCAGCGCTGACTTCAATTCCATTAAAAAACGAGGCGACTTGCATTGTGGCGCCCCGCAAATGTGGGATCCGTCAAAATTGTATTAATAGGAACCAATATCCGTGTCTAAACCTAAGGTTAGATGGCGATTGGGCCTTTTGTCAGACCATACTTTATGGATTATGATCTTACATGTTGCCAGGCCGTAAAACTCCCAATAACCAAGATCAAGGATTATAGTTACCGGGAGGTAAGAAATGCATTGTATTGTCCAAAAAAAGTTTTTAAATAAAAAAACGTTCAATAAAACTTTCTTTTAGAGTTATTTTTTTAGTAAATAAAAAATGTCTGCATTCTTTGAACATTTTTAACCAGGTTGTAGAAATATCATACTGTGGTTTTACTGGATGGTGTCTCGGAACGACTCCTGCTAGTAAGGGCTTGCTAAATCTACATTATTAATATTAATATTGTGAAGCGCTGCAACTATGTTGTCCTCAATTTATTCATTCTCGGACTCTGAACTGTCCATCATCGCTCTAGATTTCTTGGATGTGTTCTTGATCGGGGAGGAAAGCTTGTCAAACCAGTCGCCGTCATTGGCACAACGCCGACGGCCAGCACCTGGAATAAAAGGAAAAAGTAAAGCTTGTTTTATTTAGCGACATCTTTAGAGCACATTGATTTTCAGCTCATCGGATATTGGACTTCAAACATATGGTCATTCTGACATCTTTCTTTGGAGGAAACATGCTACTGCCTCATAGGCTACTCATTCCGATAAGTAATGGCAAGATCAAAGGTCATATCAGGATGGGTACCGACATGTTGCAGTGCGCACTCATGGTGACTTATAGTGCTGCCCCACTGGGAGACCAGGCCACCAGCACCATGCCCTGATATCCCACTCAGTCACATTATCCTGATGCTGAGCCACCCAGTCCTTGCCCTATCCTAATAATGCCGAGCGCCTGGCTAGGAAGCGACAAGTATCAATTTTATAAGTCATTGGTTTGACTCAACCGGGAATCGAATTCCCGACCTTCCGCACGGGAAGCCTGCGCTTTACCAATTCAGCCACCACATCCGATGAACCAAATCTAGATACATGTTTTGATCTCTAGAATTTGATACTTTCATCAGACCATGCAGTTTTATGACAGCTAGATTATTACGCGTGCCTCTACTGGTCAAATTATACGAGTGTTGTGCCTCACCGCTGTTTGTCATGATGGCATCCGTATCCAGTTCGGCTACTTCCCGCTTCAACTTCAACTCTTCCGCCTTTTCCATAGTTGGTGCACCTGCAGCAGGGAACCAGACACAGATATATAATCATTTAGCAAATTACACTAAGAGCCACATAGTCTTAGCACATGCTGTGTTTGTTATTCATGTAGGTACAAACTAAAACCAAAACAAAATCGAGATATATATATGTGATGTATAATGTATTATGCGAGTATATAGATACAGAAGTGATTTATTATTATATTGCTATACTCTGTAGTACTCAGCACTGTACCGGTGGCACCACCTTCAGTGCACCTCGCCTCTACCGGATGTTGACCAATGTCAGTCACACTGGAGGATTCTTTTCCTCTAATCCCTTGCTAGAGATTAAACTACTCAACCCACTACCATCTAGATAGCGACCTTACGCTGTGTCGTCAGTAAAGATATTATTCCTGACGAAAAGTTGGCAGATTTTTATTATTGTCACTGTGGGTTGAATACTAATGTCAATATTTGTGTATAATCTTTTAAATGGCTAAACATGTTAAAAAGGCAGTGCAACTCAGTTCAAAAGACAAATATAAAATGGATAAAAGCCAAAAGGTGAGAAAATGCAGGTGTATCCTTAAGAGCTAAAAAATCGTTTGTGCTTTACATTTACGAAAAGGTCTCATTTGATATTTACGTTAAATAAATTGTTGGCATAAGGCAATAAAATCTACAGAATCAAGTTACATGCATGGTCCGTACACATGTGATGATACGGAATTCAAAGCTATTTCAAGACTTTTCAAGGCTGTTTTTGATAGGAATTCAAGACTATTTTCATTTGGATTTCAGGGGGAAAAAACGATGGTGAATGGCGGTTTTGGATCAGTGGGAACAGTTTAATGCAATTTAAAGCTTTTCAAAACTAATTACCCAAAATAGTTTCAATTCAAGGCCTTGAAATGGGGCAAATGAAGTTCAAGACTTTCTATGCCCCGTACGGACCCTGTACATGTGTTTGCGTGTCAATATATTCAGGTGTGTCTGTAGGGTGTGTGTGTGTGTGTGTGTGTGTGTGTGTGTGTGTGTGTGTGTGTGTGTGTGTGTGTGTGTGTGTGTGTGTGTGTGTGTGTGTGTGTGTGTGTGTGTGTGTGTGTGTGTGTGTGTGTGTGTGTGTGTGTGTGTGTGTGTGTGTGTGTGTGTGTGTGTGTGTGTGTGTGTGTGTGTGTGTGTGTGTGTGTGTGTGTGTGTGTGTGTGTGTGTGTGTGTGTGTGTGTGTGTGTGTGTGTGTGTGTGTGTGTGTGTGTGTGTGTGCGTGTGCGTGTGTGTGTGTGTGTGTGTGTGTGTGTGGCATGTTCCTGCTTTAGTAAAAAGGTGAGTTAGGCAAGCGTGACCAAAGTTACAGTGGGTGAGGACCACTCGGCAACGCTGACGACGCATGACACTGGTGTGGTGCAGTTCTTGTACAAATGGGATGCTGTTCTTTATAAGTATTGAGGCATGACCACGCCCACCGTCCTCACCGACCCTAGTTTACAGCCACATAGGGCCGATAGGAACAGTGGAGGCGGTCACACCATGAGGCTGAGGCGGAAAGACAGACTGACGAAGAGAAATGCAGACGACAGTGTTAAGTGTCTCGTGGACGCTGTTGTTTGATTGGTTGGAGTTTTACTTCCTGGCAACATCTAAGGTCATATCAGAACAGGTACCGACTTGTGACAGTGAGCACTCATGACGACTTGATAGTGCTGCCCCAATGGGAGACCAGGCTGCCAGCACATTGACCTGATATCCCACTCAGTCACATTATCCTGACACTGAGCCAACCAGTCCTTGCCCTATCCTAATAATGACAAGCAACAAGTATAAATTTTTACGTCATTGGTTTGACTCAACGAGTTTGAACCTGTGGGTTCGAATCCCACGATATATCAAAACGGGAGACGGACGCTTAACTCATTCGGCCGTCCCGTCTGGTGGCGCGGAGGCGATCGAGTTGAAGCTGTTTCAATTGGAATGTAATCAAAAGCTATGATTTTATGCACATGCATGCATATCACATGACGCGATGGCTGAATCGGTTAAGGGTGTTGACTAGTTTCCTATGTGAGAGGTCATGCCTCCGACCCCAGACTGAGTCAAACTAATGGTGCACAACATTTATACTTGTCGCTACCTAGCCTGGCGCTCAGCATTAATAGGATAGGGCAATGACTGGTTATCTCAGTATCAGGATATTGTGTCACGGTGCCAGCAACCCAGTCTTCCAGTGGAACAATCCTATATAATCACCTTGAGTGCGTAATTACAAGTCAGTACATGTCTTGATATTACTAGGACACCAAACCCCAACAAACAAAACACGTCAGTCCAAGGGAGTGGGTGGAGTGATTTCAAATGGGTCAAACAAAGCCAAACGGCTGAGGCTCATTTGGAATCACATCGTCCACCCATGGCGGCTATTATGATATCTACAAGCATATATACAATCACATCTTTCGGGTTGTTGTTTTTAACCACACATGTACAGAGCTATGTCGCTATTCACCTAAAAGCTATATTCTAGCGAATTCAGATCGTACTGTTGTCATTCGACAGAGCCAAAGTGCATCCCGGTATCAAAGACCGTTTGCAATAATGATATATAATCAGTGCTTCGAAATAAGAGCTTGTCCGGGACAAGTGAGAATAGGCACGGACAAGCAGAATATGGCTTGAGCTTGTCTGTAGGACAAGTGAAAATTTTGGGCTGAAAAACATGCATTTCGCAATTTTGTTTGCTTTCCGTTATTTATATTATATATATCATATATGTATTATATAATATATTATATAATATCTATGCAGAAGCCAAATGTGGACAAGTGAAAATTCAGAAGGACAAGTGAAACTCACATCATAATTGTTCGGTGAACAAGTGAAAAAATGTGCTTATTTCTATCACTGTGATATATAATAGTAATAGTACCCAAGCGCATTGCGAGTGGATTGCGTGAGCAGTGACCGAGTGGATTGTGTGAGCGGTGGCCGAGTGAATTGTGCGAGCGGTGGCAGCGTGAAGTTGAGGGTGCATCAGAGTTTGAAGCGGTTATAAGTAAAGGTGAGGCGTGTCGCGTTGTGAGGGCAGGCAGTGGTACTCACTGGTCGCACATGGCCCACGGTCAGTTCTTACAGGGCCATAATGGTACAGTGGAAACAACCGGCTGCTAGCAATTCACTCCTAGCTAGGTGCCTACCTCCCGTGTGGGGAGGGTGGGTTGGATCAATCCCCGGCAGTGTCAAACAAAACATATACAATATTTATATATATTGGTGGGTGTCATTACCATGCCTGGTATTAGGCATTACTGTATTAGGATAGGGCAGGGATATGGGGTGTTTGGCGCAATGCCAGGATAAGGTGACTGAGTGGGATATTGGGTCGTGATGCCGGCAGAATTGGGTGTTGGGGGAGGCGGAAGGGGCGATTTCGGACTAATTTAGATCAGTGGGGACAGTTTCATGGAATTCAAGGCTTTTCAAGATTAATTACCCAAAATAGGTTAAATTCAAAGGCCCTGAAATAGGGCAAATAAAGTTCAAGACTTTCCAGGCCCCGTACATACCCTGTAATATAACCGTAGCTGTTCCTAGGACATATAACCCCAATAGCTCAAACAAAACTTGAAATTTCCTCAGGATGAATGGGACTGTGACCCAGCACGCCAGGTCACAGCCACAGCTTACCTAGTGGAACGAAGGTGGGTGAGCTAGTGAATACACATATGGGTCGTTTCATGGTAAACGGGGCCAATGTACTTTCCAGTATGTAATGGTCAAAAACAATTATGGAAAGAGTAGAAGAGTTATTTTCTTTATAGAACTGGAATTCTTACAGTTTGGAGGGATAGATGTGAAAAAAATAAGGCCTAGTGTGACATAGTAACAAAAAGCCAACATGTTCATTCCAAAAATGTGCATGTTGGCCCGAGGCTAACATGGGTAATTTGCTCACGAGGTTGGTCTATTTTTAGCTTTCTTCGTGGACCACTGTCCGAACCTGAATCACTTTTCACTCATCGCTCTTGCTGTGTACTTCGCTTTCCCCACCCTCCCACCCACTTACTGGGGGGGGGGGGGGGGGGGGGGGGGTGAGCGCTGATCTCTGACCTGTCTCTGCTCAACCCTTGGTTCATGATTCGCCCACTGGCCGCGCAGTCCAGTCCCCGCCTGACATTTGGCCCTGGTCGCCTACTGATGCATTACCTGATAAGACCGTCTGAGGTCCCGACTTGTTTTTATTAAATTACTACTTAAATCCATGTCTGTCTCTCTCTTCTATCAACCGAGTGGAGCGAATTATGGAGTTTTAAAGGCATGAATTTGTTACATGGAGAATGTGGACTTTTCCTACAGCCTACCTTGACCTTTATTTTGCATAGAATATTATCTGTTAGTCAATGAAATAATAAAAGGCGACTCTTACTTGAAATAAATCATTTTCTATGCATATATATTTTCTTTTTCTATCTAATATTCCATGGTGATTAAACTGGTTCTGGGAGTAACTGTCGTGTCCCCTGCTTGGAAATTAGGAAATGTTATCATGGGAATACCAGAGCTTCAGTACAAAAAAACAGTTGCTATTGTTGCATGTGTAAGGCTATTTTCTAGTACCATGGCTAGTAATATAATTTTTCTACAAAGCTTTATGAAACAAAAATGAAGTTGAAGTTCCATATTATTTTTGGTGTCCCCTTCTATTGTCAACTCAAAATTGGGAAGAATATAATGATCATATGCATATTTCTATCCAGTGCATTTCTATACTTAGGGGATCACAATATACAAATTAATTATTTCATGCAATAAATTTAATTAAATAATTGATCTGATTAACAAATCCACACTTGGTGATTAATAAGTGCACACTTGGGGCTGGCTACTCAATTAGTTCTTGTTTTTCTGACAAAATGGTAACCTCAACTATCTTTTCCTTCATATTACCAGTATATATATGGACAACAGTTGGCTACTCAATGACAAAATTATGAAAATACACAATATTCATTTTTGACCCTCATGTCACACTTTGGCCCCATTTACCAGGAGAAAACCCACATACGAAGTAGTATTTTATTTTATGTAAAATATTTGCTCGGATAGCTTCACTGCAATCTACATTAGAAACAAATGTATAGCAAGAACCGTACCAAGTTTGGTCATCAATAGGCATGTGGCTATAGACAAAGTGAGTACCACGTAGCGCTCAAAGTGATAGCAGACGGCATTCAGTAAAATAGCTAACTGCAGACATTTTAGTGACTACACAGACAATACAACGTGACAACAGATGACATTCAGTAACACTAGACATTTTAGTTAGCGCATAACACAAAGTGACAACAGGCGACATTCAGTAAAATAGCAAACACCAAACATCTTAGTTAGCGCATAGCACAAAGTGACAACAGACGACATTCAGTAAAATAGCGAACACCAGACATCTTAGTTAGTGTATAGCACAAAGTAACAACAGACAACATTCAGCAAAAATAGCAAACACCAGACATCTTAGTTCGCGCATAGCACAAAGTGACAACAGACAACATTCAAGTAAAATAGCAAACACCAGACATCTTAGTTAGTGCATAACACAAAGTGACAGCAGATGACATTCAATGAAATAGCAAACACTCAACATTTTAGTTAGCAGATAAACAACACAAAGTGACGGCAGACGACATCAGTCAAACTGCCAAGATTTTAGTGACTGCACAGACGAAAGGGTGGCCTGTCATCAGAGGGTCAGTCAAATGGAACAAGTTTATACACTGAAAATTGCCTGCAATGGCAGGGGTTGGTGAAGACAGATACTACAATACCTCAAAGGCCAACAAAACTAAAATTCAAAAACATACTTTCTCGGGCACATGTTGTCAGAATCTGGGGGTGCCGGGTGTTTTGTTTGGTTTGTTTTATCGAAACAAAAAAATTGTTTGTTCAATAAATAACCTCAGGGTGGTGCTATTTCTTAATTGAATTTTTATTTGGTCAGAGAAATATAACATGCAAAAATGAGCTCAAAGACGTTGCTAGGCAATAAAAACCCAAACGAGCGATAACAAACGTGCTGAAGTGGGAATTAAACAGCAACCAATTAATCTTTTCCATAAAATGCTTTTTACAAAAGGGTTATGCGACCCTCATAATTGACACAGCGCTGCCTGAGAAACATGATTTGCTTTGTTTGGCCTAATGACTGCAGCTGCTCACCTTCCATGCCGGCCTCCCTGAGCAAGTCCTTCATGCGGTTGTTACGCTCCTTAGCCGTCCGACAGTCCCCGAAGCGCTGCTTGATGCCAACCCCCCGTGGCATCACGCCTGCAGCACGCGCTATCTTCTCCAGCCGCATCACACTCGCATCACGTGTCTTGTCCACTGCCTGCGCACAAGGAAATAAGCCGTTATATAGTTATAGGTAGTACCGAAACATGTGAAGACCAGTATTTCAGCATTGACAAAAGAGCCTTATTCATGAATAAATAATATTTACCCCCCAAGAAACATGGGTATAGTAGTACATGTCTTCAGCGGTCCAACTGATTGACAAAACCCATCCTATGTGCGAATGAATTTTTCAATTACAAACCGTTTTGTTTGCATCATTTGACATAGATAAAAGACATAATTTATTTGACATATTAAAAAAATATATATATACAAATTAAAAACAAAAAAAATGGCGGCCAGAGAAAGCTATCCATTCAACTTTTAAAGTGTATTAATGTACATGAATTAATATATTTTTCACTCAAAAATAGCGGGGTGTGATTCGAATGGAGCCTCTTTGTAGACTTCATTCACCCAGGAAAATAACCTGATACGAAGCACTTCGCCAATGTGAATTCTCCCAACAACAATACGTATACATGATATACACTACCTTCATTTCTGAGGTAGAAAATGAGCCAAAATTTATCCCAAATCAAAATAGGTTCATCATTTTCATGACAAATTCCTACCTTCTCTGGCGGAGTCGGCTTCTTGGACTTTGATGTTTTTTGGTCGTTCCCATGAGAATCCTTAGACTGAAAAGAGCAGGTTTTCCCACCATACTAGTATTAGCTGTTGTGAAAAATAAATAAAACAATAACGTGTTTTGCAGAGGTTCTACATTTTTAAACCAGAAAATACACATCACCCGGTTTTGCCTCCATTCCTTTTTAATAGCAAAAGTGGGAATTATTATTTATTATTTATAAATCGCTGGGGGCTTTATAAAGCCAAAACTGCAAAATTTTCAATTGCACAAAATTAATCTGTCTCATTCCATTGCTTCTTGCCCTATCCTAGTAATGTCGAATGATGGGCTAGGTAGTAACACGTAGCAATTTTTAAGTCATTGATTTAACTTGTCTAGGGATCGAACCCACGACCAGTCGCATTAAGTGTGACCTAGTGTGAACATTATTAAAGCAAATGCTTACCCCCTTCCCCTTTGCTTTGTTCTTCGCCCCCTGTCGTGGACCATCAGAATCAGACACGTCAGATGAGCTTGGTGATGCCGCTTTGGACTTCGGCTTCTTCAAAGGCTCCAATTCAGAATCAGAATCAGAATCTGATGGGGCCTGTTTTAATTTTTGCACTTGCACTTCTTTCTTGGACTGTCTTTTTAGCGGCTCCTCCTCAGAATCCGATTCAGATTTTGGTCTTTTTGTTGCAGCCTTCAGTGGTATATTTTTAGACTTTTGCTCTTTCAATTTGTCCTTGGAAGCTTTCTTTTGTTGTTGTTCATCGGCAGAGCTGGAAGAATCTGATTCACTCTCATCCTTCTTCGAACCAGACGCCTTCTTCAATGGGGCGTCATCATCTGATTCGGACTCAGATAATTGGTGTTGCAATTTCTTGCCAACTTTAGATTTTCCTTTCGAAGGCTCATCAGAATCATCAGCAGAGTCTTGAACCAACTGCTTTGGGACTTCATCTTTGTCAGAGGCATCTTCTGATCCATTTAAACATTCGTCTTCAGGTTCAGATTTGGTTTTTGCCGTAAGCACTGTAGTGTCTTTCAAAGAAACTTTCTTTACAGATTCATCTGAAGATGAATCTTCTCTGTCATCAGTATTTTTCTTTAATGGTTCCTTATTTGAGGACTCCGAATCGCTAGCATTGTCAACCTCTTCCTTGGAATTTACATTGAAATCCTTCTTTTTGTGACTTTTGGGCGAATTTTTAAGTTCTTCGTCTTCAAGGTCAGATTCGCAGTCAGATTTATTATTTTCCCCATTTTCTAGTTTTGAGTGCTTTTCGGAATTTTCTCTTTTTGCCACTATTAAGGGCTTCTTTAATAGTTCATCATTAGAATCAGAATTTGTCTCCGCTGATTTAACTATTATGGCCTTCTTAAGTGGTTCCTCATCGGAATCTGACCCCGACGTTGACTTCGTTGTTGGTGCCTTTCTTGATGCTTCTGCAGGTTTCTTCAATGCTTCATCCTGAGATTCAGATTCTTCCGAATTGTTCCTTTCCTTCTGGCTCGATAGCGTACTAGTTTGTACCTCAGGCGCTTTGGGTTTTTTCAATGGTTCATTCTCAGAGTCAGAGCCAGAGCTAGCTTCCTTAGCTTTTCGAGGAGGAGTGGCTACTTTTGAGGGTTTTCGGAGTGGCTGCTCATCGGAGTCGGAATCTGACTCCGACTTTGGCTTTTCCCCCCCAGCAGTGTTTTTGGCCTTTGCAGGTTTCCTTAGCGGTTCTTCGTCAGTATCGGAGTCATCTGCCTCTTCGGATGGGGAGTCAATGATTTGCTTCTTGTTCACGACCGCTCTTCTCACAGGTATCTTCCTAACAGCCTCGGCTGCCCTAGATTTCTTCAGTGGTTCCTCATCAGAGTCAGATTTAGCACGCCTAACTCTCTTGGTCACTGCTTTTGAAGGCTTTTTGAGTGGTTCTTCATCTGAGTCTGAATCAGATGCAGCTTTTGGCTTCTTTTTTGCTACATTCCTAGATTTGGTTGATTTTGAAGGTTTCCTCAGTGGCTCTTCCTCAGTATCGGATGCATCTGTCTCTTCGGATGGGGAGTCAATGATTTGCTTCTTGTTCGCTGCGGCTCTTCTCGCTGGTGCCCTACTGCGGGCTTTGGTAGGCTTAGGTTTCTTTAGTGGCTCCGAGTCAGAGTCAGACTGAGCCTTTTGGGGATTTCTGTTTGGAGCTTTTGACGGTTTTCTGAGTGGTTCCTCATCTGAGTCAGAAAATGATTCAGCTTTGGGCTTCTTTCTTCCTAATTTCTTAGTTGCCTTTGAAGGTGCCATCACCGCTTCTTCCTCGGTACTGGATTCATCGGTCTCTTCAGACGGGAAGTCAACGATGTGTTTCTTGTTCGCTGCTGCTCTTCTCACTGGTGCCCTATTGCTGGCCTTAGGTTTTTTCAACGGTTCTTCATCTGAGTCAGAGTCAGATGCCGATTTGGATTTTTTTGCTGCTGCTTTTTTTGCTGTTTTCGAAAGCTTTTTTAGCGGTACATCCTCAGAGTCAGAACTTTCTGTCTTCGCTTTGGATTTTGAAAGCGGCTTTAGCGGTTCATCCTCAGAGTCTGACTTTGCTTTTTTAAATTTGCCCTTTGGGGTTGTTTTTGAAGGCTTTTTTAAAGGTTCATCTTCAGAGTCAGTAGCAGATTCTGGTCTGCTTAACTTTCTTCCTTCAGCTCCTTTAAATTGCTTTCTCGGCGATTCATTTGAATCTGATTCGGGCTTTTTCTGTTTTGATTTCACCTTGGGGATTGCCTTTGAAGGCTTCTTCTTCAATGGTTCATCCTCTGAGCTTGATGAGGCAGACTCTCTTTCTGATGGCGAGTCAATAATGGCTTTCTTGTTTGCTGCCGCCCGCCTTGCGGGTCGACGGCTGTAGGACCCAGAATCATTTCCAAAGTCGTCATCAGAATCTTTTTTCCGCTTTCTAGCAGGAACCCGAGTCGATTTAAAAATCTTAACTGGCTTTCGCGACTTCGCAGAATTCGCCCTTCCTTTCGGGTTAAACTTCTCTGAATCGTTTTCTTCATCTTCATCAAAACCGTCCTCTGAATCTGAATCCAAATCTGGCTTTTGTCTCTTTGGGCTTGGCCTAGAGAAATAAGCCGGTGAAAAAAGATTAATATGCTCTGTGTGACTTAGTATGCATAAATGAAAGTCAGCTCTGACGAAAAAGAATAACAAAAAAGCGGAAAGCTGACTTCCAGTCAAATTGTCAGTGCATTTGAGAGGAAATGACCCACATTACTTAGGAAAAAATTCAGAAATCCAAGAGAAATTCCAGAAATTCCATATCCCTGAGCACAAGGATCTCACCCCCCCCCTACCCTCGATTGCAATACATTCCTATTCTCAGGCAGAATATGTCGTTATTTCCACAAAATGCTCCAAATGTGATTGCTTGAAATTGAGAATATACAACAACAAAAATATTACATAATTTGGGAAGAATTAATATTAACAAAGCAGGATATGCGATATAATCTTTACAGAAGGGGGGGGGGGGGCCACCTACAAACTAAATATTTAAGAGTTTCAATGTCATCAAGCAATATCTAAGCCAAACGAGTTGTCGTGCTATATGAAGTTGTAAATTTAAATTCTAAATTCCTGCTAACCAAAATCTAAATAGGGAGTCTCTCTTTTTCACATAAACTTTAATTAGTGTACTCGGTGAGATGGATAGCCCCGGGATGACAATTACAAATTGTGGTTATTGAGGGCGCGGGGGGGGGGGGGGGGGGAGGGAAGCTATTTCACTGCTAAATGACCAGTCCCTGGGGCAACACTGCAGGCGGCAGGAAGAGCAGTGCATGTCGGGATGACAGGTGAGGTGAGGTAAGGGGAGGGGAGGGGAGGGGAGGGGAGGGGAGGAGAGGGGAGGGGAGGGGAGGGGGAGGGGAGGGGAGGGGAGGGAGGATAGGAGGCGAGGGAGGAGAGGAAGGGGTATGGAGGGGGTACGGGGGGAGAGTGATAGAGCAGTTCAGGGGCAGAGGAGAGGAGAGGAGAGTGATAGAGCAGTTCAGAGGAGAGGAGAGGAGAGGAGAGGAGAGGAGAGGAGAGGAGAGGAGAGGAGAGGAGAGGAGAGAAGAAGATAGAAGGGGATAGAATAGGATAGAAAATGATAGAAAATGATAGAAGAGGATAGCAGAGCAGAGGATAGCAGAGCAGAGGATAGCAGATCATCAGCCCAGAGCAGGGCAGAGCAGAGCAGAGCAGAGCAGAGCAGAGCAGAGCAGAGCAGAGCAGAGCAGAGCAGAACAGAGCAGAACAGAGAAGAACAGAGAAGAGCAGAAGAGCAGAGCATACTGCTCGATTGTGATAGTTACTACACAGGAACCTTCTGAACCGTGTGGCACATACTTGCGTCTCTTGCCATCAGCTGAAGAGGTGCTGGGGCGCTTTCTCTTCTCTGCCACAGGCTTCACTAGCGGAACGTCCTGGAAACATGAGGGAAGCAGTGTCAGGTACTACCGGCAACTCGCACCCACTCACCGGCAACTCACACTCACTCGCATCGTTCTATTTATACTCTACAAGCAGATTCTATGGAGCAGACCCATCTTAACAGTACCTGATTAAACAAAGTTGATAACTATTTATTGATTATGTTTTGTTTCATTACAGGCCAGACCCCATCTATCTGAATTTAATAATTGTGTTATTCTACAAGACATCCCAAGATATAAAATTTCGCACACAATTTCACTGTAATATAAATGTATCAGAAAGCCTCCAAGAACATATGCTTTTAATAATAGTGAATTAAAGCCATTTAATTATACTTTCTAGAATATGCGATTCTACCTATACCATCCCTGCCAGGCATGATAAAAATAATGTATAGTTCAGTTCCAATTCAAGGGAGGAGGGGGGGTGGATTGATCCTCGCATAAATATTAACTAAATATCCTATTGATAGATTTCTCCCCTATTCTATGCTCAATATAGTTCATATTTCTTTAATGCGAATATTTCACTAATAAAAGCAATATATAGCGAATACTCATATAAGAAATTCTTGTTAAATCACATAAGCGAATTTTTAAAGTAAACTTTTTCATATAGGCTCACTTTTAGTCAACCACCATTGAACCCAAGTACAGTGAAACAACGTTAAACCACGATCGCTGGGTTCATACAATGTCATCGCAAAAACAGCAGGGTCGTGTTCAATCTGGGTTCAGTTTACTGAATTATCTTTGAATTGTAGAATTCTGGGTGCAATGAATCATCGTGTTATATCTGAATTTGCGTTAAATCGGGGCGCGTTAAATCGGGGTTTCACTGTGCAAGAACCAGTGTTTGTACCAAGGCAAAAATAAAAATCCTACTTTTGTGCAACCAAATCTTAGTTTTCCTCCAGTATTTAAAATATGAAAAAACTAACTGCCAGACCATAACAATACATATTCTGAATAAAGTAACTTACTTTATTAGCATTCCAAAGAACTTATGACATTCAAGTTAAGTTTTTAACAAGAAATGTAAGCAAAATCCGACGGATTTGTCCAAAAATAATGCAAAATTATCGACGATCTGACTTTATCCGACAAATACGTGAATATCTGATGAAAGTCGGATAATCTGACACTGTACAAACACTGAATAACCCACCTCGGAATCACTGCTGTCGTCCTCCTCAGCCTCCTTTTTCGCACGCACTGATTGCTGCAATCGATTAAAGAAAATAATATTTCAGCACATTAAATTCATATTAATTAGGTTAACACATTGGTCATGTTGGCCGAGGCTAACATGGGTAATTTGCTCACGAGGCTATGTCTTATTTCTGTCTTCCTCGCTCTCCCCTGCACTGCTACTATTCACTTTCTCACAACACGAGATACAGTACACTTCGCTTCCCCACCCACCCTCTACCTGGGTGGGTGGGGGGCGGGGGGGGGGGAGGGGGTGAGCGCTGATTTCCTCTACACTCTGCCTGCCTCCTGGGCGTGCCGTCTCTTGGACTCTGAGGTTCTCACCTCGTCTTCACTCCGAGCCAGCACTTGACAGAACAGTCGGGTCTCAGTCGCCCAATCGCCATCAATTGCTCAACCTTCTTCTAGGCTACGTTCACTTTTTACATAAATAAAATACTTTAAAACAATTCCCTGCTCTTTTCAGTTACCCAAGTGAAGTGAATTAAATATTAAATGTCTGGCGAAGAAACTAATTTCCGCCCTGTAAACATTCAGGGTTAATGGCAGTAGGCAGTTGAGCACCCTATAGGGTGAAAGGTTGGAATTCCCCCCAATCTGTATGCATAATGCTGCACGAGCACTCCCGTTTTGAGCAACGCGATAGTATCAATATTTCTGCTTGATAGTGTCGATATTTCTAAACGATAGCGTCGATATTGCCACACGATAGCGTCGATATTGCTACGTGATCACTTCGATATTTCTGCGCGATGGCGCCGATATTGCTGTTTGATCTCTTCGATATTTCTGTGCGATGGCGTCGATAGTGCTGTGATCACTTCGATATTTCTGCGTGATGATGTCGATATTGCTACGTGATCACTTTAATATTGCTGCGTGATCACTTCGATATTTCTACGCGATGGCGTCGATATTTCTGCGTGATAGCATCGGTAGTACTACGTGATCACTTTAATATTACTGCGTGATCACTTTGATACTTCTGCGTGATGGGGTCGATATTGCTGTGTGACCACTTCGATATATCTGTGTGATCCCTTTGATATTTTTGCACGATGGTATCAATATTTCTACGTGATCACTTTGATATTTCTGCTTGGTCATTATAAGAGTGTTATGGAAATGTGAATAACCGGGCTCTATTCTATCAGGAATACAATTGGTATTGCAGTTCTTGCCAAATAAACTATGTATCCCAGGAGAGCAAAGCTGCCCTCAAATCTTGAATGATAGCAATATCAATTGACCGCGCTCCTCAGTTTTATCAAACAGACGGACTGATGTGCTACCACTGTAAGTAAAACATTTGCTATAACATACCTGCCTAGTCCCAGAGATGGGTTATTGACCACGCTCCTCAGGTTGATCAAGCTGGTGAACTGATATGTTAATATGCATAAAACAGGGATGAAAGTAGTCTCCACCAAAAACCGCGGAAAACAAGCCGAGATTGTTACACCGATGACGAATTTCCGCGATAACATGGATCTTCTCCCATAGACTTAGCACTGTCAGGGAATCGCGGAAAAATACCGGAAGTCAGGTTTCAATTAGCCTTGTTGTGATTGCATTTTCGCCCATACCTAACACGTTCTTGTTTAGGTTTGATGCTCTAGCTACATCTAAGGTCATATAAGAACAGGATTTAAACCATCCAACTGTTGTCATATACATCCCATTTAAAAAAAATTGTTTAAAGTTAATCGGTGAATATAAAAAATCCCGGAAATCCGCGAAACCGCGTAGATCTTTCATCCTTGAAAAACATGTGCTATGCTACACCTGCCTAGTTCCAGAGATGGGTTATTTACCATGTTCCTCAGTTTTATCAAACAGAAGCATTGATATGTTACTGTACAAAAAACATGTGCTAATCCACACCTGCCTAGTACCGGAGATGGGTTATTTACCACGCTCCTCAGATTGATCAAACAGACGGATTGATATGTTACTGTATATAAAACATGTGCGATACCGCACCTGCATAGTACCGGAGATGGGTTATTTACGATGCTCCTCAATTTTATCAAACAGACTGACTGACATATTAGTCTGCCTGTTTATCAAACAGGCAGACTAATAATATGTGACTGTACATAAAACGTATGCGATACCACACCTGCTTAGTTCCAGAGATGGGTTATTTACCTTGTTCCTCGGTTTTATCAAACAGAAAGATTGATAATGGTATGTTCCTGTATATCAACTATGTGTTATGCCACACCTGCCTATTAGGTTGGGTTGGGTGGATTGGGGGTGGGGTCCTGGGTGAACATTAGTAGAAAAGAAATGATTTACCTTCTGGACATTTTAGATACATGTACTCCCGGCCGTGTGTGTGCTGCCATAGAGCTCGTCGTCCAGCCCATGTTTCCTGTGACAGGGAGCCTATCACAGAGCCGGTTCACTTTGTGTATTTGGACGTGTGGATGTGGTATGTATGTGCTGTCAGGCTTTAGGCTCGATGGTATATGTGTGCTGTGAGCACGGGACCCGGGGAGGCAATGAATACCGCCTCGTCACTCACACACATTTATCCTTAGCTATCCAGGGGAGGGGAGGGGAGGGGGAGGGGAGGGGAGGGGAGGGGAGGGGAGGGGAGGGGAGGGGAGGGGAGGCGAGGGGAGGGGAGGGGAGGGGAGGGGAGGGGAGGGGAGGGGAGGGGAGGGGAGGGGAGGGGAGGGGAGGGAAGGGGAGGGGAGGGAGGGAGGGGAGGGGAGGGAGGAGGGGAGGGGAGGGGAGGGGAGGGGAGGGGAGGGAGGGTGTAGGAAGGGAGTGGGGGAGAGAAGGGAAGGGCTGGAGAGGAGAGGAGGGGGGAGGGGAGAGGAGGGGAGCGGAGGGGAGAGGGGAGGGGAGGAGAGGGGGAGGGGAGGAGAGTGGGTGTAGGAAGGGAGTGGGGGAGAGAAGGGAAGGGCTGGAGAGGAGAGGAGGGGAGGGGACCGGAGGGGAGAGGAGGGGGAGAGGAGGGGAGGAGAGAGGAGAGGGGAGGAGAGGGGAGGAAGGGGAGGGGAGTGGGTGTAGGAGGGAGTGGGGGAGAGAAGGGAAGGGCTGGAGAGAGAGGAGGGGAGGGGAGGGGAGGAGGGCGGAGGGGAGGGGAGGGGAGAGGGGGGAGAGGAGGGGAGGGGAGGGGAGGGGAGGGAAGGGGAGGGAGGGGAGGGGAGAGGAGGGGAGGGGAGAGGAGAGGAGAGGAGAGGAGAGGAGAGGAGAGGAGAGGAGAGGAGAGGAGAGGAGAGGAGAGGAGAGGAGAGGGGAGGGGAGGGGAGGGGAGCGGAGGAGGGGAGGAGGGGGAAGAGCCTGCCAGCCTTCTGCAAAATTAAACCAATGGCCATTGCATCACACCCACACTAACCTCCCCTGCCCCCCCCCCCCCCTTACTTCCTAGGCATACTCCAGTCGTTCCACAAAGCCCCGCCCTCATCCACTATTGTTGAACTTATCTCCCCATTCTCCCCGCTTTTGTTTTGTTTTGTTTGTTGGAGTTTTACATCCTGATAACATCTAAGGTTATATCAGGATGTGTACCAACTTGTGACTGTGCACTAATGGCAACATAGTGCTGCCCCACTGGGACTGTGGGAGACCAGACCGCTCAGTCACATTATCCTGATACTGCTCTAACAAGTCCTTGCCCTATCCTAGTAATGCTGAACGCCAGACTAGGAAACGACAAGTATCAATTTTGTAAGTCATTACCATTGGTTTGACTCGATTGGAATTCGACCAGTCTGGTTGCAGCTACTGCACTAAATACCTCTTTTCGACCAAAATGGTCGTCCAGAAGTTGGCGACCAAAATGGTCGTCCAGAAGTTGGCGACCATTGCTTTGGTCGTAATGAGGTGGGTTCTTTGGTCCAAAGCGGTCGCAAGCCGTAATGTCACTGGGGCGTAACATATTTAGTGTGTATGATCAGCAAGGATCAGCGCAATATGAGTTGAATTGAGTTTTACTTAAAGCTGCAGTCTGATGAAAGCATCAGATTTTCACAATCAAAACACTGACCTAAATT
This sequence comes from Branchipolynoe longqiensis, assembly GCA_030323885.1. Lineage (NCBI taxonomy): Eukaryota > Metazoa > Annelida > Polychaeta > Phyllodocida > Polynoidae > Branchipolynoe > Branchipolynoe longqiensis. Next base: position 39,807,799 of record CM059195.1, read on the forward strand.
TGATTCAACACATCTAGCTTAGATACTAATGCCCTTATAAAGCATTTGTTGCCACATAGAAAGGAATACAAAATCAATTTAATAGGACCTGTTTCTGGTGAAACATATGGTGTCAAAGTTTTGGCATGTGTACCAACATTAATTCAAATATCTCAAAAGTTAGCCATTTAAGATGAAAGTTACTTTAAGCTAAAGTAAGGTAGATTATATGGATCAACCTAATATATTTATCTCAGAAATCATTTCAAATATCTCAAAAGTTAGCCATTTAAAATGAAAGTTACTTCAAGCTAAAGTAAGGTAGATTATATGGATCAACCTAACATATTTATCTCAGAAGATGACAAAAACTCAAAAACCATCGAACTATGCAACTTTAATTTAATGTTACTTCATAGGAATTCATACCCGACCCCGGAAAAAAAGAAGTATCATAAATAACAAATAGGGGGGGAACAAAATCACAGTTCAGAATAAGCTCACCTGCTGTTGCCGTTCTGTAGGGGGTGGGGAATGTGGCCACCAGGGTTCACTACAAGCGTAGTTAGAGATGTACAAGGACACAGTGCCCAGGGGTATAAACCACGCACCTTTCATGCTGGGAGAGTGCATCCCCCCCCCCCCCACACACACACACCCTCCCACCACTACCACACACACGCCCCCAGGCGGCGCCTAGTGAAACTCGTCAGTATCCATAGCAACCGAACAGCTATCAAACTGGCGAGCACCGGCACGGTGCAGCCCAGGGATCGGACCGGAACATGATAAAGCGCTTAACGCCCGAATGAGTTGTAATTCAGATCAGGAAGCTGTAAAAACTGTAATAAATGGGCTACACTGAGCGATATGGCCAGTAAACCTGTCACGGGTCACGTGATTGCAGCTGGGCTCACATGACATAGTGGTGATGCCGGCTATGGCAGGCTCACGTGAGAAGCGGCGGACACGCAAAGAACATCCGCTATTTGTGCGCAGGTGCCACGTATACACTCGACAGGCCGGGTTAGGTGGACGGACGCTGGTTCCCAACGTGTACATCCTAGTGTGTCCCCTTCATGGCATAACTTTCGCAGTTAGGCAACCACTTTCACATATATGTGATGTATAAGAATTACTATTTGTGCACGGCCCGGGTCAGGTGGACGCTGGTTCCCAATGTGTAAATCCTCGTGTGTCCCCTTTATGACATAACTTTCACAGTTAGGCAACCATTTTAACGTATGTGATGTACAAGAATTACTATTTGTGCGTGTTCCGGGTCAGGTGGACGCTGGTTCCCAACGTGTAAATCCTATTGTGTCCCCTTTATGACATACTTTCACATATTTGATGTATAAGAATTACATGAGTATAAATCAAATGGAGGTTCTGCCAACATTTCCATTCACTCTGTAAATGCTTCGATATAATGGCTGGAGATGCCAACAACCGGTCCCCACCATGTTTTAGCTGGAGCTAGTCCGATGAAAGCGTTCGTGGTTTGTGGTAATAGTCAGAACAACAGCAGAACACTCTCCAAGGATAGCCTGTACTGACTGACCAGTGGAATGGAATTATGATAGTGATAAGAGAGTACTGCATGAAACTTTTGGTATTTTCCAGTTTTAACCAGAATATTATATCCCGATGTGTAAAATGACTAGGCAACTGAGGATGCCAGGATATGACAGTAACTTTTTCCCCCCACTTACCCAATCGGCAAAACTGCTTGCCCAAGCCCAAGTCAGTCAATTGAAACTGAAATCTGCTAGTGCAGATGAGAAAAATAATGACTTATCCATTCAGGCAGGTCACCGAGAACTTCACAAGCCTGACCGAGAAAATTAGGTGCCCCGGGCAACCGGGAAGTCATTATTGTCCTACCATGGATGCTATTTTGTGCCCTAACATGCAGTATAGAATGGAATTCGCCCAGCATGTGGATCTACGCTAGATCACACTTTCCTGATCTAGTTACATCCTCCTTGACCTCTCCTCCATTTTTACCATTTATGTATATGTTTGTTCATAACGGGAATAGAGGATTGAGTTTCTCTTCATTATAAACATTATGTACAGTAGTACCTTTTTTCACTGACCCTACCCCGTTGATCAGTGACCAGACCCGGTGGCCGAATCGGTAACAGCACAGGCTTCCCATCAGGAAGGTCGTGAGTTTGAATCCCAGCCGAGTCAAACCGATGACATACACAATTGATACGTGTTGCTTCCTAGTCTGGTGCTCAGCATTATTAGGATAGGGCAAGGAATGGTTAGCTCAGTATCAGGATAATGTGGCTGAGTGGTAAATCTGGTCATGGTGTTGGTGGCCTGGTCTCCCAGTGGGGCAGCACTATAAAGTAACCATGAGTGCGCACTGTCACAAGTCGGTACCCATCCTGATATGATCTTGGATGTTGGTAGGATGTAAAACCCCAAACAAAACAAAATCAAAACGTTGATCGGTGAATCCCTGCCATGTGACGTGGAAACAATTTGTCAGTGTGCAAACTGTTTCTGTCTCATTTCAGTCCCTCCGACGACAGGACACGTGCTGTCCGAACACCATGGGTCTGGATGCAGTTGTCTTTTTTACGACGGGTACTCCGGTATATATTGGGTGAGGGGGTAGGGAACAAGAACAAAATACGATAGCCAGACATTCTGGTCTTCCAAACAGATATACAACGATGAGTAGAACTTGCCTGTTTTCTCTCACCTCGAGAATAACTCTACCCATTAAATCTACCTTACAAAATAAAATAAATTTAAATGCTTTAAAAGCTCATGAATATAGTAGAACTACGCACATATATTGCCTACTCGAATTAGTGGTGATGCATAAAGTTAGTCTTCCACTTATCACAATAGCTAAGATGATGATAGTTCTTCTCCTTAATGACTTATTCAGATAAGTAAACTGCTGACTCAGTAATACTAATAGGTATAACAAGGGATAAATTCATTACAATCTCTCGACTCAAACAAACATATCGGACCCAAACAAATACATACCATAAAAACACCAACAATACGAGAAATATATTGCTTTAATTACAATAAAAACCAGTAAGCACGTAATCAAAAATAAGCATAAGCCCAGACAATTAAAAAAATATATATCTCTTTAAAAAGGGGTCTAACTTCATGGATCTACCTATTGGTGTCATTTTTGTTTTTGTTACAAATTTGTTGTTACAACTTGCATTCTTTGGACACATTAATACTTACAAATCTCAGATTATTTCAGTCAATTGAATCTCACAAGAGATTTAATTAAACCTGAATAGTCCGATGAAACATCAAAATTTCAAAACAAAAACAAGTATCTAGATTTAATTCTACATATCGAACATAGAAACTGATGCACTTATTAAACATCTGTTACTGCATAGAACATATTAGAAGGGAATACTGAACCAAATTAATAGAACATGTTACTGCAGAAGTCTACGGTGTCAGAGTTTTGGCATGCTTTCCAAAACTAATTTTACATGTTTCTATTTCATATATCTCAAAGTTAGCCATTCAAAATAAAGGTTACTTCAAAATATAGTAAAGTAGATTATAAATATAATGATTAATCTAATACATTTCTCAGAATAAATTACAGAAATTCAAAACCATTGGATTATTCAACTTTAATTACATTATTCATTATATATTTTGTAGAGTAACAGAAGCAGCCTCACCTCATTCACTACTGCTTCTGACACTATTGTCCTCAGCTGAAGCTTTTCGTCGACACTGAGCTGCCTTTTGGTGAAATGCTTCAGATATTTTTCACGTATGACCCGCTGTGTCAGTTCACTGCAAAGAAATGTAAGCATTATTTCCTTACGAGAGACATAGGACTGAGATTTTTTTAAATTGTTGTGTTAGTAAAAGATTTTTTTATTCATCCAACTTCTTTCGTCAGCGCCGAGAAACTGGTCTTCCGGCCATGCAACTTTTTTTAATTTGTATAATACATAATTGGGTGTGTTGTGTGAAATAGCAAATATTTACATGCATTGACAATAAGGTAGGGCTAAGCAATAATTATTTGTATATATAGATACATAGTTATATATTTAAAATAATAAAAGACAATATTATTATATTGTCATTTATTAAATTTATTCACTAGTTCACGGTAGTAATTATAATGTGTAATGGGGGTTCTGTTAGTGTTAATGGTTGTTCTATATTTTAATAGGTGGTTCCTGGTTTGAGGTATGGGTGTAGTTACTAGAGTGTGGTTACCATACTAGAGATTCCCCCCCCCCCCCCTCCCCCCACTCATGCCCCTCTTTTTGTTTCATGTTTTGTTTGCATGCGGTGTTGGGTGTTGAGGCTTCTGCAGATTGGAGGTTTTCATTAGGTCCTTGAATTCAAAGTGGCTGTTCGTGTTACCATGCCTAGGTAGCCCTAACTGGAAGTTTCTTCCATAACCAGCTACCCGCACAGACATGCCAATATTTCCTTTTGAGAAAAAGAAGATAGAACCACTGGCAATAGCACATTAAATAGCGTGTTGGTTAGCTGACTAGAATACGAAATGAATAGATTCTGGCTGAAGGATTGATAAACAGACGATGGTAACCACGGTAATATAACGCTTGGACCTGATATATAAGGGATTAAATTTTGCACACAGCCAAATACGTTTTGAGGTTCTTTTCAAATCAAAGATAAACTCGACAAAATATGTCACCAAAAGTGACACAATAGACCAATGTTCTATATACAGGTTGACCATCAGAAATCCGGCATCATTTGGACTTGTAGAGTGTCGGATCAGTGATTTTGCCGGATAACTGATTGTTACATTAGAATCTACTGACACAACACATATTGGTTAATAAAGGAAAGGGAAAATTCAAATATCAGCAACTGATGATGATAGTGGTAGCTCATCGGAGAGTGTAGATGTTGAAGGCACTGAATTCTGAAGTGTCGGCACTAGATTTTGAAGTGGTAAACGTTCACTGATGGGGAAATCTTAAATTGCTCCAATGGAAATTAGTGCCGGATTAGGCCTACTGATTGAACCAGATAACTGATTGAACCGGATAACTGATTACCGGATAAGTGATGGTCAACCAGACGGGATGGCCGAATGAGTTAGCGTGTTGGTAGACCGTGGGATCGTGGGTTTGAACCATGGTCGAGTCAAACCAACGACTTAAAAATTTATACTTGTCGCTTCCTAGCCAGGTGCTCGGCATTATTATGATAGGGCAAGGACTGGTTGGCTCAGTGTCAGGATAATGTGACTGAGTGGGATATCAGGCCATAGTGCTGGTGGCCTGATCTTCCAGTGGGGTAGCACTATAAAGTTGCCATGAGTGCACAGTCACAAGTCAGTACCCGTCCTGATATGACCTTAAATGTGCTAGGACATAAAACAACAAAACTCAAACAAACAAACCTGCATAAGCTATTTTTTTTGTTTATTATTTTGATACATTCATTGATTAAGCAGAGCAAATTTCAATCAAAAGACAATTGGTCTTTTTCGTTTCACTGTTCCAGATAGTGACAAGAATACATTTCTAAGTCATTGATTTGACTCGAATCCTACATTGCTACAACCTGCCACACAAGAAGTGGACATTCAACTTATTTCACCATCCCATCTAATTAAAATATAAGAATGTTTGTCAGGTGAGTGCAGATAGTTCCTATGGGGAAAAAAGTAAGATTGCTGGTTTATGGACATTTGACACCAATCGCCAATCTAAGAAGCTAAATATTATTATATTATGTTTAGTGGGTGGGCTAACAATGGGGTTGCATTGGCTTGTAGGGTTATGATATGCGATATAGGCGTGGGTTCTATCGAGAGGTGCATGGTTAATATAATGTTTGCATAGGTCTTATTTATCTTCCATACCATAGCCAAGACCCTATAACACTACGACGGCTCACTCCTATATCTCCCATGGTAATGTAAATTCCACAGTGCCATCTTGTGGTGGGTTTGATCACCCCGGCTGCTGGCTGGTGTTTCACATGTAAACACATACAAGGCGAGAGGGTGAGTTTAAAATAAAAAAGAGAGATTGCTTGTCATTTGTATTGGCCGATGTTGCGCCTACTGCCTGGTCCCCACCTCCCTCTGACCTGCCCTCCCTCACTCCCCTGCCCTCCCTCCTCCGCATCCCCTTCCAACTCCCACCTCCATCCTCATCCATCTTACCCAGTGCGCTCACACCACACCACACCTCCCTCCCCCTTCCCCCCCACGCACTCCCTCTCCACCTCCCCTCTTCCTCCCCCTCCCCCACCTCAGTCGGAACTCTCACACCACACCTCACGACCCCCTCCCTGATGTAAGGGGGGAGGTCCCCACTAGCTGCGTGTTGCTACTGCTATAGAACTCCCACCACCACCGCTACCCCCACCCTACCCCTCCACATCTCCACCCCCGCCACCATACACACATTCCCCCAGCATCCTTCTTCCAGCACACTGACACACGCACACACACCATTCCCACCAACCTGGTGCGCTGGTTGTTCTCTTGATTACACAGTACAGACTGAGTGAGCCGTCTTATTGTTAATGTTATAGGGTCTTTGCCATAGCCCACAATGTTTGGAGTAAGGATTTATGAAGTCATGTATTGTATATCAATACTACAATAGAGTATAGACTTCTAAAACATTGGATGGAGATAATCCAATGGCCACCACCTTAGTATGGTTCAGTTCAGCAACTCTACACTATAGAGGGAGTTCACGTGACGTCATTACTTAGCAATCAGTGGTCAGCGGGCTGCCATCTTGGATTATAAGCACCCTCCCGAGCCATGTTGTGAATGCATGCAGATGCAGTAAAACAGAGTTTTCTTGTGCTATGGGAGGTTCTGGGAAGTTGACATCCAGTGCGTTTACTTACAGCACTTTAGCAACAACTTCTGAGGCCAAACTGCTCAAAACAGTGACAAATAAACCAACAAATCAGTAAATAACCACAGCGTAGGCAGTTGCAAGCCTTCTGTATGTCATCCAACATGGCCACCGAAAGTTGCCTCGTGACGTCATTACACCCCCTCTAAGCAGGCTTAGGGCCTTACTGGAGATGAATATTTGATATCTTCACATACAATGATACATGATATTACATGATACAACACATTGACACTGCAAAGCCGTCTCAAAGACAAAGTAGCCAGTTTTAACCCGTACCTGTCTCAGAGACAGTGCTGCGGGACACAGGCAAGGTAGAGACAAGACAAATTGAAGTATAATCTTTTTAATTTATTTAAGTGTTTGAATTAAAATCACTAGGACGTCCTCCTACTAGTACTACTACTAGACTAGGTGAGATGGGTCAGACCAGTCCCGATTGTTCTAAGAAACAAACTAATTTCAATGTTGATCATGCAACATACTTACTGCAAGTCTTCGGTTTGCCTCAGCAATTTCACAACATACGATCTCATTTCGTTGTCAGACATGGTGTTATTTAGCACATGTAACTGGTATTGTTGTTGAGCTTAATTTATTTGGATTCGCGCGGGCATCTGAACTATATTTAGCACAAGGCTTGTCACTGATTTGCGAGACTATCGCCAGGCACCAGCTTCGGCGACGTGGGACTTACAGAAATTGCACCAGTGCGCTTATCAACCTCATTTTTGTAACTGGATTTAATTTTGTGATAACAAAAAAATTATGCGAGATATTTCTTGCAGTACTGAATATACATTGAGATGAAACGTACTCCTTGAAGAGTAGACATGAACACTTCAATAGTCAACACAACTTTGGATTATTGGAAGTGAGTTTGCGGCTGTGTATCCTATGAACTAAATAGAGAATGGACTAAAGTTCTCAAAATCCATAATTAGTTTAAAGAGATTGTGGAAAGTAATAGCGAAGCATTCAAAATTATCCCACGTGGATTCAACCAGAAAGCAGTAAAGAAATATTAACGAAATCCCCTCTATCCCGCTTAGCTAAAGAGGAAATTGTATAGTAAGTAAGAAGTGACATGTAGGCTTCTTCATCCCGAGAGAAAGGATTCACCCTGGACTTGCATTTAGATTTAGACAAATCTGGGCACTCAGACTAGTGTTAGAGCCATAGCCATAGTCAGTCAGTTTTCCCTATTTTATTCATGTTTTTATTTATATCCTATGGTTACTGACATGTGTAGAACTAGAAAATGACTATGGTTAATCATATATGGTTATATATTTCTCTGAAACAAGTGTCTGTTGACACAATTGCCATTTTAATATTTAGAACAAGATAAGTACACACAGTTGTTTATAAAAGCATTGACATGTCCATTGATAGTGATGTGGATATCAGCCTTAATTTCTTCAACTTAAAGTGACTGATTATTGTGTGTAGAATTGTATGTTTCTAAGCTCAAAATGTTTAGCTATGGCTAGTTTTGTCTTAGTTATATTCATCAGATCATTATATTGCATGTGTGCATACATGTTTATGTCAAATTGTTATGTATTTCTATTAATTTTGAATAAAATGGGAGTTTTGCCCTATATAAATATATCGGCAAACTGAATGGCCATACACTTTTGCTTTGCTGCCAACGCCGTTTTCAGCGCATGCGCAGTCGGAACTGTGATCTCATCTATTTGGAAGAGGCAGCACATTTATGAGAATAGTATTTGCCTGTAGAATAACCAAACATTAATGGGCATGTCAATGCTTTTATAAACAACTGTGGTGCCACCTACCGTACATCACTCAAACTACTAATCTGGTATCACTTCTTACAGGCTTCCGTGTTTGACCTAGTTTTACTCAATGACGTCATATCTTTCTGTTTAGAGTTGACATAACAGATGCAAGTTGTCAACACAGATGAAGGTATGCCCATCTTAATTGTACTTATCTTTAGAAAGCATCTCAGTGTAGATCAAAACATCTGGTATATCGCGTGTGTGGTGTTGCACCCATTATTGTGCGTATATCCCCCCCTCCCCCAATTTCGTGTACTTGGAAAGTTAACTTACCTCCGCATAGTCGGGTTTGTTTAGTTTCTGCAACCTGCGCCGCGGCGCGCCGGATTGTTATCATATTGACTTATATCACGGGGTCGTCGCGTCCAAACGAATGCTTACAACTCCCCCTTCCCCACCACCTTCACCTCACTAGTCACTGCCTCTTACTTCAGCAATTCACCATCACCAATCAACCAATCAATAGGATACAGCTATAATAGGCCTTGGACCTGTTAGCCGCTCTTAATTAATAGAAATCGAGACGGTTCTTCAGATGTGGTGGATTGTAGCAAATGTCACTGGAAGAATTTATCTGCTCATTTACCCAACATGTTACCATGTAGATACTTTTTGCTAGCTTTTATAATTTATAGACAGTTGTTCTTCACCCCATCTCAGCCAGCTACTGCAGTAGGCCCTACGGCGTGAATCTTTTATCGAGGCTTTCACAAGATATCTTGGGAGACTGTTGGACACATTGATAACTCTATCAGTAAATAAGATATATTGGACCTAATAATTATAATACATCTAGGAATAGCCTCTTTATATTTGTCTGCTTTTTCACCTTTATTTTCTGTTTCTCTCAGAATACGTAAGCAGGAAAGCATTCTCTCTATGGCTTTAACGTTCGGAGAGGATGTCAATAAAGATGCGTTAACAAGGTGAGTTGACAGCTCAGATGGAAAGTAATCAAGTCTCAAGGGTTACTACTAGTACTAGTACTATTAGTTAGAATGCTGAGTATATAGTATTTTACCAAACCACTTTTTGATAATATCTTATATTGATTAGCAGTAAGGTATTCAATACAAATCACAGCACAGTCAACCAAAAGCAAGTGTGAAATCTGAGACAACAGATGTAAAGTAAACCTGAAATGGATTAGGCTGATGCCGTCTCCGAGGTCAGTTGATGCCCTTCCTCCTACTCGAGGAAAAGTTGTGGTTTCTGCTGATGGAAAAAAGTGTAGGTGGAGGAGGGAGGGGGGAGGGGCAGTTCATACCGCCCGGATGTGACAAGGCCATGATTAATCATAACAGAGTTGACTTCGGCCGGCGCCTTACTGTTACCTCAGGTAACCATGGAGTAATACCCCCAACACCGTAACCCTTGGAACGGGACGCAGTGGCCAAATTGGTAGAGTGCAGACTTCTCGTGTGGAACGTCGGGAGTTCAATTACCGGTCGAGTCAAATCAATGACTTACAAAATTGGTACTTGTCGCTTCCTAGCTTGGCACCTGGCATTAATAGGATAGGGAAAGGACTGGTTGGCTCAGTGTCAGGATAATGTGACTGAGTGGGATATCGGGTCATGGTGCTGGTGGCCTGATTTCCCAGTGGGGCAGCACTATGAAGTCGCCATAAGCGTGCATTGTCACATGTCGGTGTCTGTCCTGATATGACCATCGATGTTGCCATGACGTAAAAATCCAACAATCAACCATGATTTATCATAATAGGGCTGGCTTCGACCAGCGCCTCACAGTTACCTCAGGTAACCATGGAGTAATACCCCCAACACCATAACCCTCTAGGTTACCTCTGTCAGCTGCAGGTAGTGGCCCGTGATGCCCCACCATGAAGAAGGCGCTCCGTCAACACACGCTCCGGGTCCATTTCGGGGAGCCAGAGGACTTCATGGCCACCTCGTTCCTGCATGATGGACCTTCAGAGGAAGAGGAGACGGAGCCAAATGAAGATACGCGAGCCCGCAATGAGGTCAAGGCCCGGTGAGCTGTGTGAATGAGTTTTCATTTCTGCCGTATTTGCTTTGGGATTCCAACTTAAAAAAAAATATATGCGTAAGTGTAGTCTAGATCCCAATTGTGAGTGACATAATTGATACGGTAGCTCTCTATGTAGTATAGACCTATCACAGGGCTCGTCATCCTGTTGTGGATAAACTGTTGCCATTGTGGGATTAGACTTGATAATTATAATAGATTCCCTACACCATGATATTTATATATATATTTATATACTACTAAGCCTGAGGCTACTCGTAGCCGAGGGAGAAGGAAGCACATCCGGGTCCAGCAATTAGCATAATCAACTCACGACGGGAAGACGTTCATTGAGTTGCTCCGGCAGATTTGTCATCTCCAACGATATAAATACTGTAAGTATCGGTTATATTTAGGTGCAATTTCATTATGATACCTTATAGCATCTTTTGAAACAGTTTTGATTACTGTAACATGTTATTTTTACTTTTATGTGTGTTTTACTTTGGTGAAACATCGATAGAACAAAGCAACCATTTTATCCTTTGTTCTACAAGCCGCCCGTTGCCGAAGGGAGAGCGATGTTGGCTGGAGCCTCATCACGTTTGGATTTTTCCTCGGTTTCTTTTATATATTCATGTTGGAAATTAATCCTGGGTTTCTTTTATGGATTCCCCACATTTCTTGGGTGTACCTCCGAGTTTTGTAGCATTTTCTCCAACTTGCTGGAGCAGTAGCCGCAAGAGGGAGAAGTGCATGAAACAGAGAGTGTGGGAGGGACCGATACACTGGTCCCTACCCCTCGTTTGGTTTCGGTTTCTATACCATTAACCTACGACACTACACATTAGCTTATTTACACCTGTGTTAAGACGGTTTAAATACGTTCTATAATACCACTAGATGCACAATTCTTTGGTTTACATAACCTGTTGTGACATTTAGTCAATGATTCCGGTTTATAGTAACTTTCTTTCGATTGTTACAGACTTCCGATGGCTACGAAGCGGAGTAAGACGGTGCCTCCAGCTGCTGCAGCAGGCCTCCCGGCTGATGACTACGACTCGTCGCCGGTGTTGACGGTACCTCAATCCCCTCAGCCCGGGGCCCATATCATGTCGGATCCGGAGAGGGACAGCGAGCCGGAGGTACTGACAGTAGTACTTTCAAATTGGGAGGCTCGCATGAGCACGATGATGGAGTTCAAGCTACAACAGCTACAAACTCAACCTCATGGAAGAAAAAGACCGAATCCCCTGGAGGTGGATTCGGATTGGGAGGATGTCTCAGAGGATGATAAATCCATGGAGACAGACTCGGCGCCAGAAGCTACTATCACGGTCACCAAAAAGAAAAAGAAAACAAAGAAAGCGGTGAGTTCATCAGGAGACAAGTTCACGAAGGCGAGGAAAATGGTCAAGAAGACCAAAAAGACGAAGAAAAGGGAGACGAAAAAGAGGAAGAAGGATTCAATCTCAGATTCGTCTTCGGACTCTTCCTTGACCGACTCAGACTCGGAATCAAGATTGGCGGAACGGTCCGAAAGAAATGCCCTTTGGAGAAAGCCAAGAAAGTCTTGACGACAACAATGATGCGGGAGACAATAAAGGGACACTTCAATACCTTTAAGCCCGCAGAAGTGATTACTAAGCTTGGAGAACAGCTGACGGGGATTAAGGGCATACCGGATTCTGTCGTCAAAGAGATGGACCGTGATGTTCATCTCAATGACGACAGGAAGAAGTTTGAAGGTGTACTTCACACTGTACACAAGGCGGTCCTAGGGGCCCTGACAGCGATTGTGCCAGTGGCCAATCGGATGCAGACTGAGAACAAGTTCTCATCTTTGGCCAGAACCATGGACAAAGGCATCGCGATGCTAACAGCAGCAAGCAACTTCCTAATGTACAGACGGTTTGAAAACGTTTTCAAAGCCGTCTGTACGGTTGCTGGAGAGGAAGTAGCCAGATGCAAAAAGATCGTGGATAATGATGGAAAAGAGTATACTCTTTTCCTTGCACCAAAGCCAGTGAAACGCAAGCCCCTGGACAAGACCAAAAGAGGTAGAAACAGGCACCAAGTGTGGCAAGCACATGGATGCCAACAAGTAAGTGACAGACGCAAATTCCCAGTTCCGAAAAACCAGAGGGGATTTTCGAAACCGTCGGACCAGCTTCCAACCCAGAGGGCGGGGACAACGCCAGCCTTACGGATGGAACGACGGAAACCGTCCATTCAAGGGGAGTACACTCCCAGCAAGCCGTTCTCCCAACCAGGGAACAAGTAGAGGTTGCGACGCAAACTCAAGAGGCCATGGAAATACCCGTAAGAAATTTTAATGCGGGCAATATTAAAATTTGTTTAGAGGAATGGAACTTAATTACTGATAATTTAACAGTCTTAAGTATTGTGGAAGGAATTCGTATTCCATTCACACAAATACCTGTACAGGAAAACATTCCTTTTCCCTATCGATTTCATTTAAATGAGCGGGAGGCATTAGATAAACCTGTAGACTATGAACCAGGCCAATTTGTTTCCAACATTTTTTCGAGACCCAAGCCAAATGGAGATGTTAGAATGATTCTAGATCTTACAATCCGCAACAAATTAGTTGAATATAAACATTTTTAAATGTTCTCTCTCGAAACAGCCAGAGATTTGATAACAAAGAATTCCTGGTTAGCCAGTGTGGATCTTAAAGATGCCTACTACACAATTCCAATTTATAAATTGGATAGAAAATTCTTAAGATTCATTTGGAATGACAAGCTTTATGAATTCACCTGTATGCTGAATGGTTTAGCTTGCACTCCTCGCTTGTTTACAAAGTTGCTTAAACCAATATTTTCCTTAATGGCAAGAAAAGGACATGTCATGTTTCCATATATTGATGACTGATTTATAGTGGCACAGTCGAAAACACATTGTTAGGAAGCGGTAAATGATCTTTGTCAGACATTCACCAAATTAGGATTTTATATTCATGATAAGAAGTCAGTTCTCATGCCAACAAGAGAATTAAAATGTTTGGGGTTTTTATTAAGCACCAGAAGTTAGATAAATTTATTGATACGGCTAATCAATTATTAGCAATAACTAGCCCAAAGATTAGACAAGTCGCAATTCTTATTGGATTATGATAGCTTATGCCCCAGCGATCCTATACGGGAAAGCTCATATTAAATCGCTAGAGATAGATAAAAATTTGGCATTAGCACGCACAAAAGGTAATTTTGAAAGAAAGATGACTATTTCACCAGAAGGCCTAGCGGATATTGATTGGTGGTTTCAGAACATTCATTCTTCCTCAAACCCAATTCGAATGGGTGGACCCAACACAGTGGTTACGACAGATGCGTCACTAGAAGGGTGGGGAGCGCATAGGGACCATCAGGCAACAGGAGGCCGATGGCACAAAGATGAATGTTCTAGAACTTAGAGCAGTCTATTTAGGCTTACACAGCTTGGTATGTATACCAAAACATCACGTCAGAATTTTGACAGATAACACAACAGCCATGGCCTACATTTGTAACATGGGAGGGACTAAGTCCAAGCCCTGTAATAGATTAGCAAAACTAATTTGGAATTGGGAATTGGGCACAATAGAATGACATGGCTAAGAGTAGCACATATACCAGGCAGCCAGAACACATTGGCAGACAGGAAAAGTCACAAATTTCATGATCATTTGGAATGGGCGTTAAACGACAAAATATTTGAACAAATTTGTCAAAAATGGGGACGTCCACAAGTAGACTTGTTTGCTTCACGAAACAACTCTATATTATCTAAATATGTTTCGTGGTATCCAGAGCCTAATGCTTGGCAAGTGGATGCGTTTTCATTGATTTGGGATAACACATTTTTTTATGTTTACCCGCCATTCAGCATTTTCAGCAGAGTGACAAGGAAAATCAGAATGGACAGCGCACACACGATTCTGATAGTTCCCGATTGGGATACGCAGCCATGGCTAGCAGCAGTGGTATTGGGAGCGAAAGACTGCCTCAGATTCCCAAGAGCCCGCGGAAATCTAAAACACCAAGGTCCGCTGACCAATCACGGAGACATGTCGACAACACCCCTCCTGGCATTCCTTTTTTAAATAAACATTTAGAACAATTTGGATTAGATAAGATTACACAACAACGGCTGGTATCCCATGCATGGCGAAAAGGAACAGTAAAATTATATACAAGTTATTTAAGGAAATGGGGTGTTCATTGTTTGATTAAGAATGTTAAGCCTTTAACCCAGGTAGTTAGATTTCTAAGAATGTTAGAAGATGAGGGATTAGGTTTTGGGGCCATAAACGCAGCAAGATGTGTGTTATCGATTGACTTACCAAGAATAGATGGACAAACTGTTGGTAAACACCAGGTTATACACTGGTTCTTAAGATCGGTGTATGAAAGGAACCCCCCCAAAGCCCAAATATAGTCGCTTTTGGGATGTATCAGTAGTATTTAAGTTATTTAAATCCTGGCCTAGCAATTATCATTTAGACATTAAACAGCTAGGATTTAAGTTAGCAGTACTCTTGCTGCTAGTCACAGGCCACAGAGGGCAGACGATTATAGCATTGTCTCTAGATGGACTGGAGATAGATAAAAAGGAAGCAATGTTTGATTTGACACAATTATTAAAATCAAACCGCACAGGAGACCCTTTGTCAACGGTGCATGTAAATAGCTTCCCAGAGGATCGACGATTGTGGTTAGTCTCAGCCAAACAGGCCTATATATCCAAGACAAAAGACATACGGAAGTCAAGACAGCTTTTGGTAAGCTTTATTAAACCACATAAGGGCATCTCGAGAGACACACTCGCAAGATGGACCATTAAAGTCCTGAAAGCAGCAGGAGCGGATACGGGACGATACGCCTCCCATTCAACCAGGGGAGCCATGGTCTCGAAAGCGCGACTGCTAGGGATCTCCGTCAAGAGAATCCTTGCACCCGCAGGCTGGAAGACTGCTAGATCCTTTGCAAAACATTACAACAAACGACTAGAAAAGTCAAGCGGCCTAGCGACACACTTGCTCACCAACTAAAAACAAGACAGGTGGGAAAGTTACAAGAATACTTTTTGTGAAAAACTAATGTATACTGAATTGAAATGAATATTGATATAAAAATAATGTATGAATGAAAATGAAGTTACGTAAAAGTCTCCCTCGGCTACGAGTAGCCTGAGGCTTAGTACCGAGGTAAAATTACGAGGACACCGGAGTGGA
Source organism: Branchipolynoe longqiensis (assembly GCA_030323885.1). Taxonomy (NCBI): domain Eukaryota; kingdom Metazoa; phylum Annelida; class Polychaeta; order Phyllodocida; family Polynoidae; genus Branchipolynoe; species Branchipolynoe longqiensis. Next base: position 39,823,716 of record CM059195.1, read on the forward strand.
TGATACAATCTTTATTAACATGAAAGTATATAAATATGCACGCAAAATATATATAGAAAGTATCTGGCTGGGCTGACAATGCCCTACCGATCAAGTAAAAAAATTAAAAGTACAGCGAATCTTATGACAATGTGTAGAAAGGCGAAGTGACCCAGCCGGCGCGCGCTCAGTGGTGTATATGTCGCTCAGCAGCGCCGACTAGCGGAAGTAGCCAGTAGCCCCGCGCGGCTCCAGGACTCGCCGCGGAGGGGCAGCACCATGCGGTTTCTTACATCGGCATATACTTAGTATATGCTTTGCTGTAAGTACGCATTACGAGGACACCGGAGTGGATGATACAATCTTTATTAACATGGAATTATATAAATATGCACGTAAAATATATATAGAAAGTATCTGGCTGGGCTGACAATGCCACGTCCCTCGGACCCATCCCAGACATGCTTACTCTACTTCCCCCAGGCTAGCGGCTACGCGGATGCCAGCGACAATCCTCTCCGACAGTGGGTGGGCGATGTATTTATATATCGCATCAGACGCCCAGTCCCCCTTTACCCTGATTTTGTCTAATGTAGCACCCTGGAGTGCCAGATAGGTGCACCCCCCCATCTTAGCGAATGACAGGAAAAATTCTCCTGGGAACATCCGGTAACCGCCGCAAAATGTATGATGGTAGCCTGGAGTGTTCTGTAGTCAAGAGGTTTGTACCCTCCGGAGCCCGCAGGAACTTGAAAGGCGGGAGATCCCGAATCCACTCTTACCTCGGCAAAATGCCTCTTTACCCAAAAAACAGCACATAGGTCCATGTTAGGCACGCGCACGACTGGTATCAGGAGCTCTCTCTCCGCAAACTGAATTGTTTTGGATCGCCACACGGTGACCACCATGCCCCAAGCGTGAAAAGAAAAGTCTGAGCGCAAGAGGACGGACTCAGAGTCGGTAATCTGGCATTTGCGGAGGAGAGCCCTAAACCCAAGTAATATGGCCGCGTGAGTGGCAACATGACCCTCACTTAAAGACATGAAAGAAAACAATTTTTAATAATTCAGAAGGTAGTAGCGGCGCCGCACGCTTAACTGCTCACCCCAGTGAGCGCTTAACTCCTCCCAAAATAGTTCTCACCTGATGGCAGGAAAAATCGATTGGCTCACTATTCTCTGCTTTCAAGAAAAAATTAAGGGCACTTACATAATTTACAATTGACGAATATTTTAGCATACATGAAAGCCAAGTTACATAGAGGGCGACCTGAGAAGGGGGGCAAGGCAGTGGCGATATGATGCCTCGAAACTCATCTATAAAACTGAGGTATTTCCTAATCTGCATCGAGCGTGTTGCACGTGAGTTCGTTGCATAGTACTGGTCGCTCATAGCACCCGCCGCCCTCCTCAGGAGCTCCAGGTCTGCAAGAAAGAAAAAGTGTCAGGTCATATGAACAAGTTAGCACAACACATACATGCCAGCTGATCTACCGCTCCAATACGACCCTTGCTCAGTGGGTCATGCCACCTACTTAGAGCATCACATACTATATTATTTTTACTTCTAGCATGAGCCGAGCTAACATCAAAATTAAATGTTACTGAGAGCCAAAGAGCTCCTTTACGTAGCGCATTATAAGTTTATTTATACATCGGCCAGTGGCCAGCCCCGCCCGAACCGTATTGTTGTCAGTCACGAAAACAACGCGGTGATCTCTCCAAAGGTGGCACCACCTGCGGGCGGCAGCACTGACAGCCCACATCTCTTTTTCGTTAATGTGGGCCCCCCGACAGGTCTGATCACTCGCCACAAAATGGTGGCCCACCTCCCCAGCCAAGGTTGAATCGCATAAGAAACTCCCCACCAACCAGTCGCCCGAGTGGGCAGCTCCAAAGCCCCAGTCTGATGCATCACTATAGACAGAAATTGAAGGGGCATGTAAATCCAAAAGCTTAGCATAGCCATTAAAAGTATCGATATAATTAAACCACCAAGACAATTCTGAGCGAAACTCATTGGTGATATGTAGCCTATAGTATGGTTTCCTTAGTTGTCTGATGGCATCATAAACTCTGGTGGAGAAGGAGCGCCCACCCCGGACGACTGTAGAGCAGTCTGCCAAGCGGCCCCCTAGACGTTCCAACTCCTTGCACGTCGCTTTCCTTCGGCTCAAAAACAAAGAAAGGACATTTTTTAGTTTGAGAATTTTATCGCAGTGGCGAAGTGACGCAGCCGACGCGCGCTCAGTGGTGTATATGTCACTCAGCAGCGCCGACTAGCGGAAGTAGCCGGTAGCCCCACGCGGCTCCAGGACTCGCCGCGGAGGGGCAGCACCATGCGGTTTCTTACATCGGCATATACTTAGTATAATGCTTTGCTATATATATAAACTTTCGAGCGAGTGGAGTGTCAAGCCCCGCGCAAGAGGTGAATGGTGCATGCCGGAACCCCCCATCCGCCTGGGTCGGGGGGTGGGGGGAACTCTAGATCTTATAACACACGATAACGGTCTTATCACTATCCATATATATATATCAAGGTGTAAAGAATCTATTATAATATGTATATATATTATATATGCGTGTGTATATGTATATATATTGCATTTTTCTAAAATATAAATAAAATGTTTACATGCAATATAGCAACTTTTGTTTTATTATAAGAATAAAATGCAGTGTTTAATGTATATAAATGAACTCTTTTATTGCGAAATAGTTTATTCACAGAGGAAACAAGTCCAGCAGTAGAAATGGGTCTTCCCTTATCCACTGTATCAATCTACACTGTATACGAATACGTGTAGATACATGATGATATACAATGGAATGTAGTGCAATCATAATGAAGCAGATCAAGTTATGATACAAGATCTACGTGGTAACATCTGTGAAGAGAATTTACAAGTCTGCGACGTGTTTTGATAGCCGATTGAAGGGGATAGTGACAAGGGCATATTTATAAGGAACAGTCAAAAGAGATAATACTTATAAGCACCCAACACAAATCAAGCATTCCTAAATTCATCACTGTTAAAGCTACGTAGTGTGATGAAAGCATCTGTGGCGTTCTCTGTGGTGGAGTGGTTAGAGTGTCTGACTTTTTTCTAGGTCAGACTCCTAATCTGAGGGTCGGCGGTTCCATTCCCCGTGCCCCCATCAAAGGCCGGTTGCTCTCATACCATGTCTATGTGGTGTGGGAGGTTAAAAATCCCTTGGGTCAGTAAAAGTGTAGGCTCGGGCTTTCTATCGACCAGCAGTGGAGTGGGGAAGACCAGTCGTCTGTGACTGGGATTTCCCCTGCTTGGGACAACTAATGTACCAAAAAAAAAGAAGGAAAAAAAAAAAAGAAAGAGAGACAAATAAGTGTTCACACTTCCTGTCTACCATTCGCTATGTCGCTATATCGCTGTTTAAACGAAAACCCTTAACTAGATTTGATATTACTTATCCTCCTCAGATACTGAGACACTCATTAAGTATTTATGCCAGTTTTGTGCCATCTTCTGCAGCTATTCTCGAAAAAGGGTAAACAGAGCCTACCAGCATTTTTGTGTGCACACCAACATTAATTTGTCATGTTCTCACTTCAAATATATCCAAGGTTAACCCATTAAAAGAAACTACTAAAAAATACTGTAACCTAGAAACACGGATTATGTTTAAATGGACTAACACAAAGTATAGTAAAAGCTGAATTTTAGACTGTTTGCATTCTACAAATAGTTACAAGCCATAAAAAAAGAAGCAAGAAAACCAAAATTATTACGAAGACCAAATACAAAAGATTTAAATCAAATTGAAGTAGTCCTGCCCAGCAGTGACAACAAGTGTTAACACTTATCCGTTATGAGCAGGGTAAATAAATTCATCACAAAAAAAAAGAAATTAAAGGAGATTATAATGATGAACTCAATATATTTATCAAAATAAATATGACAGGAACTCAAATTTTAAAACCACCGGATTATGCAACTTTTTATCACCACCTAATTTCGCTTTTGATCAGCACTTTCAGTGTGACTGCATCCTAAAGTTGTATGGTCCAGTGGAGTGTATTTTAAGGTGTTACTGACGGTTGTTTGTGCTGTTTTTTATATCAGCTTGTCTGGCGCATTGGCGGCGGACGATGTGTCGATGCTGAAGCACCTCATGGTTGAGGTCCCTGAACTGGTCGAGGTCCACCTCGATCGTCCTCTTGCACATCTCGCAGCCCAACATGGTGAGAACAAATGCCTCAACTATTCCGACATACCCCTGCATAGAAAATTACCTAAGACACCACCTAAAGTAAAATGCATACACCGAATGCATACACTGACCAGATATACCACAAACTCTTAATTGGCTGAATGTAATAACAATATTTTATTATCTTAAGATTGTTCTTGTAATTAAATAATGTAAAGAACTGAAGTTAAGCATGGCCGGAAGACAGGTGCCTCGGCGCTGAAAAAAGACTGTTCAGATGAATAAAAATATTTACCAAAAAACTAACAAAAAATCACACCATTAGGTACGAGTATCCTCGATGAGTTGTGCTGTATTTTCCACCACCAATCAGTGTGACAATGTTCGAAATTGTCTCTTTCCCCCTTTTAGTATACATGAAAAAACTATGTGTGTGGAATTATTATAATGCCTTGTTACAAATCGTGGGTATTCAGGGTCTCTCATACACATGTTGTATATGATTATTTAAGCCATTATCTGATATGACTTTAGATGTTGTCTGTCTGCAAAACCCCAACAAACAACGGGATGGCCGAATGACTTAGAGCATCTGTCTCCCGTGTAGGTAGATCTTGGGTTCGAACCCTGGTCGAGTCAAACCAATGACTTAAAAATTGATACTTGTCGCTTCCTAAGCAGGAGCTCAGCATTATTAGGATAGGGCAAGGAGCTGTGGAATGAGGAAGACAAATTGTCCGCGATTGAAATTTCCCCAGCTTAAACAACTAATGTACCAAAAGGAATTACATACGTCTCTCCATATTTATTGAGCATCAATTGTAAATACAGAAACTATTGCTTTTATTTCGGGGAAAAAGCCAGGAAATATAGATACATATTTGACCCAAAACCAAATATAGATGTCCCGTGTACAATTGATTGTTTTTTTTTTCTTGAAGATTTATACTGCCTATTATGGATAAGCCTGAATAGACTTGTTTTCAGCATTAGACAGTTTGTCGATAGAAAGCCCGAGCCTACACTTTTACCGACCCAAGGGATTTTTAGCCTCCCACACCACATAGACATGGTATGAGAGCAACTGGCCTTTGATGACGCTGTAAGTTATCCACAGCGGTGGAAATCCAAATTGGCAGAGGTGGGGGCATGGGGAATCGAACCACCGACCTTCAGATTAGGAGTCTGATTGTAGATTAATTGTAAATTGTACACGCAATCTCACACTCTGTCACACCCTCTCTCACTCTCACTCTGTCTCACTCAATCCCCTCTCTCACTCACTCCTTCTCTCACTCTCATCCCCTCTCTCTCTCCTCTCCTCTCTCCCTCTCTCTCACTCCCTCTCACTCACTCACACAACACACACGATACAACCTTGTGACCTTATTTCTGATTACGCCTGATGTTCTCTCATTTATCTACATTTTACTGAATAATATTCTTTTTATTATTCTAGGAGCCCTCAAAATCCTACAAGAGTGCGTCAGCAAACCGGCCGACTCCATTAACTCCGTGAGCTCTGATTTTGAGGCTACGACGCCCCTCTTTTGGGCCATCAAGGAGGGCCAGGCTGACGTCACCGACTGGTTGCTTAGCAACGGTGCGTTCCACCAGCCGCTGAATGTGTACCAGGACAGCGCGGTGTATGTGGCCGTCTACTACAACCAGGTGCACATCCTGGATGTCCTGAAGACCCGTCGATGTGACTGCAACATACCGAGTGAGTGCAGGAAGAAGATTGTTTTAGAAAATGAATTTTCATGTTGTGTTTGGGATTTTTTTTTACCGGATGGCGTGGTACTGCTAGATCCAGGGAGGAAATGGATTGGCTTTTTTTGTTTGTTTTGTTATTATTGGTTTTTTTACGTTCCAAGGTGTAGTGTGATAGTGTGAACTGATTATTATGATTCCAACCAGTGGTCCACAACTGGTTCATCAAAGGCTGTGGTATGTGCTGTCCTGTCTGTGGGAAAGTGCTTATAAAAGAACCCTTGCTGCTTATTGGAAAGAGTAGCCTATATGGCGGCAGCGGGTTTCCTCTAAAGAAATATGTCAGAATGACCATATGTTTGACGTCCAATAGCCGATGATAAAAATCAATGTGCTCTAGAGGCATCATTAAATTCTATTATATTTTTTAATTAAAAAAAAGAAAGATTATTATGACTACCTTAAGGTTGCATAATCCGATAGTTTCTGTCATTTTCTGAGATAAATATATTAAAATGATTGTTATAATCGACCTTACTTTAGTTGGAAGTAACTTTTATTTTAAATGATTAATCTTTGAGATATTTGAGGTGTAGACATGCCACATTAATTTTGAAAAGCATGCCAAAACTCTGACACCATGGGCTTCTACAGTAACAGATTCTATTAAATTGCCTCAGTAATCTCTTTTATGTAGTGACAGATGTTTAATAAGTGCACCAGTATCTAAGTTAGACATGTGCAATAAAATCTAGATAATTGTTTTGTTTTTGGAAATTTGATGTTTTCATCAGACTAGGCAGCTTTAAATCAAACTTAACTCAACACTTTATAAGTCTCGTTTTATCGCATACTGTGTTCGGTCATGTTACTGCCCCTTTAAGCCTTTCTGACAGTTTCTCTTCATAGTACAAGAAGCATTGCCATTGGCTGTCTGGTTTTTCAGACCGGAGTTGTGACTTGCCGCTGATGCACGTGATCCGGACGGGGAACATTGCTGCCCTGGACCGTCTGATAGAGATGGGGGTCGACATCTATGGGCGGACCATTGACAGAGGTAGGCGGCCACACCCGGCATGGACCGCTCTATTGGTTACAGCATGCTTTGTTTGCTGCAGCCAATGCTACAGTTATTGTGGATTTGTGTCAGTCTGTAACTTGCATGCACCTTGCATCTTCTCATAATATTATAAATATTTTTTGCTCTAACCCCTGCATTGTTGTCTATTTATGTTGTACCCCATGGAAGTTACCCAATTGTATTTCGTATTTGCCACCCAAAATATCCCCCCCATAAATCCCCGAAACCTCTACCCACTCCCATCCTGATATGACCTTAGATGTTGCCAGGACGTAAAACTCCCAACAACCAACCTACCCACTCACCACCCTAAAGAAAAATCCCCTCCCCCCAATAAGAAAAAAACCAGCACACACAACAAAAACCTGTCATTTCATAGATTTGCTTCTTAACTATAGAGTTTTTGAAACTTTCTGTCTGCCGCAGAAGTGTTCGATTTAGAGCGGGAGAAGGTGGCTCACCCAGTGCTGTTTGAGGCCGTGCGACACTTCAGAACCCCGGTCGTATTGCAGCACATCTTTGATAGCTCAGAGTTCAATGCCTTTGCACAACAGCCGCTGCTCTGTGAGCTCATCACAGCGGCCATATGGTATGATCACGTGGAGCTGGTTCTCTTCCTCCTGAATTACATCTATGATGATAAGATTTTGGTGGACATTCAAGTGGAGGCCATTAAGTGTGCTGCCCTCCAGGTGTTGAAAATGCTCATCATAGACAAAGGTGAAATGCCTGATATCAATTGTGCGATACGCGCTGGGTGTTTGGACGTGTTGCGCCTCATTGTGGAGAAGGACACTGACCTGCACAGAGTGCCTGTCGTGTATCTCTGCATCAGAACCTGCTGGGAGAAGAGCGGCGGCCGCTTCTCGAATGATGCAAAGCTTCGCATCCACTTAGAGACACTCACCAAGTTGCAGCTGTTGGTGGATCATGGCGCCAGCATGGTGCTGCCAGGTGGTGAATCGAGAATGACACCAATCTTCTTTGCCTGCAAGACAAGCCACGTGTGTTTGGTGTTGTGGCTGATGCGCGCAGGGTGTGATGTGAGATCCTCGGGCGAGCAACTGACGCCGCTTGGGGCCTCCCTGAATGCGCTCTTTTCCTACTTCCTGAACTCAAACATGCTGAAGATGGCCTACCTCCTTGCATCCTTCTTGCCCAGTCACAATGACCCGGCTATTGCAGTCTACCTCAGCAAGGCCTCGTTTGCTGACACTGCGCACACTAAGCCGAATTACCTCAGCAGCACTCAGAAAAATGACCTCATTGCTGAGTTCAACGAGTTCCTCATAGCGAAGGTCAACAATGCTAAAAGCCTTCTGCACCTGTCACGCCTCACAATTTTGGGGTCATTGGGACGCAATGCGCACAAGCGTGTGGGTTCGCTGGGGCTGCCATTACAAGTGAAACAGTATATACAGCTGCAAGACCTGGAAGACATGTGTAGGTGCATAGGACAGAAAGCCGCTTTCAGCCCAGAGAGTATTGAGGAGGACACGTGTCTGTGTTTCGAGGGTTCGGCATTAGGGATTACTGCCTGAGTTATCTATAGTAAATCTTTCCCAGCATCACTGTCATCTGTCTCCCAGTCGATCCACCAGAAGTCCGGCTCCCGTTTTGATAGATCGTGGGATTAGAACCCATGAGTTCGAACCCTGGTCGAGTCAATTCAATGACTTAAAAATATATTTTTAACATAAGTATCAGTGGTGACCTAATTTTAGAATAAGCTTCAATATTTATATGCCATAGACAGACCCCTTTAGGTTTGAAATCCCTGGGCGGAGACACCAGATCACTGCCATGGGGCTTTCAAATGCTGGGTTAGCCATTTGGTGCAAAAAGGAGTGGCCCATAGTTTATTCTTTGCTGTCATTGGCTGCCTGATCTCTTAATTAAAATTAGTTTGTCTGCTGTGGGAGAGTTTCAGAACAAGACAAGGCACCAAGTCCACACTGAGCTATGCTTCTTTCTGGGTCATGGCACCGAAATAGCACTCGGCTCAGAATGCCGTAGGCTTTTCTTTTGTCCGAAACATGAGATAAATGTTGTCGTGGAGTACCCAGGTTAGTGTGCTAACCATTACATCACTGAGGCTCCCTGATGTCATCACTCTATTCACGCCTACCTGTCTATTTGGCTCATTGCCTGAGAGGTCAGTGCGACTATGACACTCGTCCCCCTGAAATTGTAAAAGTTTGTAATGGGTTATGTCCATACGTCATTTAATACATAAAGACTATGCACTTATTACATACATATAGGCAATGCGCTTACAGATATCTATATATATGGGTCAGCCTCACGAAAACGGGCCAATTGGTGGAAGTTGTCGGCGTCGAGCATGGATGTCGGCGTCGATCGGTATAATTATAGTTTAGCATTGACAGAGATGTTGGAAAGTCCTTAAATTTATACTGAATGTATAGGTCGAGAAAATACAACAACCTTATTTGTTTCTAGGATAATTTAATATAAAACAAAGAAATGCACTACACTTTTAAGAATTGCGATGCCGACATCTTCACTTGACCACCGATTGGCCCGTTTTCGTGAGGCTGACCCATATACATATACAGGCTAGGTTCAACAACCATACAGTGCGTAGCTTGTACAGGATCGAAGTCACGGCGACCAGTAGCATGGGGGTGACGACAATCTGACATATTGTGCCTAGAGCAGGATTCGAACCCACACCTCTCGCATTCCAGGCTAGTGTGCTAACTATTACACCACCTATGCTCCATGTTGTCATCACACTATCCACCCCTAGCTGTTTATGTGGTTTCTTGCCTTAGCGGTCAGTGCAGACTACTACAATATGTTAGCACAATTTTACTTCAATCCACACTAGAAAGAAATGTAGTACAAGAACCATGTTAAGTTTGATCATCAGGTTATGTGGGCTATGGGTTCAAAGTGAGCTTGAAATGTTGGGCATGTAAGTGAAGAATAGGGTTGGTAAAGGACAAGGGCAAGGAACCCCACTTTTGGTTACTCAGGTATTCCAGGCGAGCTGAACTTTGGCGCTCTTTCAAGTATAATTTTACATCTATAATCAAATTCAATGTGATAGTTTATGACTGCTGACGAATAGACTACATCACAGTTCCGACTGCGCATGCCTTGAAAACGGCGTTGGGAGCAAAGCAAAGGTGTACGCCCATTTTGTTTGCCGATACGCGTAGGGCAAAACAGGCATTTTATTCAAAATAACTATAAATACATAACAATTTGGCATAAACATGGACGGAAGGATGCAATATAATAATATAATGAATATGTTTAAGACACAACTCTCCATAAACCATAGAATATAAATAAAAACATGAATAAAAAAAAAAAACTGACTGGCTATGGCTCTAACACTAGTCTGAGTGCGTAGATTTTTCTAAATCTAAATGCACATGGCATAAGATGTGCTGGTTATATTGATGTAAATGCTGGATAAAAGATTAATATCTTAATTTATTATATATATTTTTAGTTGGTATTCTATGTTTCAAATAAGAGCTGAGATGAGCTGAAACCAGCACATTTCATAGCTGCACCCAGTGTATTAGCATGTGCAATGTGCTTCTCGCGGCTTTGTTTTGCTCTGATGCATCCCACAATGCACTGCGCCACTGGAACCGTGATGTAGTCTATTAGCACACTGTATTCATGGTACAAAAGAAAAGAAAGTGTATTAAGAATTCAAATAATAATATGTTTTTTGTTTTTTTGTGACAAGGTATTTACCATGCCCATAACGTATAAGCCCCGCGAGGGCGCTTGTTTTCAACGCTGGACAGCTGTTAAAAACATTTTAATTATATGTGGTGCCCCTGATGACTTCCCAAGTTGTCAGTACCTTCACCCGGTCCTGTCTCTATTTGGGATGAATGATGGCCCGAATTTATATCCATGCAAAACTTGCTTTGGTAGGCGTCCACTGTAAACAACCTTCTGAAGGTCCTGGTTCCAGGCAGTATTGTTGATCTATATTGGTGTAGAGTTGCTGACCTGAAAGAGAATGCCACCCTACCAACATGGTGACCACTGGATTCTCTCCATTCAATTTTTATTAAGTCTATTAATCTACATTATTTATTCAATTCTACACTCCAAAAGTAGTTTATACAATATATTTAGCATGTTAGATTGGGGATTGGTGTGAATATGTCCATAACCCAGCAATCTGATTTGTTTTCTCAGGTAGTTTAGCAGCACTGGCAACATCTAAGGTCATATCAGGACCAACTTGTGACTGTGCTCTCGTACCAACTTGTGACTGTGCACTCGTGCTGACTTTATAGTGCTGCCCCACTGGGAAATCAGGCCACCGGCACCATGACCCAATATCCCACTCAGTCATATTATCCTGACATTGGGCAAACCAGTCCTTGCCCTATCGTATTAATGCCAAGCACCAGGTTAGGAAGCGACAAGATTCAATTTAATAAGTTATTGGTTTGACTCGACTTGGAACCGAACTCCCGATCTCCCACACGCGAGGCCCGCGCCCTACCGATTCGGCCACCGCGCCCGGTAGCTGTTCGTGGAACAGTCGTGGAGTGTCGGATTGTGGGAGAACTAGCTCATCTGGTGCTCACCCCATTCTCAACCACTGTGTCGCATAGTCGACCACGACCAGGATCAGAGCAAATCTGGGGTAATTAGTGGAGTTCAAAGCCAAACTTTTGGACGTCTGTAAATAGCTACTTGTAGTAAGTAGCCTACTACTAGTACTAGTACTTAGTAGACAATTCATTGCATTACTAATACTATTAAAGTCTGCTCCTTAAAGCTTCATAGTCTGATATAAATATTACATTTGAAATAACAAGCACTTACCTAGATGTGATCCTCGTTTGTTGGGGTTTTTACATCCTGGCAACATGTAAGGTCATATCAGGATGGGGGATGTGATCCTACAGATCCAACTTAGATACTGCTTTATTCATTGCTGCAGTCGATTTAATACGTGTTACTGCTGAAGCCTATGGTGTCAGACTTTTGCCTAAATTAATTTGGCATGTTTTCACTCAAATATTGTAATTCCATGGGTTCGATGCCCAAGACCGAGGCGTTTTTGCATCCTACCCGAAAAGCGTGACGTCTCAGAGTCAACTGCGAGGCGCACCTTGAAAGCAAATTGGCCAAAAAGACATCGCGGACCCATCTCAGAATAGACTCTGCAGCCTGCTTTGAATAGAATACAGGAAGCGGGCGCTCAACTCATTCAGCCATCTAGTCTGGTACACACTATCCATAAATTAGGAAATGTGATTGTTATTAATTGATGCCTTTAATAATGGCAGGGAGAATTGAGATATATGGCAGTGAGATATATATCATGCTCACAATCACACTGTTCACAGTGAGGATGGCAATTGTTATTTTGTTATGCTTTATGATTGTGTGTGTTTGTTCTTCTATGTGAGTGTGAGTATTAATGATGTGATGATTTTGCTATGTATGTATAATTTATTATATACTCATTACACACGTGTCAATCATTCCAATTTCGGGGGAGCGGGACATAGCTCAGGCGGTAGCATGTCCACCTGTGAAGGTGTCGGTCATCCTATCAATCCTGCTCAGTGGACCCATTTGCAGTTTGGGCTATTTTCCGTTCCAACCAGTGGTCCACAACTGGTTCATCAAAGGATGTGGTATGTGCTGTCCATTCAGTGGGAAAGTGCATGTTAAAGATTCCTTGCTGCTTATCGGAAGGAGTAGCCTATGTGGCAGCAATGGGTCATTCCCTAAAAACGTGTATTGAAATATATTTGTTTAATTTATTTCTGTTTATTTATTTATATATATATCAAGCATATTCGAATATTTTGTTCTTGTTGTCAATCTAGTCATATTAGCTATGATGGTTTTTTTAACATAGGAATTATGCATTTTAGAATTGATTTCGTACATTTCCATCAATGCCATGACCCGATATCCCATTCAGACACATTATTCTCATACTGAGTAAGCCAGTCCTGGCTCTATCCTAGAAATCCAGAGCACCAGGATAGGTAGTGACAAGTGTCAATTTGGTATGTCATTGGTTCGACTCGGCCAGGGTTCAAACATACGACCTTCTGCACGGGAACCCAGCCCATGGTTTTGCCGATTCAGCCACCATGCCCCATTTCTGTTCATGAGAACCCACGACATTGGCCAACATTCCAGGTTGTCTCTAAATTCCCACAGACTTGGGTCGCGTTCAGGGTACACTGCAGAGTCGACGCTGAGGGTCCACAACGTCCTTTTGGCCAATTTGCTTTCAAAGTGTGCCTCGGAGTTTTCTTTCTTGAAGATTTATACTGCCTATCATGGATAAGTCTGAATAGACTTGTTTTCACCATTAGACAGTTTGTCGATAGAAAGCCTGAGTCTACACTTTTACCGACCCAATGGATTTTTAACCTCCCACACCACATAGACATGGTATGAGAGCAACTGGCCTTTGATGTCGCTGTAAGTTATACACAGCGGTGGAAATCCAAATTGGCAGAGGTGGGGGCAGGGAGAATCGAACCACTGACCTTCAGATTAGGAGTCCGACCTAGAAAAAAGTCAGACACTCTAACCACTCCACCACAGAGAACACCACAGTTGACGCTGAGACGTCACACTTTTCGGGTAGGAGGCGAAAACGCCTCCAAAATGGTTGTGGGTTTCAGCCAATCAGAGCTCTTCTTTCAATTGCAAAAAAGCTGCACACCATGGAGGCCGCCATTTTTGAGGGACCCGAAAGCTATATGCTGTTCAGACTAGCGCAGTCTCCAGATTTCTCCGAGGTGCACACTTGAATTACTAAACAAATCTGAAGCTGTGACACGGTGTGCTGGGTTGTAGATTGAGTCCTTCCTGAGAGACTAGCAGAACTCGACACATTCATCTACATTCTATATCTGACTCTTTTACAATCTGGTGACCATCATGAATGTCAACCTGTACTCAATGCATCTATCAAACCTCTTCTCGTAGATTTGAATATCTCCACCCGTGCATTTGAATATCTGGGAAAGAATTCCGGATCTTAGTATATTTCACTGAACTGTGATATGAAGATTGCAATATATTTGTTTATGCCTATGTACGTGTGTGTGTGTGTATATATATATATACATATATGTACGTGTATATATATATATATGCCTATATATATATACATGTATATATATATTTGTTATATATCTGTATATGTACATATATAGCTATATATAGCTCAGAATAAATGTTAGCAAAGTTATAAATATATATATGTATTCGCCTAATCAATTATGCAGCATTATTTATGTATATTTATATATATAGGCATATATATTATATATATATATATATATATATATATATATATATATATATATATATATATATATATATATATATATATATATGTTGTTTTATAAACCTTGTGAACATGTATTCTAAGAATGTTAGCCTTTAAAAAAAGTTGTGATCCTTTTAAAAAAAAAGCTATGAACATGTATTCTGAGAAAGTTAACGATTTTAATTTTGTGTGAACATGTATTTTGAGAATATTGACCTTATGCTGCTGATGAGTGAACAATGACAAATCCGTAATCATTACCCTGTGTCATTGATGAGTGATGGTTACTGTTCACCTTAATTAAAATAAATATACATTCCATTTCCATACGTTTGAATCATGTTTAAAACAATGTATTTTGGTGATTTGTACCGTTCCTCCATGCAGATCATTCAAATTTAAATCCCTTCTGCTAATAAATAAAGAGATTTTACCCCCTCCAGGCTTAAAGAAAAAGAGTTAATGGGGCTGACAGTCAGTTCAACTTGTTAGGATCCGTGCTGATCAACTTGATTAACTGCGTAATACTATTACCGATTACCAGAACTGTAATTAAGTCAGTGAAAGTCTGTACACATTTATTGACAAGAACCGGGTAGGTGATATTACCTGGAATTAGGTAGGTAGGTGACCTAAATATCAAAGCAATCTGGGTCATAATGATGTGGAGAATGGTTAAACCAATCGACTTGCACCAATTATAATTAAGCATTGGAGATACGATGGGACTATAGTTGGCGTTCACACGTACATAGTTGACCCGATTTACTTAAACCGGTTTAACTAATCCACCTCTCCAACTGGTTTACATGAAGCAAACTAGTTGAGTCGATTTACCACTAAACTGAATTAGCGCCGCCTTCACATGGTTTAGTTCAACCGATTTAATGTGTATGTGTGAATGGGCGTTTGTGACCCTAGGTTTATTGAGGTTCTCCCCTTTAGTACAAGGTGGCAGCACATGCACACATACTAAACCATTAGTCCCTTTAATTATTATTAATATGGTCAGGCAGAGTAATTACTGGCTGATATTGCATCTTTACCGAGCTATAATCCATCACCAGGTATGATTGGGTCTTCACTGATTGAAACAGTAACCGCCCCACCCCGAAATTTTAAATTGCATCTCAAACAGATCAGCCTTCTACTTACTAGGTTAGAACTCAACCAGCCCCATTCTGTCACGTCATGCAGGGTAGAACTCAACTAGCCCATTCTGTCACATCATGCAGGGTAGAACTTAGATACAAGATTCACCCCGTACTGCTGCAGTAGGGGTGCAAACCAACCCTATGTAAAAGCTGTCGAAAAACCGGGTCAATGAATTGACAGCCTAATTTCACAGCAAAATTTATTCTTTACATATGTCTTATTGATAGCCTGCTATCTTTGAGTTGAAAAATATAATATAATATCTAGTTTAATGCAATTTAAAAGTGAGATCGATGGAGTTCTGCTGCCGCCATCTTGTCTTTTTGCATTCTCTCCCATTTCACCAACTCTGTGCCTATATGGGTAGCCATTTGATACTGGAGCCACAGTATCTAGGTCATGTTCCATACTAAAGCTATTTTCGCCCGTATTTAGACTACGTTGTCATTCACCTGTGTACTACATGTACCGGGTGAATCTTTTATCTAGGTAGAACTCAACTAACCCATTCTGTCACGTCATGTCGGGAAGGGATAGGTGGAATTACATAAGATTATATTGCATAGTAAAGGAGCTTCTAACTAGTAATCAAAGTAAGATTTGTGATAGTTTCCTTAGTGAACTGTTTGTTTTGTTTGTTGCAGTTTTACGTCCTGGCAACATCTAAGGTCATATCAGGATGGGTACCGACTTGTGACAGTGTACACTCATGGTGCCTTTATAGTGCCTTTATGGTGCTGCCCCACTGGGAGACCAGCCCACCAGCACCTGATACCCCACTCAGTCACATTATCCTGATACTGAGGCAACCAGTCCTTGCCCTATCCTAATAGTGCCGAGCGCCTGGCCAGGAAGTGACAAGTATAAATTTTTAAGTTATTGGGTTGACTCGTCCTTAGATGTTGTCATTCCGAGGCTAGCATTCAAACCATTAGACCATCTAGGTCCCCATGTGCAATCAATCTAGCCACGCCTACCTGTGCATGTAACATTTCACCCAGTGAGGTCAGTGCACCTCACTACACTTATCCCTCCTGGAATTGTATGTCTCATACTTACAATTACAAATATTCAAGTAGTGCACTTAGAGTAGATGAACAGGGATGGTTTAACATTATACAACATGTAGCTTGTACAGTATTCTGGTCAGGGCACTAATTGTGTGTGTGTGTGGGGGGGGGGGGTTGCCAATGGGAAACGTTGCGCCTAGAGCAGGATTCGAACCCACACTTCTTTCCATTCCGGGGCTAGCATATGAACCATTAAACCACTTGGGCTCCCTTGTACAATCAACCTACCTACACCTACCTGTTCATGTGGCATTTCACCTCGGGTGGTCAGTGCACCTCACTGCACTAGTGATGAATAGCCATACCCGAACATAATAATTGTATATAAGTAGTTATGTTGGACAGTTAAGTAGTTATGTTATGCCCCTTCAATCTAGTCAATGAGTATTGGGGGCATTTCCTTCATCGTAGCTAGGATGTCAGTGTTTCCTTTCTGGAATACAATACAAAAACAAAAGCTTGTACTCTACTAATGACGTTAGAGGCTGATTGATTAGCTTGCTTTTGCTATATCACCTTTATTGCTGGTGTCATTATATATCATTCTCTGATATTATGATGAACCACTTTCTGCTCCTCCTGAGGAATAAAGAGGTAACTCCACAGTTGCTTCAAACACGGGGGCCTCCCCTGGTTTATTCCACCAAGGTCAGAATAGAAGTGACCTGTCGGTGCCTAGATAACAGATTCAGCTGGTACTTGTAGTACACGGGTGAACGACAACGTAGTGTAAATAGGGGCGAAAATAGCTTTAGTATAGAACAGGAAGTAGAATGCCTTCCTCCAGTATCAAATGGATACTTATATAGGCACAGAGTTGGTGAAATGGGAGAGAATGCAAAAATACAAGATGGCGGCCATAGAACGCCGTCGATTTCACTTTTAATTGTTATTAAACTAGATATTTTATTATATTTTTCAACTCAAAAGTAGCAGGGAAATATGAAGACATACAAAGAATAAATGTTGCTTCTTAGATTGTGAAATTAGGCTCTCATTTCATTTCCCCGCTTTTTCGACTGTTTTTATATAGGGCTGGTATTCACCCATGTACTGCGAGTACCGGGTGAATCCTTTATCTAGTCGGTGCCCAGCCGGGTCACAGGTAACCTCCTGTGGTTGGATGTGGGTTGAGAGTATGTGATCACTAGCCATGGGTGGAGCAGTCTATGATAAGACTGTGCAGCTTTAAGTAGACAATTCGAACTCTGGTGGATGTGGTTCCATATTCACTTCTCATCACGGTTGATTGAATGATTCCCTTCGCATTCCCTTTCACAGTCCTGGTCATGGTTGACTCCCTTCGCATTTCTTTCAGACATCGCTGAGGATTCAGATCCCGGCTGTTCCACAATCAAACAGCGGCCGGTGGAGTTATCCCACTTAGAGAACATTGGCCCGTTGTGCCAAGCAGTTCTCTCAGGGAGTGTAGGCGTCACACAAACCATATATCAGTATGCGACTAAGTCTAACAGTTTGGGATCTGAGGGGTCACTAGGGAAACTGAACGAAGATCTGGGATGTGCTGCTGTTGCTGCCGTCTTGTCAGGGACCATTCAACTGGTGGATGCGATTTATAGGACAGATGTTGAAGACATAATGCTCCTCACGGCAATGACGGAGGCTGAGAGAGGAAGGCTTGTTGTTTTGAAGTATCTGATTGAAAAGGGCAGTGCCAGTACAAGCATCTTTCGTACCAGTGCGTTTACCGAGTGCGTTGCGAATTGTCGTGTCCGATCTGCCAGACTGGCTGGATACCCGTACTGTAAATGGGAAGCTTTGTTCAAACCGTGTAAGCGCGTTTGGACTGTCCACAACCAACACCGAATAATTGCACGCACCATGGCAGAAGCCGGCTTTAATTTTAAGCGCACACGGCCATGTTGGCCTGCCCCGTTCACGGAAGCCATCTCCATGGGCATCCTCTGTCTGATGTATGATGTCATCAGATATGGGTCAGGCCTGGCTGTCACTCGCCAAGCAGATAAGGCCGTGTTCACTAATGTCATCACGATCGCGCTGTTGGCCAATCAACGTCCGTCTGGCTTCGTGCGCAAGTCGATCCGCGCAGCTTTCGCGCTGGCTTCCTACCCGCTGCGCTATGACGCTGACGCAATCTTCGAAGGACGTCTGCGGAAGTGTCTGCTCGACGCTGAAGTGGGCCGGGAGGAGGAGGAGACCTTTCGAACCCGTGCCGTTGTCACTGTCGCCAGCCGGCTTCTTCACCGCTTGCATAATCCCTCGGATCTGCAGCATCTGTGCAGGACAACAATCCTGCAGTACCTGAACCACTTTGGGACCCGGCACGCCGCGGCTCATCTCGGCCTGCCCAACAGGTTGGTGGAGTACCTTGACCTGTCCGATCTGCTGGAAGCAGACAGGCAGTTGTGTCAGCAGATGTGGAGGCAGCCGTCTCCTGTAAGTGTAACTGTAAGCCGCCCACGGTCAGCCATAACGCACTGTATGTGCATTCCCATTTGATACTGAATACCCCGGTTTGGTTTATTACGGGGTTTGGGTCCTCGCAACATTGAAGGGCAGTTGCGCACCCATGGTGACTTTATATTTAATGGCTGCCTCACTGCGATACTGGGAGGAGACGTTTCGAACCTGCACCATCATCACAGTCGCCAGCCGGCTTCTTCACCGCTTGCATAATCCCTCGGATCTGCAACACCTGTGCAGGATGGCAATCCTGCAATACCTGAACCACGGGACCCATAACGCCGCAGCTCATCTCGGCCTGCCCAGCAGGTTGGTGGAGTACATTCACCTGTCCGACCTGCTGGAGGCAGACAAGCAGTTGTGTCAGCAGATGAGGAGGCAGCTGTCTCCTGTAAGTGTAACTGTAAGCCGCTCACAGTCAGGCATGGCACACTGTGTGTGCATTCCCGTTTGATACAGCATACCCAGGTTTGGTTTATTAGGGGGTTTGGATCCTAGCAACATTGAAGGGCAGTTGTGCACCCATGGCCTACTTATAGTTATAATTGTCCTCTTCTGTTTATATATTTAGACATAGTACTAGTAGCCTGTTAACAGATTCGGCTGCCAGCACCATGACCGGACGCGGTGGCTGAATCCGCAGGCTTTCCGTGCGGAAGGTCAGGAGTTCGAATCTCAGCTGAGTCAAACCAATGACTTACAAAGTTGTTACATGTCGCTACCTAGCCTAGTGCTCGACATTAATAGGATAGGACAAGGACTGGCTAGTACAGTATCAGAATAATGTGACTGTAGGATATCGGTTCATGGTGGTGGTGGCCTGGTCTCCCAGTGGGGCAGCATTATAAAGTCGCCATGAATGCGTGCTGTCACAAGTCAGTACCCGGCCTGATATGACCTTAGATGTTGTTAAGGCGTAAATCAACAACAAACAAACAAACCATGGCCCAGTCATCCTACCGAGTCACATTATTCTGATATTTAGCAAAGCAGTCCCTGTCTTACCCTTTAATGCTGAGGGCCAGGTGAGGTAGTTAGAACTTATATGTATACATTTTGTAAGTCATTGGTTTGACTTGGTCATGATTGTAACCCCCAACTTTCCACATGGGAAGCCGGTGTCGCAGTTTCAGCGCCCGGTCAGTTTCAGCGCCCGGTCAGTTTCATGCGCATGTGTCAAAATCTATATCATCGTCACTAACCTTATAAATTTAATATAATGTTTTTGGTAAAGATGTTTTCTACATGTGTACAAAGCGATTTGTTTCTAGGTGGTGTGGTTGTAGAGATAGATCACTTTTCCTGTATTTTCTGTATGAAGATTGCTAGCGACCATTGACAATGCCTTGAGTTTGACGGTATGCCCAGTGCAAAACCTTAGTTGTATTCAAAATTAATACAAATCAAGAACCCTAACCTTATAAATTTAATACAGTCTTTTTGGTAAAGATGTTTTCTATTTGTGTACCAAGCGATTTGTTAATAGGTGGTGTAGTTTTAGAGATATTTCACTTTTGCTGTATTTTCTGTATGAAGATTGCTCACGATCATTGACAATGCCTTGAGTTTGAGTCTATACGGGCGGTGGAAACTGACCGGGTGCTGAAACTGCGACACCGGTGCTCAACCAGTGAAAACGAAGACTAGAAGAGTTCAATATTGATTGAACCTACTTCATGTACAGAGGAGACTAGTGACATATGTTAGTTTGTTTCCGTTTACTTAGTTTGTGGAATATAAGTTGATATATTAAAACATAGCCTCTTTGCCTTTGTAATAGTTTATTACACGAAATGTACATGCACACATTTGACCTAATTTTACCCTTCTTCACCCCCCCCCCCCCACCCCACCCCAGCCAACAAAAGAAATCCGGATGTAGTCTAGTCGTTCTGTTTGTATGGTAATTCATTTATATATTCATCGACGTTGTGGGAATAGCTGTGGTTTTACTTGTACTAGTTGTAGTTATGTAGCTTTATACCTCTTATTGAAGATATTTCAGAGGTGTTACTTTTATTTGATAATCTTGAAACCTCTTATCCATGTAATACCCCCATCACACCAAACTAGTTCTCAATACATTCTTGAAAATATTGCTGAATGGACTCAAACTGTGTGCGAACAGAATGGACGTAGTAGCAACTTTTTACGAACGGAATGGACGTGCTAGAATGGAATGGTGCTCCAGAACTTTGAGCATGCCCAAAACTTTCTTGCAGCCACGTTCTACCCCGACCACAGCGTGTTTTAGAACGTGGTTGGACGTTTTGAGAACTAGTTTGGTGTGATGGGGGTGTTAGACCTTTTCATGAGTCTTCCAAATTGTCATTTTATTCTGAAATATTTTCGCATTGGATTTAATTTTGAAGTTAAATTATTTTGTTAACGTCGATGAAATATATCTTTCCTGTTTTAACTTTTCTTGATGAATCAGTGATGAATTATATCCTGGGTAAAAGTAGGCCTACCGATCTCTGTTATTTGTCTGCTACATATAAAACACAATAAAATGTATACAAATTGTTTAAATACATCTAGTTTTAGTTGTGTTTTCATTGTCATTTTTATCCAGTGGTTCACTTGTCTTTAACATACAGGGTCAGCTTTTTGTCCTTTGCCTCATTCATGGTTATTATAATGTTATATACTCTGAGGGAATGTTGAAACCAAATGCTTTAATTGTGAAGAGTACCATCATTCGCCACCACCGTTTGTTAGCCTATTAATTAATGGACAAGGTTATTTGAAGAGTTGCTTTGCTCTGCGAATTAGCGGAAGAATGGTGATTATTTGTGGTGACAGTGACTGCCATCCATTAACCGTTTTCAATTTTAATGCTCTATTTGTCTCTTAGTCATGCTCATAAATAACACAATTTGATCTTAGCGGTTTAATAGTAATGCTCATAAATAACAGAATTTGATCTTAGCAGTTTAATAGTAACGCTCATAAATAACATTATTTGATCTGAAGCAGTAAATAGTCGATCTGTGCTTTTCTTTTTTTTGGGGGGGGGGGGGTCCTACAATGGATTTTTAACCTCCTACACCATATAGACGTGATATGAGCTTATATGTTGCCAGGATGTAAAACTCCAACAACCAACTAATAAGTCGAACAGTATTTAAGTTGGATATGCAGAATCAAATCTAGATAAGCATTTTGGTTTAGAAAATTCCATGTTTTCATTGGACTATGCAGCTTTAATAAGTGCATCAGTATTAAGTTGGGTTATGTAGAGTCAAGTGTAAATTAATGTTTTGATTTAGAAAATGTGATGTTACCATCGGACTGCAGCTTTATTTAAAGCTGCATAGTCTGATAAAGCATCAAATTTTCTAAACCAAAATAATTATCTAGATAGGCCTACTTATACACTTATTAAGCATTTGTTGCCAAATAGAAGGGAATACTGAGGTCATTTAATAGAACTTGTTACTGCTAAAGCCTATGATGTCAGAGTTTTGGCATGCTTGCCAAAACTAATTTGACATGTTTAGCCATTTAAAATAAAACTTACTTCAATGTAAAGCAAAGTAGATTATAGCAATCAATTTGATATATTTATCTAAGAAAAATGACAGAAACCCCAAACCATGGGACTATGCAACTTTCATCTTTTTGCAGTCCCTATCAATATGTGGACAATATGCCATTGCCACACAGACGGAAGTATGGTGGGCGTAAGAACCGATAATCGAGGAAATACAACGGACTCGATTACATTTGATAGACACTCACACAAATAACCATGCTTAAAGCCTGGTTCAAGCAGTTTACCTGAAAATGCATATGTGGATCGAAGAAAGGACCCATCGCTTACTCACGCAAAACAATCCTTGTTGTGTTTCCTTCATGGAGCAAGTTCCTTTTGGGGATTTACTCTTTCTTTTCAGAAGCTGACTCCCTGAAGAATATGAGTGACAGTCTGCTGGCAAGACTCAGTGGGGTGGGATTGGAGCGGAGGAAGACCCTTGGGTTCCTGCCGGATGCTGTATTCTCCGGCAGTGTCCCACTGGTGCAGTGTCTGCTGGAACTGACACCTTCGGACCAGGATATCTACGAAGCCGCTAAGGTGGCGGTGTGCTTGAGCAGTGTGCAGATGGTGGGTAGGCTGTGTCAGTTTGACAGCCGTAACATAATGCTGTCAACAGCGCTGCAGGAGCTGACACATAAGGTGCCGAATGATGGCCAGATTGAGGTCCTCAATTACCTCATCCGCAAGAAGCGCTACTGCCTGAAGACACCTTATTGCTACCCAATCATCCAGGTCCTGCAGCTTTGCTCCACTACAACACTCACCTATGGGGGCCATGCGTTCCGCCAGTGGAGCAAGTTGCTGCAGCCTGATGAGATGCTGTGGACCATGCACAATTCATACAGGTGCATGATCCGACGCCTCGTTCAGAATGGGGTCCGCGTGGACGTGCGTATCAGGGACTTCACCAGCCCGTTCATGACTGCTGCCATTTTGCATTTTGTCTGCATCCTTCTTGACTTGCTCCGTTACGGAAGTGGCTTCCACATCCGGCACCGGGAGGATGTTCGTGAGTTGCGCCGCATCCTCAGCTTCTCGGTGAATCCAAAGTTTGAAGAGTCCAACTCCATCATCGACTTCCGGCGACGGGACACCCGCATCGCCTTCATCCTCAGTGTCTTTCCGATGACCTTTGCATCAGAGCTCGGTGCTCATTCCATCATAAAAAAGTACACAGACTACCCGAAGCCACCCTCAAGTGACCACCCGACCACTTTGCTGTACCGTCAATTGATGGCACGTATTTCCAGTCCGCTCAGTCTGCAGCACTCATGCCGGGCAGTCATATTGCAGGCGCTCGACCACAGAGGGCGCGCAGACGCCATCCATGACCTTGAACTTCCCATGTGGCTGGAGAACTACCTGAACCTGAAGGACCTGGTTGACCAGGACAAGGCCCTGTGTGCCCTCATGATGGGTGCGGCCAGACCGGAAGTGGCCACCGATACGGACCTTTACCGCGCCAAGTGTGAATGCATTCCACTATAGCAGCTGGGCAATGTGATGTCACCGGCCAATTTAAACCCCCACGACCTACTTTAGTTATCGCTCAACTTCTGAGATGTGATAGTGGCAGATATCCTTAGAGTCTAATTTTAAGCCCCTGATTACCAGTGGACGGGATGGCTGACCGTCTCCGGTTTTGGTAGATCATGGAATTCGAACCCATGAGTTTGAACCCTGGTAGAGTCAAACCAATGACTTAAAAATTGGTACTTGTCGCTTCCTAGCCAGATGCTCGGAATTATTAGGATATAGCAAGGACTGGTTGGCTCAGTGTCAGGATAATGTCACTGAGTGGGATATCAGGTCATGGTGTGGTGGCCTGGTCTCCCAGTGGGGCAGCACTATAAAGTCACCATGAGTGTGCACTGTCACAAATTGGTACCTGTCCTGATATGACCTTAGATGTTGCCAGGACATAAAACTCCAACAACCAACAACAATAACCACTGGGCGGGGTGGGGAAGTGGGAGGGGGGAATCCCTCCTCGGCTCTCTTGAGACATAAGGGCCCTGCTCACGATGAGCCAGAATTTATGTCTGCTGAGATTAGACTGCCTTTGAGAGTTGACAAGTGTCGCTTGACAACTTGAATATTCATCTTACTCAGCTACAGTCCACATGAGATTTTAATAATAACACTTGCATAGACCTTATTTCATATGACATCAGCATAGGTATTTAGGTCAGTGCGTGTGCTGCTTGGCTGCAGGACAACATACGGTCACACTGCAAACTCAATGGCTATGAGCAATCTTCATAGAGAAAAGGTGAAATATCTCTAAAATCACACGACTTAGAAACAAACTGCTTGGAACACATATAGAAAACATATTCAACAAACACATTATATTATATTTATAATGTTATAGTTCTGCATTTCTATTGATTTTGAATAAAATTGACATTTTGAACTGCACGTATCGGCAAACTCAATGCATTGTCAATGGCCGTGAGCACTTTCATACAGAAAAAGTGAAATATCTCTAAAACTACACCACCTAGAAACAAACTGCTTGGAACACATATAGAAAACATATTTAACGAACATACTATATTAAATTGATAAGGTTAGGGTTCTGCATTTCTCTTAACTTTGAATAAAATTGATGTTTTGAACTGCGCGTATCGGCAAACTCATGAGTCAGTGCATTGTCAATGGCCATGAGCAATCTTCATACAGAAAAAGTGAAATATCTCTAAAACTACACCACCTAGAGACAAACCGCTTGGTACACATATAGAAAACATACGTGCAGTGCAAAAACGTCAATTTTATTCAAAACTAATAGAAATGCAGAACCCTGACCATATAAATTTAATATAATCTGTTCATTGAATGTGTTTTCTATATGTGTTCCTAGCAGTTTGTTTCTAGGTGGTGTAGTTTTAGAGATATTTCACTTTTTCTGTTTAAAGATTGCTCATGGCCATTGACAATGCATTGAGTTTGCTGATATGTGCAGTGCAAAACGTCAATTCTATTCAAAATTAATAGAAATGCAAAACCCTAACCGTATAAATTTAATTTAGTCTGCTCGTTGAATATGTTTTCTATATGTATTCCAAGCGGTTTGTTTCTAGGTGGTGTAGTTTAAGAGATATTTCACTTTTTCTGTATGAAGATTGCTCATAGCCATTGGGTTTGCAGTGTGACCATATGTCATCCTGCAGCCAAGTTGTGTGCGCACTGACCTAATTCCCTTTGCTGACGTCAGATGAAATAGGCCTATTTCCTCCGTTTCTTACATCCTGTGACCGATGGCGCCACCACCGGCCCAAACCCTAACTACCTGCGCACACATTATATGTAAGCCCTACAGAGAGATATATGTGTATCCATTGACAAATATACAGAACGCTAATAAAAAACAAATGTAATGAACTGTAGGCATTATATACTTTGATTTCATTACGTTAATTTTAGCGGTACGGATGTGGTTCATTATATGTGCTTTGTTGTATGTAATAACTAAAAGAAATTATTCAGTGAATTACTGTATGACACATGTGGATGTATATATATATATATATATATATATATATATATATATATATATATATATATATATATATGTATATATATATATATGAGACTGTCTCAAAATGAATGTGCTACGCAATATGGGACAACACTTTGTCCATTGTAACGATCAACATACTATCTGTTTATGCATTTGCTCAGGATAAACTGATTTGTTTTTTACATGGTGTTTCATAATCCCAATAGAATACATATTGATCTGAAGTAAATGTTCTTGTGTTTTCAGTGTGACCGTTTCTGTGCTGTTTTGTGTCAATCGTTACAACCACATCTTTATTTAGTTTTATCCCTAAATAATACACAGCTTAAGGTGACAACACATTTACAAAGAACCACATCTTTATTTAGTTTTATCCCTAAATAATACACAGGCTTAAGGTGACAACACATTTACAAAGAACCATATCTTTATTTAGTTTTATCCCTAAATAATACAAAGGCTTAAGGTGACAACACATTTATAAAGAACCACATCTATATTTAGTTTTATCCCTAAATAATACACAGGCTTAAGGTGACAACACATTTACAAAGAACCACATCTTTATTTAGTTTTATCCCTAAATAATACACAGGCTTAAGGTGACAACACATTTATAAAGAACCACATCTTTATTTAGTTTTATCCCTAAATAATACACAGGCTTAAGGTGACAACACATTTACAAAGAACCACATCTTTATTTAGTTTTATCCCTAAATAATATACAGGCTTAAGGTGACAACACATTTACAAAGAACCACATCTTTATTTAGTTTTATCCCTAAATAATATACAGGCTTAAGGTGACAACACATTTATAAAGAACCACATCTTTATTTAGTTTTATCCCTAAATAATACACAGGCTTAAGGTGACAACGCATTTACAAAGAACCATATCTTTATTCAGGTTTATTCGTAAATAATACACAGGCTTATGGTGACAACACATTTACAAAGAACCACATCTTTATTTAGTTTTATTTGTAAATAATACACAGGCTTAAGGTGACAACACATTTACAAAGAACCACATCTTTATTTAGTTTGATCCCTAAATAATACGCAGGTTTAAGGTGACAATGCATTTACAGAGAATCACATTTTGATCTAGCTGTATTCGTTGATAATCCACAGGATTAAGGGGGCAACATATTTAGAAGGAACCTCATCTCTTTTTAAAGTTTAATTCGTCAATAATACACAGGCTTTAGGTGACAACGCATTTGCAAAGAACCACATCTTCATTTAGTTGTATTCCTTGATAATACAAGACCCTTAACGTGGCATAACATTAATGTTTCGCTACGGGCATCTTTATATAAAAGATTCTCTACTGTGTTACGCTTAAAGTTGCAAAGTTCGATGCATTTAATTCTCCGCTAAAGTACAAATTAGATAAATATATTAAGTTGATCATTATAATCTACTTTCCATTATAACACCGGGCGTGGTGGCCGAATCAGTAGAGCCATGGCCTCGCGTGCGGGAGATCGAATGTTCGGTTCCGGGTCGAGTTAAACAATGA
The DNA here is from genome assembly GCA_030323885.1 of Branchipolynoe longqiensis. NCBI lineage: Eukaryota > Metazoa > Annelida > Polychaeta > Phyllodocida > Polynoidae > Branchipolynoe > Branchipolynoe longqiensis. The sequence goes on from CM059195.1 coordinate 39,851,270, forward strand.
ATTATAAAATTGATACTTGTTGCTTCCTAGTCTGGTGCTAGGCATTAATAGGATAGGGCAAGGACTGGTTAGCTTAGAGTCAGGATAATGTGACTGAGTGGGATATCAGGTAATGGTGCTGGTGGCATGATTTCCCAGTGGGGGCAGCACAATAAAGTCGCCATGAGTGTACACTGTTACAAGTCGGTACCGGTCCTGATATGACCTTAGATGTTGCGAGGACATAAAACTCCAACAACCAACCAACCAACCGTTTGCAAAAACTCAAAACGATCACACAATGCGACTTTAGTGATCGAATGAGAAGCATGCGTTTCCAATTATATTGGTAGATCAGGCCCCCAAAAAACAAAGGTTGCGGGTAGGATTAAAAAATATTGAATAGTATCTTGAATCGGTGATTGTGCAGACTTGTGGCATTATGATTATGGGTGCCTGTTTAATGTTGCAGGCCCGGCTCGGAGGGACCGGCCTGTGCTGCCAACGCACGGCATGGAATACGCCATCTGGATGATCCAGAGCGCAGTGACGACACAGATAATCTCACGCCTCATCTCAGTTGGCTACGACGTGAACGAGGCAATGACGTCACAGACGCAGTCCTTCAGGAAGGAGACCAACTCGGCCCTAGAGTGGGCCGTCACTTGTTACAACACCGAGGCAGTCAAGGTCATCCTCCCCCACGTGACCTCCACCGAGCGTCTGGCCGCCGCTGCCAAGAAAGCCGTGCACCGGGAGAAGCTCTCCATCCTCAAGCTGCTCGTCGAGGCGGGTGCTGAGGTGGACATCGTGCCGGCCATCCGCAAGAACCGCGAGCACATTCTCGATTATCTCCTATCGGCTGGTGTCCGGCTGCGCGGCACGCATGCGCTGTACCGCTGCGTGCACTTCACTACCAATGGCACCCGGCATGCCGAGATGCTGCCCTGCTACGGCGGACACTTCCAGCGGCGGGAGGCTCTTTCGGGCTGCCACGCCGCCTACCGGGGAATCCTGCAACGCCTCCTGGCGGCGGGCGCGCGGCCGGACGAGGTGTACCCGGAAACGGGCGTGACAGCGCTTCGACACGGTGCCGCCAGTGGACTCGTGTGTCTGGCACTTGACCTGCTACGCGCAGGCGCAGACCCGAGCATTCCCGACAACAATGGCTGCACAGCGCTGCAGTACACACTAGAAGATTGCGCCAACCGCTTTGTACCACGCCCCAAGCGGCAGCGTCTGACAGCAATGGCGGCCGTCCTCGTCGAGTTTGTGCCTTACTTCCACCGAGAGCCGGCCGCTCTGAGTCTGCTGGCTGAGACAGCTGGGGGTGAGACGCCGGCAGCAGCGTCCCCGGCGCTTCCGGCAGAGCTGCGCATGCTCCTGGAGACGAACGCTGCATCCCCGCGAGCCCTGCAACACCTGGCGCGCTGGTCGATCCTTCGGCAACTTCGGCCGCACTCTGACCGCAAGGTGGCGCGTCTGGGCCTGCCGCCCCGCCTCACGCAGTACCTGCTGCTCGCCGACCTGCACGACCTGAATGCCACCTACGCCGAGCGCCTCCGCCCACAGCCCGCCGACTTCTGCTTCCTGCACCGCACCTGGCTGGGCGATCTGCGGCCCGGATCGCACGGGGAGAACCCGCCGGAGACGTGCGCCTGTGACCCGACGGGACTCTGGTTCACCTGCCTCAATCTGTGAACCTCTTTGTCTGTTTGTTTGTTGGTTTGTTGGTGTTTTTTTTGGGGGGGGTTCTTTTTTTGTTTACGTCCTTGGCAATATATTATGGTCATATCATTATGGTACCCCAATACCCGATGTTTACTTTTTTGGGTAGCAACCGGTGGTCCACAGCTGGTTCATCAAAGGCTGTGGTATGTGCTGTCCTTTCTGTCTGTGGAAAAGTGCATATAAAAGACCCCTTCCTGATTATCGGAAATAGTAGCCTGTACGTCGGCAGCAGGTTTCCTTTTTTTAAATATGTCAGAATGACCATATGTTTGATATATGATACGAAAATCAATGTGCTCTAGAGGTGTTGGTGCTCTAGAGGCATCATTAAATAAAACTGTTGTTTGAAGTCTTTTTTTTAACGTCCTTGGCAACATATTATTGTCATATCATGATAGGTACCTAGTCGTGTGTGACAGCGCACACTCACGATGACTTTATAAGTGCTGCCCCCACTGGGAGACCAGGGCCACCGGCACTATGACCCAATTTCCCAACTCAGTCATCATTATCCTGGATACTGAGAAAACAAAAATCAGTCCTTTGCCCAATCCTAGTAATGCAGAGTGCCAGGCGAGCTAGTGCCAAGTATGAATTTTGTAAGTCATTGGTTTGACACGACCGGGATTCAAACTCCTGACCTTCCGCACGGGAAGCCTGTACTCTTACCTATTCGACCACCGCGTTCAAAACAGGCTCTGGTTCTGGAATGGTCTTGGCAAGGTGCCATCTTGTTCACATACACACACCGTCCCTCCTCTCCCATCTCACCACTAAGGATGAAATATATTGTTGTTGTTAGTATTATTTTTTTAATTATTATTATTACTATTATTACTAGTATTAGCATTTCTATTATTGTTACTATTATTAGTATTACTATTATTAGTAGTACTATTATTAGTAGTACTACTATTACTGCTATTATTATTATCATTACTACTATCATTACTATATTATTACTATTAATACTAGTATTACTAGTATTACTACTAGTATTACTACTAGTATTACTACTAGTAGTATTACTAGTATTGTTACTAGTATTGTTACTAATATTATTACTAGTATTATTACTAGTATTGTTACTAGTATTATTACTAGTATTACTACTAGTTTTATTACTAGTATTATTACTAGTTTTATTACTAGTTTTATTACTAGTTTTATTACTAGTATTATTACTAATATTATTACTAGTATTGTTACTAGTATTGTTACTAGTATTACTACTAGTATTACTACTAGTATTACTACTAGTATTGTTACTAGTATTATTACTAGTTTTATTACTGGTATTATTACTGGTATCGTTACTAGTATTATTACTAGTATTACTACTACTTTTATTACTAGTATCATTACTAGTTTTATTACTAGTTTTATTACTGTTTATTACTAGTATTATCACTAGTATTATTACTAGTATTATTACTAGTATTGTTACTAGTATTACTACTAGTATTGTTACTAGTATTGTTACTAGTATTATTACTAGTATTATTACTAGTATTATTACTAGTATTATTACTGGTATTATTACTAGTATTGTTATTAGTATTGTTACTAGTATTGTTACTAGTATCACTACTAGTAGTACTACTAGTATTACTACTAGTATTGTTACTAGTATTGTTACTAGTATTATTACTAGTTTTATTACTAGTATTATTACTAGTTTTATTACTAGTATTTTTACTAGTATTGTTTTGTTCTATTCAGCTGTGTTTACACTACATAGTTGAAAGACACAATTTCACATATGAGGCGGCATATGCAATACAGTCAAAGCTACCTCCAACGGAGAAACTCAAAACCGTCAGACTATGCAACTTTAAAAACAAACATAATTATGTTTATATGAGTTGTATTTCCGCAGCAAACAGAATCATTTGTCCCCAACCTATTACCAGATTAAAATTTGAAAATTAAGTTTACGTTGTCATTATGGCACTGACAAATATGGTCTGCCATTGATATTGCAAAACGTGCTTTATTTAAATGCTCCCAAAATATATTCATTTGGGATAAACTAATATTTTGTAACTCATATATTATGATGTACTGTTTTAGTTTTAACATTGGGATATACTTTAAGACTATTATTACGATTAACTGTTAGAAGTAGGTTTTTTTATCGGCAATGTCAACATGTTATGGCGATATAATTATAAGTGTTAACCACATAATATCAGCCAAGGAGACGAGGGAGGTGGCATTTAAGTCACAAGGGTAAATTTTAGCAACCATCCTGGTAGTTGAAGGTTGTGATCTTTGTTTGCTGATTGGACACCACAAGAAGCGTAAACAAACATGATGGTAATATATGAAAATATACATTTTCTGTGGTGCATGCCCAGTCAACTGCTACCCTCCCAACACTCCTTCTTGCCACTGTCGCCAGAGGGCGGGTTGGAAGTGGAAATTGTATAATATTGCAAGTAATCGGTTGTCTATATAATAAAATATAAGGTATTTTATTATTATTACGGATCGGCTGGCTTTCCATACGATTAATATATACGCATACGTGGTTGCTAGGAAGTTAAGGATATTTTCGTTGATAAACTAAATCATGTCATGTTAATACTTAAACTATCTCCAAAGTCATCCATTTTAAATGAAAGTAACTTCAAACTAAGGGAAGGTAAAATATAATGATCAGGCTAATTCTAAAATAAAGTAACAGAAATCACGAAATAGCGCATATTTGAGAAGGTTGGGTTATTTATTTGCTTATTTGTTTGGGTTTTACGTCCTATCAACAGAGAAGGTTAAGACAAGTATATAAAAAATAATGTATTATTATTAGTAGTCGTAGTAACGTCGTTATTATTTAAGTAGCATTTATATATATATATATATATATATATATATATATATATATATATATATATATATATATATATGGGTCAGGATCTCGAAAAGAGGGCAATTGGGGGAAGTTGTCGGCGTCGATCATTGGATGTCGGCGTCGAACGTCATAATTATAGTTTAGCATTGACAGAGGTGTTGCAAAGTCCTTAAATTTATAGTAAATGTAAAGGTAGAGAAAATACAACAACCTTATTTGTTTCTAGGATAATTTAATATAAAACAAAGAAATGCACTAAACTTTAAGAATTGCGACGCCAGCATCTTAAATAAACCACCAATTGGCCCACTTCTGTGAGGCTGACTCATATATATATACACATATGCACATATATATATGCTCTATAATCTATTATGGGAATATAAACAAGGAGACTACCACTTATCTTCTATATATTAAATATTACCTACTTTCCTACTATCATAGGAGGTAGTTCCCACTTCTGCCACTATGGCGCAACCTGTGAGTGGCTCCTGGCCACCCTGATACCAGCTGCGTTTGGCCACTACAGCCTCCAGACCTGCTCGGATGGTTAGATTTTAAATATATATATATATATGTATTACAAATGTGCAATTTTTGTTAGGCTTTCGAGCCCAGAAAGGTCCCCATTTCTCGACAAAACTGACAATTTTGTGACAGTCGCCGTCTAATTACTGTCGGTTCTCTTTGTGTTCTTTGTTGTGGTTTAAAGACAGTAACGTATGGAACTTTGCAAAGTTATAATAACCACCTTATTCTCCAGACAGAATAAAGCTATACAGTAAAACCTCTCTAAGTCGACCGATCATTGGATCGGCTTTAAATGGTCCATTTAGGGAGGTGGTTGGTTTAGGGAGTTTTTTTTATCGTTACAATGGTATTGTATGGGTGGTCGTTTGAGACCCAAATATAGCGATCGATATAGGGGAGTGGTCGATCTGTGAAGGTGGTCGGTAAGAGAGGTTATACTGTATCTCTAAGGAAATGGGAGTAGTTTAATGTAGCAACCACCCCTCTGTCTTCTTGTCCCTTTAGTGGTCGGTATGGACCAGTTAATACTATTTTTGTTGTTTTTGAGAAGAATATTTATTCCTCCGAACAAGGTCGTTTTTTTTTTCAATGCAGAGACTCTGGCTTTTCAGCCATTCTTCATAGTTATTTACTCTTTTTTTAAGGTAAAAAAATATGGTTTTGTACAATATATGGAAAAAGGAGAAATATTGTGAACATACTGGTTTCTCATAGGGATGATGAGTTAGCCTTAGTGTAACCATATAGGGTTAGCCATGAGAGTTACCTTAGAGAGGTAACTCTAGAAAAGTGATTTTATGGAAATGAACAATAAATGAAATTATGTCATTTCATTATCGAACTTAGATCCTTGCGCTCAACAACTCTCAATTGAAATAAAGAATTTGAAATCCAAATGCATTAAATGACTTGAAATATATTCCAACCAGTGGTCCACAACTGGTTCATCAAAGGCTGTGGTATGTGCTGTCCTGTCTGTGGGAAAGTGCATATAAAAGACTCCTTGCTGCTTACCGGAAAGAGTAGCTTATATGGCGGCAGTGGGTTTCCTCCAAAGTAATATGTCAGAATGACCATATGTTTGGTGTCCAATAACAGATAATATGCAATCAATGTGCTCTAGAGGCGTCGTTAAATAAAACAAACTTTACTTTTCCAATATATTCTTGATAGGATCTTCAAGCAATCATCAAGTCTTACATACGAACGAAAGTTCTTTCATATAAAGGAAATTAATAGGTTTAAATTTAAGATCTTGTCTCCCGATTTTTGTATGTATTCCTTGCATGAATATTCACTATAATATCTTAGCAGAATATTCAAATTCTAGAAATGTTAACTGCATTGCGCTTAGATCTATTATGGTGCAGTCACACTACAACGTTTCTCCCGGCGTGCCGCCAATGCGCTAAATATATTCAACGCGTCGAGAAACGTCAAACTTTTCGGCATGTTTTGAGAAAACTCAACGCAGCGCAGCATGTTGGCAGCGTGTTACTGGCGTGTTATTGGCGCACCACCAACGTGTTGCGCCGGTGGGGGGGGGGGGTGGAAAACAAAAAACCCAAGGCCGCTTGACCCAATTTCAAACAGCCGGCGCCGGGTTCCCACGCTTGATTAGCGTGTTATCGCCGTGTTATTGGCGTGTCGCCAGCGCGTTAAACCAGGTCGGCGGGTTGCAAGCATGTTATCAACGTGTTATGGACGTGGTATCGGCGGGTTGCCGGTGCGCTATCGGCACGTTGAGTGCATGGGAAAGGTCTATAGCATTATATACTCAAACCCAACACGCTGATGACACGTCCGCAGAACGCCGGCGGACCGCCGCCGACGCGCCAGCAACACGTTCACACGCGCCAGCAACACGTCCAGACACGGAAGCAACACGTCCACACGCGCCAGCAACACGTCCACACATGCCAGCAGCACGTTCAACCCGCCGAGAACCGCTGGAGCAACGCCAATAACGCGCCCCAAACCCGTTGATGGAACGTTACCGACGGGTTGACGGGCTGGTCGCAGTTGGGGGAAATTCCATGACGTTGATGAACGTTTCTCAACGTGCTACGAGCGGGCCGGCTACGCGCTGGTAACGCGTGTCGACGTCCTGCAAACGCGCCCGTAACGCTACGCAACCCGTCGGCGCGCGTCGGCCAGCGTGGAAAGATTTGCGCTTGCCCGACACGCGCCAACGTGTTGGTTCAGACTCAACGTGTACCGACGTGTACCGACGCGCCGGTAACGCGTTTGTAACGCGCCGGTAACGCGTCCCGACATTTCACCCAAAAACCCAACACGTTGGCACGCATTGTCCAACGTTGGTGAGACACGTCGTAGTGTGACTGCGGCATTAAACATAGCAATTGTATACTCAGAGAAATGGTCACCAGTATCTAAGGTTGTAGGTTCAAATCTAGATAAGCATTTTGCTTTTGAAAATGTTATGCTTCGATCGGATTATGCAACTTTAACCCAGTCAGGAGTTAAGCAGACACATTTGCAACTGACCGGGCGCGGTGGCTGAATCGGTAGAGCGCGTGCCTCGCGTGCCGGAGATCGGGAGTTCGGTTCTCGTTTGAGTCAAACCAATGACTTATAAAATTGATACTTACGACTTCCTAGCCTGGTACTCACCATTAATAGGATAGGGCAAGGACTGGTTAGCTCAGTGTCAGTATAATGTGACTGAGTGGGATATCGGGTCATGGTACCAGCAGCCTGATTTCCCAGTGGGGCAGCACTATAAAGTCACCAGTAGTGCACAGTCACAAGTCGGTACCCGTCCTGATATGACCTTAGTTGTTGCCAGGACGTAAAACTCCAACAACCAACGAACCATTTGCCACTGTGTTTCTCTTCATCTTAACAAGTATCACCCCAACCCCCACCAACTAACCAGTCATGCACACCTGACATTTAGCAGTGTAAATGAGTGTTATATCTCAGCAGGCAGACGACATTTACTACCCGTGTATCGGGCACTGACACATTTCAGTGAGGAGGAAGGCAGGAGGAGTGAACACATTACTGCACACTTAGTTAATGCTGCATAGTCAGATGGTTTTTTTTTTTTTTTTTTTTTACTAAATGTATTTTATTCAGCGAATAATGTCTTTTGCCAGCACCAGAGCAGTGGTCTTCCGGCCGTTCATTACAATTTGTTGGTACATAAATGACAATATCAGTTTCAATAATAGTTTGATATGTAGAATAAAATCTAGATAATTGTTTTGGTTTTGAATATTTGATGCTTCATCGGTCTATGCAGCTTTAATTAACGGTGCATATACACGGATGAAGCATCAAATTTTCAAAACCAAAACAATTATCTAGATTTAATCATACGTATCTAACTTAGACACTGTTGCACTTATTAAGCATTGTTTCGCCACATAGAAGGGAATATTGAGGCAATTTAATAGAGCCTGTTACTACAGAAGTCTATGGTCTCAGAGTTTTGGCGTGCTTGTCAAAACTAATTTGACATGTTTGCACTTTAAATATCCCAAAATGTAGCCATTTAAAATAAAAGCTACTTCAACCTTAAAGTAAAGTGGATTATAACAATCAATTTAATATATTTATCTCAGAAAAATGACAGAAACTCAAAACCATCACACTATGCAACTTTAAATTTAATAGAACCTGTTACTACAGAAACCTATGGTCTCAGACTTTTGGCGTGCTTGCCGAAATTAATTTGACATATTTATAAACTTAGTAATTTAAAACAAAAGTCACTCCAAACTAAGGTAAGGCAAATCATAACAATCTAATATATTTATCTAAGGCCGGCACCATGACCTGATATCCCACTCAAAGCCATCGCACTAATACAACTTTAACACCAGACGACTTTCGCGCCATCAGTGAGTGAACCATCGACGTTGGCCGCCAACTCCGCTTGATGGCGCTGCGGTCGGGGAGAACGCTCCCGCTCCCGCTCAACGCACACTGCACCGATTCTCGATCAGGACAAGGCGGGCGCGCTGCGGTACGGTGCGGTGACCGAAGAGCGCTGTGAGTGCTGCGTTCGTTTGAACACTGGAGGTAGGGGTACCTCCCCCCCCCCCCCCCATCCTCATCCTCCCCCTACACACACACTTTTCACCCTCACTTGAGTCGTGGCCATGAGTGGGGCCCGTCCACTGGAGGAACAACCCGGAGCTGCGCTCACCACCCTCAGGAGGAGGTCCCAGAAGGACGGCGGTGCTTTGAGTTTGAGCACCGAGGGTGGGTCTATTCTCGCCGTGTGGTACTTACTTACACCTGGAGCAACGGAGGAGGGGAGAGGAGTCTGCCCTGCAGTCCGCACCACTGTACGGGTCGTGGTACTGGAGGAGGGCCCACCTGACACTGACAGGCAGGCAACACACTGGAGGTAACGGTGCTACTGCTAGATCAGATATATCAGGGGGGGAAAATCCTCCGGTGCGACTGACTGACACTGGTCAATATCCGGTGGAAGTGAGGTGGGCCGAGATGGCGCTACCGGTACACTGTTGTGTCTTACGGAGTATAACAATAATTGTAAAAATAACTAATATTCCCTTCTGTATCTTTATGCTTGCAATAATCATAATAAGTAATATTCCCTTCCGTAGCGTTATACTCGCATAATAGTTAATACGTTATATATCACACATATATATATACACACATATATATACATATATATATCTATATAATTATATATCCGGAACACGGTGTCATGTGTGTCACATCACCGGGATGGTCACGGTGACGGTGTGAGTTTGCGAGACTAGGAGGTGGAAGTGGACCTGTAGTGAGTGACTGAGTGAGTGGCATGATAATACTTAATAGCATTGTTTTATAATGGACTCTCAGAGAGGTGTAGTAGCGGCTTACTTATCTAACATAGGTGAAAGGCATGCTGGGAATTATCACCTGCCATATGGTGATATACAGGTAGTAGTAGTAATAGTGGTGGTAGTACTAGTAGAACAATCTAGCTGGGGCCCGCGTGTGGAACTGAGACGCCTAGCGGCAGCTGACGCAACCACACAGCGCTCTACGCTATATCCGGGGGGCCGGGTTTTCACTGCGCCTGAGCACTGCGGCGCCGAGACACTGCCGCGCACCTAACGGTGGGACCCAGAACTACACCGCGCATTAAGCCCGACAAGCGAACACAACTCCATTGTTAGCTAACCCCCGCCCCTTCTTCAACAACAACAACCCCTCCAAAAAGAAAACCTCGATCCTCATCAACACCCGCCTAGCGCACACTAGAAGGTACCCTGTTGATTGTTGAGGTTTTACGTCCTGGCACCATCTCAGGACGGGTACTGACTTGTGACTGGGGGGCACTAATGGCGAATTTATAGTGCTGCCCCACTGGGAAATCAGGCCACCAACACCATGACCCAATATCTCACTCAGTCACATTATCCTGACACTGAGCCAACCATTCCTTGCCCTATCCTATTAATGCCGAGCGCCATGCTAGGAATCGACAAGTATCATTTTTTAAGTCATTGGTTTGACTGGACCGAACTCCCGACCTTCTGCATGCGAGGTCTCGCTCTACCGATTAAGCCACTGCGCCCGGTGTTTGCCTCCTGTAGTTGCAGTATACAGAGCAGCTCCACTTCTCAGCTCGTGCAGTGTACACTTGTAGCGCCGACTGCCACCCTGGAGTAGTGGGCTACTAACTATACTAAATCTACCCGGGTGGCTAAGGATGTCTACCTGTGCATCCTGGCCGCCTTCCCCTCTCTCTCTCTCTCGCTCTCTCTCTCTCTCTCTTTCTCTCTTTCTCTACCCCCCCCCCCACCCCACCCCCTCGCTCGCCCCCTTCACTCCTGCGTTCTCTGCACTCCACCTCACCCCCCCCCCCCATACACACACTAGCGATGGGAGGCCAATGCCGTGCTAACAAATCATCGAAGCTGATACACAAATACAGAGATGGAAGAGAGGAAAGAGGGGGAGGGAGGAGAGGGGTGGCGGCGAGAGAAGAGACATGGGAGGGATGGGGAGCGGAGAGAGAGAGGGGAGAGAGAGGGGTGGGGAGAGAGGAGAGGGAGAGACATGAGAGAGAGGAGAGAGATAAATAGAGGGAGTGGGGAGAGAGACAGAGGTAGGGGGGGGGGGGAAGAGAGGTAGACACAGCAAGATACTGAGACTGCACAACGAGAGAGAGAGAGAGAGTAGCCACCGACAGCTCTCTACGCCAATAAATGGAACGGGCTCAAATAGGTCTATCATTATTTAAAAATAAAATGACGATGAGTGTTATGCATTTGCAAATGCGACAAAATAACAATGAGTTTGATGCATTTGCATATTCATAAAACTCATCATCATTTCATTTTAAAATAACGATATACCTATTCGAGCCCGTTCCATTTATCGGTGCAGAGAGCTGTTACAATGTTACTAACTGTTAGCACCTATCGTCTTTCTCTCTCACCGTTCTCTGCGTCTATCTCAGTATCTTGCTGTGTCAGTCTCTCTCCTTCCATATCTCTGTCTCTCTCCCCACTTCCTCTATCTCTTATCTTTCTCGCTCATCTCTCTCCTTTCCCTCTATTCTCCCCCCCCCCCCCCTCACACTCTCTCTCCACATATACAGTCAAACCTCTCTAACGGACCACCTCCACAGGTCGACCACTCCCCTATATTGATCGCTTTATTTTGGTCCCAACAATACCATTGTAACCATATTCTAACTCCCTAAACCGACCATTTCCCTAAAGGGAGTACTTAAAGTCGGTCCCAAGGTCGGTCGATGTAGAGAGGTTTTACTGTGTATATATATATATATATATATATATATGTATATATATATATATATATATTTATATATATATATATGCGATGTATAACGTGTTATGCGAGAATAAAAATATGACAGGGAATATTACTTATTATTATGATTATTGTTATACTATGTAACTGTAAGATGCAACACTGTACCAGTGGTGCTATCTCGGCCCACCTCTCCTCAACCGGATGTTGACCAGTATCAGTCGCACCCGAGGATTTATATATATATATATATGTATATATATATACATATATATATATATATATATATAAAGTCTTTAACATCATCTGACGGCTAACAGGGCAATAATAGCAGCCAGGGGCGTGGCCAGAAATTAAAAAAGATTGTCAGGCCCAAAATTGCTCGCCTGTGCCTACAATAAAAAAGATGTAAGCACAGAATAAAAAAAGTTCATATTCATTATATAAAAGATTGAGTATGGAAAAAGTAAGATGCTGAAAGAAATTGTTCACACGTGCTTTACAGTGCGACAAGGTAACTACGCCCCTGGCAGCTTATCTAACTTAATGCCAGCTAGGTCACTCTCTCACGGATATATCTATGCCATCAGACCATTCACATGTGTGTCTGAGCTAGACCTGACGCCCACAACATGGAGAGATGAGACCAGATGGGATGGCTGAATGAGTTGAGCGTCCGTCTCCAATTTTGCTAGATTGTGAAATTCCTGGTCGAGTCAAACCAATGACTTAAAAATTGATACTTGTCGCTTCCTAGCCAGGCGCTTGGTATCATTAGGATCGGACAAGGACTGGTTCGCTCAGTATCAGGATAATGTGACTGAGTGGAATATCAGGTCATGGTGCTGGCAGACTAATGTCCCAGCACTATAAAGTCACCATGAGTGTGCACTGTCACAAGTCAGTACCCGTCCTGATATGACCATAGATGTTGCCAAGACGTAAAACTCCAACAACCAACCAACCACACTTACCGTGCATATGCAGGGATGGTTCAGCAATATACATCACATGGGCTTATGCAGAAAGAATGTCCTGGTCATGACATCGTTGTTATAGGTTGTGTTTTTGGAAGGCTACCTGGTTCAATCAACACATCCATGTCTAGCTGTGCATGCGTCAGTTCGCAAGGGCTGGTGGGTACACCGCAGTACTCTATGCATCCTCTATGTAATCGTACTTCCATGTGACTTGGTCATCAGTTCATTTGCTGTCAGTGCGGCAAACATGGCTCGTGGAACCTTCAATCACCAAGATTTTCTCTTTTTTTTTTTTTGTCTTAAAAGATTTTATTAAACGGAGCTGCCTTTCGGGATGCGTGCACAGCTCACTCACCAAACTAATTGTGATGGCGTCTTGCTGTAATTTAATAATACAAATATTATCTACTGTCAATAATAGCAAAACTGTTGATATAATGAAATGTAGATATATATTATGTGTTATATAATTTATTATGTGGATATAAATAATGGCAGCCCCTTAATGTTTCTCTCTAAACACCTTGAAGCTGCATAGTCCGATCAAGCATCACATTTTCAAAAACAAAACAATTATCTAGAATTGATTCTACATATCTAATATAGATACTGGTTCACTTATTAAGCCTTTGTTGCCACATAGAAGGGAATACCAAGCCAATTCAATAGAACCTGTTACTGCAGAAGCCTATGGAGTCAGAGTTTTGGCGTGCTTGCCAAAACTAATCTTACATGTTTGCACTTTAAATATCTCAGAAGTTAGCCATTTAAAATCAAAGTTACTTCAGACTAAAGTACGGTAGATTATAACGATCAATTTAGTATATTTATCTCAGGAAAAATTACAGAAACTCAAAACCTGCCAGAGAATAAACTCAACCCAAACCAAGTCCCAGTCTTTCCTTTTCATTTGCAAACGAACTATTTATATATAAATATATACACATATATGCATATATAGATCGATATATAACATTACCAGCCAATATGTATATTATATATATATATATATCGGCCAATATATATCGATCATTATATATAAGATATATATCGATCATTATATATAAGCCTATATATATCGGCCAAAATACATAGGCTGATATGTCACTTTTTATCAGCCAATATATATAGTCAATATATATAGCTTTTATCTTGGCTATATATTGGCTGGTATATATATATAATTATATATCTTTTGGCTTTTTTGCACATATGTAATTCCGGTCGCAAGTGACAGTAGTAGCGGCGGAAGTATGGTCAGGCGGTGGTGGAGCCACTGGTACCCGTATGAGTAGGAAGCAAATAGATGCAGGAAGCCCATTGGCCAATAATATAATATCGGAATAACATAATACAGTGTAACAAAGACATAGAAATTCCCTTACGCGGCTTTATACTCGCATAATGCTTATACATCACATATATATACATATATATATATATATATATATATATATATATGTATACAGCATTTCACAAATCCCATCTCCTATATTGAAGTGTAACTCAACCTGCCTGTGACTTAACTTAAAAATATGTTTGTTTACAGGTGGTCTTCATCCCGATACCTGTAACTGGACGCCATTGAATTACCTGCGTACACACACACACGTACACACACACTCTCTTCTGCAGCATGACACATTATGTCGGCATCTTGTGAGTGAAATCCCCAGATGAGGGAGGAATGACTGACTGACTGAAACACCCTGGAGGAACCGCGCTGCACCCACCCGGCTCAAGTTCGCGCTGTGCTGTACTTAGCCCTCGCCGTCACGCAGATCCCGTCAGCGCATGGAGGAGTCCTAGAAGGAAGCCGGCCAGTCCGAGAGGCGCGCGCTGAGGGGAGGAATGCGCGCGCAGCATACCGGATAGACTGGCGGTAAATACCCCCCGCCCCCCCACCTCCTCTCCCCCCACCCCTCACACCCATCACTCCGAAGTGTGGAGAACACAGTGTGAACTAACAGGGTGTGGAGGGGGGCCGGCGTTCGAGGTGTGATAGTTGGCCTTGCTGTTCGCCAACAAGGCTGGATGATGTAATAATACTACAATGAGAATCTCTCCCCCCCCCCCCCCCCTCATACCATCACAGGAATACCGCAATATAGGATCTGCGCACCATGCACATGCGCATTACTGTGTTAACTGTATATCAACGCGGAACATTTATATCTTTAAATCTATGCAAGCAATTGACGCTTGGTTTATAGTTTGCTGATAAACAAAAGAATGTGTTTTGGTTTGCCATAAGTGCACCTCACGCCACCCTCTGATAATAATATTAATAATAATAAAAATAATAACCATTCCAATAATAATAACAATAACAAAGCTACAGAAAAAAAACCTACGTGTACTAAACTAACTAAAGGTTACGCTGGAATACCGCTCGCATGCATGGATGGGTGCCACACTACCTATATCCCTGGATCTTTTTCTCCCTGGGGGACAAAGTGACCTTGACCTTGCGGATCTGCTCTTGGCCCATTGATGAAAGCCGGTAGTGGGGTGTGCGTCTGGATAACATTCCCGCTCACCACTCCCGTCGGAGGACGCCCTCACACCCCCCCCCCCCTCCGCCCCCCTAGCGGCAGGAATTCGCAAATAAAGAATCCAACGCGGGTGTCTCTGCCCTCTCTCTCCCCCCCCCCCCTCCCAGCCCCCATCTGTGCGTCTGCCGCCGGAAGTCTGGGCGAACACGTGACCCGTCACAGGTGGGGCTCAGGCCACTCCGGTGTATCCTCTCTGCCGATAAGAACTACTCCAGGGTTTGGAGACGCAGACAAAACCCAACAGACCTCGTCTGTGTTCTCACTGGAGGAGTGGGTGGGTTGGTTGGTTGGTGGAGTTTTACATCCTGGCAACAATTAAGGTAATATGAGGACGGGTACCGATTTGTGACAGTGTGCACTTGTGGCGACTTTATAGTGCTGCCCCACTGGGAAATCAGGCCACTGGCACCATGACCCGATATTCCACTCAGTCATATTATCCTGACACTGAGCAAACCAGTCCTTGCGCTATCATATTAATGGCGAGCGCTAGGCTAGGAAGCGACAAGTATACAATTTTATAAGTCATTGGTTTGACTCGACCGGGAACCAAACTCTTGAACTCCCGATCTCCCACAGGCGAGGCCCGCGCTCTTCCGATTCGGCCACCGCGGCCTGTGGAGGAGGGACACAAAAACAATACATATATATATACCAGAAGAAGAGTACCATGTACCATACTTGCGGCTACAAACCACGATGGGTATGTCCGTCCGAGATAGAGAGGGATGTAACCATAGCAACTGGCCCGTGTGTCTGTAAAGTGTAAACCATCAGGTAGGGACTAATGCTACGCAAGGAATTGAGCTTTTTTTCTCCGACGGCCAAGAAGCTTGTAATATATACTAGTGAGTAAGCTGTAGTATCATTATCGGGGTGGACTAAAGGGCATCCCAACAGAGCTCTGTGTGTGTACGTGTGTGTACACCTGTGTGCGTACTTCTGGGATTGTGTGACTTCATTGACGCTACCTGCTCACGTTACGTAACACCTGATTAGCTGGGTGGCTGTGAATATGGCCTATGATGCCGACACGACGTAACGAAACCACCAATCAATCAATCAATCAATTAACGATTACCTGAGTGGCCCCTACACTAAATCAATCGCCCTATCCCCCCCCCCCATTAATCCTCCCGCCATTGTGCATTAACGCCCATGTCTATAAATGGCATAACATTCTATTAGATCCATCCTATATAGCCACTTCCGGTTTGCCTGACCGACGTACGCCTAAATCTCGAACCACTTCCGGTTCTGAAAGAAACTTCGTCCTCCACCATTCATTTCCGGTTCTGAACTAAACCGCTAATAACCCCCTTAACCCCCCCCCCCCCCGGCCATAAAACCTGACATCTTAGACCACTTCCGGTTTGACCGGTGAAAACACTGACCCACTTCCGGTGGCCGGCGAAAACAAACACTGACCCACTTCCGTTGGTCGGCGTCCGTCCGTCCATCCATTCCTGTGATTATTGGCACTTTCCTGACGAATAATCCAAGATGGCGCCCCAGCCGGACGCTGCTGGGCGGTACACAGATAAGGACATGACTATAATCCTGGATGGCAAGAGCAACCATGACTGGATTATGCCGCGCCGTGTCATGTGTGCTTTCTTCTGGATTGGCATTATCCTCCTCTTCACCGGTGTCATCCTGCTCGTCACAAGCAAGCACAAGGGCGAGTGAGTACAGTCTCCGGCATGCACCTAACAATAACAGTTCAAAAGAAGCCTATACGGTTTATTTTCTCGGTAACTATTTCCTTTCAAGTTCATGGATTCCGTGTTTCAGTGAAATCGCTGATTTCATTTTCAGCGAAAAGTGAGTTTCCAAATTAGTGAGAGAAAAAAATCCTGTCCACGAAACAAAACAAAACTTAATTATTTGTTAGTCTTGAAGTCTTAAAACAGTTAGAATTTCAAGGCCAAAATATGTCCACATAGGCGCCAGATTGCTCCATTTTAATCATAGGTATACACAATTCAAGGGAGAGATGCCTCTCGATTCCCTTAGTTTTTCCGGGATTTTTTCTTTTGGTCACTGGGAACTCTAAAAGTTGCATAGTCCGATTAAAGCATGACATTTTTCAAAAGCAAAACATTTATCGAAATTTGAATCTACATATCCAACTTAAATACTGGTTGACTTATTAAGTATTTGTTTCTACATAGAAGTGTGTACTAAGTCAATTTAATAGAACCTGTTATGGCTAAAGGGTCAGCGTTTTGACAAGCATCACAAAGTTAATTTGACATGTTTACACTCCAAATATCTCATAAGTTAGTCATTTTAAAGTAAAATTACTTCAAATTACTTCAAACTAAAATAGATTATAATGATCAACCTAATATCTCAGAAAATGACACAAACTCAAAACCAGTGGACTATGCAACTTGAAAATATATTTCAATCACGGGCAAGACTAGTATTTCGAGCTCAAGTGCGAAAGAAGCTGAGACCTACCATTTACACATGTTAGCTCACAGCTTTAGCTTTCACACCAGGAGGTAAGGGTTGACCCCCCCCCCCCCCACCCCCTTCCATCCCTTATTCTTCACTACAGACTGTATACGTTAAAGTTGCATAGTCCGATGAAAACATCAAATTTTTAAAACCAAAACACTTATCTAGATTTGATTCTACATATTCAACTTAGACACTGATCCACTTATTAAGCATTTGTTGCTGCATAGAAGGGCATAATAAGTCAATTAATAGAACCCGTTACTACTGAAGTCTATGGTGTCAGAGTTTTGGTGTGCTTGCCAAAATTATTTTGGCATGTTTTAACGTCAAATATCTCCAAACTTACCCATTTATAATTAAAGTTACTTCAAACTAAAATAAAGTGGATTATAACGATTAGTATAATATATTTATCTCAGAAAATAGCAGAAACTCAAAAGCATTGGACTATGCAACTTTAAACTCACTTTGTACCCATAGGCCTAAGTATAACAACCACATGCCCATTGATTACCAAACTTGGTATGGTTCTTTTCACGCACATATTTCCAAATGTAGATTGCAGTGAAATTGTCCCTGGCAAATATTATACATTACATAAAACGCCACTTCCTATATGTGTGTTCATCGCCTCCAGCACCCTCTGACACCTCAACTTCAGAGCGCTGACTCTGTGTCACCCACACGTAGCCATGGCAACCTTCCACTCACCCATGTGCATGCGTGGGCCGAAGAGCTCACATCAGTGAGTGATGCACACATACACACCGTCCACTGTGTGCGCTACCACTGTGTGCGCTACCACTGTGTGCGCTACCACTGTGTGTGTATGCCACTAGTGTCTGGTAGGGTATGTACACTGCACCAGTTTTCTGGATTGATGCAGTGTGCTTCCATCATACTCTAGCAGGGCTGGGGCTAGATAAAAGATTCACCCGGTACTTGTGTAGTACACTGGTGAAGGACAACGTAGTCTAAATATGGGCGAAAATAGCTTTAGTATGGGACATGAACTAGAAACTGTGGTTCCAGGATCAAATGGCTACATATATAGGCTCAGAGTTGGTGAAATGGGAGAGAATGCAAAAAGACAAGATGGCGGCCACAGAATGCCGTCGATTTCACTTTTAAATCTTATTAAACCAGATGTTTTATTATATTTTTCAACTCAAAGGTAGCGGGTAAATATGAAGTCATCTACAAAGAATAAATGTTGCTTCTTATATTGTGAAATTATCCTCTCATTTCATTAACCCGCTTTTTCAACCGTTTTTATATAGGGTTGGTATTCACCCGTGTACTGCGAGTACCGGGTGAATCCTTTATCTAGGCTGGGGCCTGATTTTGAGGCTGCTGAGTCCCAGCGTCGGTATTTTAGAATACACATAAATAGCTCTTCCTCATTCCACTGCTCTGGCCTGATCTTAGTAATAATACAGTATAACCCAGTTAAACCAAACGATCGGTTAATCCAAACTGTTTTCGGCAGCCCGCCAAATTACTACCATTTATCACATAAAAAAGTTGGTTAAACCAAAGTCGATTAATCCAAATTATCGGGTAATCCAAACAAAATTGTCAGACCCCAGGCCACTCCGGTATGGTTAAACCAAACGTTCATGTGATTATAAGGTCATATTAGACCCCACTGACTTTTTTATATGATAAATGGTAGTATTTTGCCAGGCTGCCGAAAAAAGTTTGGATTAAACGATCGTTTGGTTTAACAGAGCAGGGTTTAACGGGGTTATACTGTACATACATAAAAAACAATAATCAAAGTGACCACATACATTGTATATTACATGTGCAATGTACACTTACTCAAAGTCAAAGTCAAAGCTCGGTTAAACCAATGATCGCTTAATCCAAACAAATTTCTAGGCTCCCTTCAACTTTGGTTTAACGGGGTTATATTGTACCAAGTACCAGGATAGGTAATGACAAGGTATACATTTGTATTTGTTTGACTCAGCTGGAGTTCTAACCTAACATTCCATCCCTATAATCTGCCACACAGGAAGTGGGTGTTCAACTGATCCAGCCATCGTGTCTGGCCATATGATATGTTGAATAATGGTTACTGGTATATGACTGGGATATTTATAATATAGTATGAAGTGAGTGGAGAGAGACCGCTGGAGTCGGTTCCCTGAATTAGGGAAGCAGAGAGTGCCTGGTTACAAGGGGGCCTGCAGAGAATAAGGGGCGTTAGGAAGCGAGAGGTGTCCGGATGCAGACAACGAAAAACATAAGTCACTATTCTTTATTCATATACACATAATAATTTATATAGCATATCTATAATATTACATATTAGAATGTATATGTATGCTCTATAATGCAATTATGGGAAAATAAACACAGACGCTATTCAACTACAATTCCCATCCTGTCTTTCCACTTACACAGGAATTGATATGATATTCTATAGCATATAGAATAGTGTCATGGGGGTGATGAAAATGGGAAATATTGCACCTAGAGCGGGAATTGAACCCACATCTCTTACATTTTGGGCCAGTCTGCTAACCATTACACCACCAAGGCTCCATGATGTTACCACCCTATCCACGCCTACCTGTCTATGTGTTTTCTGGCCTGATAGGTCAGTGCAGACTACTACAATAGTATATCAATTCCTGTGTAAGTATAAGGGCATAGTTCCGAATTCTGCCACACTGGCGCCACCTCCGAGTGGACTTTCTCAGCAATTAACCGGTAATGACAGCAGGATATATATAATACAATAATAATCCTCCGATGCAAGTGATGTTGTTAGGGTATGAAGGTACCAGGGAGCGCCGGAGGTGGCGCCACAAGTCATGACACATGAAGGAGGCAGTACAATTTATCATGTAATAATAATAATAAACACAATAATAATAAGGACATAATTCGCTTCCGCGCCTTTATACTCGCATAATGAGTTATACATCCCATATATGCATATATGATCACCCAATGATGAAGCCCCCCCCCCCTTTAAAAAAACCACAAAAAAACCCGAACAAACACAAACTGAATTCAAAGAAACAGTTGCTTCATGTTTCCGTGAAGATATTAGTCACGTCTCTTAACTGGGATGAGTGTCCAGTCTTCGGCGGAAAGAGTTTCTAAGTCAACTCAGACATGAGAGGCCAGATGACAAAGTCGCCAGTTATTTGTTTATTGCCACAGACCCCTGACAAGAAGGCGTCAGTACATCCCTAGGTATTTTCAACACAGTCGGTGTTGGACAGAGTTAGATTCACCACCTATGACTCCCTTCTGCACTGTATTATTATTATTATTATTATTATTATTTAAACCGGTGTCGCAGTTTGAGCGCCCTGCCAGTTTGAGTGCCCTTCTGTTGCTTCTGCGCATGCGCAGATTTTCTGACTCCTTCAAACTGCAGCATGTCGCAGTTTGAGCGCCCTGCCAGTTTGACTTTGTTTTTTACTAACTGTGAAGAGACGCATCAGTATCTCATCATAATCATTAGTTAAAAATGTAGCTGAAGTTTAATCATTTGTTATTGTCATCACTTGTTCATTCACATCATTCTCGATGTCGGACATCCGGGCACTTTTTGCGCTGACAACGTGCGAAGGGTAAACCAAATGCCACTCTCATAGAGACAACATTAAAACTACCCCAACTATCACAGTAATTTCTGCTTTTTGGTGCTTTTAAAGCAAATTTCTCTTGTGTCTATTAAATAGTTCAGATCTTTCTCTACAATTTCACATTCAGCTTTTTTTTGATCAGGCAATTGGAAGTTCTTGAATTTATTTTGCGAAAATAGTTTTTGAGGCCATGATCTTGTAAGGCTAACACTGGCACTGACACTCAGAATATCCCAACTTTCACTATTATCTCTGTTTTTAATACTATCAGAGTAAATTTTTCTTAGGTTAAATTAAATACTTCAGATCTTCCTCTTCAATCGCGCATCAAGATATTTTTAATCGATCCAATGAAAGCTTTTTAATTCATTTTGCAACTATGTCTTAGTCAACTGTCTTAGGTCACGGTAGTTTGAAACTGGGTAGAATTTGACGCATGCGCAGGTGATGCTGTTAAATTCCGCGCATGCGCAGAAGCAACAGAAGGGCGCTCAAACTGGCAGGACACTCAAACTGCGACACCAGGACCAGTTAGATCTACCACCTATGACACCCTTCTGCACTGTATTATTATTATTATTATTTAAACCGGGACCAGTTAGATCCACCACCTATGACACCCTTCTGTACTGTATTATTATTATTATTATTATTTAAACCAGGACGAATTAGATCCACCGCCTATGACACTGTATTAATATTATTATTATCATCATCATAATCATCACCAGCATCACCACCAATATCATTATTATTATAATCCCCTGCCCCATGCTTGGGGCAAGAGGCCCTTTTCAATAAAACAATATTTGCTTAAAAAATACACAATTGCTAACATTGGTTTTTCCCATCAGAAAAAGCATAGCAATGCTTAGTACAATAACACAGAAATCACATGATGGCAATAGAACACCAAAATGATGTGTTTTAACATAGATATACCTAAGTTACCTTAAAGTTGCATAGCCCAATGGTTTTGAGTTTCTGTCATTTTTCTGAGATAAATATATTAAATTGATTGTTATAATCTACATTACTTTAGTTTGAGGTAACTTTTATTTTAAATGGCAAAGTTTTGAGATATTTTAAGTACAAACATGTAAAACTAGTTTTTGGCAAGCACACCAAAACTCTGATACCATAGGCTTCTGGAGTAATAGATTCTATTAAATTGCCTCAGTAGTTTCCTTCTAAGTTCTATGTGGTAACAAATGCCTAATAAATGCATCAGTATATATGGTAGATTCGTAGAATCAATTCTAGATAATCATTGTTTTGGTTTTGAAAATTTTATGATTCATCGGACGATGCAGCTTGCCTGTCTATGTGGCTCCTTACGTGAGATGTCAGTGCAGACTACTACAATAGTAGGTAATATTATATCAAGTCTTGTGTAAGTACAAGTTCCCAATTCTGCCACAGTCTTGCCCCACCCTTACTAATCCAGGGCATAGAGTGCTCGGTGCAGTATGTGTTTGCCTAGATAAAAGATTCACCCGGTACTTGTAGTACACGGGTGAACGACACCGTACTGTAAATACGCGAAAATATAGCTTTAGTATGGAACAGCAAGTAGAATGCCTGCCTCCAGTGTCAAATGGTTACTTATATCGGCACAGACTTGGTGAAATGGGAGAGAATGCAAAAAGACAAGATGGCGGCCACAGAACGCCGTCGATTTCACTTTTAAATCTTATTAAACTAGATATTATATTATATTTTTCAACTCAAAGGTAGCGGGCTATCAATAAGACATATGTAAAGAATAATTGTTGCTTCTTAGATTGTGAAATTAGGCTCTCAATTCATTAACCCGCTTTTTCGACCGTTTTTATATAGGGTTGGTATTCACCCGTGTACTGCGAGTACCAGGTGAATCCTTTATCTAGTGTTTGCCTAGACCGGGCAGGTAAAGACCTACTAGTGCTTCACTGTAGACGAAATGGCATGTCCGTCACCCAGCAGGGCACTTCCTGTTGACTTGTCGAGTGTTCTACACACTCGTATTATTGCGACACTCCCCTATACACACAGGATTGTGGGGGATGCATCTTGAACGCCCTACT
This sequence comes from Branchipolynoe longqiensis, assembly GCA_030323885.1. Classification (NCBI taxonomy): domain Eukaryota; kingdom Metazoa; phylum Annelida; class Polychaeta; order Phyllodocida; family Polynoidae; genus Branchipolynoe; species Branchipolynoe longqiensis. The sequence continues at coordinate 39,874,823 of CM059195.1, forward strand.
GTCCACATTCACCCCCCTACACCCTTGCACATGACCAGACGGGATGTCCGAATGAGTTGAGCGTCCATCTCCTGTCTTGGGAGATTGGGGATCCGAACCTATGGGTTCGAATCATGGTCGAGTCAAACCAATGAATTAAAAATTGATACTTGTCACTTCCTAGGGCAAGGACTGGTTGGCTCAGTGTCAGGATAATCTGACTGAGTGGGATATCACTATCAGGTCATGGTGTTGGTGGCATGGTCTCCCAGTGGGGAAGCACTATAAAAGGTCACCATGAGTGTGCACTGTCACAAGTTGGTACCCGTCCTGATATGACCTTAGATGTTGCTAGGATGTAAAACAACAACAAACAAACACCCCTGCACCCATCTTCCTCCATCCCCCTCTCCCCTTTCTGTCTGCTCCTCGGTGGATAGCCATGACAATCCTCTAGCCTAGCTTATATACGCAAGTATACATATTTGACCTTTTCCCCCAAAGCACCCTTTACTTCAAACTGCATAGTCTGATGAAACCATCACATTTGTAAAAACCAAAATAATGATCTAGATATGATTCTTCATGTCTAATTTAGATACTGATGCTCTTGTTAAGCCGTTGTTGCCATATCGATGGGAATATTGAGTCGATTTAATAGAATCTGTTACTGCAGAATAACATATGGTGTTACTGTTAGAGTTTTGTATCTTTACACTTCAAATATCTCAAAAATCAAACAATTTAAAATAAAAGTTAGTTCAAGGTACATTATAACAACCAACCTAATATATTGATCTCAGAAAATAACAGAAACTAAAAACCATCGGACCATGCAACTTTAAGTTTAAGTAATTTTTGTGTTCCTACTTAGGTTTTTACTTCACGTGAATAGATTTTTAAGGGGTTACCCCTCAGCCCCTACATCCATACCTCCCCCCCCCCCTACACCATAACTCCCCCCCCCCCCCGCCACTCACCTACTAACCTGCACCCCGACCACCCCGTCTTACACCATTACCACCTCCCCCCACTACCGGACGCAGTGGCCGAATCGGCAGAGCGCAGGCTTCCAGTGCGGGATATCGGAGTTCGGTTCTCTGTCAAGTCAAACCACTGACTTATAAAATTGATACTTGTCGCATCCTTACCTGACACTCAGCATTAATAGGATATGACAAGGACTGGTTAGCTCAGTGTCAGGATAATGTGACTGAGTGGGATATCGGGTCATCGTGCCATTGGCCTAATTTCCCAGTGGGGCGGCACTACAAAGACACCATGGGTGTGCACTGTCACAAGTCAGTACTCGTCCTGATATGACCTTAGATGTTGCCAGGATGTAAAACTCCACCAACAAACCAACTTTTACATAAATAGATTTCAGGGGGTTACCCCTCACCCCTACATCCTTTCCTTCCACCTCCCACCCTCCCTACGCCATAACTTCCTCCTCCACTCACCCACCCACCCTGCACCCCTACCACCCGTCCTACACCTGGGTAACCTCCCCCCCCCCCATCCCATAACCTCCCCCTCCCCCCCCCCCCATCCCACTCCACACAGCGCCACTACTCCAAGGCCAAGCCCTCAGCAAATTTACGTTGCTTGTCAGAGTGCTTGATCGGCCACACACCACGCTCACCAGACCCTTCATTTTTTTTGTTATTTTCTCAAAAGAACCCCCCCCCCCCCAGCCAAAAAAAACACAACACCAAACCTTAGAAAACGACCAATAACAACTATGGCATTAATAAAACATCTTAAAGCATCATAACCCGATAAAAACATCAATTTTTAAAAACCAAAGCAATTATCTAAATTTAGTTCTATATATCTAACTTAGGTACTGGTGCATTTATTAAACATTATTTGATACACCATTCGACTTTTTAGTGCTGTCCCCATGTAGAAGGGAATGCTGAATAAATTTAATAGAACCTGTTACTGCGTAAGCCTATGGTCTTGGAGTTTTGGCATGTTTGCCAAAATTAATTTTGCATGGTTGCACTTCAAATATCTCAAAGGTTAGCCATTTAAAATCCAAGTTACTTCAAACAAAAGTAAGGTAGATTATAATGATCAACCTCAGAAAATGATAGAAACTCAAAACCATCAGAATACGCAACTTTAACAAAAAGGAAAAATATAAAGGATTCTTAACAAACAACTGTCAACTTATTGTGCAGGGGCGGGCGGGGGGAGGGGGAACTTGCAAGAAAAAGAACCATAACACACAGTTCTAATCGTGGTATGTTAAAGATTTGACAAATTGCGCACATCAACTATGCATACACCTTTTTTTTCTCTTCCAAACACTTTTTATTTTTATTTTCGAGAACAATTAAAATGGTTCAATTCGACACACACTCTTAACTCCATCCAAACTGGTGGTTTTTTCACTTGTCCTGTTTTTCACTGATGAAACCACTCTGCGGTGATTTAACAGCGGGACGTAGCTCAGGCGGTAGAGTGTCCACCTGTGAAAGTGTCGGTCATCCTATCGATCCTGCTCAGTGGACACATTTGCAGTTTGGGCTACTTTCCCTTCCAACCAGTGTTCCGCAACTGGTTCATCAAAGGTTGTGGTATGTGCTGTCCTGTCTGTGGGAAAGTGCATATAAAAGACCCCTGGCTGCTTATTGGAAAGAGTAGCTTATGTGTGGCAGTGGGTTTCCTCTTAAAGAAATATGTCAGAATGACCAAATGTTTGACGTCCAATAGTCGATGATAACAATCAATGTGCTCTAGAGGCGTTGTTAAATAAAACAAGCTTTCTCTTGGACTGTGGTGATTTATGTATAGCGCCCATCCTTCAAACCAGGGCCGCGTTCAGGGTCTGTCTCGGAGGGGCCTCGGCAACGGGCCTGACGTCACGCTAGTCCGAACGGATTTAGCTGTTGGCCGCCTCGAAAATGGCGACCTCCATAGGTGGCGGCCATTTGCAATGGTAAAGCTGTGCTGTCATTGGCTGAAAGCACTGAATGCGGCGGCCATTTTCGAGGCGCTTTTCATCTCCAGTCTGAAAAGGGAGGCGTCGCCGAGACGTCGCCGAGATGCACTCTGAACGCAAATAGACCAAAAAGCATCGCCGAGACGTCTCCGCGGCGCCTCCGAGACGGACCCTGAATGCGGCCCTGGATGAGGCAAAGGTGAAGTGTTTGTCATGGTTCGGTGAAACTGCATCGTTTGCAGGCATCAAACAGCAAGAGTATGGATGAACACTAATTATGCTTTTGATTAAAGTTACACAGTCCAATGGTTTTGAGTTTCTGTCATTTTCTGAGATAAGTATATTAAGTTGATCGTTAGAATCTACATTACATTAGTTTAAAGTGACTTTTATTTTAAATTGTAAACTTTTGGGATATTTGAACTGCAACCATGCCAATTTGTCACTACCTACCCTGGCGCTCGGCATTATTAGGATAGGGTAAGGACTGATTGGCTCAGTGTCAAGATAATGTGATTGAATCGGATATCAGGTCATGATGCTGGCGGTCTGGTCTTCCAGTGGGACAGCACTATAAAGTCTCAACAAGCGCACACTGTCCTAAGTCTGTACTGATATGATCATAGATGTTGCCGGTGTGGCAGTAAATCGCAAACCCCTGGAAATTGCACACCCCGGGGTTTGCGATTTACTAGGAAATCACAAACCCCCCCTGGAAATCGCAAACCCCCCTGTGTTTTGGGACCGATTCGGGCCAAATCTATTCAATGCGACCATATTTAACAGAATTACATACTCAAATCGTGAAATTTCATTAAATTAACCCTAAATTCGAAGCGTTATTAAGGCTAACCGCCGCATTGGCGGCGATATTAATCGCCGAACGTAATGTAAACAAATCGCCGCCGCATCGACGTCGCGTTCCATACTGGCGGCGGCGGCGATTTGTTTACTTTACGTTCGTCGATTCGAAAATATAACTAGTAATATCGCTGCCAATGCGGCGGTAGCCTTAATAACGCTTCGAATTTAGGGTTAAATTGGTAACCAAATAAGTGAAATTTGACCAATTTAACCCTAAATTCGAAGCGTTATTAAGGCTACCGCCGTAATGGCGGAGATATTAACAGTTATATTTTCGAATCGACGAACGTAAAGTAAACAAATCGCCGCCGCCGCCGCCGAATGGGGGGTTTGCGATCATATTTAACAGAATTAGCTACCAAATAAGTGAAATTTGACCAATTTAACCCTAAATTCGAAGCGTTATTAAGGCTACCGCCATAACGGCGGAGATATTAACAGTTATATTTTCGAATCGACGAACGTAAAGTAAACAAATCGCCGCCGCCACCGAATGGGGGGTTTGCGATCTCCAGGGGGGATATGCGATTTCCTAGGAAATCGCAAACCCCCCATGCCCATATGGCATGGGGGTTTGCGATTTCCTAGGAAATCACAAGTGGGGGTTTGCGATTTACAGGGTTTCCGATTTCCTGCTACACTACGACGTAACGACGTCGGCGTAGGGAGAACGTGAAGAACCTTGAACTTCTTGGCATAGTATGCAAATTTGGGCACAAGTTGAACGTGGATGCAGAGTAGTTGACGAGAGCGTAACGTCGGTAAAGCGTAGTGATACCGTCATTCAACGAGAGAGGACAACTTCATTACGTTCACGGAACATTATGAACGTTATTTCATCGCCAGAACTACGTTACGTGATGTTACATACGTCATGACATGGTGGCGAAACGTTGAATGTACATTGAACAAACGTTCTTCTGACGTTCTCCTGACATTATCCTGACGTTCCCATTACGCCGCGTGGACGTTTCCACCGGGTTTAATGTGGGTCAACGTAGTGGAACGTAGTTGAACGTAGTGAGCAGTGTTTGACTAACGTCCGTTTAACGTCATTGACGTTTGCCGAACGTGTACAGAACGTACGGCGAACGTAAACCCTTACGTTCGAGTTACGTCAAAAGTTTTGAACAGGTTAAAAACTTTGACTGCTGTCTAATGTCATTCTGATGTCATCATAACGTAACCCAACGTACGTCAACGTAATGACGAAACGTGATCACGTCAGCCTTACGTTTGCTCGTTACATCATAGTGTGACAGGGGTATAAGTTAGTGCATGCATGGGTGGGACTCGGCTGAGAACAAAGCCTCCTAGGACTAGGTGGTTGGTCGACTTAGTGGGTTTCCAATCACATAGAAAACACATGTGTGTATGAACGGGAAGGTACGCGAGTGCGAAATGGTCATTGTGCTGTGTGGCGAGGACAGGATTCATCATCATCATCATCATCCTGTCGGTCGCGATGCGACAAAGACTGCTTTCAATACTTGACTGCCGCTCTCCATTTAGCTCTCTGCTGTGAGAGTTGCGTCCATGTGTCGGTCTTAATGTCTCTCAGGATTCATACACACAGAGGATATTAACATTTCACTTGCAGGACACTGTTGCCAGGACGTAAAACCCCAACAAACAAACGGTAACCCTAGTTACTTACTCCCCGCAGCCCAATACTGTGCACAGGGCTGCTAAATAACCCTCTTAATTATAGAAAAAGTGTCAGAAAGGCTCGGTTATGGACATAAGTTATAACTGCGTGAATTTATAATCGAATGTGCCAAATCTATTGTTCGAATTCTTACAAATTCATCGCAGGATGCTGCTTTTGGAGTGAAGAATTGCTGAAATCATGTAGATTAATCGGTTGGAATGAAGAATTTATTAACTCATGTAGATTAATAGATTTTACATGTTGACACAAAAGCATCCAGTGGCTGCCATCTTGCCCCCCCCCCCCCCCCCCCCATACTCTTGCAGTTCATCAAGTCTAGAGTGAGTGCTGGAACAAGGGGACCAGCACAGCTTGTTTACAGTTGATTCATACCAAAGCAGTTTTTTCCCCGATTTTAGACACGGTCGTCAGTCACCTCTACTGTGGGTGGGGGGGGGGGGGGTGAATATTTGATCTTGCAGGACCCATGAGACCCATGCTGGTGAATTCGTTGTTCGGTTATCCCGCTGTCGCAGTTTGAGCGCCCTGCCAGTTTGTGTGCCCTGCCAGTGGTTGTATACTTTTTTTGTAAAATAGATTTAAAAGCTTTCATTGGATCGATTAAAAATATCTTAATGCGCAATTGAATAGGAAGATCTGAAGTATTTAATGTAACCTAAGAGCAATTTACGCTGAAAGTATTAAAAACAGATAATAGTGAAAGTTGGGATATTCTGAGTGTCAGTGCCAGTGTTAGCCTAAACAGATCATGGCCTCAAAACCTATTTTCGCAAAATAAATTCAAGAACTTCCAATTGGCTGATAAAAAAAAAAGCTGAATGTGAAATTGTAGAGAAAGATCTGAACTATTTAATAGAGTCAAGAGAAATTTGCTTTCAAAGCACCAAAAATCACAAATTACTGTGATAGTTAGGGTGGTTTTAATGTTGTCTCTATCCATGCATGCGCAAAAGCAACAGAAGGGCGCTCAAACTGGCAGGGCGCTCAAACTGCGACACCGCCTTTATTAAATCTAGGACCACAATAATTCACACCGGGCGCGTGGGCCTAACTGGTAGAGCGCAGGTCTTACGTGCGGAAGGTCGGGAGTTCGGTTCCCGGTCGAGTCAAACAAATGAATTGATACTTCTCGCTTCCAATAATATGCCTAATCCACCAATTGTGATTCCTTTTGATGATTTAGACAATACGCAGCATACAAACTCGGCTATCTCGTACCGTCTGGAGGTGCATGGTGCTCTGTTTGGTGTTGGCTGGTTGTTGGAGTTTTACGTCCTGGCAACATCTGAGGTCATATCAGGATGGGTACCGACTTGTGACAGTGCACTCTCATGGTGACTTCATAGTGCTGCCCCACTGGGAAATCAGGCCATTGGCACCCTAACCCGATATCTCACTCAGTCACATTATCCTGACATTGAGCTAACCAGTCCTTTCCCTATCCTAGTAATGCAGAGCGCCTGGCGAGGAAGCAACAAGTATAAATTTGTAAGTCATTGGTTTGACTCGAACCCTTGGGTTCGAATCCTAGATCTACCAAACGGGAGACAGACGCCCAATTCATTCGGCTATCCCATCTGGTTGTTCAGTGTGATATGTAATACCAAGGTCGTAGCTAGATATTGTTGATTTTGATTGGATTTGTTTGTGGGGGCGGGGGGGGGGGGGCAGGGGGAGGAGGCAGATACTTTCTTGGAACGAACGAGTGCCAAAAGCATGAAGCTCAAGCGGGGTTAGGGGGCACGACCCTCCAGGAAATTTTGAAAATCGAGAGGTTCTATCATGCCATTTCCAGGAGGTTACATACAGGGTTTTAAAATTATTTTTGGTGTGATTAAAAAAAAAGCCGTGCTTGGTGAGGGGTGGCAATTCACTCCATTTCCCCCCAGTTAGCTTCGGCCCTGAATAACAAGTTCGGTGGCCGTGCGGATGACTCGGTACAAATGGGGTTGGACGGGGTGGGGCAGTTCTGTTGTAAAGGTGGTAGGCTGAGACCAAAAGGCCAAGGGTACCAATAGTTCTCCGACAATTTTCTCTTTCCCTCTCTCTCTCCCACCCTCCCTCCCCCTCTCTCCGTCTCCTCCTCTCCCCCTCTGTCTCTCCCTCTCTCTGTCTCCCTCTCTCTCGCTCATCCCCTCTCTCTCGGTCTTCCCCTCTCTTCCCCCTCTCTCTCTTCCCTTCTCTCTCTTCCCCTCTCTCTTCCCCTCTCTCTCTCCTCTCTCTCTTCCCTCTCTCCCTCTTTCTGTCTCTCCCACCCTCTCTCCTCCCCTCTCCCCCTCTCTCTTCCCCCATCTCTCTCCCTCTCTCTTCCCCTCTCTCACTTTCTCTCTTTCGCCTTCTTTCTCCCCGTCTCTATCTCTTCCGTCTCTGACTCTCTTTCTTCCCCCCTCTCCCCCCCCCCCCCCTCTCTCTCTCACTGTCTCTCGAATTCATGTGAAAGGTGAGTATTACTATTAGTATTACAGCTATATTATAGGAAAAACATATTCAGCGGTGAGTGACCGGCCTAGCATGGGATTTCAGATGGTAGACAGACTTTTTCAGCGATGGGATAAGACACTATTAGAATAAAAGACGATGGAATTAAATGCTATAAAATATACTATATTTGAAATAAAGAACAAAATATGTGTAGTCTATGGCGGTATGCCACTGCGTACTTGCATATATGGAAGATATCCCCCTTGGATGGGATGACCGAATCGGTAGAGCGCTTGCTGGCTTACTGTGCGGGAGGTCGTTGGAAAGCACATCCCGCCATAGGTGGCGCCACCAGATGCAAAGTTCTACAGCTGAGCGCTGTCCCGCAGCCCAAATAATACATTATAATATAATTATTACATAATAAATATAAAGAATATGTAGATCTAATTGATCCAGCCACCCATTTATTTTCACAGTACTACGGCGTTGAGATATGACATGCGTGTGAATCAAATTCACAGTCACAATATATGTGATTCGAAGCATTATCAGAGTATAAAGGCGCAGAAGGGAATTGATTATTATCCATTTATTACTCACAATGTATTTGCTCCGTTCCTTCCTTCCTGGGACCGGTGGCGCCACCACCGGCCCAAACCCTAACTACGGCCGCGCACAGGCACCGATTTGTGACAGTGCACACTCATGTTGACTTTATAGTGCTGCCCGACTGGGAGATGAGATCGCTAGCACCATGACCCGATATCCCACTCAGTCACATTATACTGAGTTAACCAACCCTCGTCCTATCCTAGTAATGCTGCGTGGCAATTTAGGTAGCGACAAGTAATAATTTAGTAAGTAATTGGTTCGAGTTAGCCAGAATTCAAGCTCCGAGCTTCAGAACAGGAAGCCAGCACTCTTACGATTTGTCCATCATATCTGGTCCATAATACAGGACGGTGTGTATGATGTAGTTATAGCAACACACAAAGCAATCATAATTCATATAGTAAGCGAAATATTCGGGAATTGGTCATAGTTGTTAATAGTTCATACTCACATAATTTCAGTTCATACTCACATAATTAATTTATACAACACATACATATATATGATGAATAAGAAGATATGCGAATATAAATACTGGAAATGTCCTCATCCTAATTGATTATTCCTGATTATTCACCCACCTGTACTAGTAGCGCTACATCGGGTGCCCGCAGCAACTACTGCCAGTATTCCTTGTCAATCACGGCGAATAATTTGAAAATATATCTACTTCTACTTTTGCATGATTATGTTAGTAAGCCGTGGCCAAGGGTTGAGTCAGTGGTATTTCCGGGGTAGTTAGGAAGTGCACGAGGTGTGGATATACTCGCTCATAATACTGGGTCAAGCTGCTCATGGATAGGCCTACCTGCTCACATGTCCCTCATACCGGAAGTATAGCCAGCCCTACATCTTATAATGTTCACAGGTCCTCATACTGGAAGTATAGCCAGCCATACATATTGTTATAATGTTCACAGGTCCCTCATAGTCATAGCGGAAAAGTAAACAGCAGTACATCTTATAATGTTCATATGACCCTCATACCGGAAGTTCAGCCAGCCCTACATCTTATAATGTTCACAGGTCCTCATACCGGAAGTATATCCAGCCATACATCTTATAATGTTCACAGGTCCCTCATACCGGAAGTATAGCCAGCCCTACATCTTATAATGTTCACAGGTCCCTCATACCGGAAGTATAGCCAGCCCTACATCTTATAATGTTCACAGGTCCTCATACCGGACGTATAGCCAGCCCTACATCTTATAATGTTCACAGGTCCCTCATACCGGAAGTATAGCCAGCTGTGCATCTTATAATCTTCACAGGTCCCTCATACCGGTAGTATAGACAGCTGTGCATCTTATAATGCTCACAGGTCCTTCATACCAGTAGTATAGCCAGCTGTACATCTTATGATGTTCACAGGTCCTTCATACCGGTAGTATAGCCCGCCATACATCTTATAATGTTCACAGGTCCCTCATACCGGAAGCATAGCCAGCTGTGCATCTTATAATGTTCACAGGTCCCTCATACCGGAAGTATAGCCAGCTGTGCATCTTATAATGTTCACAGGTCCCTCATACCGGAAGTATAGCCAGGCCTACATCTTATAATGTTCACAGGTCCATCATACCGGAAGTACAACCATATGTCTTATAATGTATGCATCTGGTTATACGTATGCCGACATTGCACATGCTTCCGTGTCCTTCATACCGACCGGAAGTGCAGCCATATATCTCGTAATGTGTGCAGCTGGTCACGTGTAGACCTACATTGCACATCTTCATGTGTCTCTCATACCGGAAGTAAAGTCATTTGTCTTATAATGTGTGTATCCGGTCATGGACATGGCCATTCCATGTAGGCCGGCACAGTTTGTTTGTTTCACTTTTTACGTAAACGGTTTCTAGTAAATTAAAGGTTGTGGTTGGCTTCAGGTGAACTTCTTATGTCCACTTCTATTTCATTTGATCTATTATACCGCCGATATTTAAATTAATTCAAATGCAATTCCTCTTAGCGCTTATGCAAATCTCCTACATTAAGTGGGTGTGCGTGGAATGTGCTTTACTAGAGATTCATTTTCTTTATTATAATATATTTGCATTATGTTGTTACTTCATGGGAAGGAGTACTGATCAATTTAATATACTTATCTCAGAAAAATGTCAGAAACTCAAAACCATCGGACTATGCAACTTTAACTGCCGGGATTGAAGCCATATTGGTACCCATCCTGATACGGCCTAGGATGTTGCCAGGGCATAAAACTCCAACAAGCAACTGTTGACATTGCCTTGCCATTAGTGCTGTGCCCCGCGGTTTAACCGCCAGGATTGAAGCTATATCGATACCTGTCCTGATACGGCCTTGGATGTTGCCAGGGAGTAAAACTCCAACAACCAACTGTTGACATTGCCTTGCCATTAGTGCTGTGCCCGCGGTTTAACCGCCGGGATTGAAGCTATATCGATACCTGTCCTGATACGGCCTAGGATGTTGCCAGGGTGTAAAACTCCAACAACCAACTGTTGACATTGCCTTGCCATTAGTGCTGCATCCCGCGGTTTAACCGCCGGGATTGAAGCCATATCGATACCTGTCCTGATACAGCCTAGGATGTTGCCAGGATTGAAACCATATCGATACCTTTCCTGATACGGCCTAGGATGTTGCCAGGGAGTAAAACTCCAACAACCAACTGTTGACATTGCCTTGCCATTAGTGCTGTGCCCCGCGGTTTAACCGCCAGGATTGAAACCATATCGATACCTTTCCTGATACGGCCTAGGATGTTTCCAGGGTGTAAAACTCCAACAAGCAACTGTTGACATTGCCTTGCCATTAGTGCTGTGACCCGCGGTTTAACCACCAGGATTGAAACCATATCGATACCTTTTCTGATACGGCCTAGGATGTTGCCAGGGAGTAAAACTCCAACAACCAACTGTTGACATTGCCTTGCCATTAGTGCTGTGCCCCGCGGTTTAACCGCCAGGATTGAAACCATATCGATACCTGTCCTAATACGGCCTAGGATGTTGCCAGGGTGTAAAACTCCAACAACCAACTGTTGACATTGCCTTGCCATTAGTGCTGTGACCCGCGGTTTAACCGCCAGGATTGAAACCATATCGATACCTTTCCTGATACGGCCTAGGATGTTGCCAGGGAGTAAAACTCCAACAACCAACTGTTGACATTGCCTTGCCATTAGTGCTGTGCCCCGCGGTTTAACCGCCAGGATTGAAACCATATCGATACCTGTCCTGATACAGCCTAGGATGTTGCCAGGGCGTAAAACTCCAACAACCAACTGTTGACATTGCCTTGCCATTAGTGCTGCGTCCCGCGGTTTAACCGCCGGGATTGAAGCCATATCGATCCCCGCTATAATGGCCTGTTTGAGAGCCTCGTAAATAAACCCCCTTTCCTGCTGCCAAACCGCAGCGTCACGCTGATTCGTCACCAACTACGTCATCTGTTACGTCACGGCCGTGATGCACTGAGCACCGGAAGCGGAGCCGTGCGCGGCGCATGCTCCGTAGTTGACAAATGTGGCACAGGGAGGGCTTACAGCTGCGTGCTGTTGCAGGATGTGACCAAGTGCATTTACTTTGTTATATTGGTTGTTGGAGTTTTACGTCCTGGCAACATCTAAGGTTATATCAGGACGGGTACTTACTTGTGACAGTGGGCACTCATGGTGACTTCATAGTGTAGCCCTACTGGGAAATTAGGCTGCCGGGACCATGACCCAATATCCAACTCAATCACATTATCCTGATACTGAGCTAACCAGTCCTTGCCCTATGCTATTAATGCCGAGTGCCAGGCCAGGAAGCGACAAGTATCAATTTGATAAGTCACTGGTTTGACTCAATCGGCAACCAAACTCCCGACCTTCCCCATTTTATAAGTCACTGGTTTGACTCGATCGGGAGCCGAACTCCCGACCTTCCGCATGCGGGCTCCGCGCTCTACCGATTCGGCCATCGTGCCCGGTTTATTTTGTTACAATGCTAAAGTTGTTTTAATACTAAAGCACCAAATTTTCAAAAGCAAAACACCTGTCGAGATTTAGGCCTACATATCCAACTTTAATACTGGCGCACTTATTAAAGCTGCATAGTCCAAACAAACAAACAAACAAACAAAGTAGTCCGATGAAGCATGACATTTTCAAAACCAAACATGACCTGCTCTTAGTCTTAGGTCCCTGTTCTGTATGACTGAGTATGACTGAGCTAGTCGGTGCTACTTGTTCTGTGCTTTCTGTGTGGTGTCTCAGTGTGAGCTTCTCTATATGAGCTCCTCTCAGGTCCTTGTTTTGAATGAACTGCTCTGTGCTGCTTGTTTTCTGCCTTCTATGTGGTGTCTCCATGTGAGCATCTCTATGTGAGCTGCACCAGGCACGGTGGCCGAATCGGTGGAGCGCGGACCTGGCATGCAGAAGGTCAGGAGTTTGGTTCCTGGTCGAGTCAAACCAATGACTTAACAATTTATACTTGTCAAGTCCTAGCATGATGCTCGGCATTAATAGAATAGGGCAAGGACTGGTTAGCTCAGTGTTAGTATAACTATAATGTGACTGAGTGGGATATCGGGTCATGGTGCTGGCGGCTTGATTTTCCAGTTGGGAAAGACTATAAATTCGCCATGAGTGTGCACTGTCACAAGACGGTACCTGTCCTGATGTGAGCTTAGATAAGTTAGATTTTGCCAGGACGTCATCATCATCATCATGCTGCCGGTCGCGATGTGACAAAGACTGCTTTCATTTCTTAACTGCCGCTCTCCATTTAGCTCTCTGCGGTTGTGCATTTCATAAAAGCTGCTTGCAAAGTGTTGAAGTGCTGCTGGCTTTTGCAAGTTACTAGCAGCACTCTCTCGGGGAGCAAATAGAGGTCTCACACCGGCAAGAACACATCGAGACAGGCGCAAACTATTTGTCTCTGCAATGGCTGACTGGGAGATATTGGGAGTTCCCTTCATCACTGCCCTTAATGCTGCCACGGAAACATGGTTTTCTGTTAGTGTTAGGGTTTGCTCCCTTAGTCATTGGTTCTATCAAGAACCTATATCACAAGGCAATGGTTTATAACTTTGCAAGGCAGGGGCATCAAACTCCCTGAGGTATTTTAGCAGATAGGTACTGCAATACCTGCATACCAGGACGTACAGCTCCAAGAACCGACCTATATAAGCTGCTCTCAGGTCCCTGTTCTGTATGAATTGCTTTGTGCGGCTCATTCTCTGTCTTCTGTGTGGTCTTCATTCTCAGTGTAAGCTGCTCTCTAGTATAAGTGAGCTTCTCTCAGGTCCCTGTTCTCCGTGCGGTGCCCTCTGCTCTATGCTCTCTGCTCTCTACTACCTGCTCTCTGCTACCTACAACTACGGCAGGCAGGAAAGCAGGCAGGAAGCCGATGGGGGCGGGCCGTGTGAGGTGTTGGGTGCTCGGCCGCGTGTCTGTACACGTGCCTGGTCCCGGCTGTAGCCCCGCATTCCGCCGCCGGGCGCCGGGCCGCTTTCATCGGGCAACTCGGCAATCTGCGCGCCGTGCCTTAATACCCCTGTCACACAACGACGTAACAAGCCAACGTGACCCTAACGTGGTCATTTTTCGTCATTACGTTGGGTTACGTTTTGATGACGTCATAATGACGTTAGACTGACGTCGAGCTACGTCATGTTACGTCGTGTTACGTTGGCACTCGTCAAGGTTTTGAACCTGTTCAAAACTTTCGACGTGACGCGAACGTAAGGGTTTACGTTCGCCGTACGTTCTGTACACGTTCAGTGAACGTCAATGACGTTAAACCGACGTTATTAAAACGTTAGTGACTACATTCAACTATGTTCCACTACGTTCCACTACGTTCCACTACGTTCCACTACGTTCCACTACGTTCCACTACGTTCCACTACGTTCCACTACGTTGACCCACATTAAACCCGGTGGAAACGTCCACGCAGCGTAATGGGAACGTCAGGATAACGTCAGGATAACGTCAGGATAACGTCAGGAGAACGTACGTTCAACGTACTTCAACGTTTCGCCATCAGGTAACATAGTTCTGGCGATGGAATAACGTTCATAACGTTCCGTGAACGTAATGAACTTGTCATCTCTCGTTGAATGATGGTAACACTACGCTTTACCGACGTTACGATCTCGTCCACTACGCTGCATCCACGTTCAACTTGTGCCCAAATTTGCATACTACGCCGAGAAGTTCAACGTTCTTCACGTTCTCCCTACGCTGACGTCATTACGTCGTAGTGTGACAGGGGCGAGGGCACGCACGTGTGAAACTACAGGTGACCTTGAGGCTGTTTATAACCGCACATCAGGGCACAAGTGGCAGGCTGTTCAGTCATGCGTGGAAACCAGATGGGATGGCCGAATGAGTTGAGCGAGAGTCATTCTCCCGTTTTGGTAGATCGTGGGATTCGAACAACCCACGGGTTCGAACCATGGTCGAGTCAAACCAATGACTTAATAACAATTGATACTTGTTGTTTCCTAGCCAGGTGCTCGGTATTATTAGGATAGGGTAAAGACTGGTTGGCTCAGTGTCAGGATAATATGACTGAGTGGAATATTATCAGATCTTGGTGTTGGCGGCCTGGTCTCCTAGTGGGGCAGCATGCACTATAAAGTCGCCATGAGTGCGCACTGTCACAAGTAGGTACCCATTGTGATGTGACCTTAGATGCTGCCAGGATGTAAAAGTCCATCAACCAACCTTGTGTGGAGGTTTCTGCGGCGAGCAACAAGAGCTAGCCGGATGCGGAAACAGAGGAGGGTGGAACCGACGCGCCATCTGAAGTTTCGTATACAGAAACACAGTTTCAAAAACAGAGAAATGTGATGAAATAGAAATTAGGTTATTTATACTCACATAAAAGCTAGGATTCCTTACACGCGGTATGCGGCATGTGAATGCGAATGCGGCATGAGGCATGCAGCATGCGAATGGGTTGATTCCACCCACACGCGGCATGCGGCATGCAGCATGCGGCATGCAGCGATTTGGTTTGACTTGTACACAGTAACAACTTTAAAAAGTCCATATTTTCTTTAATATTAGAGCGATTTTCACAAATGAAGTGTCATTTTATTTAAAATTCAATATACGAACAGGTGAAATCCATTAAATCAAGCTCAACACTATTTTTGCAAATTGCTGAATGTCGTATATGCGGTGTAGATACCCAATGTGATAAGTGAAACCCCACACCCTGCCTCATCAGGCTTTCCCCTTGCGTTTCGGCACTTGCATGCCACACCGATGGCTACAGGGACCGATTCAGTTGCCGCATTCGCATTCGCATTCGCATTCACATTCGCATTCGCATTCGCATTTGCATGAATGGAAGCACCACTATTCACTTAGATGCTTTTCGATTTTTTGCCGCATTCGCATTCGCGTTCGTATGCCGCATACCGCGTGTAAGGAATCCTAGCTTAAGGACTACTATTGCGTGCGATCAGCACCATCACCCAATATCCCATTTAATAACTCAGTCACATTATACGGATACTGAATTAATTGTGGAATGTTTGTTAAGACTCTGAAAACCCCATAGGCTTCAGCAGTGAATGATTCTTTAAAAAATATATATATTAAATTGACTTAGTATTTTCTTATATTCAGCAAGAAATGCTGACTAAGTCAGAATCAAATCTAGATAATTGTTTTAGTTTAGGAAATGTGATGCTTCCATCGAACTATGCAGATCCTTGCTGAAACATGTGTGGTTTCCCAATTAATGTGGTCCTGACTTTGCACAACCCACTTGACCAGAGTTACAGGGTCAAATATCTGCACACTGTGGCTGTTCCAGGAGTTATCTCCCCTCCCTCTACCCCCTTAACCCCCCGCCCCCCACCCCCCTTCCCCTCCCTTCCCCCTCCTCTCCTCATCTCCTCCTCTCACTCATACATGATGGATGACACACCTCAACCTCAACTACACTAGCGAGACCAAACGGGGTGGCAGAGCGGGTAGAGCGTCCGCTTCTTGTGGGGCAGGTCGTGGGACCGACCCCCGACCCCCTATCCCCGCCACCGCAGCCCGCCATGTGACTTCACTCGATCCCTGGCCAAGTCAATCGAAATAAATCGTACAAGATTGACCCTTGTTGCTGGGTTATTCTCCAAATGGGCACCACATATTTGGTCTCCACATTACGATGCTGATAATTAAGTCTTTGTTTTATTGATAGCAAGTCAAATAATTAGTGTAGCCTCTGTCTATTAGGTATGTTAACTGTTCTACATGTATTGAATTTATCCCACCAAAGATATCAACATTATAATTGTATGATTTTGCGCTAGAGTGAAAATGGGAAAATTTACACATTGACACAATACATGTAGCCAAACCTTTTTTCAACTTATTTTTCAACTTTTTTCCTGTAAGTCATAACTTTGTCTGCTTAACAGTAATCAATCAAATCTTGTTTTACTATGTTGTATATGTTAAAATGAGGTTCTGGATGTGTCTTTGATTTTCATGTTACACGAGTGATATTAATGTATTGCTCAATTTGTATAGATCTAATTCACAAAGTGGAACTCATTTTTTTCAACTCTGACATATGCACAACATGCAAACCTTCATAGGACATCGGATTAGACTATTATTTGGAAGGATTTTTGCTATTATTTGGAAGGTTTTCACTTTTGGTTTCCATGTCACACTTTTGTGCCCAGTTTTAGAGAATGACCCTGCTACATTGCCTTGTAGTTGTACATCATTACTAGGACAGGGCTGGTTAGCTTGGTGTCAGGATAATGTGACTGAGTGGGATATCGGGTCATGGTGTCGGCGGCCTGATTTCTCAGTGGGGCAGCACTATAAAATCGCCATGAGTGCGTACTGTCACAAGTCGGTACCCGTCCTGATATGACCTTAAATGTTGCTAGGACATAAAACAACAACAAACAACCAAAACTTGACAGTGTAGTCTTCAGCAGTAACAGGTTCTATTAACTTGCCTCAGTATTCCCTTCTATGTGGTAAACAATGTTTAACAAGTGCAGCAGTATCTAAGTACCCCCCCCCCCCCCTCACCCCAATAGCCGGTGTCTACTTTTTGTGCTGGGGGGTTCGTTAAACAGACAGTATCTAAGTCCTCCCCGTGGGTATGCTGACGACAGGGCGTAAAGAAACTACCAATCAATCATTCAATCAATCGTTATCTAAGTTAGATATGTAGATTCAAAGCTAGATCATTGATTTGGTTTTGAAAATGCAATGTTTCCATCGGACTATGCAGCATTCATGTTTGCTTACTGTTGTCTGTCTATTTTGGTCAACACTAAGCGGGGAAGCCTGTCATGTCAGTATTGTGCTCCTTTATCATTCATCACGGCGTGTGGTCGAGTGTCGTGATTAGCTCCTGATAACAAGCAACATCTTACCGCCAAGACACACACAAAACACCAGCACTCGTCCAGACAAACAGCCCATACTCACCATGTCACACATGACATTTATCTGATGAAATACACACACACATATATATATATATATATATATTATATATTATATAATATATATATATATATATATATATATATATATATATATATATATATGAGACTGTCTCAAAAGGTGCTAAGCAATATGGGACAAAACTTTGTCCATTGTAACGATCAACATACTATTTGCTTATGCATTTTCTCAGGATAAACTGATTTGTTTTTTACATGGTGTTTCATAATCCCAATAGAATACATATTGATTTGAAGCAAATGTCCTTGTGTTTTCAGTGTAACCGTTTCTGTGCTGTTTTGTGTCAATCGTTACAATGGACAAAAAAAGAAGAGTTATCACCTTTTGAGACAGGCTCATATATGAATAAATGGGTTAAATGAGAGGGTGGCGCTCATTTGCTGTCATTGCTGGGGGTGCAGGCAACAGGTAAGCGGCCCCTCCCACATGCCACTCACACCAACAAGCCACCCCACTGGCCACCCCCAAAAAACACCTCGACCAATCAACTTCTACCTCAAAACCCCAACCCCAGACTCGCCCCTGCGAGCCTCAGAATAGCCACTCGCACATGGCCTACCATAGCAGCAACACATCTTCTTAACCCACCCACCCACCCACAACCAATGCGCTTAACTCGATCTTTAAAAATAAACCTCAGCAAAAAACTAAATGAACGAAAAAACTAAAGAATTGACCTGATAAAAAATTGAAACTCATATTATTGAAATGTCTGCATTGATCTAAATTTGATGATTGTTTGATTGTTTGATGATGGATTAATGACTGATTGATGACTGAAGATAAAAATGCTTTGTTTATGATGATTGAAATTTCCTGTGATTGTGATTAAAATTTATTTATTTCTCATGTGACTATTATTAATTACTATAACTTCACTTGCATGTCGGGTCTTGTTACCGGTCACTCACCGCTGCATTGAGTAGAGCTGCGCGAGTCAGCTGGAAACCCTGCCTGTCATGGAAATAAAGTTGTGTTATTCCCACCTCCTGCTTCCTACTTCTCTGATCCCCGGGTAGCAATGATATGAATATATGAATGTATGGATATATAAGTATATAGATGCATAAATATACACAGACATGAATGCATAAATACATAAACATATAAATACATAAATACATCAATATATAAATACATGAATACATGGATACATGGACACGTACAAACATAAACACTTAAACAAATGAACACATAAACATATACATACATAAACACATAAATACATAAACATATAAAATCATAAATATATAAATACATAAACACATAAATACATAAACATATAAATACATAAACACATAAGCACTTAAGCACATACATACATAAATATATACAAATATATAATGCATTATGGCAATACATACAATGGCAAATCCAATAAATAAATAAATATAATATAATGCATTATAGGAATATAAGCAGCGGCAAACCCCAACTCAATTCTAGCCATATTAATATAACCTATACATCCCAGCTGCATATTATGTACAACAGGAAGTAGTTCATATTTCCACCACGAGGGCACCACCTGTGTGTGGCAATTAGCAACCATTTACCAGCACAGCAAGTAGGATCTTAAACGTATTGCCATATACATGTGTATATATATACACATGTATATGGGAATGCGATTAAGATATACATACACACACAGTAAACCCTCTCTAACCGACCACCTCCACAGATCGACCACTCCCTTATATCGATTGCTTTATTTGGCTCCCAAACGATCGCCCATACAATATTGTAATAGTCTGCACAGACTGCTCAGGCAAGTAAACACATAGACAGGTAGGCGTGGGTAGTGTGTTGATATCAGGGAGCATATGTGGTGTAATGGTTAGCACATTTGCCCGGAATGCAAAGAGATGTGGGTTCGAGTCCCGCTCTAGGTGCAATATTTCCCATTTTCATCACCCCCACGACACTGGCTGCCGTGACCATGATCCTGTACAAGTTTTGTGCTGTATAGTTGTTGAAGCTACCCTGTGTATGTATGTATGTAAGTGCATTGCCTGTATGTATGTAATTGTAAGCAGTAAAAGACTTACAATTCCGTGGGGGACGAGTGTAGTAGTCTGCACGGACCGCTCAGGCAAGTAAACACATAGACAGGTAGGTGTGGGTAGTGTGTTGATATCAGGGAGCCTAGGTGGTGTAATGGTTAGCCCACTGGCCCGGAATGCAAAGAGATCTGGGTTCGAGTCCCGCTCTAGGCACAATATTTCCCATGTTCATCACCCCCATGACAATATCATCGTAATGATAAAAGAAATCCCTATCCCAACCACCTCCCTAAATGGACCATTTAAAGTCGGTCCCATGGTCGGTCGATTTAGAGAGGTTTTAGTATATATAATATATATGTATATATATATATATATATATGTATATATATGTATAGTATATACTTACATAGAGAGTGCGTATGAGATGCATAGTCTGATGGTTTTTGAGTTTCTGTCATTTCCTGAGATAAATATATGAGGTTGATCCTCATAATCTACAATCCTTTAGTTTGAAGTAACTTTGCTTTAAAATTACTAACATCAGAGATATTTTAAGTGTAAATGTCCCAAATTAATTTTTGGCGTGCTTGTCAAACCGCTTCCTGTATTATCCATAGGTTTCAATCGTAAGGGGTATTATTAAATTGACTTAGTATCCCCTTCTCTGCACCAACAAATGCTTAATAAGTGCATCGGTATTGAAGTTATATATGTAGGATCAGATTAAATAAGTGTTCTGCATTTGAAAAATGTTATTTTTTTATCGGACTATGCAACTTCAAGCAGATTATCTAAATAAGGATTCTTACTATTTATGTAAGACATCTAGCCATGGGAGGCAATATTTATTTATATCATGGCTGACAAATATATGTTATCCCCCCCCCCCCCCCTCACACCCTTTACTGCCTACCCCCACCTCCCCATGTGGTTGGTTGGTTGTTGGAGTTTTACATCCTGGCAACATCTAAGGTCATATCTGGACAGGTACCGACTTGTGACAGTGCACACTCATGGAAACGTTATAGTGCTGCCCACTGGGAAATCAGGCCACCACCATGACGCGATATCCTACTCAGTCACATTATCATGACACTGAGCTAACCAGTCCGTGCCCTATCCTATTAATGCAGATCACCAGGCTAGGAAGCGACAAGTATCAATTTTAAAGTCATCGGTTTAACTTGACCGGGAACCGAACTCCCGACTTTCCGCACGCGAGGCCCGCGCTCTACTGATTAGGCCACCGCGCCCTGTCCTCCCCATGTGAGAGTGCATGCCTGTGTGTGGGTGTGTGGGTGTGTGGGTGTGGGTGAGCGCATTCAGGTAGAGAGGGGGAGGTGGGTGAACCCCGAAACGACCAGCCGAAACTGATACTTCCCTCCAGGGCACGTGCCACGTGACCCCCGGCTGTAATAAGGGTGTCCGGGGTCAGAGCAGAGGTCAGAGCAGAGGTCACACTAGATCACCTGGCCAGTCTGAACATCCTGCTTAGTCAAACAAACAGATCTCAGACTGCGAAACAGAAACAAACCGAAGTCAATGGAAACAAAGAGATCTCAGACACTGAAACAAACATATGTCAGACTATGAAACAGAAACAAACAGAAACAAACGGAAACAAACAGAAACAAATATATATCAGACGATGAAACAGAAACAAACAGAAACAAACAGATCTCAGACATCGAAACAGAAACAAAGGGAAACAAACAGATCTAAGACGATGAAACAAACAGAAGCAAACATATCTCAGACCACAAAACAGAAACAAATGGAAACAAACAGATCCCAGACTGTGAAACAAATAGAAGCAAAGGGGAACAAACAGATCTAAGATCATGAATCAAACTGAAGCAAACAGATCTCAGACTGCGAAACAGAAACAAAGAGAAACAAACAGAAGCAAACAGATCTCAGACAGCGAAAGAGAAACAAAGAGAAACAAACAGATCTAAGACCATGAAACAAACAGAAGCAAACATATCTCAGACCACAAAACAGAAAAAAACGGAAACAAACAGATCACAGACTGTGACACAAATAGAAACAAATGGAAACAAACAGAAGCAAGCTAAATCAAACAGATCCCTGGCTGTGACACAAATGGAAACAAATGGAAACAAACAGAAGTAAGCTAAAACAAACAGACCCCAGGCTGTGACACAAATAGAAGCAAAGGGAAACAAACAGATCTAAGACCATGAAACAAACAGAAGAAAACAGATCCTAGACAGCGAAAGAGAAACGAAGAGAAACAAACAGATCTAAGACCATGAAACAAATAGAAACAAATGGAAACAAACAGAAGCAAGCTAAAGCAAACAGATCCCAGACTGTGACACAAATAGACGCAAAGGGAAACAAAGAGATCTAAGACCATGACACAAACAGAAGAAAACAGATCCTAGACAGCGAAAGAGAAACGAAGAGAAACAAAGAGATATAAGACCATGAAACAAATAGAAACAAATGGAAACAAACAGAAGCAATCTGAATCAAACAGATCTCAGACAGCGAAACAGAAACAAATGGAAACAAATGGAAACAACCAGATCTCAGACTGCAAAAAAACCCAGAAAGAAATGAAAGTAAATGGAAGCAAAGAGATTTCAGACTGCAAAACAGAAACAAATGGGAACGAGTAGATCTCAGACTGTGATGCAATCAGAAACAATCAGAATCAGAGCCCAGACTGCAAAACAAACAGAAACAAGTGGAAACAAAGGGAACAAATCTGATCTCAGATTGTGAAACAGAAACAAATGGATCAATCACAATCAGAAACAAGAAGATCTCAGGCTGCAAAACGAACAGATACAAACAAAAAGGAACAGAAACAAACAGATGTCAGACCATGAAACAAAAAGATGCAAACGGAAACAAACAGATGTCAGACCATGAAACAAACAGATGCAAACGAAAACAAACAGATGTCAGACAATGAAACAAAAAGAAAAGGAAACAAATAGATTTCAGCTGAACAACATGACAGCACCTGAATTAATGTATTTTCCCCTTCATCTCAAAACACTACCTGCATTAATACTTCTGTGCAGCTTTGTTTTGGTTTTACATCCAGGCAACATCTAACGTCATACACCAGTCAGGATGGCCGAATGAGTTGAGCGTCCATCTCTCATTTTGGTAGATTGCGGTGTTTGAACTCATGGGTTTGAACCCTGATTGAGTCAAACCAATGACTTAAAAATTTATACTTGTCATTTCCTAGCTTGGCGCTCGACTTTATTAGGATAGGGCAAGGACCGGTTGGCTCAGTGTGAGGATAATGTGACTGAATGGGATATCAGGTCATGGTGCAGGTGGCCTGGTCTCCCAGTGGGGCAGCACTATAAAGTCACCATGAGTATACACTGTCACAAGTCAGTACCCACCCTGATATGACCTTAGATGTTGCCAGGACATAAAACCCCACCAACCATCCAACCAATCTAAGGTCATATGAGGATGGGCATCGATATCGACAGTGCACACTCATGTGGACTATATGGCGATGTTCCAAAGTCAACACACCGCCGTTGCAATAGAAGACATTATTCAGTCCGCAGCTTCAAAGGAAATACTGGCTACATCACTGCATACCCAGTTAACATCAGCATCACCACACCCATCCATACCCATACCAACCCCCAACTGTTGGTAACCATGCACATGTGTATACCACCAATGTGTATTCTACACGTGCTGAGTGAGAGTGTCGCTTCTTATGGGCTCCCAAACGCCAATATTATTCATGGGAAGCATTCATCTTGGTGTGAAATCCCACCAAAGTTCGCCTTGTCGTCTGCTAAGCACAGTCAAGTTAACATGGGCGCCATCTACTATCAGTTCATCGAGCATTTTCACCAAAAATTAAGTTGTTTCTGAGCTCTCTTCAAAAGTATAATCTTACATTGACGAGTCCCAATTGTAAGTCTTTCTTTGATTTAAAGCTGCGTAGTATAATGGTTTTGAGTTGCTGCCATAGTTTTGAGATAAATATATTATGTTGATTTCTATTAATATTATCCACCGTACTTTAGTTTGAAGAGTCTATTATAATAAATTGCTCACTTTGAAGATATTTGATGTGAAAACATTCAAAATTAATTTTGACATGCATGTCAAAATGCTGAGTACCGTAGGCTTCAACAGCAACAGTTTCTATTAAATTTACTTAGTATTCAGTAACAAATACTTAATAAGTGCACCAGTATCTAAGGTGGGTATATTGACCCCTTTGTGTATGCGCGCGCACCTAGGCTGCAGAACGATGGCACACTGCCATTGAGTTTGCAGATACGTGCAGTGCAACACGTCGATTTTATTCAGAATTAATAGAAATGCAGAACCCTATTCATGTAAATTTAATATAATCTTTTCGATGAATATGTTTTCTCTATGTGTGCCAAGCGGTTTGTTTCTAGATGGTGTAGTTTGAGAGATATTACACTTTTTCTGTATGAAGATTGTCCACGGCCATTGACAATGCATTGAGGTTGCCAATACGCGCAGGGCAACACGTCGATTTTATTCAAAATTAATAGAAATGCAGTACCCTAACCTTATCAATTTAATATAGTCTTTTTGTTAAACATGTTTTCTATATGTGTTCCAAGCGGTTTGTGTCTAGGTTGTGTGGTTTTAGAGATATTTCACTTTTTCTGTATGAAGATTGCTCACGGCCATTGACAATGCATTGAGTTTGCGGTACGCGCAGTGCAAAACGTCAGTTTTATTCCAAATTAATAGAAATGCAGAACCCTACCCATATCAATTTAATATAAACGTTTTGTCAAACATGTTTTCTATATGTATTCCAAGCGGTTTGTGCCTAGGTGTGTGGTCTTAGAGACATTTCACTATTTCTCTATGAAGATTGCTCATAGCCATTGAGTTTGCAGTGTGACAGTGTGTCATTCTGCAGCCAAACAGCGCGCCCCCTGACCTAGATACCTGTGCTGACGTCATTTGAAATAGGTATATAGGTTCAAATCTAGATAAGTCTTTTGGTTTTGAAAATATTATGGTTTCATTGGACTATGCAACTTTGAAGTATGCATCAAATTGTCTAAACCGAAAAAAAAACCATCTGGATTTGATTCTATATTTCTAACTTACACAACAGTACACTTATTATATTATTAAACATTTATTTCTGCATAGAACTAGAACATAGAAGGGAATATTAAAGTCAATATAATAGAACATGTTACTGCTGAAGCCTATGGTGCGAGCATTTTGATGTACATGCCAACATTAAGTTAGCATGTTTGCACTTAAAATATCTCCAAAATTAAACATTTAAAGTAAAAGTTACTTCAAACAAAAGTAAAGTAGATTATGACGATCAGCCTAACAATATATTTATCTACTTAAGTGAAAGAAGCTTAAAGCCATCAGATTATGCAAATTCCAGCAGAAGTAGTTTATGAATATGATATCAATTTCTCTTTCTCACAGCTTTGCATGAATGAATGAATGCAGTAGCATTTCTTTTGGGGGCAAGGGGGTGGTGATGGTTAATTTATGCTGCCCATAACGGTTAAGTCTAATGACTTGTTTTCACCTCTAGACAGTAATAGTCTTGTGGTTCCCCTTGTTTTATTACTTTCAGTTATCATGTAGCGATCTACTGCATGCATTCTCTCTCTGTTTGTAAGCATTCTCCCACATCTGCCTACCCTCTGTGAGTCCGTTGTTCTACATTATTGGTTAGTTGTTTGGTTATCGATAGTTATTTTCTGTGATATGTAGTTCTACATTATTGGTTAGCTGTTTGGTCATCGATAGTTATTTTCCCATGATATGTAGTTCTACATTATTGGTTAGTCGTTGGATTATCGAGTTATTTTCCCGTGATATGTAGTTCTACATTATTGGTTAGTTGTTTGGTTATCGATAGTTATTTTCCCGTGATATGTAGTTCTACATTATTGGTTAGTCATTGGATTATCGAGTTATTTTCCCGTGATATGTAGTTCTACATTATTGGTTAGTTGTTTGGTTATTGATAGCTATTTTCCCATAATATGTAGTTCTACATTATTGGTTAGTTGTTTGGTTATCGATAGTTATTTTCCTGTGATATGTAGTTCTACATTATTGGTTAGTCATTGGATTATCGAGTTATTTTCTCATGATATGTAGTTCTACATTATTGGTTAGTTGTTTGGTTATTGATAGCTATTTTCCCGTGATATGTAGTTCTACATTATTGGTTAGTTCTTTGGCTATCGATAGTTATTTTCCCGTGATATGTAGTTCTACATTATTGGTTAGTCATTGGATTATCGAGTTATTTTCCCGTGATATGTAGTTCTACATTATTGGTTAGTTGTTTGGTTATTGATAGCTATTTTCCCGTGATATGTAGTTCTACATTATTGGTTAGATTGTGGGTCTACAAAATTCACGAGTGTCCATTGACACAAAATTGATTGTAGGCTTTTACATGTAAAAGCGATGGTTTGAACAAAAACAAACATTTCTCGCCGTGAATATGGCCTGTGCTGCCGACACGGCGTAAAGCAACCACCAATCAATCAATCATTATTGGTTAGTCATTGGATTATCGAGTTATTTTCCCATGATATGTAGTTCTACATTATTGGTTAATTGTTTGGTTATTGATAGTTATTTCCCGTGATATGTAGTTCTACATTATTGGTTAGTTGTTTGGTTATCGATAGTTATTTTCCCGTGATATGTAGTTCTACATTATTGGCTAGTTGTTTGGTTATCGATAGTAATTTTCCCGTGATATGTAGTTCTACATTATTGGTTAGTTGTTTGATTATCGATAGTTATTTTCCCGTGATATTTGCAAATGTTAGCGGAAGTTTGTTGCTGAACACACTGGGTCCCTGGTTCACACGTGTGGGGACTTACCTCCCCACCATTAATAACGCCCCCCCCCCCCCCACTTCCCCATAAAACCCCCACCAGCTGTCAGCACCATACAGTCAGCCGGCCTGCGGTTGGAGGTATATCGGGGTATGGGGTATAGAGAATGAGGTGGGACAGTTGAGAGTTGGGGGTGGGGGGAAGTGGGGATGAAAGCGGGGCAATTAACGACCAGCAAACAGATTATCTGTACCACGGATACTGCAAAACAAATAAAATAGAAAATTTAATAAATAGAAAAATATACACAAAACTCAAAAGCTTTTTTTAAACCCCACAAAAACAACAAACGAGCAAATAATATCTGTACCGCGGATACTGCAAAACAAATAAAATATGAAAGAAAAGAAAAGAAAAAGAAGAAGAGAAAAAAAGCACACACACAAAGCTAAAAAAACAACAACAAACAAACACACACAAAACAACAAACCGAAATGCAGCTAAAAATCTAGCAAATTAGCCAAGATCAATTCATTGATTGAATTGCAACATATATATATATATGGGTATGCAGGTATTGCAGGTATAGCAATACCTCAGGGAGTTTAACGCCCCTGCCCTGCAGAGTTGTAAACCACTGCCTTGTGGTACAGGTTCTTGACAGAACCGAAGGCTAAGGGAGCAAACCCTAAACAGAAAACCATGTCACTGTGGCAGCATTAAGGGTGGTTGATGTATGGAACTCCCAACATCTCCTGACCAGCCACTGCAGGGACAAATAGTTTTGCGCCTGTCTTGACATGTTCTTGCCGGTGTGAAACCTCTATTTGCTCCCCGAGAGAGTGTTGCTGGTAACTTGCAAAAGCCAGCAGCACTTCAACACTTTTGCAGGCAGCTTTCATGAAATGTACAACCGCACAAAGGAGAGCGGCAGTCAAGTAATGAAAGCAGTCTTTGTCGCATCGCGACTGACAGCATGATGATGATGATGATGATGATATATATATATATATATAATGTTAAGTGGATGTGCTTGGTTTCTTGAAAACCGGGGGGGGGGGGGGGGGTATGGATGGGTGTGGCGATACTGATGTTAACTGGGTACGCAGTGATGTAGCCAGCATTTCCTTTGATTTGTTTGAAGCTGCGGACTGAATAATGTCTTCCGTTATTACTGCGTCTTGGCTCTAAATGTCTACTAAAGGTAATTCCTTTCTATTGAATAAATGCTTTCTAGACCCTCTTTTGGGTAGTGCAGTAGTGCAGCTACTGAGCTGGGAGCATACATCAAAGTTGCACAGCCCGACTTGTTTGTTGTTGTTTTACATCCTAGCAACATCTGAGGTCATATCAGGACGGGTACCGACTTGTGACAGTGTGCACTCATGGTGACTTTATAGTGCTGCCCCACTGGGAGACCAGGCCACTGGCACCATGACCTGATATCCCAGTCAGTCACATTATCCTGACACTGAGCCAACCAGTCCTTGCCCTGTCCTAATAATGTCGAGTGCCTCGCTAGGAAGCGACAAGTATAAATTTTTAAGTCATTGGTTTGACTCGAACAGGGATTGAACCGACGATCCCATGGTCTGCCAACATGGGAGACGGATGCTCTAACTCATTCGGCCATCCCGTCTGTTGCACAGCCCGATGATTTTGAGTTTCTGTCATTAAAATATATATATATATATTAGGTTGATCATTGTAATCTACCTTACATTAGTTTAAAGTAACTTTTATTTTTTCAACAGCCAACTTTTGAGATATTTAAAGTGCAAAATTAATTGTGGCAAGCATGTCAAAAATTTGGCACCATAGGCTGCAGCAGTAACAGGTTCTATTAACTTGACTCAATATTCCCTTCTATGCAGCAACAAATACTTAACAAGTGCATCAGGATCTAAGTTGGATGTGCAGAATAAAATTTTGGTAGATGTTTTGATTGAGAAAGTTTCACGCTTTCATTGAACTATGCAGTTTTAATCAACGAATGGAACCACACACAAACGAAACAAAACAAACAATACACTAAACAAAGATGGTTGATGGAGTTTTGCATCCTGTCAACATATAAGGTCATATCAGGACGGGTACCGACTTGTGATAATGCACACTCATGGCGTCTTTATAGTACTGCCCCACCTGGAGACCAGGCCCACCAGCATCATGGCCTAATATCCCACTCAGGCATATTATCCTGACACTGAGTTAACCAGTCCTTGCCCTATCCTATTAATGCCGAGCGCAAAAGCTAGGAAGCGACAAGTATCAATTTTTAAGTCATTGGTTTGACTTGACCAGGCTTCAAATCCGTGGGTTCAAATCCCACGATCTACCAAGACGGAAGATGGACGTTTAACTCATTCGGCTATCCCATCTGGTCAAAAAATAGAAAAAAAGGGGAAAAGGAAAAAAAGAAAAAAGAACACATCCAGAAAATCATCCAATCCAGTCTTCCCTACGTTCCACGTGCATTTCCTCCTTTTCCTATCCTCCTATTTTCTTCTTTGTCGTCTCTCCTTGTTACTGGTTTCTGGGTAGAAGTGAGGTGGGGGGGGCGGGGCTATGAATTCCCTCAGCCCCTCTCCCTGGCTACGCTACTAGTGTTCACATACACCTAGGTTTGTGTGTGGGTTGGCGGTTGACACAGGTATGTCACCAATACAGGGACGCTGTTTCTGCAGCCTGGATGCACCTGTGCTCAACCATTTTAGCAGCCCGCCTCATTGACAGGACAGTTCACTGACACCAAGAGCATCTTCGCATTTCCTTGGTGGATAGCAGGCTTCGTGTAGGGGAGATTGGGAGTTCAGTTCCCAGTCGAGTCAAACCAATGACTTACAAAATTGATACTTGTCATTTCCTAATAGGATAGGGCAAGGACTGGTTAACTCAGTGTCAGGATAATGTGCCTGAGTGGGATATCGGGTCATGGTGCTGGCAGCTTGATTTCCCAGTGGTGAAGCACTATAAAGTCACCATGAGTGTGCATTGTTACAAGTCGGTACCCATCCTGATATAACCTTAGATGTTGCCAGGACGTGAAACTCCAACAACCAATCACATTTCCTTCATATTACGTGCAGATTTCAGAGAGTTCATAATAACAACTGGTCTGTATCGACTCCTGTAATTCTACCTATGTTTTGTGAGTTAAATTCTGCTGTCCTTTGACACTGATTTAACCACTTCAAAGTTGCATCTAAAATCACTTTTGCTGTAATTTGACAGATTTAACCACTTCAAAATTGCATCTAAAATCACTTTTGCTGTAATTTGACACAGATTTAACCACTTTAAAATTGCATCTGAAATCACTTTTGCTGTCCTTTGACACAAATTTAATCACTTCAAAATGGCGTCTGAGATCATCTTTGCTGCCATTTAACACACATCTGACTGGGGGTTATGTAGGGTGCAGTGAAGGCTGGAGTCCTATGGGGTCCAGCTGTGACTATTACTATTAGTATTACCATCATTCAGGCCTAATGGGCCTCCTCAGGTGTTATGGTGCTGTCACATTACGACGTTTCTTGCCGGTGTGCCGCCAACGCGCAAAATCACTTTTAATCGTTCAGAAATGTCAAGCTTTTCGGCGGTGTTGGGAAAAAGTTTGGCGTCAGCGCAGCGTGTTAGTAGCGCACGGCCAACGTGTATCGACGCGTGTGGAATTTTTTTTTTAAAGTTTGGAGCGACGTCCTCATATGACCTTAGATGTTGGTAGGACATAAAACAATGCACCAGTTTGGCGCAACGTGAGGGAACGACCGTCACGCGCGCCTGGCGTGTGCCTAGCGTTCGCATAACGTTATTCCAGAGCTGTCGACGTGCTTCTGACGTCGCCATAATATTGGCACCTGTGGGTTGACGCGCGTTGTCGGTCGTCGAAAGTTTTGTGCTTGCACAAAACTTTAGACGCCCCACAATGCGCGCCGGCGTTCATCGCCCACCGTCGACGTCCATGAACATGTACCGACGTGTACCGACGCGCACATAACGCGCGCATAACGCTTCTTGACGTCTCACGACGTTTCGCCAAAAACGGGCACACGTCGACGCGCGTTAGAGAGAAGCGTCGTAGTGTGACAGCAGCATTAGAGTGACGTCAGGCAGGGAATACTTACACAGTCACATGGGTTTTCTCCATGAAATAGAACTGAAACATGTTAATACTCATGGGTCACTTAAGCCCCAGTCACACATACCCGGATCAGGGTCCGGACAAGCCCCGGACCGCCATCCGGGGTGGTCCGGGGCGATCCGGGGTGATCCGTGGCTCATCCATGGGTCGTCCGTGCCGACCCCACCTGATCCGGCCTGATCTGTGGCTCGTCCAGCGCCATCCGGGCTCAGCCGTAGATGTTTTAAAATGTTTAAAACATCTGGGGCGGTCCGGGGGATTTTGCGATCCGGGCTCAATCTGGCCTGATCCGGGGGTGGTCCGGGGGTGATCCGGGTATTTTGAGGGTGGTCCGGGGTGGACCGGGCCTGTCTGGGGGTGGTCCGGGGTCATTTTGAGCTACGGTTTGACCCGGACCATCCCCGGACTATCCAGGACTACCCTCGGCCTAGCCACGGACCACTCACGGACTGCCCCCGTAAAGCCGGGGGTGATCCGGGATAGTCCGGGGGTGGTCCGGGATAGTCCGGGGGTGGTCTGGGGCAGTCCGGGGGTGGTCCGGCCTCGTCCGGCTTAGTCAGGGGCTGGTCCGGCCCAGTCCGGGCTTGTCCGGGGCTGTTCCGGGGGCAGTCCGGGGGTGGTACGGGGTGGTCTGGGGCGGTCCGGCCTTTGGTCTGGGGCTCGTCCGGAGCTCGTCCGGGAAAGTGTGACTGCGAGGCAAAAATCGACGAAAACAGTGATTTTATCCGTGGCGGTCTGGGACAGTCCGGGCCGTTGGTCCGTGGGTGGTCTGGCTCAAAATCCAGGCCTCGTCCGGCTATGTGTGACTGGGGCATAATCACAAAGACTCACAGGTCACTAATCTCCAAGTCTCATGGGTCACTAATCATAAAGACTACAATATCCCACAGACCAATATGAATATAAATCTGCATTTATATAAATATGTGAAATAGTATATTCAGAATCGTTGGTTACTTTCCTGTAGCCACGATGTAAATAGTGGTGCTACTCAAATGTTTTGTGTATACACTATTATTATGGTTTGGAGCTCCACTCACATGAAACCCATATATAATACATGTGTATAAATACTATTCACAATCTTTTGAACATTCATGTAATGATTTAATATGCAGGAGACTGTAGTAATGGACCAAATAACAGGTTTATTACAATTGTGCTAGCCCACATCACAGGTATATTACAATAGAGGCTATTTACACAATGACAGCATCAGTATATATTTTCAGCGGTACAGTGAGTGCTGGTTACAGTGTGCAGGGGTGGTGGTGCCACTATCAGAGCTGGGGTTGGGGAGGCTGGAGCAGTAGATGACTAGGACAGACTCCATCAGTCCATGGAGCTGAGTGAGTGATGAGAGAAAGGAGGGATATTCCAGGTTAATATACTCATATAATTCTTATAAAGCATATATATATATATATTTCCCATGGAACAAGACATTTAACAATTCAGATACACCAATGCAGAGCTCAAGACCTTCTGTAGCAGATCTGATGCTCAGCCTTGTCACATGAAGCATAATCATAAGAGTAGGGAGGGAGGGCGATACAGTATATAGAGAGCTGATAGTCGGCTTCGTGTGAGGCTCAGGTAGCGAATGGATTTCAAACAGGTTAGCATTCCCGACAATAGGTTTGTCACCCTAGCAACAAATACACATTGGATGCACAGGTAAGCACATGTTACCAAGGCGACACTAATGCAGTCCCCAGTGCTCCAAATTACCCTTGTTACTAATAACAAGTATAATTATATCAATATAAGGCTATTCGTATAACAAGTAGACCTATAGTAGCGGTATGGTGCTGACTCTGGCCATCTCACTCCCTCACGTCATGATATGACCTTAGAAGTTGCCAGGACGTAAAACCCCCAACAACCAACCAACCACTCCCTCACACACACACACACACTTACACATGGTTCCCATCCCTCCATCCAAAAACACCCACCATACCGTCTTCACGGGCCCGTTCCCAAACTATTCACCAACCATTTACGGTGTGCGACTAACACATAGTAAAAGCCCCCCCTCCCTCCACCCCACCCCCACCTACCACCCCCTCACGGAGTGAGTGGAAACACACGCTAGGTGGCGCGTCGAATGGCTTCCGGTGATGAATCCAATTATTGTATTTTGTACCAACACAGCCAGATTAGCCTCAGTTTAATCCCAGGGTGCGTTTGGTTTGTTAGTTCAATACATGGCCCACCTGACCAGACGGGATGGCCGAATGAGTTGAGTGTCCTTCTCCCACTTTGGGGGATTTGAACCCATGTGTTCGAACCCTGGTTGAGTCAAACCAATGACTTAAAAAGTGATACCTGTCGCTTCCTAGCCAGGTGCTCGGCATTATTAGGATAGGGCAAGGACTGGTTGGCTCAGTGCAAGGATAATGCGCGAAAAGGAAGAAAGCAAGGCGGGGGTGGAAAGAAAGGCGCTTTATTGAACGCCTCAGAACAACAGGGAAAATCATCACAAGCTATATACAATGTCAAACTGGTGAAAAAAATAAATAGTAAATAGGTATATCTTATGACTAAATGAGCTTGGGGGAGCTTTAATTGTTCGTGGTAAGAGGGCGCTGAAGAGCCCTCCACCAAGACGGAGGAGAGGGCTCGAGGCGCGCCCGAGGGGGCGAGGCGAGGCACGTATGCGTGGACCGCCTCTGAGGTCCAGGTGCCCTGCGCCATGATGTCTGCGAGGGGCACCCCTGCGCTGTGGCAGGCTTGGGCGGCGCCTCGGCGGAGGCTGTGGATGGTGAAGCTCTGGTGGGCGGGCACTCCCTGCGCTTGGAGGGCGCCCCTCAGGAGCGTGGTGAGGGAGCACGGGTCGAGGGGCCGGCCGGAGGGCATCATGAAGGCCGGGGCGCCGGGGGGCGCCGGGCACTGGGCGAGGGCGCGGCGCCAGGCCGTGACGGGGCAGAGGCTGGAGCCCTCGGCGGCCGGGACGAAGAGGGCGACCACGCCCGAGGGGCCGGAGATGGTCTTCGAGGTCCTGATGAGGATCCGGAGCCCCCCGGGAGTGGCGTGGATGTCGGCTCGGGTGATGGTGAGCGGGCCGCCCCAACTCTCGGGGCTCGGGGCCAGGAGGTTGGACTGGCGAAGCATTCCGAAGTACCCGAGGAGGAGGGCGGCCCGAGGGACGAGAGAGGCGGGGCCCGCTCGGGCGAGGTGGGCGATGGTGAGGGTGAGCTGCTCCGGGGTGAGGGGGGGCGCCTGGCGCGGCACGTGCGCCGAGGTGCGCTCCCCCCCTCGGCAGACGTCTCTAGCGAGGCGGGAGTCGAACCCCGATGTGAGGCCACCCGCTGCCTCCACCCATGAGTGCGCCCCCGAGAGCGAGTTCTTGATCGAGGCCGGCGCGAGCAAACAGGGAGGCGGTGTAGGCTGCGACATCGAAGGCCGACGGCGCGAGGGGGTCCAGGCCTCAGGCGACGAGGTAGCTGACGTAGTCCTCGGCTTGCCGGCGACGGTTCTTCCATGTCACCGGGGCGAGGGCGGCGAGGCGTAGGCGGCCGACGTCAGCGACCTCGGCGGAGGAGAAACATAGAGGCCGGGATGGAAGGGGAAATCATCGTGAGACGGGTATGCGCACTTCAGCCCGAGGTGGTCCACCTCGGCCCGCGCCACCTCGGCCTAGGGGCCGGCGAGGTGGGCGAGGCTGAGGGCGTCTGCGAGGACGAGGTCGGCCCCGGGCTTGCGCATCACTTGGAGGTTGAAGGAGCCCGTGGCTGCCATCAGCCAGAGCTCCCTGGCGCAGGTCCCGAGGGTGGGGTCCCGGGCGCGGCCAGACTCGAGGGCGGCGGCAGATGCCATGCTGTCTGTGTTGACAATGACCGTCGCCCCCGCGACGTCATCCGGGAGGAGGCAGCGGAGGGCGACGACGAGGTCTACCGCCTCCAGCTCGTGGATTGCTGGGTAGCGCGCCTGAAACCCGCTGAGTACCCTCGGGCATAGCACTTGGAGCTTGAGTAGGCCCCGCCAGCCATCAGGCAGGAGTCGCACTCGATCACGAGGCGACGGGTCTCCGGGGCCCGGAGGAGGTGCAGACCGTTTGAGGTGCAGCCGTAGGTAGCGAACCACCTCAGGTCCCGGAGGGCGTCACCAGTGAGGGTGAGTGAGGCGGCTCCGAAGCAGCTGCGCAGTGCCCCTAGGAGCCGGGTCATAAACTTCCGGGCGGGGAGCACGCAGCTGCTGACGTGGTTGAGGCGGCCTAAAATACTCTGATGCTAGCGCTTCCCGAGGGCGGGGCAGGCGATGCGGGCCTCGCAGTCGGTGATGAGTGCTTGGATCTTGTCGGGGGCGATCCGGATGGTCATCGCCCCGCTGTCGAGGGCGAACCTGAGCCACGTGAGGTGGACAGCGGGGGGATGGCACTTTCCGGGCGCCACGTCGAGCCCAAGGGCGGCGGTGAGGGCGAGGAAGGCGTCAAAGGCCTGACACGCCCTCAGGTAGGAGCCCTCGCACCCGACGAAGTCGTCGACGTAGACGAGGGCGTGGAAGCCCTCGCGCCGGAGGATCCAAGCCACCGCTGCGGTGACCCACACGCACGCCGCGCCCGAGGAGCGGCAGCCGAAGGGGAGGGCGAGGTCGACGTAGGTTAGCCCGTCCAGGCAGACACCGTAGAGGGGGCAGGAGAGGGGGTCGGCGCGGAGTTGGCGGTAGGCGCGCGCTATGTCGGCCGTCCAGACGTAGGCCCCGGGACCCTCATGGATTAGTCGGTGGCCTACGTCCGCGACACATGGGAGCCTATAGGAGTGGGGTCTGCCAAGGTACTCGCGCCGGGGGATGCCCGAGTTGACGCTAGCTCCCGGAGGGTATGAGAGGTCCACGATGACCCGCCTCTTGCCCGGATCGGACTTGGGGCGGGTCATCATGGGGGAGATCTGGGTCCAGGGGGTGAAGGGGGGCACGGTGAAAGGGCCCGCGAGGGCGCCGAGGGCGAGCTCGGTCTCGATGAACTCCCTAATGTGATGGAGGTTCTCGGGGGGTTCGCGGTGGTTGGAAAAGGTGGGGCGAGGAGGGGTCGAGGCGGAGTAGTTGGATGGGAAGCCGGACTCGAGAAAGTCGAGGATGGCGGGGTCGGGGTAGTCCCAGAGGCACGCGCGCCAGGCGGGTATGTGGAGGCCTGAGGGGAGGGGGATGCGGGCGGCCAAAAAATTGGGGAGGCCCGCTTCCCGGAGGGCGGTGTAGGTGTTGGTGAAGGTGGGGTACCGGGCCCACGCCTCGCCGGAGGTGTGGGGCCAGGTGGAGAGGATGGTGGGGCGGTAGTGGGCGGGGATGGGGCCGCAGGAGGGGGCGGCGGGGAGGGTGTCCTGGATGTGGGGGTCGACGACGTCGACGGTGGGCTCGTCCAGGTTGTCGGTCGGGGGAGGGGGAGGGTCGGGGGGGGGGGGGGGGGGGGGGCGAGGAGGTGCGGTGGTGGTTGGAGAGGGGGGGCAGCGAAGTCGTGCGGGGTTGGGTGGGGAAGGGGAGGAGGAGGGGGGTCGGGGGGGTTGAGGAAGGCGGTGTCTCTGGGGGAGAGGTGGAGGTCGGCGTCAGCGGTGTCTGTGGTCGAGTGGTCGTGGGAGGCGATGGGAGCCTTAGGGGCGGGGTGATGGTCCCCGGGTGTGTTGGTGGCGCTGTGCTGGGCAGCGCCTGGTCATTGCTGCTTGGGCCTTGTCAGGGGAGCCGGTGGTGCTCCGGACGGTCCGGTGGGGCTCCGGTTGTGGGCCGGAGGCGTTGTCTGGGCAGGTGTGGCAAACGGTCAGGGCATGGGCGTGGTGGTCGGTGGTAGTTGTGAGGTTGTCGGCAATAGTCTGGGGTGTAGGCCGGTTATGGCCCTCCGGGCCGGCCGGGGGGGACCGGCGGACTAAAAATCCGCCGAGGTGGCCGGGGTCGCGCGGTCACGTGTGCGTTTCACCATGCACACGGCCTCACTGTGCATCGTGAGGACCTTGCGCACGTTCGCACAGTACGCGCACGTGTCTCGCTGCCTGGCCCCCGCCTCACAGTGGGCCTCCCCGGACGCGGCCCGGTCGCACGAGGCGAGCTCGCGGTTCCAGGCGCTGCAGGGGGCCCCATGGAGATCCCTGCTGTAGGGGGTCCGAGGGTCGGCTTGGGTCCGTGGCTGGGGCCGGGGTTGGGTAGGGTCTGCGGGTTGGGTGGCTGTCGGGGCGGCTTGGGGGGCGGGCATGGTGAGAAACTCCATTCTCACCATGTTGAGGGCGACCGGGTCGTGCCACCCCTGGGGGAGCCTGCCGTCCGCTCTCCTGGTGAAGATGGTCTCCGAATAGCGGTGGACGGCAGGCCAGGGGTAGACGAGGTTGTCGCGGAGAACTGTGAGGGCGTGGTGGTTCAGGCCTGGTAGGGAGTGGGCCGGGAAGGTCGGGTGGCTCTCGAGGGTGCGGAGGGTGAGGCTATACTCGTCCTTGGTTGCCTCCCCCCGCTTGACGGACTTTCGCTAGGGGCCTCTCTCGACGAGGTCCGAGGGTAAGATGTAGTTGGGGGAGATACCTTTTCTCCTCCCGGCGTGCTGCGCCTCGGCCAACGCGAGGATCTCTCTGACGGCGTCGGCCGCGGATGCCGGGGTGTGGTCGACTGCATCCTGGTCGAAGGCCGGAGGCGCGGGAGCCGGCGGCTGGGCGGTGTGGCGTGTGTACCGCTCGTATTGCGGGTGGATCGCCCCCGGGAGCGGTGCTTGAGGCGGGGTGGCGGGAGTGCCCCCCCCGACTACATGCGCCCGAGGCGCCGGGGTGGGTGGCGAGGAGTAGGCGGCGCGCTGGCTCGCAGCGGCCGGGGTTGACTCCTCGGGAGCGTGGGCGCCGCCCCAGTCGAGGGCGTCGAGCCGTGATGTGATGCGCTCCAGCGCCTGGAGGGTGGCGGTCATTGTCGCGTCGACACCCGCAGCCCAGTGGCCCGAGGGGCGGCCGCGAGGCGCTGGAGGCGAGCCCAGGGCGGAGGCTGGTGAGGCGGGTTCCGGCGTACTTGTCGCAGCCCTGCGGGCTCCCCGGCATCCCTTCCCTTTGCCGCTGCTAGGCATGATGTATGCGGGGGTTGATCGGCCCGAGGGTAGTGCGGCGGTCGTGGAGAGGCCCTGCGGGCTCCCCGGCATCCCTTCCCTTTGCCGCTGCTAGGCATGATGTATGCGGGGGTCGATCGGCCCGAGGGTAGTGCGGCGGTCGTGGAGAGGTCCGAGGAGGAGAGAGCCAAAGAAGAAGAAAGGAGCTAGTGCAGGGAGGACGGCCGGAAGGCGAGTGGCTGAGGGAGGCCGGCGGGCGGCCTTTTAAGGGAAGGAGCGGGGAGGCGAGAGAGCGGGGAAGGTGAGAAAGCCGGTGGGGCAGGGAGAACGGGCGAGGTGGGAGAAAGCTGAGGGGAGGATGACAGGGAAGGTGAGAAAGCCGGGCGGCGGCAGGAGAGAGGTGGGGGGAGGGTCTCTTCCTTCCCTCGCATCAAACGCAATGTGAACATTACGACCAATGTGACTGGGTGGGATATCAGGTCTTGGTGCTGGCAGCCTGGTCTCCCAGTGGGACAGCACTAACAATTCACCATGAGTGTGCACTTTCACAATTCGATACCTGTCCTGATGTCGCCCTGAATATGGCCTATGCTGCCGACACGGCGTTAAGCAACCACCAATCAATCAATCAATCAATCAAAAACCTGTCCAGGGGCCATATGCACCAATCGGTGATAGGCTTAGCCGGCGTTAGGGCGCTAGCTCCGGTTAGCTACCTCAGGGTAGCGGCGGGTTAGAGAAATAGGTCAAGTGGTATGCACCAATGTCTTAGCCGGGGCGGATAGCTAACCGTGAAGTTATTTATAGATGTGGGAACTCCCTCGAGTCGACAATATGAATAACACTGCCAATGCGGCGGCGGCGTTAATATCGTTTCGAATTTAGGGTTAAATTGATAAGATTTCACTTATTGCGTACGTAATTCTGTAATATGCGTACGTAATATGACAGCATTGAATAGATTTGGGTGTAATATAGTGCCGCCGATGCGGCGGTGGCGACGGCGGCCATTTTTAGTTGAGGTTCGACAGTATGGATATCGACGTCGATGCGGCGGTGGCGATTTGTTTACTTTACATTCATCGATTCGACAATATGAATAACGCCGCCAATGCGGCGGCGGAGTTAATATCGGTTCGAATTTAGGGTTAATTTGATCAAATTTCACTTATTGAGTGTGTAAATCTGTTAAATATGATCGTTTTGAATAGATTTGGCACTAATATATTGGCGGCCAGCACACTAACCGGAACGGGTAGGCCGTTACCCCAAATCTGAAAGTGGTTTAGATTAGCCTATGCTAAATTCTGCAGTTAGTGCTGGCACCGATTGATGCATACCAATTTTCCACAGTTAGCCGTGGGGAGCTAGCCAAACCGCGGCTATGGCCCTATCACCGATTGGTGCATACGGCCCCTGATATGACCTTAGACGTTGTTAGGACAGTCACAAGTCGGTACCAATCCTGATATGACCTTAGATGTTGCCTAGACGTAAAACTCCAACAACCAACTAACATAGCCCGCCCAGTGGCCAATGAGAAGGGCAGACAAACAACAGCTTTCCATCAGAGATCCATAGTCTGTGAAATCTGCGCTGAAAACCCGTTTACACGGTGAGTGTGACCATAACCAGAGAGCGTGTATATAAACAGATGAGAGGGACAACTCCCATACTAGAGCATGTAACATCTGCCGACTGTGGTGCTCCAAGTGGTGGTTGTTGAACAGTATATGACACAGCTGTCAAACTCAAGGCATTGTCAATGGTCGTGTGCAATCTTCATCCAGAAAAAGTGAAATATCTCTAAAACTACACCACCTAGAAACAAACTGAATGGAATACACATAGAAAACATGTTTACCAACAAGATTATATTAAATTGATATGGTTAGGGTTCTGGATATCTATTAATTTGGAATAAAACTGACGTTTTTCACTACGCGTACGGCAAACTCAAGGCATTGTCAATGGTCGTGTGCAATCTTCCTACAGAAAAAGTGAAATATCTCTAAAACTACACCAAATAGAAACAAGCCGCTTAGTACACATATAGAAAACATGTTTACCAACAAGATTATATTGAATTTATAAGGTTAGGGTTCTGGATTTCTATTAATTTTGAATAAAAACAAATGTTTTGCACTGAGCGTACCGGCAAACTCAAGGCTTGTTCAACACTAACCGCCAGGAACGCCACTGTAGCCTGTGTTACCGTTTTTCGCGGGAGTTGTCCCTCTCATCTGTTTATATACACGCTCTCTGCCATAACTACGTTAACACTGATTAAGGGGGGGGGGGGGGGAGGTATGGGGTGAGGGTGCGTGGGGGTTAAGCTGTCAACTATAGACTTCAGCGTCTAAACTAGTGTTTGTTCAAAATCAAACTGTGCAGATGCATTTAAATATCTTGTCACGTGATTGTTGCCATGTGTTCCTTCCTTACATGAGTGTATATCTGTCACTCTCTATATATAAGAGGGCAGCGGCACGTAGCTCAGGCGGTATAGTGTCCACCTGTGAAGGTGTCAGTCATCCTATTGATCCTGCTCAGTGGACCCATTTACAGTTTGGGATATTTTCCATTCCAACCAGTGGTCTACAAGTTATAACTAGTTCATCAAAGGGTGTGGTATGTGCTGTCCTGTCTGTGGGAAAGTGCATATAAAAGCCCCCTTGCTGCTTTTCGGAAAGAGTAGCCATTGTACTTGTAGTGCAGCAGGTTTCTTCCAAAGAAATATGTCAGAATGACCATATGTTTGACTTCCAATAGCTGATGATGAAAATCAATGTGCTCTAGAGGCGTCATTAAAGCTGCATAGTCTGGTGAAATATCAAATTTGCAAAAACCAAACCAATTATCTAGATTTGATTTGACATAGCTAGCTTAGATACTGATGCACTTATTAAGCATTTGTTTCTGCGTAGAACGCAATACTGAGTCAATTTAACAGAACCTGTTACTGCCGAAGTCTATGGTGTCAGAGTTTTGGCAAATGTGCCAAAACTAATTTTCCATGTTTTCACTCAAAATATCTCAAAAGCTTACCATTTAAAATAAAAGTAACTTTGAACTAATGTAAAGTAGATACTAGCGATCGATCTAATATATTTATCTCAGAAAAACTACAGAAATTCAAAACCATTGGACTATGCAACTTTAAATAAAACAAGCTTGTTCTCTATATATGTAACCTAGGGGAAAAAATGGGATGTCCGCTGAAAATCGAAAATTTGGCAGCCTTGGTCACAGTAGACGATAATCTATGAAGCTGATGCCATATATATATATATATATATATATATATATAGATATATATATATATGTATATATATCTATATATATACATATATATCTATATATATACATTTATGTATATACATATATATACATATATATATACATATATATATGTATATATATGTATATATATACATATATATACATATATATATACATATATATATGTATATATATATGTGTGTATATATATATCCCACGATCTACCAACACATTCGTCCATCCCGTCTGGTCTCCTATAAAAACACACTAGATAAAACTGGCTAGTTTTCAAATACTCGAGATCGTGGGTTCCAACCCCAGCCGAGTCAATCCAAGAACTTGCAAAATTGATACATTTCACTACATAACTTGGCGCTTGGCATTACTAGGACAGGGCAAGAACTGATTTGCTCGGTGTGTCAGGATACCCTGACTGAGTGGGTCATCGAGTCATGGTACTATGAAGTCACCATGAGGACACACTGTCACAAGTTGGTACAGCAAACAAACAAGCGCATTCATCACTTTATTTCTCAGAACATCAAATTGCTATTTGTACATCAGGTGTTTTTGTGTGTTTTAATTTTTTAATTTTGTTTGTTTTCTCTCTTGCATCATATTACCCATTTCATCTTCCATAAAATTCACAAATCACTTAATTTGATATCTAAATAGTTCTAAGCAGCATCTGGGCTGGATTGTAGGGCATCGCTACTCAGGTTGCATAAGTGACCTTGATGCTCTACAATTCCATTATTAGCTTTCTTTTGCCCTCAATAAAAAACTAAAAAAGTGGAGCGATACTGTCTCAGCTGATTCTGACCATTGTGTATACTGGGCGCGATGGCCGAATCGGTAGAGCGCAGGCCTCGCTTGCGGGAGATCGGGAGTTCGGTTCCCGGTCGAGTCAAACCATTATCTTATCAAATTGATACTTGCCGCTTCCTAGCCAGGCGCTCGGCATTACTGGATAGGGCAAGGACTGGTTAACTCAGTGTCAGGATAATGTGACTGAGTGGGATATCGGATCATGGTGCTGGCAGCCTGGTTTCCTCAGTGGGGCGGCACTATAAAGTCACCATGAATGCGCACTGTCACAAGTCGGTACCCGTCTTAGATGTTGCCAGGATGTAAAACTCCAACAACCAACCAACCAACTGACTACTGTACATCATTAACAGGGTTTGGCTTTGGTCAGTGCCTTCATCATTACCTACAGGCAACCTGGGTTGTCAAATAATTTTTGTTAAACTAAACCCCCCAAAACCCCACCCTTATCTCACAGTGAATTTCATGCGCATCAGACAAAGTCGAGTGATAGCAGACGACAACCTAAGCGTCACAATTTCTTGCACTCGTGAGCTCTAGCGTTTGAAGTGTGTTGCTAAGCCAGGGCAGGCATACTGGAAGACAAGCATACGGGACCCACATGTTGCCAAAGTGTGGTCCTTCAACAACTCCCCGGCACAGTTTCACCAATTAAACAAAACAAATTAAACACATCTATATATATATTATGACACGAACATTTTTTTATTTGATTTTTATGTAATGAAGCACTCACTAGAAATTCGACGGTAAATGAACTTAAATGCACTGTTTCACCAATTAAACAAAACAAATTAATGCATTTA
Source organism: Branchipolynoe longqiensis (assembly GCA_030323885.1). Lineage (NCBI taxonomy): Eukaryota > Metazoa > Annelida > Polychaeta > Phyllodocida > Polynoidae > Branchipolynoe > Branchipolynoe longqiensis. The sequence continues at coordinate 39,917,730 of CM059195.1, forward strand.
TATATGTATATATATATAGAGAGAAATATGTGAAGAGTTCAGACGCAAAACCTCGTAAACACCAATCCAAAAATCTTAATTCTCACTAATTCCACTTTTCTTTTGATGAAATAGTAATGGAGCATACTTTTTTTTTTATTAAAGGAACGTAAAAAAAAAGAACTTTTTGAAGGTTTGATTCCGATGTTTATTCATCTCAATTCTTGAATTGGAATGTACAGGGTTCTGCACCTGAACTCCTCATATACTCATATATATATATATACAGATTTACATGAGTATTAATGTTGGGTGTGTCACATGATTATTTAAGCGCACAATTACCGGTAAATGTTTAATGAAGCAGGCCCGACGCAGCTGTCGACCACTGCTCGTTGTTTGTCCCCAATATCTTCTCCAGGGTCGAAATGTGACTAACATTTCATCGCTAATTCCCACAAATATAAATTCAGCAACCCGATACCTATTTAGCCATCCTTAAACCGCCCCATCACCACCACCGCCGCCGCCACCACCACCACCACCACCACGACGAGGTTAGAAAGTGTGGGAATAACATACAACTGAGTTAATTTTGTATAGATAAGTTGTTCCTTAGCTACTTAGCGTCGGATTTCAGTGAGTTTTTGTTTGTTTTTGTATGTGATGGATTTCGGCTGGTGATTTGTTAATCAGACGTGCCACTTGTGAGCTGTTCGCTTTGCAACGACATTGAGCCGAGCGGCTCGATTTCCGGCTGCTAAAAAAGAGCTCCCCCCCCCCCCCCCAACTTACCTTCTCTTATGCTGCAGTCACACTATGACGCTTCTCTCCAACGCGCGTTGACGTGTGTCACTTTTTGGAGAGACGTCGGGAAGCGTTACGCGCGCATTAGGCGCGCGTCGGTAGACGTCAGTACACCTTGATGGACATCGACGGATGGCGAGGATCGTCGGCGCGCGTCGGGGTACGTCGAAAGTTTTGTGCTTGCACAAAACTTTCGACGTGTGCCAACGCGTGGGTCGAACGTTACGGGGATGTTAGGCGCGCGTCGAGATACGTTGGACGCGCTGGAAGATCGTTATGCGAACGGTAGGCAGACGCCGTGCGCACGTGAGGGTCGTCTCCACATGTTGTGCCAAATGGTTGCTTTGTTGTTTTATGCCCTAGCTACATCTAAGGTCATATGATGATGTCGCACCAAACTTTTTTTGTTTTTTCCGCACGCGTCGACACATGTTGGCCGCGTGCTACTAACACGCTGCGTTGACGCCAAACTTTTTCCCTACACTGCCGAAAAGTTGGACGTGTCTTGATGCATACAAATTATTTTGCGCATTGGCGGCACACCGGCGAAAAGCGTCGTAGTGTGACTGCAGCATTACTGACCCTCTACGTTGTGACAACGATGTCGGATACACCCCCACAGCAGCTCAGTGACGACTGGGGTAGCCCGGCAGATGGCCGTGCGAATGTCACGCAGGCCACCACCACCAGCCGGGGTCAAAAGTTTGCATGTTACTATTTAGCTGTCTGTATTCTCCCCTCCCTCTGTATTCCTTGTTGTCTGTGACATAACAGTTCAGCAGACTACAGTTAAAATGCCATCATGTATGCCAGAACCAACTGGGTTCACAAGTTTGCCTTTTACAATTTAGCTGTCTGTATTCTTCCTCTCTCTCTCTCTCTCTTTCTCTTTCCCTTCCTCATTGTCTGTGATATAACAGTTCAGTAGATTACGGTTAGAATGTCATCATGTATGCTAGAACCAGCTGAGTTCACAATCTTGCCTTTTACTATTTATCTGTCTGTATTCTTCCTCTCTCTCTTTCTCTCTCTCTTCCTCATTGTCTGTGATATAACAGTTCAGTAGATTACAGTTAGAATGTCATCATGTATGCTAGAACCAGCTGGGTTCACAATCATGCCTTTTACTATTTATCTGTCTGTATTCTTCCTCTCTGTCTCTTTCTCTCACTCTGTCTCTTTCTCTCTTCCTCTTTGTCTGTCATATAACAGTTCAGCAGACCACAGTTAAAATGCCATCATGTTTGCTTGAACCAACTGGGTTCACAATCTTGCCTTTTACTATTTATCTGTCTGTATTCTTCCTCTCTCTCTCTCTTTCTCTCTCTCTCTTCCTCATTGTCTGTGATGGAACAGTTCAGTAGATTACGGTTAGAATGTCATCATGTATGCTAGAACCAGCTGGGTTCACAATCTTGCCTTTTACTATTTATCTGTCTGTATTCTTCCTCTCATTCTCTTTCTCTTTCTCTCTCTTCCTTATTGTCTGTGACATAACAGTTCAGCAGACTACAGTTAAAATGCCATCACGTACGCTAGAACCAACTGGGTTCACAAGTTTGCCTTTTACTATTTAGCTGTCTGTATTCTTCCTCTCTCTCATTCTCTTTCTCTCTCTCTTCCTCATTGTCTGTGATATAACAGTTCAGTAGAGTATGGTTAGAATGTCATCATGTACCCTAGAACCAACTGGGTTCACAAGTTTGCATTTTACTATTTATCTGTCTGTATTCTTCCTCTTTCTCTCTCTCTCTCTATCTCTCCATATTTCTCTGTAAGATAACAGTTCAGCAGATAACAGTTACAATATCATCATGTATGCTAGAACCAGATGGTATAAATATAATATAAATATATATACAGTAAAATTCTCTATACCGACCCCTCCACAGATCGACCACTCCCCTATATCGATCGATTTATTTTGGTTCAAACAATACCATTGTAAGGATATCCTAACACTCTAAACCGACCACCTCCTTTAATGGACCACTTAACGTTGGTCCCATGGACGGTCGATTTAGAGAGGTGTTACTGTATATGCATATATATTTATGTATATGCATGTGTGGATGTATGTGTGTACATAGCGGTGTTATGTGAATCGACCGAGACGTGTGTCTACGTAGCACGATGCTTTTGGGGTAAAACGCAAACCTGCCCAGTGTTTGAACACGAGGCTGAGTCCACACTGCTACACCTGACGTAGAGGAGGCTCCACACACCACTCTCTGTATGCCCTAATCACACACCACTCTCTGCACCCCCTAATCACTCACCACTCCCTGCACCCCACAATCACACACCAGTCTCTGTATCCCCTAATCACACACCACTCTCTGTATCCCCTAATCATGCAGCACTCCCTGCACCCCTAATCACACACCACTCTCTGTATCCCTAATCACGCAGCACTCCCTGCACCCCTAATCACACACCACTCTCTGTATCCCTAATCACTCACCACTCTCTGTATGCCCTAATCACACACCACTCTCTGCACCCCCTAATCACTCACCACTGCCTGCACCCCATAATCAGTCACCACTCTCTGCACCCCCTAATCACTCACCACTCCCTGCACCCCATAATCACTCACCACTCTCTGCATCCCCTAATCACACACCACTCTCTGTATCCCCTAATCACACACCACTCTCTGCACCCCCTAATCACTCACCAGTCTCTGTATCCCCTAATCACTCACCACTCTCTGCACCCCCTAATCACATGCCACTCTCTGTATCCCCTAATCACACACCACTCTCTGTATCCCCTAATCACACATCACTCTCTGCACCCCCTAATCACACACCGCTCTCTGTATCCCCTTTTTATGCACCATTCTCTGCATTCCCTAATCACACACCACTCTCTGCACCCCCTAATCACGCACCAGTCTCTAAAACTATATATATATATATATATATATATATATATATATATATATATATATATATATATATCTGTGTATGTGTCTGCTCTAGCAAAGTGTTGTCTGCAGTCAATCAAGCTCACGAAAGCTTCTAATGTTATTTTTAGTGAAAGTTACTTGCGTTCTATAAGAAAGATGGACTGTGAAATTAAATGTCGTCTGCTGTCACTTTTAATCATGACAACTAACGATGTTTCGCCGCATCTGACGCCATAGGTGAGCTGTGCAAACAGAGAAAGCACTGTCCAACCGCACTGGCCTTATCCTCGTTGATAAGTTTAAAGAGAGTATCTCTGAGATGTAGTCTAAGTAATCTGCTGTGGGGCTTGTGATAACACTCACTGTCCACAAGATGGATGCATGTTGCCCTGTATCCATGGTGACTAGATCACAAACATGGTTTCCGGTAACTGGAGGTATGCAGAGATTCATTCGGATATGTATCGGATAAATTGTATCTACGTCTATTTAGATGCAATCGATAAGGTTGTCTCGAGACATGGTTGAAATCTTGGCAAGCAGATCACAGCATGATTACGGATAATCGTATTTATGCACACAAGATCATGCACATTTACCAGGCGAGGTGGCCGAATCGGTGGAGCGCGGGCATCCCATGCGGAAGGTCGGGAGTTCAATTCCTGGTCGAGTCAAACCAATGACTTACAAAATTGATACTTGTCACTTCATCGCCAGTCGCTTGGCATTATTAGGATATGGTAAGGACTGGTTGGCTCGGTGTCAGGATAATTTGACTGAGTGGGATACTGGCAGCCTGGTCCCCCAGTGGGGCAGCACTATAAGGTCACCATAAGTGCGTACTGTCACAAGTCCTTGCCCTAAAATATTAATGCCAAGCGCCAGGCTAGGAAGCGACAAGTATCAATATTATAAGTCATTGGTTTGATTTGATCGTGAATCGAACTCCCGATCTCCCACACGGGAGGCCTGCGCTCTATCGATTAGGCCACAGCGCCCGGTGTGGAACTTGGAATTAGGGAAAGACTAATGAGAGATCACGAGATCGACCTAATTTATCGGAAGCGTCATTGCTTTATGGCTTTCTGAAAATAATTGTCCAGACTGATGACTAATAAATTCATTAATTATCACTTTTGACCTATATAAGCAGCTCCAGCTCATTGATTAAAGTTGCATAGTCCGATGGTTTTGAGTTTCTGACATTTTCTGAGATAAATACATTAGGTTGATCATTATAATGTACTTTACTTTAGCTTGAAGTAACTTCGATTTCAAATGGTGAACTTTTGAGATATTTGAAGTGCAACCATGCAAAATTAATGGTGCCAGAACTCTGCAGTAACAGGTTTGATTCAATTCCCTCAGTGGCAACAGATGTTTAAAATCAGACGGGATGGCCGAATGAGTTAGAGCGTCTGTCTCTCATGTTGGTAGATCGTGGGTTTGAACCCCGGTCGAGTCAAACCAACTACTTAAAGATTGATACTTGTTGCTTCCTAGCCTGGCACTCGGCATTATTAGGATAACGCAAGGACTGGTTGGCTCAGTGTCAGGATAATGTGACTGAGTGGGATATCAGGTCATGGTGCTGGCAGCCTGGTCTTCCAGTGGGGCAGCACTATAAAGTCGCCATGAGTGCGCACTGTCACAAGTCGGTACCCGTCCTGGTATGACCTTAGATGTTGCTAGGACATAAAACAACAACAAACAAAGAAATGTTTAATAAGTGCACCAGTATCTAGGTTAGATATGTAGAATCAAATTTAGATAATCGATTTGATTTTGAGAATTTGATGTTTCCATCAGACTATGCAGCTTTAATGCACCAGTTCCTTAGTTGCAGATATAGGATCAAATATAGATAAGAGTTTTGGTTTTGAAAATATTATCCTTCATTGGACCATGCAACTTTATTTTAATAAAAATAGAAAATGATTGACACTAAAGTATGACTTTATACAAATTTATTTCAGAGTCAAGTAGAGATTTTTAAATGTTTACTCGTAATGAATCACTCGTCAATTTCTTTCTGTTTAAATCCTCATTCCATTCACCATGTTGCTGGGGCCCCAAACCCTAAAAAAACATGCTGGTGGTAGACACATGTGCACGCCAAAGGAAGGGATGAAATGGGGAGATCCATGTAAAGAGAAGCAACCTAGTTTATTCTACACACAATTATTAACAAATAGAAATCTTCTAATTCAATTGTGGAAATTGGACAAGAAATTGTAAGAGGCGTCATACCACTTTCTTACGTCTTCAAATTTAAGTAATTTTAAAAACTGATCCCTCCCCGGTCAAGTAGTGAAAATAAAATTTGTTCAACATTTTCAATGTAGTCTATATTAGTATATACAGTAAAACCTCTCTATCTGACCACCTCCACAGATTGACCACTCCCCTATATTAATCTCTTTATTTGGGTCCCAAACAATTGCCCATACAATACCATTGTAACGATACAAAAACCTCCGTAGGTCGACCACCTCCATAAATGAACCATTTAAAGTCTGTGGGCGGTCGATTTAGAGAGGTTTTACTGTAGTAAGAACTTATAACCATCACTCTTTACTGGTAACAGGCATTGGCCGAACATACACATGAAACATTTTTTCCCCTTTAGAAAACATGGCTCTAATAAGTTGAGGTAATGCAGTGTGAAAGTGAGACGAGAACCAAGTTATTCTCAGCCTTTGAACAATTTTGAAGTCGTTTTACAGGTGTTAGACTGACTCTAAGATGGTAGGATTAACTAACTCATATGTACAACATATATTCAATAGTTATTGGGAAGACTATTACGATTACTCACGAAGCCTTATTGGTGTAATAATAACAATAACAATAGCAATGACGGGATGGCCGATTGAGGTAGAACGTCCGTCTCCCATGTTTGGTAGATCGTGGGGTTGTGGGTTCGAACCCTGCTCGAGTCAAACCAATGACTTAAAAATTTATACTTGTCGCTTCCTAGCCAGGCGCTCGGCATTATTAGGATAGGGTAAGGAGCAGAGAAATGAGGAAAACCAATTGTTCGTGATTGAAATTTCCCCTGCTTAAACAACTAATGAACAAAAAACAAAAAATTATAAAGATACCAAGATAAACAAGAAGCAAGAAAACTAAAATTATCCGTTATGAGCAGGGTAAATAAATTCAACACTAAAAATAAAAAAAGATAAAATAATGATAATAATATGGTTAACAGCTTACCACATTGTCGGCACAAAAGGCCATATTTTGATATAGATCATGGGATTCGAACCGACAGGTTCGAACCCTGGTCGAGTCCAAACCAATGACTTATAAATTGATACTTGTCGCTCGCTAGCCAGGCGCTCGGCATTAATAGGATTCGGTAAGGACTGGTTGGCTCAGGATAATGTGACTGAGTGGGATATCAGGTCATGGTTCTGATGGCCTGGTCTCCCAGTGGGGCAGCACTATAAAGTCACCATGAGTGTGCACTGTCATAAGTCGGTACCCGTCCTGATAAGACCTTTGATGTTGCCAGGACGTAACATTCCAACAATCAGCCACAATGATAATAATGATCATGAACAAAAAAAATACGGGGCTATATGCAACACAATTAGACACCACAACTAAATTGGACGAGTGTTCACGGCTTGTGTTATGCACATGTTGAAACTGAGCCTTCGATCAAAAGCATAACCCGCCCTCCCCCCCCCCCCCCACACACACAAACACACACACACATTTACAAAGGAAACGAAGGCAAAGGTTTATTTTCTGGTAAAGGTCACTCTCCTGGAATTTTACTCCACCAGCTAGTTTCTTAAAGTAGTGACTGGCATCGTCTAGATAAAATATTCAATCCCACTCAGAGATGGGGTGAATAAGAACCCTGCCTAAATCCAGGAGAATAAAACCCTGCTTCGGTGGGAATAAACTATAAACAAACCATAGAGGGACTGGTTCCACTGCATAGACCTATTTCATATTGTGGCGTTCTCTGTGGCGGAGTGGTTAGAGTGTCTGACTTTTTTCTAGGTCAGACTCCTAACCTGAGGGTTGGCAGTTCGATTCCCCATGCTCCCAGCTCTGCCAATTTGGATTTCCACCGCTGTGTATAACTTACAGCGTCATCAAAGGCCGGTTGCTCTCATACCATGTCTATGTGGTGTGGGAGGTTAAAAATCCCTTGGGTCGGTAAAAGTGTAGGCTCAGGCTTTCTATCGACCAGCAGTGGAATGAGGAAGACCAGTCGTCTATGACTGAAATTTCCCCTGCTTAAACAACTAATGGACCAAAAATAAATAAAATAAAAAATGAAGTCAGCATCGGGATCTAGGTGAGTGCGCGTGCTGTTTGGCTGCAGGACAACACAGGGTCACACTGCAAACTCAATGGCTATGAGCAATGTTCATACAGAAAATGTGAAATATCTCTAAAACCACACCACCTAGAAACAAGCCGCTTGGAACACATATAGAAAATATATTCAATGAATAGATTATATTAAATTTATACGGTTGGGTTCTGTATTTCTATTATTTTTGAATAAAATAGACGTTTTGCACTGTGCGTACCGGCAAACTCAATGCATTGGCAATGGTCATGAGCAATCTTCATACAGAAAATGTGAAATATCTCTAAAACCACACCACCTAGAAACAAACCGCTTGGTAGACATATAGAAAATATATTCAATGAATAGATTATATTAAATTTATACGGTTATGGTTCTGCACTTCTATTAATTTTGAATAAAATAAACGTTTTGCACTGCGCATACCGGCAAACTCAATGGCACTGTGCCTTCGTTCTGCAGCCAAGCTGCACGCGCATACACAATGTTTATAAACACTGAAAGGGGTCTATATTGTTGATCTATATTGGCATAGAGTTGACGAAATGAGAGGGAATGCAAAGAAACCAAGATGGTGGCAACTAAACTCAATTAGACTTTTCAAGTATATTAATCTACATGGTTTAATCAATTCTTCATTGCAAAGATAGCGGGGCTATGGTAGATAAGCATTTGAATAATATATTTAGCACATTATATTACAAATTCACGTGTTTATATGACAATAACCCAGAATTCTAACATTTTCTATAAGGTTGTTTATTAGCCCTGTTCTTGAGACAACAGTTTGGTTTGGATTCGAACTCTCGACCTTCCACAGGGGAGGCCTGCGCTCAACCGATTCGGGCACCGCCTCCGGTCTACATAGATATACAGTAAAACCTCTCTAAATCGACCGACCATGGGACCGACTTTAAATGGTCCGAGGTCCGGCGTTCTGAGCACCAACAAATAAACTTAGGTTCGCAAAGAAATAATTGAATTAAATGGTCCATTTAGGGATGTAGTCAGTTTAGGGAGTTTTTTTAATCGTTACAATGGTATTGCATGGGCGATCGTTTGGGACCTAAATAAAGCGATATATATATATATATATATAGGGGAGTGGTCGATCTGTGGAGGTGGTCGGTGAGAGAAGTTTTACTGTACAATTTAAAGCCTTTCCAAACGCAATGCAAGCTCGACCAAAGCGACATCTAGTACTAGCGCCGGGCCCTCGTGGCCTGCTTACCATCATAATGACGCTATCCAAGTCGAATCGGCGTTACCAAATACAATGTATGATAAGAAGATGCGCCACTCAGCGTTTTTCCAGGAAATACAGCAAACAAGGTAATTCGACAGGTCCCCATGCCCAGTCTGACTGCTGTACCATTGAAACAAGGGGACAGGTTCCCTAGCCCACCTGACTGCTGTACCATCAAAGATAATATACAACAATTATAGTGTATTATCCCCTAATATTAATAATGGAAACAATATTATAGCATAGTAAAGTTCATATTTACTTTCAGCACTTTAATCTGTGCCATGCATGAATAAAATTAGTGATTATGTCTGAGCAAGAAAACTACTACTACACCGTGTCAAAGACAATGCACCCTGTTTGTCGTGGGATGGCGCCACTGCATGATTATTTCAGAATTTCCATCTCTGTGGCGGGTGGTGTTCTCTGTGGCGGAGTGGTTAGAGTGTCTGACTTTTTTCTAGGTCAGACTCCTAATCTGAGGGTTGGCGGTTTGATTCCCCGTGCCCCCAGCTCTGCTAATTTGGATTTCCACCGCTGTGTAGAACTTACAGCGTCATCAAAGGCCGGTTGCTCTCATACCATGTCTATGTGGTGTGGGAGGTTAAAAATCCCTTGTGTCGGTAAAAGTGTAGGCTCGGGCTTTCCATCGACCAGCAGTGGAATGAGGAAGACCAGTTGTCTATGACTGAAATTTCCCCTGCTTAAACAACTAATGGACCCCCCCCCCAAAAAAAAACCCGCTGAATGGCGCACGTCTTATCGTACATTGTCTTTGGTGTTACTCCCGAGCAGCAGGCGGTGCCCGGAGAAGACCTCCACACCCCTCCTGGGTGGGCACGTGGTCGGAGTCCTCCAGGGCGCCGACGATACTGATAAAGGTCACTCAAGGTCACAGGGGTGAGTCCCAACACTGGCCACGATTATACCTGTGGCGCAGAGCTACTCCGCGCTCAAACGTATTTTCGAAAAACTAGATCAGCTGGGACCAGTGTAGTCATAGGCTTCATGTATTGTGAGTAGGTTTTTATGTTGAAATTAGATATAAATTCCCATTATGTTACTACACACCTTAATTATTTATATTAAAGTTGCACAGTCCGATGGTTTTAAGTTTCTGTAATATATTAGGTTGATCACGACATTGGGTAATGGTGCTGGCAGCCTGGTCTCCCAGTGGGGCGACACTATAAAGTGGCAATGACTGCGCACTTTCACACGGTCCCCGTCCCGATATGACCCTAGATGTGGTGTTCTCTGTGGCGGAGTGGTTAGAGTGTCTGACTTTTTTCTATGTCGGACTCCTAATCTGAAGGTTGGTGGTTCGATTCCCCGTGCCCCCACCTCTGCTAATTTGGATTTCCACCACTGTGTATAACTTACAGCATCATCAAAGGCTAGTTGCTCTCATACCATGTCTATGTGGTGTGGGAGGTTAAAAACCCCTTGGGTCGGTAAAAGTGTAGGCTCGGGCTTTCTATCGACAAACAGTCTAATGGTGAAAACAAATCTATTCAGACTTATCCATGATAGGCAGTATAAATCTTCAAGAAAAAAACCAACAAAAAACAAGAAAAGATGTTGCTTGGATGTAAAACAACAACAAACAAACCAGAATAATCTTAACATCAATTCATGCCTGGTCAGAATTGACTGATAGCAATAACCTACATCTCATATTCTAAGACAGGGAGCAGTGGCCTAATCGGTAGAGCGCGGGCCTCATGTGCGTAGGGTAGAGAGTTCAGTTCCTGGTCGATTCAAAGCAATGACTTTAGAATTGATGCTTGTCACTTCCTAGCCTGGCACTCGACATTAAAAGGATAGGGCAAGAACTGGTTAGCTCAGTGTCAGGATAATGTGAGTGAGTGGAATATCAGGTCATGGTTCCGGCAGCCTGATTTCCCAGTGGGGCAGCACTATAAATTTGCTATGACTGCGCACTCTCACAAGTCGGTACCCATTCTGATATGACCTTAGATGTTGCCAGGATGTAAAACTCCAACAACCAACCAACCAATCATATTCTAAGAATGTCCACCAACAATGTTTGCAACATATTTGGCTGTAAATTGTTGTTCTAATGAGCCCCATGATTTATTGGTTTGCACAAATCTTGTAATGACGAGAATTTCAGGATCTGGTCACGTGATCCTGCAGCGTATTCCTTACATGAATGTTCAACGTTAATGAAAGAGCACACTTAGAGCGGGATATTTGAGCTTGTGCCCAGAAGGTCGGAATTCGTCTGCCCAGCACCATTAGACTGAGTTCCCCGTGGCTATTATGAGTAGTTCTGTGACGTCACACAGAGAAGGAAAGGGTGGAATTAGATAGGGTATAACTTATAAGGCATACTCAAAAAGCTTCAAATTTAGGTTATATGTTTGTTTGTTGTTGTTTTACGTCCTAGCAACATCTAAGGCCATATCAGGACGGGTACCGACTTGTGTCAGTGCACACTCATGGCGACTTTATAGTGCTGCCCACTGGAAGACCAGGCCACCAGCACCATGACCTGATATCCCACTCAGTCACATTATCCTGACACTGAGCCAACCAGTCCTTGCCATATCCTAATAATGACGAGCGGCAGACTAGGAAGCGACAAGTATCAATTTTTAAGTCATTGGTTTGATTTGACCATGGTTCGAACCCACGACCGCACAATCTACCAACACGGGAGACAGATGCTCTAACTCATTCGGCCATCCCGTCTGGTCGAATTTAGGTTATAGGGCATACTCAAAATACTTAATATTTACTATAAGGGACATGGCTTGTACTACTTTCCAAGTTTATGTCTTCCCTAGCCTACATCACTGAAGACAATACTTACGACTGAATGACACTAATAGCAACAGCTTTACCAAAGAGACCCTCAGAGTCAGACTCGGGTCGAGCTCTAACTAACTCCTAGAAAATAGCTTGTTTCAAACTATACAAATTGTGGCCAGTCGTATTTGATCATAATAATTGTAAATAATTAAGCTTGTTTTGGTCATGTTACAAGGCCTTTAAAGGGAGAATAGTTCCAAGAACTAAATTGACCACAGAAACCTAACCAGGACCAAATGTGGGGACTGTCAGTTTGCCATGTTCTAGAGCTTGCACTGATTCAAAAGTCTCCTGTCAAATCTATGGATTTGGTTGGTTGTTGGAGTTTTACGTCCTGGCAACATCTAATATCATATCTGGACGGGTACCCACTTGTGATAGTGCGCACTCATGTCGACTTTATAGTGCTGACCCACTGGACCAGGACCTGATATCCCACTCACTCACATTATCCTGACACTGAGCCAACCAGTCCTTGCCCTATCCTAATAATGCTGAGCGCCTGGATAGGAAGTGACAAGTATCAATTTGTAAGTCATCGGTTTGACTCTTCCAGGGTTTTGAACCCATGCGTTCGAACCCCACGATCTACCAAAACGGGAGACGGACGCTCAACCCATCCCGTCTCGAATCTATAGATATAGGGCCTACAAATTATTGATTAAATTACTAAATATATAATAGTAGCAGACAATGCGGTAATCTGTGGGTTACTGGGTGTTTAACCAAGGCCTTAGCTACATCGTCGCAATGGAAGCACGTCCAAACAATCCCCCCCCCCAATCATATTTTCCCCCATACTAAATCTTTTATGATGTGGACTTTTAAAATGTTATGCTTACAAATTTGTTTCCTTCTCGAATTACGTGCAAACAATTTTGTGCTTACAACTTTTTATTTTTTGGCTACGCCACTGTTGCCCATTTTATACCCTGTCGGTAATCTTAGTAGATGTTAGCCATGTTACAAGGCACAGTGAAGGGGGGGGGGGGGGGGGTAAGGTGGACAATGGAACAGGTGGGAAGACAATGGGGGCATTCGACTGGGCCTCTCCATCCGAATATCAAAATATTTCCGAACAAATTCCTATTCGACTGTGACCGGAAGTGGGTTCATATACCGATGATTCGGATGTGTGTATGTGGCTCCATCCGTTCCATCCGTAAAGTTGCGGATAGAAAGGGCCCAGTCGAATGCCCCCAATATCAGGCCGAGAGTTTGGCAAGACCCAGTGGAGAACAGGGAGAACAGGCAAATTTCAATCAGACAATTGGTATACCTACTCATTAGGCTATCCTGTTTGGTGACACTTTGATACATCTATATTGCCGGCTCAATGGTTAATAGATACCGTCCTGATATGACCTTAGATGTTGCTAGGACGTAAAACAACAACAAACAAAGGTTAATGGATAAAGTGGAGCCAGAGACTGGGCAGGTGGCCATGTATTTGTAATGGATATCGCCTCAGAAAATGTGGTATCATACTATCAACGCAGTTTAAACACGGAATCATCTGGGTACTGACTTCACAGCTTATGAGACCACTATTAGAATATACACAGCAATATCACATTAAATGAAAACCAGACGGGTTGGCCGAATGAGTTGAGCGTCCGTCTCCCGTTTTGGTAGATCGTGGGATTCGAACCCGAATCGAGTCAAATCAATGACGTAAAAATTGATACTTGTCGCTTCCTAGCCAGTTGCTCGGCATTGTCAGGATAGGGAAAGGACTGGTTGGCTCAGTGTCAGGATAATGTGACTGAGTGTGATATCAGGTCACGGTGTTGGGAGCCTGGTCTCCCAGTGGCACAGCACTATAAATTCGCCATGAGTGTGCACTGTGACAAGTCGGAACTCGTCCTGATATGACCTGAGATGTTGCTAGGACGTAAAACTCCCACAACCAACCAACCAACCATTAAATGAAATGTCTTTTTTTTTGGTAAATGAATTTTATTCATATAAATCTTTTGTCAGCGCCATAGTACTGGTCTTCTGGTGTATGCGCAAGTTTTAGCTTTAAAATATGTGGGAACACACATTAAACTAATAAAAGCAAATATTCAATATAGCAACAAGTAAAACAAATCAAGGGACAAAAAAAGGAAGGAACTACCATTATTCAAAATTAGGGTATTTTTAAAGTTGCATAATCTGATGAGAATATAATATTTTCACAACCAAAGACACTTATCCTGATTTGATCCTTCACATCCTACTTAGATAGTGTTGTACTCATTGATAATTCTGCCTCCTAGGAACATAACTCACTAGCTTTGACAGGAGTGACAATGTGACCTAGTTAATATAGCAGTTGCGCATTGTGCTTGGCTTTAACTGGTGTGCATGCACACATTAATTTGCATGCTTGCACTTAGATAAAAGATTCACCCGGTACTTGTGTAGTACACAGGTGAAGGACAACGTAGTCTAAATACGGGCGAAAATAGCTTTAGTATGGGACATGACCTAGAAACTGTGGTTCCAGGATCAAATGGCTACATATATCGGCACAGAGTTGGTGAAATGGGAGAGAATGCAAAAAAACAAGATGGCAGCCACAGAACGCCAGCAATTTCCCTTTTAAATCTTATTAAACCAGATGTTTTATTATATTTTTCAACTCAAAGGTAGCGGGTAAATATGAAGACATCTACAAAGAATAAATGTTGCTTCTTAGATTGTAAAATTAGGCTCTCAATTCATTAACCCGCTTTTTCGACCGTTTTTATATAGAGAAACGCTTAAGTGTTCTATGCGAAAATAAGAAATGTTTGTTTGTTGGGGTTTTACACCCTAGCAACATCTCAATCATGTCACGACAAGAAACATGTATACTCATGGTGACTTTATAGTGCTTCCCCACTGTGAGTGAGACCAGGCCACTGACACCATGCCTTGATACCCCACTGTCATATTATCCTGATACAGTATAACCCTGTTAAACCAAACTTGAAGGGACCCTAGGAATTTGTTTGGATTAACCGATCATTGGTTTAACCAAGCTTTGACTTTGACTTGGCTTTGGCAAAAACGGGGGTGCATTATGAATGTACAATGTATGTGGATACTATGATGATTGTTTTTTTATGTATATATAGTTTAATCCCATTAAACCAACCTCGGCTAAATCAAACGATCGGTTAATCCAAACTTTTTTCCGCGACCTGGCAAAATACTACCATTTATCATATAAAAAAGTCTCAGTTGACCTTAAAACCACATGAAAGTTTGGTTTAACTGTACCGGAAGTGGCCTGGGGCCGACAATTTTGTTTGATTAACCGATACTTGGAATTAACCGACTTTGGTTTAACCAACTTTTCTATATGATAAATGGTAGTATTTTGCCGGGCCGCCGAAAAAAGTTTGGATTAACCGATCATTTGGTTTAACCGAGCTTGGTTTAACGGGGTTGTCCTGTACTAAGCAAACCAAACTATCCTATTAATGCAAAGCACCAGGATAGGGCGATAAGCATAAACACGGAAAGTCACTGGTTTGACTTGGCCGGGATTTGAATCTCCGACCGTTTGCACGGGACCGTCCTGATATGACCTTAGATGTTGCTAGGACGTAAAAAACAAACAAACAAACAATTTGCACGGAAAGCCAGCGCTCTTACCAATTCGGCCATTGCGTCCAGTCGAAAATAGAAAAAAAGTGTGGTGTTTGATTTTACACATATATCATTCTGAGAACGGCCTTCAACGATGCAATTTCGGAACAAGCTGCTAATTCTGTACAACACGAACCTTTGGGATGTTTACAGTTTACATTGGCTACATTTTGCTATCACTTCAGCCACTATTTTCATCGAAATAAAATGACAAAAACCCGATGAGCATTACAAATAATCAGAATTAAACATTTCACAAAAAACACCCCAGCCCCATCGTTCTTTCTAAATGGACAATTGCCATGGAATTGATTACAGCTAATGAAAGTGCTGCCAACAAGAAAAAGAAAGAAAAGAAGAAGAAGAAGAAGAAGAAGAAGAAGAAAAAGGAGGAGGGGAAGGGGGAGGAGGAGGGAAAAGAAAAAGAAGAAAATAGAAAAGTAGAAAGAATAAGACTGGTTGTTTTGTTCATGCTTTCCGTGATAATAAAGTTGCATAGTCTGGTGCTTTTGATTTTCTGTCATTTTCTGAGATGGCATTCTAAATTGATCGTTATAATCTACCTTACTTTAGTTTTATTTGAAAAGGATAACCTTTGAGAAATTTGAAGTGCAAATATGCTAAATTAATCTAGTGTCAACAAGCATGCTAAAACTCTGACACCATAAGCCCCGTTCACACAGCACAACTTTAGGCCGAACTAGATACGGCGAACTAGATGAGGCGAACTAGTGTCGTGTCCACACATGGAGCTGTCTAGGGCGGAAATCGATGTCTGCGCATGAGCAAGTATCCCCATCTGTACCTGGCGAGCACTGCTATTTGTTTAGTTTTCACTAGTCGATTCGACGCCGATGTAGCTGCTACGTTAATATCGCTTGGAATTTAGGGTTAATTTAATTAAATTTCATTATTTGCGGATGTAATTCTGTTAAATATGATCGCATTCAATAGATTTCGGCCTAATCAGGCCCTAACACTGCTGGGCACTAGCAATAGTTACACCTGAGCCTGTATCTGGCAAGCACTGCTATTTTACACTATCACTGCCCAGGAACCAGCTACATCGCTTCATCTATACTACCTCGCTAGGTGGTTTACTTGCAGTGAACTAGATGAAGCGATTCACACATACATCGCTTTAGCGTAGCGTCCACATGGCAAATGTGAGTCGAACTATACAAGTCGATTTAAATTAATCGTTTTAACTCGCCAGTGTGAACGGGGCTATAGGCTTCTGCACTAATGGGTTCTATTAAATCGCCTCACTATTCCCTTCTATGTGGTGACAAATGCATCAGTATCTAAGTTAGATGTATACAACCAATTCTAGATAAATGCTTTTGTTTTGAAAGGTTTATGTTTTTTTCATCGGACTATGCAGCTTTAATTACTAGATGGTTTGCTAGTAATTCTCTCCCAGGTTGTTCCTGGCGCAGAGCGTTGCGTTGACAACACAGATAACCAGAAACATTTGCAGTGCTGAATCAATATGGCCACCCCCTGTGAAACGCCTACACTTATAACACAGCCTAGCTAATTGTCTATACGTGTAGCCCGCTCCTCCCCCACTGTCCTGCTATGTGCACTGACCTGTTACAGTTGAACCATGTGTAGCACCTCCTGTACCTATGTAACCTATATACATGCTGGTGATATGCAATATACTGTGAAACACCTACACTAACACAGCCTAGCTAATTGTCTATACGTGTAGCCCACTCCTCCCCACCATCCCGCTATGTGCACTGACCTGTTACAGTTGAACTTGAACCATGTGTAGCACCTCCTGTACCTATGTAACCTATATACACGCTGGTGATATGCAATATACTGTGAAACACCTACACTTATAACACAGCCTATCTAATTGTCTATATGTGTAGCCCACTACCCCCCAGCCCCCACACACACCATCCCTCTATGCACACTGATCTATCACAGCTGAACCATGTGTACCACCTCGTGTACCTATGTAACCTATATACACACCAATGATATGCAATATACTGTGAAACACCTATACTTATAGCGAAATAGTGAAATAGCGAACGGTAGACAGGAAGTGTGAACAGTTATTTGTCTCTCATTTTTGCTAGAGCGCAAGTAAATAAGCAACACAAGGAATAATTAGTAGCATGTGGTGAATAAGGGGTCAAATTTCCCTGGATCATCAGCCCATGCTTTTTCTAATCTGTTCTTGAATGAATTTATTGACTCGGCATCAATAACATTTTGTGGGAGACTGTTCCATATATTTATGATCCTATTTGAGAAACTGTGTTGCCTTAACTTTGAAATGGCTCAGGGTTTTACTAGTTTGAGAGTATGGCCCCGACTGCCTTCTCTTTTATTCAAGGTGAAAAATTGATTCATATCTATTTGATCAAAACCTTTCATAATTTTATATACTTCAATTATGTCACTTCTTTTCCTTCTGTAGGAAAGGGTAGGAAGTTTCAATTCCCTAAGCCTTTGTTCATAGGGTAAGTCCTTTATAACTGCAACTAATTTCGTTGCACGTCTCTGAACCTTTTCGATCTCCAGAATAGCTTTCCGAAAAATTGGGCTCCAAATTTGTGGACAGTATTCCAAAATTGGCCTAACAAGAGACTTAAATAGAATGAGAAAATTGTTCTTGGTGAGGCAATGGAAAGTTCTTTTAATTATTCCTACTCTCTGGTTAGCATTTGAGATGATAGTCTTCATGCGTTTCTGAAAGGAGAGTTGGGAGTCGCAGGTTACGCCCAAGTCCTTTTCATAGCTGTCTTGTTGCAGGACAGTGTTCTTCATATTATAGGCATAATGAGGATTATTTTTCCCGTAATGAATAATTTTGCACTTCTTTTCATTGAAGGGCAATTGCCATTTCTCGGGCCATTGTGCGAGTTTCGGAATATCCTCTTGCAAGAGATTTTTATCTCTTACATCTTTTATTGCTCGAAAGACCTTTGTGTCATCCGCAAATATTTTTAGGTTTGATGAGACACTGCCTGGCAGGTCATTTATAAATATTATAAATAATATTGGTCCCAGCACACTTCCCTGAGGTATTCCTGGGGTGACATTCTTAAAGGAAGATTTTTTATTACCTACGACTACCCTTTGCTTTCTCTCAGACAGGAAATCCTGTATCCATTCAGAAATTGATCCGGATATTCCCAGAGCTTTGATTTGGTTTTCTTTTTCTTGAAGATTTATACTGCCTATCATGGATAAGTCTGAATAGACTTGTTTTCACCATTAGACAGTTTGTCGATAGAAAGCCTGAGTCTACACTTTTACCGACCCAAGGGATTTTTAACCTCCCACACCACATAGACATGGTATGAGAGCAACTGGCCTTTGATGATGCTGTAAGTTATACACAGCGATGGAAATCCAAATTGGCAGAGGTGGGGGGCACGGGGAATCAAACCACTGACCTTCAGATTAGGAGTCCGACCTAGAAAAAACTCAGACACTCTAACCACTCCGCCACAGAGAACACCACAATAGTCTTTTGTGGGGAACACTATCAAAGGCTTTGGAGAAGTCCAGATAGATTGTGCCCCATGCCAGGCCATGATCCAGCCAGTCAGTCCAAATTTCCATCACTTCTAGTTGTGTCAGGCAAGATTTACCTCCAGTGAATCCATGTTGGTCTGGAGATATCAATCCTTGTTTTTCCAAGTGTTCTACGACACGATCTCGGATTATTCTTTCTAGCATTTTACAGCATAGGGAGGTTAAACTCACGGGTCTATAATTTGATGCCAGGCGTTTTTGTCCCTTTTTATGCAGGGGTTTGACATCAGCATCTTTCCATTGTTTGGGTATTTTCCTTTCAAATAGGCTTTTACGGAATAGCGATGTCAAAATAGGTCCAATTTGCTCAGAACACTCTTTCATGATTTTTGCATGGATCCCATCTGGCCCAGGTGCCTTGGAGACATTTAGTTTTTCAATTAATTTTTCTACTTTACTGTCTGTTATATCAACGTCACTGATGAATTCTGTGACTCCTCAATCTGGAGAGGGTGGGATATTATCCATATTTTCATTGGTAAACACACTGACGAAGAACTCATTGAGTAGTTCAGCTTTGCCTTCATCGTCTACGATTAGTTTGTTATCACTATTGGCTAGAGCTGGTATGCCATTGCCATTTTTTTATTTATGTGAAGCATAACTCCAGAAATTGTTCAGGTTATTTTTAATGTCTTGGACAATTTTGTCCTCAAAAGTCTCTTTGTGTCCATTGACAATGTCATTTGCGGCATTCCTAGCGATAGTGTATTTTTCCCAATTTTCTAATGTCTTATTATTTAAGTAGACATTCAATGCTTTGTTTTTCAATTTTCTGGCAGTGGTAATATCCCTGGAGTACCAAGGAGGTTGTTTCCTGGTTGTGAATTTTCTTAGTGGTATGTGCCTTTTGATAGCACCTAACAACACATTTTGAAACAGGTCCCAGCACTCTTGCACATTTTTTTACTTAAATTTATTGAGCAAGTCTTGGGACATGATATCATTACTCATGGCAATGTAATCCTCTCTATAATGTGAGTATCTTAGTGGGATGGTCTCATTTTCTGTTTCAACATCAATTTTGAAGGATATGACAGCATGGTCACTCTTTCCGATCGGGGCACCTATCCTGATATCATCTATAAGATTATCCTTATTGGAAATGACCCAGTCTAAGGGATGACACAGCCTAGCTAATTGTCTATATATGTAGCCCGCTCCTCCCCCACCATCCTGCTATACACACTGACCTGCTACAGCTGAACCATATGTAGACCTTGTGTACCTATGTAACCTATACACATGCTGGTGATATGCAATATACTGTGAAGCACCTACACTTATAACACAGCCAAGCTAATTGTCTATGTGTGTAGCCCGCTCCTCCCCGATGTGTAGCACCTTGTGTATCTATGTAACCTATATACACGCTGGTAATATGAAATATACTGTGAAACACCTACACTTATAACACAGCCTAGCTAATTGTCTATATGTGTAGCCCGCTCGTCCCCGATGTGTAGCACCTCGTGTACCTATATAACCTATATACACGCCAGTGATATGCAATGTACTGTGAAACATCTACACTTATAACACAACCTAGCTAATTGTCTATATGTGTAGCCCGCTCCTCCCCCACCGTCCCGCTATACACACTGACCTGCTACAGCTGAACCATATGTAGCACCTTGTGTACCTATGTAACCTATATACACGCTGGTGATATGCAATATACTGTGCGCATATGGGTGAGGCACCAAGCAGCCTATCAGGGAAGGTGGGAAGGGCACAGGGAGACTCAGAAAAACAATCATACAATGGAGAGAGGGTATAAATGTAACTTGCTTGATAAAGACTACAATCTTACACTGGACACGCTTCAGGTTTGATTCTAAAAAGAATACTTGTGCCGATGAATAGAAATGGGATTTTTCATTCCCACCTACAGCTACAACTTTGTGGAAATGGTCATTAAACTATAAGTAAAACAGAACCATGTCTGTGATGTCAGTCAGCACATTCTGGATAATCCTTCTTTCTTTTTTTTAAGAAGAAAATTATGCTCCTTTTACAATGGTGATATATACTGATATATCCAATGATCATGGATGAAGTAAAATTATATACTCTTTACTTACCGTATTGTGGATTATTGCACCGACAAAAACAGGTATCGAGTTTATCCAACTTTTCTGGGCATGACTTTAGTTGAAATTGATACATGGTTGCCGGTGAGTTGGGTGAAAAGGGTGAAAAAGTTTCTAACTTGAAAGGGGGGGGGGGGGGTCACGTGGTATATAAAGACCCCGACAGGGCGAAGTGCACCATGGGAACTGGGGCCATGGATGTTGTAATTTTGTTGGGGTTTTACATCCTGGCAACATCTAATTTCATATCAGGATGCGCACCGACTTGTGACATGGCAACTTTTTAGTGTTGCCCCAGTGGGAGACCAGGCCACCATTGATTGATTGGTGGTTGCCTTATGCTGTGTCGGCAGCATAGGCCATATTCACATCGAGAACTGTTTGTTTTTAATTCAAACCATCGCTTTTACATGTAAAAGCATACAATCAATTTTGTGTCAATAGACACTCATGAATTTGTTTAATTCACAATCATATAGTTTCTGGTCAAGCTAAATAAAATTCTAGATGAAAGTATTATGCATTGATGGAATTTGTTTAATAAGCTGTAGGAGGTGATACAAACCAGCTGGCCTCAAACAGGCTAAAATGTTTTCTTGTTTTACTTTAGTAAAAAGGTCATGCATGCTGTTTGCAGTGTAAAATTGTTGGCACAGGGCCATGACATCCACACAGTTTAATGAAGTGTGTTTTAATGTTAGTGGGGACTGACATCCAATACATTCAGGGGGAGGGTCCCCCTTAATCAGAGAAACGTGTGTTAGCCACAAGTGGCGAACATGGCATCTTGTTAAAACAACCTGGTCGTGTCGCCCTTCTAAGCTAATCCCAGGCCACCAGCACCATGGCCAGATTTCACATACAGCTACATTATCCTGACACTGAACCAATCAGTTCTTGCTCTATCCTACTCATGCCAAGCGTTAGTCTATGTAGCAATATGAGGGTCTGGCTAGGTTATTAGGTAGCACAAAATATAAATCTTGTAAGTCATTGGTTTGGCCCGGCTGGGATTCGAACTCCCGACCTTCCGTATGGGAAGCCTGCGCTCTAACGATTTGTCCACCGCTTCCGGTGCCACAGTTCTAACCAATGTGTTAAGTTTCTGTCTCTGTTTTTTTCTCTCTTCTCTCTCTGTCTCTCTGTCTGCCTCTGCTTCTCCCCTGAGTCCCTCTCCCTCTGCCGGAGTAGGAGATTGAGAACTACTCTAGAAGAAACTGCAAGGAATCTGTAATATATGCGTAAAAGACATCCAGGCACGAGTGGAGAACAAAGGAGTAGGTAAATGAGATAACTTCAGAGGGACAGGGTGCCGGTGGTTCAGGCCCCTGGATGGGGAATAAAGCTTTCAGTATCCAGAAGTCAAAGTGTTCAGACGTCGTACTTTCACAAATGCCTCATGCTGAGAAACTCTGAATGTCTAGCGGCGACCATTTTAAAACCACTTTGAGCTGAAGATCTGCAGAAAGCAGGAAGCAACATTCGGTATCTTGGGGAAAAAATGTCTGGCTTCTGTAGCAGCTGCTGTGTTTGATTTATTATTACTCAACAGCGTTTTTATATCAACGGTTCTACACAGTATGTATGTGTTCTATCCGGTAGGAATTGCTACCTGCAGTCTTTCTGTGATTTTGTTTTGTTTGTGTTTCGTTTGTTGATTAAGCAGGTCGAGATTTCAATCATCAGACGGGATGGCCAAATGAGTTAGAGCATCCATCTCCCGCATTGGTAGACCGTGGGTTCGAACCCTGGTCGAGTCAAACTAATGACTTAAAAATTGATACTTGTCACTTCCTAGCCAGGCGCTCGGCATTATTAGGATAGGGCAAGGAGCAGTGGAATGAGGAAAACCAATCGTCTGCGATTGAAATTTCCCCTGCTTATACAACTAATCTACCCCCAACAAAATTGGACTTCCTCATTCCACTGCTCCTCGTCACTTCCAGGTAATGCAGAGTGTCAGGCTAGGTAGCGACAAGTATAAATTAGTTTAATTATTGGTTTGATTCGGCCATAGATTGAACACATGACCCACCACATAAGACTTATCAAATTGATACTTGTCGTTACCTTGCCTGGCACTCCGCATTAATAGGCTAGGACAAGGACCGGTTGGCTCAGTATCAGGAAACGTGACTGTTTGAGATTTCGGGTCAGGGAGCCAGCAGCCTAGTCTCCCAGTGGGGCAGCGATATATATAAATTCACCATGAGTATGCACTGTCACAAATCAGCGCCCTTCCTGATATGCCCTTAAATGTTGCTAGGACGTGAAACAACACCAAACAAAACAAAACCACTAAAACAAACCCGACGTCTCTGATGATGTAGCGCATCCCGCCCGCCGGCCACTGCCATAGTTATTCTGGCAGACGATTACTTCATTATGGGCTATCGGCGTCCCGCTAGGGGGCACCACCGAGGGGCGCCAATCGACTTCCGGGGGCCGCATACTTCCGGTGCGTCGTCTCACTACACGAGCCTTCACCTTCACTGCCGCATGTTTGCTCCTCTGTCGTTTGTTCATTGAAGTTTTACACCCTAGCAACATCTACGGTCATACTCAGGATGGGTACCAACCAACATGTGCCGCTGTACACTTGTTAAAATATTTTGTGTATACATTAGTTATTTAAACAGGAGAATTTTCATTCGGGGACAATTGGTCTTCCTCATTCCACTGCTCCTTGCCCTATACTAGTTAAGCCAGGCTAGGTAGTGACAAGTATCAATTTTTAAGTCATTGCTTTGACTCGACTAGGGTTCGAATCTCACGATCTACCAAAACGGGAGATGGACGCTCAACTCATTCCCTCACTACCGGCCAGGCTCTGATTCGGTATAGCGGTCCATTCTTCGAGAAGGGTTCACAGCGACGAAAGGATGAAAAACGAGTTCCCACTGGGTAATATCGAGCATACCCTTGCAGGATGAGTTTCCCATTCATTAAGTAGTGATATTGTGTGATTTAAACAGAAATCAATGTAGATCAATTTCAAATATACTTCAAACAATTTAATCTGTGCAAAAGATACATAAATATGTGATAATGTCTGAACAAACAACAACAACAACATAGTCAAATAATATTTTACTTCACTGCTAGCTCTGTGGAGGTCTAGCCTGGTCCCCTGGCATTTATTTGCTCATGCAGAGGCATGGGAGTTTTCATCTATTATCGCTCAGTTTCCAACCTGGTCCCCTAGCCTTTGTATCGGAAACAAGTTTAAACGAGCTCAAACGAGTTCAACCGTGGCTGGTTGGGTCGCACTGTGGCTGGTTGGGTGGCTCCGTAGAGCGCTGAATATGCTTATGCATTCTTCTCGGATGCATGGAGAGTAATGGGCGTCGTATGGAGTCTCCCAATAGAGGCATGCCATGGGCGATAAAAGGGGAGGTGATGGTGATGTGAATGGGGTGCGAATGGAGGCTACTACTGATCGTGAGATAACTGGGACTATATTAGCAGAGAAAAAGTGGGCGCTTCTTCCTGAGCAGTTTATTACTTCCTTTCTCTTATCACATGGACCAAAGGTTGTGCCATATGGCTAGTTAATCACCAGATAGAGTCTACTCATTTAAGGCTTTAGAATTCACCATTATTTACACTGTATGTCTAGGCCTATGCAATTGCTGTTTCTCAAACCTAAAATATTCGGCTTTTTAGGGGAACAAATTTACTTTTGCCATGGATCTGCCATATGCGAGCAATGCTGAACACCGGGTAAGGTATCGATGAGCCTATGTTTAGTTGCTTGGTTGTTGGAGTTTTATGTCTTGGCAACATCTAAGGTCATATCAGGACGGCTATTGACTTGTGCCAGTGTATTTTTTGTTGTTGAAGATTTATACTGCCTATCATGGATAAGCCTGAATAGGCTTGTTTTCACCATTAGACAGTTTGTCGATAGAAAGCCCGAGCCTACACTTTTACCGACCCAAGGGATTTTTAACCTCCCATACCACATAGACATGGTATGAGAGCAACCGGCCTTTGATGATGCTGTAAGTTATACACAGCGGTGGAAATCCAAATTGGCAGAGATGGGGGCATGGGGAATCGAACCACCGACCTTCAGATTAGGAGTCCGACATAGAAAAAAGTCAGACACTCTAACCACTCCGCCACAGAGAACACATACTTACTGTGACTTTATAGTGATGCCCCAGTGGGAAATCAGGCTGCCAGCACCATGACCTAATATCCCACTTGGTCACATTGTCCTGACAGTGAGCTATAACCAGTCCTTGCTCTATCCTCTTAATGCAAAGTGCCAGGCTAGGAAGCAACAAGTATCAATTTAGTAAGTCATCGGTTTGACTCGACCAAGGATCGAACTCCCGATCTCCTGCACAGGATGCCTGCGCTCTACCAATTCGGCCACCGCGTCTGGTCCATTTCTGTCAAATGAATATTTTAAGGTATAGTGCATATATCTATTACAAGGAATCCATTTTGAAATCATACGACCGAGATCTTTAAAAACCAATGGCGGAAGTGAGGTCTTCCGTGCTAAGTAAACTGTGACTGATGCAGTTACGAGAGAAGCCGAGAGGTCACGTGCAATATGAGCGTCTGTTCTGAGATGGCCTGTCGGTACCAGCGCCCCGCACCACCACTTCCGGAACGCAGACTGTGACAGTCACACACACCTGGGCCGCGATCAATGAGGCACCTTGGAGAAATTCCAAATGCCATGCTACTCTGAATGGCATTTTAGCAGTTGGGTGCCTCGAAAATGGTAGCCTCCATAACTTGCACTTCCTGCAGCCATTTGCAATTGAAAGAACAGCTCTGATTGGCTGACACACACAACCATTTTAGAGGCTTTTTTGTATCCTACTCGAAAAGCGCGGCATCTCAGTCAACTCTAAGGCACATTTTGAACGCGAATTGGACAAAAAGATGTCGCAGAGTTGACTCTGAGGCGTACCCTGAACCCGGCCAGGTGTATTAAGTTCCGAGCAGTTCTCCCGGCCCTGTTATACTAACAATGCGCCGAGTATTTAGGGCAAAATTGAAAGCCCTAAGGCACCCATAACTCATGCTATTATCTCTTTATTTTATTTTTCTTTCCATTTTATTTCCTCTTATTCTTTCCCTTTTAATTTTCTTTCTTTCCTTCTTTCTTTCTTTCTTTCTTTCTTTCTTTCAATCACCATATTTATATGTTTGTAAATCCTTATTCTTGACCGTAACAGCTTATGTTTGATTGACTGATTGAGTGATGAATTGGTGGTCGTCTTCACGGCGAGAAGTAATATTTTATGTAATGTAAGTGGTAATAGTTTTATTATAGGTAACATTGCACTAGTAAGAAAAGTTAGAGCATCGATGGATTGGCTTCCTGGAAATACTTGCATGGCTATTTATTAGCAACATTTAAAAGAAGTCAATCTGGGTGGGTGCACGAAGGCCTTCCAGCGCGTTGTGTTAGAGGGAGGGGGTAGGGTTAGGGGAGGGGGGGGGCGCTTACTCTGTTCTGCTCCTCTCTCGTTCCACGAGCTCCACAATTTCTGCCGAGTTACTAATACATCCACATCCAGTTTCTGACTGGTCGAGTCAAACCAATGACTTAAAAATGGATACTTGTCGCTTCCTAGCCAGGCACTCAGCATTATTAGGATAGAGCAAGGACTGGTTGGTTCAGTGTCAGGATAATGTGACTGAGTAGGATATCAGGTCATGGTGCTGGTAGCCTGGTCTCCCAGTGGGGCAGCACTATAAAGTTGCCATGAGTGTGCACTGTCACAAGTCGGTACCCGTCCTGATATGACCTTAGATGCCAGGACGTAAAACTTCAACAACCAATCAACTGGCAAATCTACATCCAGTTTCTGCGAATCAACAGAATCAAATATATAATTTAATGTAATGGATTTGGATGTATGACCAAAAAACCCACAGATATTGCTGAATTTATCCTTATGTGCAGAACCTAATGTCATTCGCATCATTGGGGATGATTAATTTTGCGGAAATGGTCGACGGTTATTTATAGAAACGGGCCCAAATCCTACACAACAGCCACTTAGCCATGGTTGGGTCCCACACAGGCTTATTACATGGTGAGTATGGGCAACGCTCTATGGGTCTGGTTTGTCAACTTTGTCTCTCCCATTAGACAGTTTTCTATGCTGTCCAAACCTCTTTTTCTCTCTCTTTTAATCGATTTTGTAGTTTCTGGAACTGTTTTATTATTATTAAGAGCCAAACACATGTCAAACAGACATCAGGCTTCGCCTATCGAAATGCCAGACGGTTGTGCGCAAAGTTGTTTGGTCTATCTGGGTTTTAAGTCCTAACAGCATCTGAGGTCATATATCAGGACACGTGCGCCAACTTGTTTGACAGTGCACATTAAGGATGGCGACTTTTTAGCGCTGCCCCACTGGGATACCGTGCCACCAACACCATGGCTGATATCCCACAGTCACATTATCCTGACACTGAGCCAACTAGTCCTTGCCGTATCCTAGTAGGCTAATGCTGAGGGCCAAGGAAGGTCGCAGCAAATATCAATTTTGCAAGTCTGTGGTTTGCTTCGGCCGAGGATCGAACCTAAGCTAACCATCCCGTCTACTGGGTTGTGTGTACAGTGAAATCACAATGATAGTGAGGCCATGGATGTACAAGTTACTGACACTGTCATCCCACCCAGGAGGGGTAGGAGGTTGGAAATTGTGTGAGTGTTAAGGGCGCATTCCTTACATGCGGCATGCGGCATGCGGTATGCGAATGCGAATGCGGCAGAAAATCAAAACGCCTTGAAGTCAATGGACTACATTCCTTACACGCGGTATGCGAATGTGAATGCGAAGGTGTCAAACCAATAGGTCCCTGTAGCGATCGGTGCGGCATGCGGTGTGCGGCATGCGGCATGTGGCATGCGGTGTGCGAATAGAAACATCAGTCGCCCTTGTCCATTAGTTATAGACGAGGAGAGGCAACTGAGCATTACGGAACGGTCACGCACAAGGCTTCTGAGAGGAAACATATGGTAGTGGTGGTGGTGGGGGTTCGGGATGGGTTCGGGTTGGTAAAAAAGCTACCAGTGCCACAAAAATATGAATACTTATCTATAATTTGGTAATTATAAAGGTGGGAACCCCCATGTGACGTACAAAGAGGTACATAGATATAAATGCAATAATAGGTCATATACAGTGCAGTATTGAGTATACTTGTTTATTTTTATTTTTTAAATATAGCCAGTCGTGTGCCGCATGCCGCATGCCACGTGTAAGGAATCACGCCATTCACATACCGCATGCTGCATGCCGCATACCGCGTGTAAGGAATGCCCGCTTTATACCATTAATGAGAGGTACGAGGGTGGAGATTGTGAGTTACTGATACTGTTATATCATTAATGAGAGGTACGAGGTTGGAGATTGTGTGTTACTGATACTGTTATATCATTAATGAGAGGTACGAGGTTGGAAATTGTGTGTTACTGATACTGTTATATCATTACTGAGAGGTACGAGGTTGGAGATTGTGTGTTACTGATACTGTTATATCATTAAGGATGGGTACGAGGTTGGAGATTGTGTGTTACAGATACTGTTATATCATTAAGGATCTGTACGAGGTTGGAGATTGTGTGAGTGTTATACCATTAATGAGAGGTACGAGGGTGGAGATTGTGTGTTACTGATACTGTTATATCATTAAGGATGGGTACAAGGTTGGAGATTGTCTGTTACTGATGCTGTTATATCATTAAGGATGGGTACGAGGTTGGAGATTGTGTGTTACTGATACTGTTATATCATTAAGGAAGGGTACAAGGTTGGAGATTGTGTGTTACTGATACTGTTATATCATTAAGGATGGGTACGAGGTTGGAGATTGTGCATACTGATACTGTTATATCATTAAGGAGGGTACGAGGTTGGAGATTGTGTGTTACTGATACTGTTATATCATTAAGGATGGGTACGAGGTTGGAGATTGTGTGTTACTGATACTGTTATATCATTAAGGATGGGTACGAGGTTGGAGATTGTGTGTTACTGATACTGTTATATCATTAAGGATGGGTACAAGGTTGGAGATTGTGTGTTACAGATACTGTTATATCATTACTGAGAGGTACGAGGTTGGAGATTGTGTGTTACTGATACTGTTATATCATTAAGGAAGGGTACAAGGTTGGAGATTGTGTGTTACTGATACTGTTATATCATTAAGGATGGGTACGAGGTTGGAGATTGTGCATTACTGATACTGTTATATCATTAAGGATGGGTACGAGGTTGGAGATTGTGTGTTACTGATACTGTTATATCATTAAGGATGGGTACAAGGTTGGAGATTGTGTGTTACTGATACTGTTATATCATTAATGAGAGGTACGAGGTTGGAAATTGTGTGTTACTAATACTGTTATATCATTAAGGATGGGTACGAGGTTGGAGATTGTGTGTTACTGATACTGTTATATCATTAAGGATGGGTACACGGTTGGAGATTGTGTGTTACTGATACTGTTATATCATTAAGGATGGGTACGAGGTTGGAGATTGTGTGTTACCGATACTGTTATATCATTAAGGATGGGTACGAGGTTGGAGATTGTGTGTTACTGATACTGTTATACCATTAATGAGAGGTACGAGGTTGGAGATTGTGTGCGACTGGTACTGTTATATCATTAAGGATGGGTACGAGGTTGGAGATTGTCTGTTACTGATACTGTTATATCATTAAGGATGGGTACGAGGTTGGAGATTGTGTGTTACTGATACTGTTATATCATTAATGAGAGGTACAAGGTTAGAGATTGTGTGTTACTGATACTGTTATATCATTAAGGATGGGTACGAGGTTGGAGATTGTGTGTTACCGATAGTGTTATATCATTAAGGATGGGTACGAGGTTGGAGATTGTAGTTGGTGCCCCAGCATCCTTAATGATACTGTTATATCATTAAGGATGGGTACAAGGTTGGAGATTGTGTGTTACTGATACTGTTATATCATTAAGGAAGGGTACGAGGTTGGAGATTGTGTGTTACTGATACTGTTATATCATTCAGGATGGGTACGAGGTTGGAGATTGTGTGTTACTGATACTGTTATATCATTAAGGATGGGTATGATGTTGGAGATTGTGTGTTACCGATAGTGTTATATCATTAAGGATGGGTACGAGGTTGGAGATTGTAGTTGGTGCCCCAACGACTACCCATCCTTAATGATACTGTTATATCATTAAGGATGGGTACACGGTTGGAGATTGTGTGTTACTGATACTGTTATATCATTAAGGAAGGGTACGAGGTTGGAGATTGTGTGTTACTTATACTGTTATATCATTAAGGATCGGTACGAGGTTGGAGATTGTGTGTTACTGATACTGTTATATCATTCAGGATGGGTACGAGGTTGGAGATTGTGTGAGTGTTACCTGATCTCTCAGGCAAGGAGCCACATAAACAGGTGGGTGTGGATAGGGTGATGACATCAGCACACTAATCCCGAGCCATACACAAAAAGAAGACCCTCCCCCGAACCTAAGAAGAAGAAAAAAAGGTAAAAGGACTAAAAAGACAAATATAAAGGACTTACACAAACAAAAGACAAATAAAAAGGACATACACACAAATGACAAATAAAAATGACATACGCAAACAAAAGACAAATAAAAAGGACATACACACACAAGACAAATAAAAAAGAGATACCCAAACAAAAGACAAATAAAAAGGACATACACACTCACAAGACAAATAAAAAGGACATACACACTCAAAAGACAAATAAAAAGGACAGAAACACACAAAAGATAAATAAAACGGACATACACACTCAAAAGACAAATAAAAAAGACATACACAAACCCAAGACACAAAAAAAAGGATATACACAAACAAAAGACAAAAAAAAAGAACATACACACTCAAAAGACAAACAAAAAGGACATACACACACAACAGACAAATAAAAAGGATATACACACACAAAAGACAAATAAAAAGGACATACCCACAAAAAACTAAAAGGACATACACAAACAAAAGACAAATAAAAAGAACATACACACTCAAAAGAAACATAAAAAGGACATACACACACAAAAGACAAATAAAAAGAATATACACACACAAAATACAAATAAAAAGGACATACCCACAAAAAAGACAAATAAAAAAGACACACAAACAAAAGACAACAAAAAAAGGAAAGAAAATATAATAAAAAGGCAACAAAAAAGACACTAAATGACAACAGCAAAAAAGAGACACAAAAAAGGGACACACAAAAAGAAAGAAAAGAACACAAAAAAAGAAAGAAAAAAGGATAACAACAAAAAGGATATAGAAAATAGAGGGAAAAAAGACTCGTCTAACACTTACATTACTCGGACAATTAGCTTTGTGATAATGAACGAAGTGTGTTGCTGTATTTTTACATGACACGTGTTGAGCATCTGTTATCAGGAGAGAAACAAAGGTGGGGGAGAGAGAAGGCGAGGGAGAGAGAGAGGGAGAGACAGAGACAGAGGTGGGAGAGGGGGAAAGAGAGAGAGGGGAGAGAGAGGGAGAGAGAAGAGGGGGAAAGGGAAAGAGAGAGAGAGGAAGAGAAGAGGGGAGAGGGGGAAAGAGAGAGACGGGGAGAGAGAAAGAGAGAGAGGGGAGAGAGGCAAAGAGAGAGGGGAGAGAGAGAGGGAGAGACAGAGAGAGGGAGAGACAGAGAGAGAAGAGAGGGGAGAGAGGGAAAGAGAGAGAGGAAGAAAGAAGAGAGAGAGGGGAAGAGAGAGAAGGTGGAGAGAGACAGAGAGAGGGGGAGAGAGGGAAAGAGAGAGGGGAGAGAGAGAGGGAGAGACAGACAGAGAGGGAGAGAGAACAGGGGAGAGAGGGAAAGAGAGAGAGGAGAGAGAGAGGGAGAGAGAAGAGGGGAGAGAGGGAAAGAGAGAGAGGGGGAGAGAGAGACAGAGAGCGAGGAGGGAGAGAGGGAAAGAGAGAGAGGGGAGAGAGAGGGATAGACAGAGAGAGAGAGGGAGAGAGAAAAGGGGAGAGAGAGAGGGAGCGAGGGGAGAGAGAGAGGGAGAGAGCGGAGAGAGAGGGAGGGAGAGAGAAGAGGGGAAGGGGAGAGAGATGGTGAGAAAGAGGGGAGAGAGGGGAAGAGAGAGGGGGGGGGAGACAGGGAGGGAGAGAGAAGAGGGGAGAGGGGAGAGAGATGGAGAGAAAGAGGGGAGAGAAGGGAAGGGTTGTGGAGAATGGAGAGGAGTGGAAATGAAGAAAGGAGGAAAGCAATTGGTAGATGGAGGAGGAAACTGGGTTAAGAAGGAAGTGCGGGGTGGTGTGTGAGTGTGTGTGTATGAGTGTGTGGGTGTGAGTGCGTGTATGAGTGTATGTGTGTCAGTATGTGTGGGTGTCAGTGTGTGCACGGGAGTGTCACCTGTACACCAGTCATCTACACCTCAACTAATGTCAGGCATACACTGGCCGATCTGCGCGATACATTCGGAAGTCACTGCAGGCAAATTTCCTAAATACGCAGCATACCAGGATTTTCATTTAAAGTTGTATAGTTCGATGGTTTTGAATTTCGGTCATTTTTTTTCTGAGATAAATATATTAAATTGATTGCTATAATCTACCTTACTTTAGTTTGAAGTACCTTTATTCTAAATGGATAACTTTTGATCTATCTGAAGTGCAAGCATGTAAAGTTAATTTTTGGAAGAGCATGCCAACACTCTAATGCCACAGGCTTCTGTACTAACAAGTTCGGTTAAAATGATTGCGGCAACACATGCTTAATAAGTGCATCAGTATCTAAGTTAGATAGATAAATTCAAATCTAAATAAATAGCTTTGGTTTTGAAATTTTGATGCTTCATCGGACTATGCAACTTTAATACGGGGAGCATTGTTACAAGATGAAGCGGTAAGATGAGATGAATTAACCACTGTCTTGTGGTACAGGTTCTTGACAGAACCGAAGGCTAAGGGAGCAAACCCTAAACAGAAAACCATGTCACTGTGGCAGCATTAAGGGCAGTTGATGTATGGAACTCCCCAACATCTCCCGACCAGCCACTGCAGGGACAAATAGTTTTGCGCCTGTCTTGACATGTTCTTGTTGGTGTGAAACCTCTATTTGCTCCCTGAGAGAGTGCCGCTGGTAACTTGCAAAAGCCAGCAGCACTTCGACACTTTTACAGGCAGTTTTCATGAAATGGATCCTCTGATCAAAAAGAATCTCCGGTGGACTGGACACCTCATGAAGATGTCATCAGACAGGCTACCTCTATTCTCAACTCTCTTCTGGTTACAGAAAGAGAGGGCGCCCTCGTCTCCGGTTCAAGGATACCATCAAGAGAAACCTGAAGCTGAGAGACATTAAGACCGACTCATGGACGCAACTCTCACAGCAGAGAGCTAAATGGAGAGCTGCAGTCGAGTAATTAAAGCAGTCTTTGTCGCATCGCGACCGACAGCATGATGATGATGATGATGATGATGATGATGTATGAACCTACAAGCCTGGAGTTTGGCAAGTCCCAAAGGACATTAAGAAATCGAGAAAACTGGTTTGCAAAGTCATCTGTGGTGCCCCAATGACTATCGCAGTTAAGGGATTGATGATGTTGATGGGATGACCTCAGATATTGCTAGGACATGAAGCCCCGATCACTCACTCAGTCGCTTGCCTGTGAGTGGAATAATAAATGTCACTGATGGCCACTTACTTCCGAAAGAGCAGTTAGAAGTGTGTGTGGGGGGGGGGGGGGGGGGGAGTGCTGTGTGTTGAAAGTAATGGAGATAAAATAGACAATTTCCACGGAGCAGGCAGCCCTAGCTGAAACTTGAATCATTGGTCAGCTCTGAAAGTTTGTCTTTTGTTTATTTGAGTGTTGTCGTTTTACGTCCTAGCAGCATCTAAGGTCATGTCAGGACAGGGTCTGGAACTGAGTGCTAAGCTTGTGTAGTTAGTATTTAAAGTTGCATAGTCCGATGAAGCATCATATTTTCTAAACCAAAACAATTATTTAGATTTGATTCTACACAGCTCACATAAGCCGTGTTTACACGGGCGAGTTAAAACGCCTCAAATAATGCGCCTTGCCTAGTTTGCCTTACATTCGCCGTGTAAACGCGACTCTGAGGCGGATTAGGGCTGATTCGATTCATATTATTCACTTTATGTAAACCGCCTCGCGAGGTAGTCTAGATGAAGCGAACTAGCTTAAGTCGGCCCATATTGCCTGTGTAAACGGTAGTGGTTTAGATACGACGGATTAAGGACGTCACAGTCGAGACCTGAGTTTGTTGACTTTCCAGTAAATTTGTTCTATGAAACCGCTAGCTGCGCGCAGATATTTTTTTCATCATTTATTTTTAGGTTTTCACTACCCAGCAGAAGTTTTGATCGTTCCAAAACAATATGATTCAGTCCATACATATCTAGGTCGAACCCACACTCTCTCATGGCGACGTTGACTAACCGAAACTGGCGCTGGTTAGTATGGACTTGCTCATGCGCAGATATCAATTACCGCCTTAAACCGCTCCGTGTGTAAACGCGCCACTACTTCGCTTCATATAAATCGCTTTGTCTAATTCGCTTTACAATTGGCCATGTAAACACGGCTTTAGATACTGATGCACTTATTAAGCATTTATTGCCACATAGAATGGGAAACTAAGTCAATTTAATAGAACCTGTTACTGCGGAAGCCTCTAGTGTCAGAGTTTTGGCATGCTTGCAAAAATTAATTTTGTATGATTGCACTTCAAGAAGCTCAAAGGTTAGCCATTTAAAATTAACGCTACCTCAAACTAATTTAAGGTAGATTCTAGCATTCAATTTAATATATTTATCCCAGAAAAATAACAAAAACTCAAAACTATCGGCCGATGCAACTTAAATGTAATGGTTATTGGAAGCGCCCGTACATAAATAAGAAATAAGAACATGACCATCAGTATGCGATGTTGTCCTGGCTTCTTGATCAGAAATACAAATGTAGTATCTAAATTAGTAACCCTGAAATATTTTGCTCTAAATTTAGCTTTAATTAGTTCTAGAATTGTACATGTTGTTCGGCAACATGGGTAATTTGCGCGCGAACGGGGGACTACGGGGACGGTGGCGCCGCCTGGATTCGAACTCTAAACCCACGAAACCCCTTACGAGCCCCCGAGACCCCCTCTCGTCTCGCGCGATCTCGCCTCCCCTCGCGAGACCACGCCGCTCCGGGTGAATATAAACCCACCCACACACCCCACACCCACACGACTCCAGACGCCGGACCGACCACAACCACCAGCTTTTCTCGACCGCCCACCCGCCCCTACAAAAAAAGGACACTTAGTAGGGTTGAGAGAGCCTGATTTCCTTATTTTGATGTACAGTTTTGCCTCTTATCTTATTATTACATTACTTCCTCATCTCCTGTAAACTCATTGAACTACATGAATGACTACTTAATAAGCAATTGATTGACCAGTGTAACCTTGATTGATCACTACTATAATAAGCACTTGATTGATGACGACTTTATATTACCACTGTAACCTTGCCTGATGACTGTGAATACCTATGTAACACGCAACTGTAAGTAGATCGCCTCTGAGGCACTAACGTTGGCCTTAGGGCCGTTTATTGAATAAACCCACTCCATGTAGTCCCCTTGTCGTGTTGTGAATTATCTCGACTCATCACTCTAACAAGCTGAGAAGGCTCATAATTTTTATTGTTTTAAATCTTTTTATTGAGGCTGTATTTATACTGTCCATAGTATATAAGCCTGGGTATTCAGGCTTGTTTTCAATGCTGGCCAGTTGTAGTGTTGGTGTTATCATATCACACAGTAGCTGCTGATAAGGTATTTGATTGCCTGCATTTCAGTAGCAGATAGATAGTTGGATTAGTAGCCTATGCTAGTCCTTTTGGATTTTCTTGGCATATATGTGTTTTATTTTTTCTACTCTTACTACTAGACTAGCCTACTCCTATTTACATATCATAGGCTTGTATGTAGCTGTGTGGTGTGCTATCTGGCTACTTTTGGCATGGTTACCTTCCATTGGGCGTCCCGCTGGTGGTCCGTGATATATCACATGCCCCTTTGCAGACCAGCTCATAATACCCCCATCCCACCAAAGTAGTTCTTACTACGTTCTTGAAAATGTTGCCGAACAGGCTCAAACTGTGTGCGAATGGAGTGAACATAGTAGCAACGTTTTACAAACATTTTATGAACTGCATTGACGAGCACGGACGGAAGAGTGCTCCACAGCTTTGAGCATGCTCAAAACTTTCGGCGGCCACGTTCTACCCCGTTTTAGAATGGGGTCGGACGTTTTGAGAACTAGTTTGGTGTGATGGGGGTGTTAGTACCAAGGGCATAGAGAACAAGCAAGCAGGAGTGAGAAGAACCTAAGCAAACTGGTGTCATAAATGGAATTGAAACTAAAATCTGCCACTGCAGATCACAAAAATAACGACTTGCCAATTTAGGCAGGTCGCCGAGAACTTCACGTGCCCGACTGAGTAAAATAGGTGCCCCGGGCAACCGGTCAGTCCTTATTGTCATACCTTTGCGTAGTTCCAAGATCTACAGACTGTGATTAGTCATATTTGATCATCATAATTACGAATAAGTAAAGTTGTGTTGTTGATGTTACTGACCCTTTAACACCGATTAATCCATTCAAGTCATACTCTCAAACTACCCATTTATTTTCCAAATGTTTCTGTTCAAGCGGGTTTGTTTTCTCCTGTCAATTATACACGGAATCGGACCCCCTGCCTTACTGCTCAAGTAGGTTTGGTATTTAGGCGTACCCCAGATGATAAGCAGTGCTCTGGACAGGGTAGCGCACTTCGGCAACTTTAGATCTCGTCATCTGCCCTCTCTTTCCACCCCGGGCTCACAAGGGTAAGGTTACTAAAAAACCATGGACCAAATTGGCAGTAATAATATATTTGAAGGTCATATAGTTAATCTAACTTTGTAAATATATACATTTATAATAAATTCATTTTATGGTCATCATTATATTATCAAATTGGTAAATATTACTTTGTACATATGGTATTTCATACACTTTAAATATATATGAATGAAAGTAAGACATTTATACATGTATATATATATTTATTTATACGCATAATATATAGAGTAAAAGCCAGAAATTCATTTAAACTTATTAAGAAAACTGGTAAATATATAATTAAATTAATCAATTCATTTTAGAGGCAATATTTAATTAAATTGGTAAATATATAATTAAATTAATAAATTCATCTTAGAGGTAAGTTCCCCATAGAATTAGTAAATATATAATTAAATCAAGAGGTTCCTTTAAAAAGAATTGTTCTCCTGAAATTGATAAATATATTGTTTTAAATTAACGCGTTTATTTTAAAGGTAAATTCTCATAAAGTTGGTAAACTTACATCAAGTCTATAATAAAATTAATATTATATAAAATTAATTATGATTAATTAATATTAAATTAAGTCTATAATAAATTAATATTATATCAAATTAATATAAAATTAAGTATACGGGATGGCCGAATGAGTTAGAGCGTCCGTCTCCCGTGTTGGTAGATCGTAGGTTCAAATCCTGGTCGAGTCAAACCAATGACTTAAACATTGATACTTGTCGCTTCCTAGCCAGACGCTCGGCATTATTAGGATAGGGCAAGGAGCAGTGGGATGAGGAAGACCAGTCGTCTGCGACTGAAATTCCCCCTGCTTAAACAACTAATGTACTAAAAAAAAAATATGATACAATTAATATTATTCCAATATTTGTGCAGTAGGATATAATATGCGTGGATCTAGGATCTATGTGGGAGTGATTTACAGAAGTATAATATTTTCGAGAGATTATCACTTACCCATTATGAGAAGGGGCCCAAAGCCACCCACCCCCACCCCCAAACCCTGGCCATGTCTACTTGCCAAGTCACGACGGGGATGAGGCAACGCCTGCCAAACCGGTATTTCTGTAATCCAGCTCAGACAAGAAAGAAAGAAAGAAAGAAAGAAAGAAAGAAAGAAAGAAAGAAAGAAAGAAAGAAAGAAAGAAAGAAAAAGTAAGAAATGGGAAAAGAATAAAAATAAATAAATTACGCGCCCCATCACCAAAAGAACAACGCCAAAGAAAAAACTACCCTTGTTTAGATCATTACCTTCCAAATGTAACGCTGCATCTTCCAAGAATTTGCAAAGGTTTGATTGGTTGGTGGATTATGTGCAGAAGATTAATGAACCTTCATTCATATTAATGCTTTAAATCGCAAAGGGCCAACGCATGCGATACATACTCTGGGTGCAATTTGAACTCTGTCACTTGTGACGTGGGTGATATATTAATTCAAATTTTAACTGGTAACTTGAAGAGGCTGTAGTGGGACTTATAAACATCGTTATCGCAACGTTCGTTGACCTCTACCCCCCCCCCCATCCTCTTCCCCTCCCCTCCTACAACCACACACACCTCCCTGCCAAGAGTTGGCTGCTATACTAACTAGTAACTGTACACTGCCAGGACAAAGCTCACATTATGGCCGGTACACACATACCGTTTACGATCGTTTTTCCGCACCCACCTAGCGTATACGATCTAAAACTGCCCAAAAGTCGTGAGGTGTGCACTCCCCTAGCACACCTACCGATTGCGATTCGCGACTTTTTAGGGCTAAAACGGTAGGTGTGCGCTAGCCTTACGATTGCGATTCGCTATTCGAAAAATGAATCGGCCCGTTTTCAGTTTTAAGCGGATCAGGAGTTTTAGTGCGCGAATCGTAACCGGTAGGTGTGTACCGGCCATTAAGGTGCGACTTACCCTCGGTTCCATATTTATATATATATTGTATAAGCAATTATATGAGTATAATTATCCGGAAACCGATTATCTATGAACGTTGTCCTCAGTTCATATCAACTGACACTACACCAACTAATGACACTTATCTACTCAAGCGACTGGTCAGGCCTTCTGCCGAGCCTGGTGGTGCCACCTGGCTTCTTCCTCGTCACCTGGTTCTGCCTCACGCCTATACCACTTGCTCAACAATTTTATGAAAGAGAAGCCCAGTAGAAATGTAGTTTATTTGCACTTTATCGCATAGGCCTAAAGTCAGTGCATGTGAATAGTGTCACAGGAGGATTAATAGTGAATGGATAGATAACAAGTTTTGTTAAAGCTGCATAGTCCGATGAAAACATCAAATTTGTAAAACCATAGCAATTATCTACATCTGATTCAACATATCGACCATAGATACTGGTGCACTTATTAAGCATTTGTCGCCACATAAAAGGGAATACTGAGGCAATTTAATCAAGTCTGTTACTGCAGAACCCTATGGTATCGGGGTTTTGGCG
Source organism: Branchipolynoe longqiensis (assembly GCA_030323885.1). Classification (NCBI taxonomy): domain Eukaryota; kingdom Metazoa; phylum Annelida; class Polychaeta; order Phyllodocida; family Polynoidae; genus Branchipolynoe; species Branchipolynoe longqiensis. Next base: position 39,957,500 of record CM059195.1, read on the forward strand.
TGCTTGCCAAAATTCATTTTGCATGGTTGCACAACAAATGTCTCAAAAGTTAGCCATTTAAAATAAAGTTAGATCAAACTAAAATAAGGATCAACCTAATATATTTATCTCAGGAAATGACAGAAACTAAAAACCATCGGACTAGGCAACTTGAAAGCATTAGCCAAGATTACCAAAGCAAAAAGAGTGCCAACACATTACCTTCACACATCTATTACATTTTAGAATGCAAAATTGTATTAATACTAATTTCAGAATTGTCGAATAAAGAGAGTGCTTGATACCTGTGCGAGAGGTCATGGGGTTCAATCTTGGGGAGAGCCAAATCAAAGCTGTACAGAATTGTCACTTACCACTATAGTAGTACGACACTTCGGACATTGAAAGATTGGTCACACATGGCAGAGGTCCGTCGCTCACAGAAGTCGTTGAAGACAAGGTACTACTGTACCTATCCTGGCGCTGGGCATTGCTAGTGTAGTAGTCTGTACTGACCTCTTAGGCAAAGAGCCACATAGACAGACACCACTCCCCACAATACTGGTGCCCTGACCAGCATCCCATACAAACTATGCGCTGTATGGTTTTTCAACCTATCCTCTGTACGTACATGTAAGTGCATTGCCTGTATGAATGTAAGTGTAACCATAAGATGACTTATGGATGCAAACCATTTAAAGGACTTTCAATTTCAATGGGGGGGGGGGGGGGTGTGTAGTAGTCAGCACTGAGTGCTCAGGTAAAGCTAGGATTCCTTACACGCGGTATGCGGTATGTGAATGCGAATGCGAATGCGAATGCGGCAAAAAATTGAAAAGCATCTAAATCAATGGCGGTGATTCCTTACACGCGGTATGCGGCATGCGGCATGCGAATACTGAATCGGTCCATGTACCGATCGATGCGGCATGCGAATGCGAATGCTGCTGCGTTTGCCATAGAGAGCAGTGGTGAGGAAACCTGACACTGTGTGTGAGTGTGGGTGTGGGTGTGGGTGTGGGTGTGGGTGAAAGGACCCATCCCGTAATCACGCCGCACGCCGCATGCCGCATACCGCGTGTAAGGAATCCTAGCTTGAGGAGCCACATAAACAAGTAGGCATGGATAGGGTGATTGCATCAGGCAGCCTAGATAGTGTATTCGTTAGCACACTAGCCCCAGAATGGCAAGAAGTGTGGGTTTGAAGCCTGTTCTGGGCACAATGCTTCCCATTTTCATCATTCTCACGCCACTAGGATAGGGCAAGGAGCTGTGGAATGAGAAATTGCGGAAATTGCAAATTGCATGTAATAGAAATACCCCTGTTTTATAAAAATAAAAAATAAATAAAATAAAAAAGATACATGCATGCCGCTCCCTACTAAGTAGTCATCATAGTTTTACTAGTGAGTGGCTCTCGGGGGGGGGGGGGGAGATGAGTCTGAGCTAATGATGAGCAGTCCAGCAATGATAGTAATGAGACTGTTTAGTCACACATCTCTCATCCTAGCTCGGACATGGCGCCACCTATGGCGTTTTTTATGCACTAAAACCATGGCCCGGTTCCACGATAAACATAAATAATACATAAATAAATTGTTTTCAATAACACCGATAAATTCAGCAAGTACCAGTATGATTTTATTTGTTGGGGTTTTACGTCCTAGCAACATTTAAGGTCATATCAGGACGGCGTACCTATTTAAAATACAATTTAAACTGAGTGCAACACGTGAGGGGAGATCTCTTCAGACATTGCTGTAATTATGATATACACAGGTCTCACAACTGCGAGGATCAAGAAGAATTTTATATGCATAAGTTCTTACTATACATACTTACGTATATATACATACGTTCTTACATATATATATATATATACGTATATATACATAAGTTTGTATGCATACATACTTACATATATATACTTAAAAATTGTATACTTGTCACTTCCTAGCCAGCCGCTTGGCATTATTAGGACAGGGCAAGGACTGGTGTGCTCAGTGTCAGGATAATGTGACTGAGTGGGATACCAGGTCATGGTGCTGGCAGCCTGGTTTCCCAGTGGGACAGCACTATAAAGTCGCCATGAGTGCGCACTGTCACAAGTCGGTACCCGTCCTGATATGACCTTAGATGTTGCTAGCACGTAAAACAACAACAAACAAAACAAAACAATATATACTTATGTGTATATATATATCTGCGTTCAATAAAGTAGCAGTCTGTGGGTACTAACTGTCATCTACTATCACCTTGGTGACATGTCAAAAGCAGCAAGGCTGTGAAAACCGCCTGCCCAACCTTATGTTCGGGCTCCACATCCTCTCCGTGAACCCTCGCCTCACCTTGCCGCATCCACCTGCCTCACTTATCACAATATCAGCACACTGCCTGCTGCCCCCCTCCACCCTGAGACCCTCTCCCTCGACACTTTTTAACTCGCTCATCTTCTCACTCACATTCGGCTATTAGTTGGCCTTTCTCACTTTAGCCTTTCCCATCACTTCTCGAAACCTTCTACCGCTCACTTTACCAGTTCTCTCAGATAATCCACAGGCCTGTACTCTTGTGTGTGTCTCTTTTCCAGTCCTTTAACACAATCCACAGACTTACTCTCTCTCTTTATCCATCTCTCTCACATAGTCTACATACTTGTACTCTTTGGCTCTCACATCACCACTTCTCTCACATAGTTCACAGGCCAGCACTCTCTTTTCCAGCTCTCTCACATAGTCCACATACATACACTCTCTGTCTCCCTCTTTTCCAGTTATCTTATAGAATCCACAGGCGTGCACTCTCTTTTCCAGTTCCCTCACTTAATCCAAAGGCCTGCACTTTCTGTCTCGCTTTTCCAGTTTTCTCACATAATCCAGACCAGTACTCTGGGTCTCTTAAATTTTTTTATTTTTGTTACAGTTCTCTCGCATAATCTAAATGCTTACTCTCTCTCGCGTTCAGTTCCCTCACACAATCGACATGCCTCTCTCATAGATCTACTCTGTCTCTCACTGTTCTAGTTCACTTATAGTCGACAGAACTATACACTCTCTCAGTTCATTAACATATTCAATGTCTGCTTTCTCCATCACTCTCCATCTCTCTCCCTCTCTCTCTCCCTCCCCCTCTCTCTCTCGAACCCACATCTCTTTGCATTCTGGGCCACTGTGCTAACCATTACACCACCTAGGCTCCCTGATATCACCACACTACCCACGCCTACCTATCTATGTGGTTACTTGCCTGAGAGGTCAGTGCAGACCACTACACTTGTCCCCCTGGAATTGTAAGTCTTTTAATGCTTTCAATTACATACATACATACAGGCAATCCACTAACACATATACACAGGGTAGGTTCAACAACCATACAGCGCATAGCTTGTACAGGATCCTGGTCATTGCACCAGTGTCATGGGGGTGATGAAAATGGGAAATATAGCGCCTAGAGCGGGACTCGAACCCACATCTCTTTGTATTTCGGGCCAGTGTGCTAACCATTACACCACCTAGGCTCCCTGATATCACCACACTACCCACGCCTACCTGTCTATGTGGTTACTTGTCTGAGAGGTCAGTGCAGACCACTACAATAGTTTGTTTGTTTATTGGGGTTTTACATCCTAGCAACAACAATGGTCATATCAGGATGGATCCCGATTTGTGACAGCGCGAACACATGGCTACTTCATAGTGCTGCCCCACTCAGTCACATCGTGATACTGAGCTAAGTGCAGGCTTCCTCTGTAGAAGGCCGGTATAGGACGTTCAAAACACTACCCCGTTGAAAACACTACGGTAGTGTTTTCAACCTAAGTTCAAAACACTACGGTAGTGCTTTCAACTTAAGTTCAAAACACTACTGTTAAGTTCAAAACACTACCCCTACGTACGTCCAAAACACTACCCAAGTTCAAAACACTATCATAACACGGCAGTTGGAGCTGTAAGTGTAATGTCGCAAAATGAAACCTAGTTTGGTTATCGGGAGTTTTATGTCCTGGAAACATCTAAGGTCATATCAGGACACACATAATAGTAGTATACGCTGATAGCACTGCGGCGTCTGCACCACATATTACTATTAGTATACGCTGATGGTGCTGCGGTACTGCACCACGTATTACTTAGTATACGCTGATGGCGCTGGGGCGATTTTGTCACATATTAGTAGTATATGCTGAAAGCACTGCGGCGTCTGCACCACGTATTAGTATACACTGATGGTGCTGCGTCATCTGCACCACATATTAGACTATGCTGATGGTGCTGCGGCAACTGCACCAAGTATTACTATTAGACTACGCTGATGGTGCTGCGGTATTTGATTGTTTGCTTGTTGTTGTTTTATGTCCTAGCTACATCTATGGTCATCTCAGAACGGGTACTGACTTGTGACAGTGTACACTCATGACGACTTTATAGTGATGTCCCACTGGGAGGACCAGACGGGATGGCCGAATGAGTTAGAGCGTCCGTCTCCCGTGCTGGTAGATCATGGGGTCGTAGGTTCGAACCCTGGTCGAGTCAAACTAATGACTTAAAAATTTATACTTCTCGCTTCCTAGCCTGGTGCTCAGCATTATTAGGATAGGGCAAGGACTGGTTTACTCAGTGTCAGGATAATGTGACTGAGTGGGATACCAGGTCATGGTGCCGGCAGCCTGATTTCCCAGTGGGACAGCACTATAAAGTCACCATGAGTGTGCACTGTCACAAGTCGGTACCCGTCCTGATATGACCTTAGATGTTGCTAGGACATAAAACAACAACAAACAGACAAACCCACTGGGAGACCAGGCTGCCAGCACCATGAGAGTAGTGTTTTGAACTTAAAGGGAGTGTTTTGAACTTAAGGATTGTGTTTTGAGCATGGCCATGGTAGTGTTTTGAACCTACCCTTAACTAAGTTGAAAACACTACCTAGTGTTTTGAACCTAAGTTGAAAACACTACCGTAGTGTTGTTGTGGGGTAGTGTTTTGAACTTACTACACCGGGAGTTCAAACCATGGTCAAGTCAAACTAATGACTTACTAAATTTATACTTGTCGCTACCTAGCCAGGCGCTCGCCATTGCTGGGATAGGGTAAGGACTGGTTTGCTCAGTGTCAGGATAATTTGACTGAACGAGAAATTAGGTCATGGTGCTGGCTTGTTTGTTGTTGGTTTACGTCCTAGCTACATCTAAGGTCATATCAGGACAGGTACCGACTTGTGACAGTGTGCACTCATGGCGACTTTATAGTGCTGCCCCACTGGGAGACCAGGCCACCAGCACCATGACCTGATATCCCACTCAGTCACATTATCCTGACACATTAGCCAACCAATCCTTGCCCTATCCTAATAATGCCGAGCACCTGGCTAGGAAGCGACAAGTATCAATTTTTAAGTCATTGGTTTGACTCGACCAGGGTTCAAACCCACGATCCCATGGTCTACCAACATGGGAGACGGACGCTCTAACTCATTCGGCCATCCCGTCTGGTTCATGGTGCTGGCAGCCTGGTCTTTCAGTGGGGAAGCACTATAAAGTCACCATGGGTGGGAGGTCACAAGTCGGTACCCATCTTGATATGACGATTGCTGTTTGCTTTGTTGGTTGTTGCTTTACGTCCAAGTAACATGTATGGTCATATCAGGATGGTATGACCTTAGATGTTGCTAGGATGTAAAACCCCAACAAACAAGCGAACAAATATACACACTAAGAGCTGTGGAGGCCCTCGGCAAACCCCCAATCCGATATTTCATATAATTTGACGTTGCTTTAAAAAAAATTAAAAAATATTAAGAAAAGAAGAAAAAAGGAGATATATTTACTGCATTTATGGCGACATTTTGGAAACCCTTGGTGTGTGGGTCCTTGGGACGTGTCGGTAATGTGTTTGTTGTTCCTGTTGCAGAGTTTACCAGTCGTGGGGCGCAATCCTACTGGGGCTGGGCTTCTGTCTGCTACTTATCTGTCTCATCCTCTGTCTACACGCCTACTGCGTCATCACCATCACCGAAGACGACCCTATTGCGAAGGTATAGACCGGACGTTGAAATTTGCGCTTAAAAACAAATCTGGTCACCTGATTTTAAAGTTGCATACTCCGATGGTTTTGAGCTTCTGTCATTTTCTGAGATAAATACCTTAGGTTGATTGTTATAATCTGCCTTATTTTGGTTTGAAGTAACTTTTATTTTAAATGGCTAACTTTTGAGATATTTTAAGTGCAAACATGGCAAATTAATTTTGGCAAGCATGGCAAAAACTGTGCAGTATCAGGTTCTATTAAATTGCCTAAGTATTCCCTTTTATGTGGTGACAATTGTTTAATAAGTGCATCAGTATCTAAGTTAGATATGTTGAATCAAACGTAGATAATTGCTTTGGTTTTGAAAATTTGATGTTTTCATCGGACTATGCAGTGCTTAAAAATTGTATTTTGACTATTATTAAAATTATTATTACATCATAATCATTGTTAAAAAACCACTTAGCACCCCCATACAGGTTCAAAATCTTGTTATTTTCGGTGGTTCAGTGAATGCTTTAGCTTCATCCCAATACGGGTATTCTGAGTTCTGCTGGTCCCTCAGGAAGGACTGAAGCTGTGACCCAGCATGTTCGGGTTGGTGCCACTCCCAGCCCTATCCTTCAGTATATACTCTACACGTTAAACTTACTTTGCACCTGTAACCACATGGTTCCTGATTACCAAACATAGTAGAATACCTGCCATGCATTTGTTTCTAACATAAATTGCAGCGAACATGTCCAGCAAATATTTTACATTAGATCAAATAATATCACTTCGTCTATTGATATTCACCGCCACCCCCACCTTACGCTAAAGCTGTGACCCAGTGGCTGTGTCACAGCTTCCGTCCTAACTGAGGGACCAGTGAAACTCAGAAAACCTGTATGAGATAACTCATGTACTGCCCAATTCCTCACCATGGTATGTGTAGCTGCGGCACTTCCTGGTAATGCACGACATGCGGTGGGACGCTCCCATTCCATTACCACAAGACCAATTATTCACACGGCTCTATTTTGGTGTAAATTGTCAGCATAAGCGGCTCCGGTGGAGACGAGCCAGAGCAGATGAGCAGCTCGGCTCAGCTGAGTGAGGAGAGGGCTTTAGTCATTGACTCCGCTCACCCTAGGCCTAGCTGAGTCATTGCCACCATGCCAGCTTACCACAAAACCAAAACCCATTTGTGCAAAGATGACCAAAGCCTAAGTAATGTATTTTGGTAGTACTGTTGTTTTCAGGATCATTGGTAAGGTTTGATCAACTAATATATAAATATATGTATATATAAACACATGTAATACTATGTGTTATATATGTATGCTTTCTAATCTATTATGGGAATATAAACAAGGACACTACCACATCTCAGTTCCCTTTCTATATGTGTTTTATTATCTCTATCTCTCTCTCTGTATAAATATATGTGTGTGTTGTACAAGCAATTATACGAGTATAATTATCTGGAAACTGATTATCTATGAACTGTGTCCTCAGTTCATATCAACTGACACTACACAAACTAATGACACTTATCTACTCAAGCGACTGGTCAGGCCTTCTGCCTCGGCTGGTGCTGCCACCTGGCTTCTTCCTCCTCACATGGCTCTGCCTCACGCCTGTAGTACAAGACCTCTTTATCAATGTAACGCACAGAGAAATTCTAGAGTTCCTAATAAGAAGTACTGCATCACCTTCTATAACTTTATCTATGTTTGATGAGTTAAATATCACAGTCATTTGACACAAACTTAACCAAGTCGAAATGGCATCTGAGATGATTGTTGTCTTATATTTGATACAAATATGACCATTTCAATTTTTTCTTTTTGCAAATTTCAATGGAGGCAAATAATGTGATTAATAAAACTAAACAGAATAAATACCACTAATTTTCGACATAAATATGGCTCTTCATGCTGACAGCTGTCAATATATATAATGTAAACCAGATTTTAACTAAGCATAGTAATTTCCTGAGTACAGACCAGGTCAATGGAAATACACATAACGTTCTTAGGCTGAACAATCACACACGCATATATATTAAAGCTGTATAGTCAATGAAAACATCAAATTTTCGAAAGCAAAACAAATATCTGGATTTTATTCTACATATCTAATTTAGATACTGATGCACTTATTAAAATATTTGTCACCACATAGAAGGGAATACTGAGGTAATTTAATGGAACATGTTACCGCAGAAGCCTATGGTGTCAGAGTCTTGGCGTGCTTGCCAAAATTAATTTTGCATGGTTGCACTTCAAATATTTCAAAAGTTAGCAATTTAAGATAAAAGTTACTTCAAGCTAAAGTAAGGTATATCATAACAATCAATTTAACATATTTATCTCAGAAAAGTGAGAGAAACTCAAAACCATCGAACTGTGCAAGTTTAAACATTGTTCTAAATTCTCCTTGGAGTATATGTAGTCATATATGAGTCTTGAGGCAATATTCTTACATTTAACTGCGGGAATTTTCAATTCTGATTTATAGAACCCGCATAAACATTTTGAGACAAAAGGAAGCATTCTGTTGAAAAATCCCACTATAATTATAGATCTTGAATTTGCTTGGTTAATTCAAATTATTAATTTCTATTTTGTTTGTTGGGGTTTTACGTCCTGACAACATCTAAGGTCATGTCATGAGTTTACATAAACATTTTCTAAGTGACAATAATCTTCTTACATAAGCTTGTTTGCTTATTTTAAGTCCTAGCAACATCTAAGGTCATATCAGGATGGACTTACATAAGAACTCCATCATCTTTAATTGGCTCACAATTCTTTACTTCCAGATTGTCGTCCATCCACCAGCGCCATCTGTTGTCTTGAATGGGCGCAAACCAAGGAACAAAGGAGAAGGCAGAGTGAAGGAGACGGGAGACGACGAGGAACTCACACAACTGAACCTCCCCCCTCTGCATGGAAAGCCAGTGCAGCTCCTGATTGTTGACAAGTCGGAGCTGGATGAACTCGAGCGTGGAAAGCCGCTGTACTTCCGAGAGCAGAGAGCCGAAGGCCTCTCTCCAGGATCGCAAGGAAGCGGTAACCCGCAGGGCACGGAGACTTCTACTGTGACACACACCGTACTGGGTGATGTCCATGTGAGTGTGCGCCCCTCCAATCCAGCCTTCGGCGTTCCCAGCCAGGATGTGTACGATGTGGAGAGTACGGAGACACAATTGAAGGGTGTACATGGACCAGTGCCGCCAGATATTCCTCTACACCTCCTGGAGAACCTTGATGAACAGTCCTCTTCGCATACAACTCCTAAGCAGATGACCCCACGAGAACGGAAATCTCCACACGAAAAGTTGTCCCCTCGTGAAAAGATGTCTACTCAGGAGAAATTATCTCCCCGTGAACAATTGTCTCCCCGTGAACAATTGTCTCCTCGTGAACAATTGTCTCCTCGTGAACAATTGTCTCCTCGTGAACATCTGTCTCCTCACGAACAAGTGTCTCCTCGCAAAAACGTAGCTGCTTACAAACACACGTCTCCTCGCGAACAAGAGCATGTGATCATACCAACAAAGTATGCCGGAGCGTTCACTCCTGTGAAAAGCAGTGGGAACCCTTCGCGTAGTAACCCGGATGGTGCGAACATTGCAAACAATCCAAACATGGCAAACACTTACATTGGCTACCAAGAAGGGTTAGATATAAATGCGTTCCCACTGGGGCAAATACTGACAGCTAAGCCCCCTTCGATCCCGGGTCGCCATAACAGCCAAATCCACACCCACGTCATCCCCATTCCATACAGTCACTTTAGGAACTACCCAATTGGGATAGTCCCTCCCCCACCGCCACGCTCCATGGCCATGGCACGCGTCATCGCGCAGAACATGGCAATGCGTGAGGAGGCGGTGAAAATGCAGATGGTTCCTAATGGACAGCAAATCCGAATAAACATGCCAGAGAACTACATTCAGCGGATACCCCCAGAACACGACCATGATGGACGGCGCTTCAGCCAACCCGTTGTAGTGTACCTGAACCCCAACCAGAACATGGGCCTGTCGCAGCTCAGTGTCTATGACAATGTCCAGTACGTGTGGGCTGAGCCACCAGCTGCTACTGCTGCAGCCGCCCCACCGCCAGAGTGACCTACTGACCTACTTGCATTTCTACCTGAAACCCCAACCAGAACATGGGCCTGTCACAGCTCAGTGTCTACGACAATGTCCAGTACATGTGGACTGAGCCACCAGCAGCTACTGCTGCTGCAGCCACCCCACCGTCAGTGACCTACTGACCTACTTGCAGAAGAACTTCCGGTTGAGCTAAGAGATAGTGTTGAGGATAAGAAGAGAATGGTTTATGTAAAGAAAGACAATGAACTAAATAAGGCTCTCCTACCACAGCTGAGCAAGTTCCTGGATTCAGCCAACACAACTGCCATGTGGATTGTGACAGCGCTTCTTCACCGGTAGCTGAGTTAATTTAGTTTGCAGTTAGGAAGAGAAGATTGTTTTCATTACTGCTGCCCTTACCCATACAGCAACATCAAGGAGGTGGAGCAATGGGAATGGTCGAATTGTTGGGCCCGCTAGTACAAGGTTCTCTAAACTACAGGGGCCATATTCAGGAGTCAGTGTTAGCGGGGTTTGGTGTTAGAGCCTATTACCGTTTAGCTATCTCCGACGTCGGGAACTGTGTCAAGTCGTATGCAGGAGCGCGTAACACTTTCATTATAGCTAAACATGAATTTATTTATAGATTTGGGAAATCCCTCTGCGTCTGTACCCATAGATTAGGTACAGTCAACAAACCGCCGCCGCCACCAGTATGGAAAGCGATGTCGATGCGGCGGCGGCGGCGATTTGTTTACTTTACGGTCGTCGATTCGAAAATATAACTATTAATATCTCTGCCGTTACGGCGGCAGTGTTAATATTGCTTCGAATTTAGGGTTAATTTAATCAAATTTCACTTATTGCGTATCTAATTCTGTTAAATATGATAGCATTTATAGATTTGGCCATAACCTTACGCTAACACCGCCCGTAAACGTCATATGAAACGGGGTTAGTGTCGCAGACCTTAAACGCGTGGTGTTAGGCCTATCACTGACTGGTGCATACCGACTTTTCGGCGCTAAACCAGAAATCCCGTCTAAACGCGTTTTGGCTCGATAACACCGCTTCCTGCATATGGCCCCTGGACCAAGCAGCAGCAAAGAAGATGCTTACAGGAGGAAGGCGTCAAGAAGTGGCACTGGTTTTTATTGTAAAGGCACCAAACAAGGTGCCGCAGGTGGTATGGTTGTCAAAACAACCATGACTGTTTCAAACCAGGTAAACCAAATGAATTATTCACAGCACCCAACAGAGGGTGTGAAATGATAAGTGAAGACCCCAGAGTGACAAACGCTGCACAGATTGCTTCCTGAATGAATAATCTGTTCAACAAAGTAGATCGGATACAAGAAGGTAATCAGTGTGAAGTATACATACGATAAGCGTTCTTGAGACCATGCAAAAGATTGCCTGCAGCCTAGAAGTAAAATGACATTGGATGCATGGCTTTGGGAAGCATAGTCTGCATCAGTGGTCACAGTCAATGTCAGAAAATCAAGAGACATTCTGTAAATTATACCTTCTTCAATGCATTGACTGTGATTTAAAAGGAGCTATTTTTTACTGGCCTAGTGAATTGGCTTAGTTTACTGTATGTAGACCTGATTTTCTATTAAACACTATCTGAAAAGCATCGACTATATAATAGAGAAAAATATATTTGGATTTCTTCTCAGTCCTTGCAGAATGTCAGTAGTGTTTCCGTGGTTCCTGTAAATAATTTGATATATTTTCACTTCACTACCCATTCATGTATGAGGATAGCATTTTCTTGTTCCATCTTTCCAAAAATGTGATTTAGCTACTCCAATGAAAGTGCAGTTTGGATTTACCTTTTTTAAAGCCTTTTATTGACATATACCTCCTCCTAGTGTGTCAGATTTTCTCATTGCCATATTACCCCTTGAAAATAAATGTGTCGGAGAAAACTATTTTTTAGAGTGAATTCACCGAGGTATGGAAAACAAATGTTATTACTTCAGTACTTGATTGTTGGACAAATGATCCTCCTTCCACTTTAGGTCACAAACTTTTCCTGATTTTGTTAAATACATTTTCTGTGTTTTTGCATCGATACTGCTAGGCCGACCTTCAAAATGGATGTGTTTTTGGAAGAGATCAGTGAACTGGGAATCCAGAAGTGAACCGGGTTTATTTTGTATTTTCATTATTCGAGGACAATTAAGCACCTTTAATCACTAGGCCACCCAATCTGCCTGATTCTATCAATTGCTACCGGCAGCCTACCCCAGATCTTTGCAGGGTCAGGCCGGCCATACTTATCTTCTAGTGGAGATATAATCAGCACAATTTACTTTTGTCAACGGTGATTATTTGTGGAAGCTCATAAGGCATCAATGGACCGATTGAAAAGAGGAAAAAGACATCACAAAAAAGACCCCACCCACCGCCACACCCCCAAAAAAGGAAAACCATCCACATCCAAAACAAATGAACAATAAAAAATCAAACGATGGTCGCAATTCAAAGAATGCATCTTCAATAATTCACACACAAAAATCAGTTATATGTGAACCTATAGGTACATTATTGGTGACTTATAAGATTCAATTTCAATGTTTCTGTCCTGTCTCTAAAGCATTTTTTTTTTTAGAAGGATAGCTGTGAATGCATGTAAATTGTGTCAGACTGAAAACTACACCTCATGTACAATCATCTTCAAGCATTGTTGCCTGACGATAATAATATTTAAGGTTTGGTATTGCGGTATCAATCAAGGATGAAAGTGGTCTCTAGTAAAACAAAGAAATTAATAAAAGCAGAAATCTATGGCTTTGTATCTGTAAATAACTGAAAACACTGACAACAGAATGTTGCTCCAATAATAGTATCTTTTTTCCAAGGAAGTATTGTCTTACATTCTCCAATATCATTAAAATTCCGGGATGAAAGCAATCATGGAAGAGAAAAAAAGTGTAATCGATGGCGAGGTGGGCGGTAATACAGTCTCACAACTAGGACAATTGCAGACTCTCCAAGGATAGACTGAACTGACTGATCAGTGGAATTGAGCTAGGATAGGGCTAGGAGAGTAGTGGATGAAACCTGACTTCTGGTGTTTTTCCATGATTCCCTGACAGTGCTAAACTTATGAGAATTGTCCTCTTTTTCTTCACGGAAATTCATACCCACTCAGTATAGGGGAGGCCCAACACCGTCGACCCAACACCGACGGAAATTCGCGAAATCGCAGGGATCTTTCATCCCTTATTCAATACAGTTCATCGTGTAGTATTGATAAGGTGTGTTCATTTCATTATTGTAGGGAAATATAAAGTCTATGATAAGCCAATTGCGAGATATTTTGAAAGGCGATCATTGATTTTTCTCATTATTTCCAGTCAAATATATATACATATACAATAAAACCTCTCTAACCGACCACCTCCACAGATTGACCACTCCCCCATATCGATCGCTTTATTTGGGTCCCAAATGATCACCCATACAATACCATTGTAATGATTTTTGTTAAACTCCCTAAACAGACCACTTCCCTAAATGGACCATTTAAAGTCGGTCCCATGGTCGGTCGCTTTAGAGAGGTTTTATATGTTATATATATATAGATGCTATATATATGCTATATATATACATTTATATAAATATATATATCTGAATATGTTCGGCATTATGGTGATGTTAGGCGTATTATGTATTTATGATTTTATTTGGAACTGGCGAAATATTATTCTGTATCGATAGGTTTTCTTTCATATAAAATACCTATAGGAAACACACAATCACAAACCTGCATGTGAGCCATTACTGTTGCCATTGTTTCACAATTGTCTCTGGATTAAAATAAAGTGGGGCGCCTACAGCCACTTTTACTAATTTAATTTTGTTGCAATTGTGTCAAAGAGTTTTCTATACGCTTATAAAAAATGGCACTGGTGTAAAGCAGTCTGGAAACGCCAACCACATAAATGTGTCAGTTCAGATCTCATAGGTTACTCTCACGTGACCTCATTATTGTCATGTGACCTCATTACTGTCAGGTGACCACTTATGGGGGACACTACCACAGGGTGAAGCGATACTTCTATGGAATGGCAATGGAACAGCCTGAGGTTAGTATATTTGGGTTTTACACCCTACCAACATCTAATGTCGTATCGTGGCGACTTAATAGTGCTGCCCAACTGGGATACCACAACACCGGTACCATGATCCGAGATCCCACTCAGTCATGTTACCAAGCCAACAGCTTTAGGTGCACAATACTCAGTAATTTTAGATGAACTCAAGTTTGTCAACCAATCATATGAAGCCTTTGAGAAAAGTTAGCACTTTACCCTTTTTTTCTTTTTGGTATGTGTATAAAATATATACACACACATAGCTTGTACCAATAAATACAAGTGGTGGGTGTTTAATTTGATATATTATTTTAATTTATTAATCACTATTTCCTCAAATCAATGCGCATTATGTATAGAAGCAAGTTATATACCTATATATACACATACATAGACATTGCACCAATGTGTACAAGTGGTATATATATTTATATTATAATTTATTAATCAATACTACATTTTTTTAAAGTCACTGCACATGGTGCATAGAAACTATTTTTGTTCTAACTTCTACTTATTGGTGAGCATTTTCAAGTTAGCAAAGAATTGTGAATATATCATAACTCACCATGTATTTATTGGTAGGCCTGTCCCCCATGGCAACCACTACCCCCCCCCCCCCCCCATCTCTATATCAAAGTACAGCAGGTCAACTGAACTCTTCGCACCATTTCTTACACTCACCAATTGTCGTCTAAATTTGACTAAATGTAATCGAAAATGTGGCATTCATAATTAAATTCGCAATTATCCTGAGCATAGAACTAACTAGTATTTAAAAAAAAAGGTTCTAATTATCCCCAACCCCCACCCCCTCCGTGACAATCGTTTATCAAGTTAGTGCAGCTAGAATCTTTTCCAGCAACGATGGTGTCTTTTTAAAAGATTTTAACTAATTAAATTCTATTAGTCTATTTTGTTAGCATTCTCATGCTACACATACATATATATATGAATATATATATATATATATATGTGATGTATGAGCATTATGTGAGTATAAAGGCACGGAAGGGAATTATTATTATTATTGTTCTATTTCATTATCTACCAACCATTATTCTCGATGTCATCATCATCATCATGCTGTCGGTCGCGATGCGACAAAGACTGCTTTCATTACTTGACTGCCGCTCTCCATTTAGCTCTCTGCTGTGAGAGTTGCGTCCATGAGTCGGTCTTAATGTCTCTCAGCTTCAGGTTTCTCTTGATGGTATCACTGAACCGGGGACGGGGGCGCCCTCTCTTTCTGTAGCCAGAAGACAGTTGAGAGTAAAGGATCTGCTTTGGTAGCCTGTCTGATGACATCCTCATGAGGTGTCCAGTCCACCGGAGATTCTTTTTGATCAGAAGATCTTCCATAGAGGGCAGCCCCATCCATTCGAGTATTTCCTTATTCGTCACTTTGTCCTTCCAGGTTAGCCTCATGATTGAACGCAGATGTCGCATCATGAAGGCATGCAGCTTTTTCACCTGCTGTCTGTACACTGTCCAGGCCTCGGCTCCGTATAGTAGGGTGGATGTACATTTCATGAAAGCTGCCTGCAAAAGTGTTGAAGTGCTGCTGGCTTTTGCAAGTTACCAGCGGCACTCTCTCGGGGAGCAAATAGAGGTTTCACACCGGCAAGAACATGTCAAGACAGGCGCAAAACTATTTGTCCCTGCAGTGGCTGGTCGGGAGATGTTGGGAGTTCCATACATCAACCGCCCTTAATGTTGCCACAGTGACATGGTTTTCTGTTTAGGGTTTGCTCCCTTAGCCTTCGGTTCTGTCAAGGCAGTGGTTTACAACTCTGCAAGGCAGGGGCGTCAAACTCCCTGAGGTATTGCTATACCTGCAATACCTTGATGTATTCACCTACTATACTACTGGTGGCACCACCTTCGGCCCCGACCTGAACTACGGGTGTTCCCATTGTCATTCGAGCCCTGGAACTGTGCAGACATCCACCTCCACCTCCTCCTGCACCTCCAACCACCACCGCCGCCGCCACTGGTAAGATGTCGGCCGTCTATTGCTCGCTCTGCGCAGCTTCCCACAGGGAAGGTGATCTGGAAGCCTGTTCGCGTAACCAGATTGAGAATGAGGGTAAGGGGCAGCCGCCGCGCCTGTCACGGAGGACTTAGGCTGAGCGGTTGGCGGAACGGTCAACAAAATCCATACAGGAGGTGGAAGCCCCAACAGTCATGCAAAAGATGAAAATGGAGGATCGTGTGAAGGAGGCACATGAGGGGCTGGCCACGATGCGGCTCGCCAACAAGCTGGAGGAACTAGAGGAGGAACGGGAGATGCGGAGTAGGCGCAGGGCCGACCGGAGGGCGCGGGCAGGCAGGGACCCGGGCGACTCGGCAACAGAGGCCCCAAAGGGCGATGAACAATCCAGTCACGGACCCAAGCAGCACCAGGAAGGAGAGAAGCCGGCGCCAGAGGAGCACACAGCATACGGGATGCGTTCCCGCCACCGTTCGAGAGGGCGACGATGCAGGTGACACAGTGTCTCCGGATCGAGGAGCCGGTCCAGCAGCAGCACCATGAGGCAGAGAAGTAAGTGGTCCCATCGTAAATTCACTGTTGCGAGCAAAGACATTAAGAAGCTGAACCCGCATGAACTTGTTGCAGCTTCAGTTCTCTGGTGCCTAGACATTGATACTCTTTCCAGGAAGGACTACTGTGCCTTCCTGGAGCATGTTCACTTTCTGTCCGTCCGTGTCATGGTGGACGACTTCAAAGATGTGCCACACATATCGTACGATACGGCAATTAGAAAGAAAGCCTGAGTCCACGGCTTTGCCGCATCCTCTGAAGCTTTTCAAGGTGCAAGTTGCTTCTGCTATTGATTATGCAATAAGTGATGACGGTTGTAAGACCATCGCCGATGAAAAATGTATTAGGGGCAGTGGCGAAAAAATTGTTACCGAAGACCTGATGGGTAAAAACCTTGATAACCGTGCCTCTAGCAGCTACACTGAGAGTCGTGATACCATTGAAAAAATTAATTGTGCGTGTCATGATTCCGCTAACAATCACAGATGTTTCAGAGGCTGCGGCTGTATTGTTAGAACAAACTATGTTAAGGGGGGTGAGCCTGACACCCGAGTTGACTTTTGCAAAAGGGATGTTGTTCCAGGTGAGGATATAAATTCTAATGGGGGACCTCTGACTTTTTAGTTCAAATTCCTGCCATTCGCGTCACCACTGAACTAGTGGGCCTAAACATCACACTGTAACACTGCAAACTCAATGGCTATGAGCAATCTTCATACAGAAGAAGTGAAATATCTCTAAAACCACACCACCTAGAGACAAACTGTTTGATACACATATAGAACACATATTCAACAAATAGATTATATTAAATTCATACGGTTAGTGTTCTGCATTTCTATTAATTTTGAATAAAATAAACGTTTTGCACTGCGCGTACCGGCAAACTCAATGCATTGTCAATGGCTGTGAGCAATCTTGAATTATATTCATACAGAAGAAGTGAAATATCTCTAAAACCACACTATCTAGAGACAAACCGCTTGGTAGACATATAGAAAACATATTCAACGAATAGATTATATTAAATTTATATGGTTAGGGTTCTGCATTTCTATTAATTTTAAATAAAATAAACGTTTTGCACTGCACATACTGGCAAACTCAATGCATTGTCAATGGCAATATCTCTAAAACCACACCACTTAGAAACAAACTGTTTGGAACACATATAGAAAACATATTCAACGGATAGATTATATTAAATTGCTACGGTTACGGTTCTGTATTTCTGTTAATTTTGAATAAAATAGACATTTTGCACTGCGCGTACCGGCAAACTCAATGCATTGTCAATGGCCGTGAGCAATCTTCATACAGAAGAAGTCAAATATCTCTAAAACCACACCACCTAGAGACAAACCGCTTGGTACACATGTAGAAAATATATTCAACAAATAGATTATATTAAATTTATAAGGTTAGGGTTCTGCACTTCTATTAATTTTGAATAAAATAAACGTGTTGCACTGCGCGTACCGGCAAACTCAAAGCATAGTTTAGGCCCACTAGTACCGATGCACCACCAAGTGTCGGAAAATGAACTACGCCACATGTCCCCCATTGGGTCAGCACTGCCTCTGATGCTTTTTCTGACCAGCTTTATGGGGAATACGGTAACAATGATGTCACCATATGAACTCTGAAGAGCCATAAAAGTGGCCAGGGCCGCCCCCAAATTAATTCCCCGGGTAGTGGGGGGGACTCCTTAGTAAAAAGGGCGGGAAGAACTTCCCAAACATCGGGAAAATCCACCACGAAGGCGGGGATGTGGCTAAAATTACTAAGGGCAGTGCTAATGCTTATGCCCACAACCACAGTGACACCGCTGCCGCTAAGCCAGTGAGCGGGACCGTCAGTGGCGAAACTACAAGGCCGGGTGGCGAAAACGCCAACAGCCAGATTAGCGGCGGTAAGGATCGCTGTAGCCCCACGCCTAGAGACACGGGGGGTCTCAGGAGTCGCTGATAATTACAGCGCCCACCTAAGGCCCGGTGTCAGCGCCTCTGAAGTCACACGCGGGCAGAACGACCTATGCCGGATTAACTGTGGCGGGATCTCCGGGTGGGTAGATCCCCCCGGGACATTATAAGGGCGGTTGGCTGGCGGTTGAATATGACAATGGTAATTTGAATGTAGCGTACGGGAAGACCAAAATTCTGAACGAATGTTCCCCGTATATGATAAATGTACCCAAGGTAGCTGCTCTTGTGTTCATACAATTGCTGTCTGCACCGCCCAGCCAAGCCCATGTAGTCTTCAGCGAGCTGTTCTTGAGGGGAGATTCTGACCCCGACGCTCAATATATTCTAATAGCGGTTGTATTTGGATTTAGCATCATCAATCCTGATTGCACATTAGCCTATGCGCTAAAGTGTCGGGTCCTGAAGGACCCGGACACTAGGTGTGCCATTTCTGAAAAACTTAATGGCCAAATTATTGGGGGTGGAGTCTCTGTAGTTGATCAACCACCTGTCTGCAACCATAATATGTTTTGTGTACCAAAAGATGGGGGTGGTAGCCGAACCATCGTTGATTATAGCCGCCTGGTGGGATACTCTGTTAATTCATGCACAGATCAGGGTTGTGTAAAATTTTTTATAAAAGCATAGACACAGTCGTTGAGGTGATGGAGAGGGGGGACTTTATGTCCACTATAGACATTAAAGATGCCTACCGGGCCTTATCTATCCACCCAGGGACCGCGAGAGGCAAGGCTTGCACTGGTTATTTCAGGCCAGTTGGGACAGTCAGGGCACCTACATGAAAGACAATAGGCTATGCATGGGACTCGCCTCCAGCCCGTACCTGTTCAGCAAGATCTCAGATTTTGTGGTGAGATGTGCGGTGCGGGAGGGGGTCACTAGGGGCATCAACTACCTTGATGATTTTTGCTCAGTGAGTCAAAGCCTAGCTGAAGGCTGTAGAGATCAAGAGACGGTCATGGCGATCCTCAGAAGGATCAGCTTCTAGGTGAGCTTCAGTAAACTGACCTCCCCCTGAACTACTCTCCGCTCCTTGGGGATCATCATATACTCAGTCAAGCTTGAGATGAGGCTACCAGAAGACAAGCTGACCAGACTAATCGCGGTCTTAGAAGATGTTAATGGGCGTCGTAAGGTAACCTGGAAAGACCTTGTGAGACTCGGTGGGTTACTCGCGCACTGCAGCAAGGTCATTAAGGGTGGTAGAACCTTCTGCCGTCGGATATACGATGCCATGAACAGTGTACGGGAACCCCATTTTAAAGTTAGACTCTCCAGTTATGAAGTTGCTTCAACCCTGAGGGGGATCAGGAGGGAGTGCGCTACAGCCCCTAAACAGGCAGTTCCCATTCTGCCCGAGACTCTTCTGAGTATGTTCTGTTATCTCTCTTCCTCTCCCGGCCACGTAGCCTGGAGAGTAGCCCTGCTCTGTAGCTTCAGGGCCCTTCTCAGGAAGTGCCAGGTGACAGCCTCTGATTTGGCCCTCCTCCGGGGAGATATTTCTGCTTCTCCCCCTGGGGGATGACCCTAACCATAAGGCGCTCTAAGACTATTCAATTCAAGGAGAGGGTCCTGGAGATCCCAATGGCACGCTGCCCTAACGACCAGATCTGTGCGGTCTATAGGACAAAAACTCCATTTTGAGCAGCGCCCCGTGCCTCTGGGGGACATGGCCTTCCGCATCCCAGTTACGGGCCGCGTCTCCTCCCCCCTCCCATATAAAGTCTACCAAGAGACCCTCCGGATCTTTGCGGGGAAGGCCGGGCTTGACCCCGCCTCTGTCTCCTCCCACTCTCTGAGGAGAGGCGGGTGCACTTTCCTCTCCCTGTGTGGCACTTCGATCGAGGGACTACGCACCAGGGGGGATTGGTGCACTGACACAGTCTTCACCTACCTGAAGATCCCCCTCTCCATCAGGATCATGAACGACATGCGGGTGGCTACCTCCCTCACCACTACTCGCCTCCGTCAATAATCCAGATATACTAACTACTCCTCATGGGTTGGGGGATCCTTGATCTTTGGCAAAATATTCCCTATGCCAGAGAATACATTAATCTCAACCCACTTCTTATTGTCTTGTTCCTTTTGTACTATAGCCAGACTTTCCGTGATGTATAAGCATTATGCAAGTATAAAGGAGCGGAAGGGAATTATTATTATTATTGTTCTATTTCATTATCTACCAACCATTATCCTCGATGTATTCACCTCCTATACTACATACTGCTACTGGTGATGCCACCTTCGGGCACCCAACTGAACTACGGGCGTTCCCATTGTCATTCGAACCCTGGAATTCTTTTTTCTTTAATTACTATGGCTCTGGC
The DNA here is from genome assembly GCA_030323885.1 of Branchipolynoe longqiensis. Lineage (NCBI taxonomy): Eukaryota > Metazoa > Annelida > Polychaeta > Phyllodocida > Polynoidae > Branchipolynoe > Branchipolynoe longqiensis. Next base: position 39,978,564 of record CM059195.1, read on the forward strand.
AAAATATTCCCTTAGCCAGAGAATACATTAATCTCGACCCACTTCTTATTGTCTTGTTCCTTTTGTACTATAGCCAGACTTTATATGACGTATAAGCATTATGCAAGTATAAAGGAGCGGAAGGGAATTATTATTATTATTGTTCTATTTCATTATCTACCAACCATTATCCTCGATGTATTCACCTCCTATACTACATACTGCTACTGGTGGCGCCACCTTTGGCCCCAACCTGAACTACGGGTGTTCCCATTGTCATTCGAGCCCTAGAATTCTTTTTTCTTTAATTACTACGGCTAGGGCAAAATATTCCCTGTGCCAGAGAATACATTAATCTCAACCCACTTCTTATTGTCTTGTTCCTTTTGTACTACAGCCAAACTTAATATACATATATATGTATCAAGGCATGCAATCAAACAATCATAACATCAACTCTATCTGGGTCCATAAATCCGGCCCTCGTAAGCGGACTTATCCGTTGCTGTGGGCTGTGTTATATGAGCCGGTGTCGCGGTTTAGATTCTCAGTGGGTTTAGAGTTTCCCCTCGGAGTTATGCGCATATTTGATTAACACAACCTGGGCGACTCGGGTCACCCGAGTTGCTAGAGATTCAAATAGAACACTGCAAGTGGAGTTGACAAAAACATGTGCCTTGTGCAAAAAGCTTAACCCACCTCTTGGCTGGGGTTGGCTAGGAGCGATGATGTCACATTTGTGCGTCAAAAAGTTGCTCGGGTCACCCGAGTTGATTAATCGAATACGCTGAAATGCCGTTAGATTTTGACGCATGCACAGAACCCCGAGCGTAGACTGAGATTTTAAACCACGACACTGGTATAACATGGGTTACTTGCCGAAATTGTGCAGCTGAGAAGTCTGCACTCCAGCCACCCCGGGATGCCGGCCTCTCCAAGCACAGGCTTAGTCTAACTCTAAGCTTCTTCTGCCCAGGCCAGAGTACACTGTGAATGTGCTAGGAGAGTGCACCAGGAAGAGATGCGGAAATGTACCGAGTGCATGCGAAGCAAACTTGCGCTTCCTCACACTTAGGCAGACGAAAAAAAAGAAAGAAAATAAGAGAAAAAGGATTAAATGCAACATTGTAGTCTAGATGATTAAAGTCACAAACATGTGTGTAGTGGTAGCCATAAATATATACATGTATATATACATGTCCGTAGTTTGTTGGGGTTTTATATCATAACATATAAGGTCATACCGACTTGTGACAGTGGGCACTGATGACATACTTTATAGTGTTGCCCTACTGGGAGACCAGGCCACTGGCACCATGACCCGATATCCCACTCAGTCACATTATCCTGATACTGCGCAAACTGGTTGTTGGCCTATGCTAATGATGACAAGTCCCAGGCTAGGTTGCAGCACGTGTCAATTTCTTAAAAGGTATTGGCTTGGGCGGCTAGGATTCGAACCCCCGACCCTCCGCATGGGAGGTTAGCTCTCTTACAAATTCTGTCACCGCGTCTGGTCGTGATGATCTATGTATACATGCATGTAAGTATTTATGTATGCATGCATGTAAAATTGCAATATATGAGTAAAATATAGAATGCAGACGGGAAGTTTATTGAAGTTAATATTACAACACTCTACAATGTTGGGAGAATTGATCAATTTCCGAGAAGAAAAAAAAACTGCCAGTCTACTGTGGCTGAGTGTAAGAGACAAAGGAACAGAAACAATACAGTATTTTATCTGGCCATACATCGTTCATATCCATTGTCAGTAAATGTCGTATGGGATTAGTGAGTAAGGTGAACTAATAACTTCCACTGGAAATCACTTACTACTAAATGTCGTCTGCTATTACATTACTAACAGCAAAAAGAAGCAACAAAAAACAGGCGAGAATACTCCGCATTTTGTATGTTCAATAACCAATGTCTTCACTTGTCCTATTCTTTTGTTTGTTGTTTTACGTCCTTGCAACAGCTAAGGTCATATCAGGATGCCCTATTCTACCACACGGACAGTCGGGATGGGAAAACAAACACTCGACACCGATAGACTTGGCAAGACCGGAAGTACAGTTTTAAAAAACTAATGAGAGCAGACGAATCCATCACCAACTGCCTCCTCCTCCATTCAAGTTTTTTTTCCATTTTTATTTACCTGCAATGCTTGTTTTTATTCCCCCCCCCCTCTCTGTCTCCAGGCTTACAGTAAATCCAGTAATGCTACATGTTGTTGTCTGAGGCTGGTCTATAGATTCAGCTGCCATAAAAGATTATTTTCTTTGCTAATTGTCATCTGCTCTAAGCAGATTGAGTCTTCTGTGAATATAATTATAGATTATAATGTAAATACCCAAAAGAGTATACAGTAAAACCTCTCTAACCGACCACCTCCCCAGATCGACCACTCCCCTATATCGATCGATTTATGTGGGTCCCAAACGATCGGCCATACAATACCATTGTAATGAAAAGGAAAACTTCCTAAATTGACCACCTCCCTAAATGGACCATTTAAAGTCGGTCCCATGGGCGGTCGATTTAGAGAGGTTTGGCTCTATATGCAAAACGAGTGGCTGCTAAAGTTTGCACAGTTGATTGGACCTCCGAAATTTCAAAGATTTGGGTCAACAAGGTATTAATTCGATATATAGCGATATATATAGCGAATGGTAGACAGGAAGTGTGAACACTTATTTGTCTCTCATTTTTGCTTGAGTGCAAGTAAATAAGCAACACAAGGAGTAATTAGTAGCATGTGGTGAATAAGGGGTCAAATTCCCCTGGATCAACAGCCCATGCTTTTTCTAATCTATTCTTGAATGAATTAATTGACTCCGCATCAATAACATTTTGTGGGAGACTGTTCCATATATTTATGATCCTGTTTGAGAAACTGTGTTGCCTTAACTTTGAAATGGCTCTGGGTTTTACTAGTTTGAGAGTATGACCCCAACTGCCTTCTCTTTTATTCAAGGTGAAAAATTTGTTCATATCTATTTCATCAAAACCCTTCATAATTTTAAATACTTCAATTATGTCACTTCTTTTAGTTCTGTAGGAAAGGGTAGGAAGTTTCAATTCCCTAAGCCTTTGTTCATAGCCATTCGCACTATGAAATTAATTTGATTCTAATTGCGATTATAATATATATTTGGAAAGTGACTAATCAAACTTACGAAGCCACCATTCAATTTGCTGATCTGACTTGGAACTATTCAGTAGGAAGATGGGCATAGCATAGCCCAGGATTATCTGTATATGTCATCCCTAATGGAAAAATAAATTAGAAAGTATGCATGCTTATATGTTTTCACAATTAATTTATTATTATTAACATCAAATATCAACGAAAACAGTAAATGAGTAAACAGTAGAACAAAGAATAAAAGAATACTCCATTTATTAAAATAATTATTAGATAACGATTACACTGTATTTGGCGGACCATTTCAACATTTTCACTTAGCATCTCAATTTAAGTTTAATATTATAAAGTATATGATATTCAATAATTGTGAGTACTACACACGTATATATGTATACAATTTATTATATAATAAAGCCATATATTGGTTCAACGTCACCTTTTTTTACTTCCTTTTTTTACATAAAGAAATAGAACAATTCATACAAAGGTAAAGAACTGTACACTATTTCCTCATTGAAGTTGAACTAGGCGATTTCGGCAACGTTGTCATGACTGATAGTCTGTCATGTGTAGTTTTTTTATTGGAACTGAAGTAACCCACGTGATCAATCATGGCGGCCAGGGCGGACGTGCCCCCTGGGACGGTCACGTGGCCAGCTGCTGACCACTCACATTCCAGAAGGCGAACGTGACGTCATCAAGTCGCGCGTCACCCACTATAGGGTCCTGAATATACACACAAAGTAAACCTTAATTTTCGTAATATAGACGATTATGAACTTATCAAACAATATGGATCTTTCAGCATTCTGATGCCCATAGTATTATACACTAGCAATGCTCATATTAATTCTGATAATATTAATGCAATGCCAAAAGGTTTAGGTAGATCAAATATTCCCACAGTAAGGGTGAGCAGCAACCATGTCTAAATCCGAGCAAAAATTGCTTTGGGTATGAATCAACTATAAATAAGCTGTGGAGATCCTTGTTCCAGCATTCAATGCTTAGCTATATTGGCGTAGTTTATGACCTGGGAGAGAATGGGGGGAAACCCCCAACAAGATGGATATTTCAGCTCCACAGCATTTGTGCTTTGTGAAGATAGCTGGTAAAACATCTTGAAAAAAAAATAATAGTGCAAAATCCAATTTAAATCCCTTTTAAAACCTTTCACGCAAAGGTTACCGTATTTAAGTCTTTTCAAGGCATTGAAAATTGACTAATCAATTTAGGAGTTTTAAAGACTTTTCAAGACTTTTTAAGGATCGACGGGAACAACTTATGTTGTAATATTAACTTCAATAAACTGCGTATCTGCATTCTATGTTTTACTCATATATTACTACTTATGTATAAAGTGAATTTTTTTAAAGAAGAACAAAGATATATAAATAATTAGAAAATACACTGATAATTCAATGAACGTCTTAGAGGGTGGGTATACATGCTAGGTATAATACATACAGGAGGTAAACTTTAAACTTACAATAAAAAACTAATGATCACTAACACAGCAAGGTGAAGACAGTCAGAGAAAGTAACTATTGGTAACCAAACAACTGTCCGATTGTAGAACAAACAAACTGACAGAGGTTTGGGGTGTGTGCTTACAAACAGAGAAAGAATGTATGCAGTAGTTAGCTACACAACAACTGAAAGTGATAAAAACAAGGGGAGTCACAAGACTATTACTGTCTAACGGTGAAAACAAGTCATTAGACTTAATCGTTATAGGCAGCATAAATACACCCACCACACATAAAAAAAAAAACCCAAAACAAAGCACAAATTATCAAATGTTTAGAAGCCATCAGGCGTTGACAGAAGTGATGACTGAAAAGAGTTGAGCCCCACTTCCGGTGTGACAGGTTGTGGGATTCAAACCCCCCCACCCACAATTTCAACCCTGGCTGAGTCAAACCAATGACTTATAAAGATTGATACTTGTCGCTACCTCGCATAGCGCTCGGCATTAATAGGATAGGGTAAGGAGCAATGGAATGAGGAAGTCCACATTAAATTGTCCATGATAGAAATGTCCCCCACTTAATCAACGAATGTAAAAAGAAGAAAAGAAACATACCACGTGATTGAGGTCTGGGCCCGGCCCCTTTTCATGTCGCCATGCCATAAGCTCATCCATGCACAGATTCTTCTGCAAGTATGAATTAAAATCACACCTTAGGAGAATTAGTATTTTGAAATTTGTAAAGAAACTTGCAAGCTATAGCTATCAAATACCCCAATAACACACATATTAAAAAGTGTGGGTTTTATTAACTGACACAGTCACAAGCAGGTTCCCGTATTAGGTTGGTTGGTTGGTTGTTGGAGTTTTACGTCCTGGCAACATATAAGGTTATATCGGGACGGCTTCCCGTATTAAGGTGACCTTTGATGTTCACTCACTCACTTTTTCTTGAGCCAAATGGATTACAAGTTTTAAAACACAGGGATGAGAATTTTCTGCCAATCGGCGACTTCCTGACTTTGTGGGGGCGGGGGGTTGATTTTAACACGTCAAAACGAGAAATTCCCACCGATCAGCGAGTTCCTGACTTTTGGGTAATGACCCGCCTTTTTAGATCTGACCTGTTCTCATGAAAACACCACTCCCTTCATCTGAACTGGACAGCCACCTGGAACCACCTGGAACCACTACAATACTTTTATTGCACACGTGTTACTTTGATACAGGGGTGCCGTCTGCTCGACCAAATGACACAAATACAATATCAAGTCAGTGAAATATAGTTCCGTAGCGAATAGCAAAATAGCTATGTAAATGTGCAATGAAAAACAAAAGACAGAACTCTACTGCTCATACATTATACCACATAAACTGTATGATACTGTTCATACATCATACCACATAAACTATACTATCTATACATTGTACCACATACACTATACTATACTATTTATACATTACACCACATACACTATATGATACTGTTCATACATTATACCACATCAATTATATGATACTGTTCATACATTATCGTCATCATCATGCTGTCGGTCGCGATGTGACAAAGACTGTAAAAACATTTCATGAAAGCTGCCTGCAAAAGTGTTGAAGAGTGCTGGCTTTTGCAAAAGTTACCAGTGGCACTCTCTCGGGGAGCAAATAGAGGTTTCACACCGGCAAGAACATGTCCAGACAGGCGCAAAACTATTTGTCCCTGCAGTGGCTGGTCGGGAGATGTTGGGAGTTCCATACATCAACCGCCCTTGATGCTGCCACAGTGAAATGGTTTTCTGTTCAGGGTTTGCTCCCTTAGCCTTCAGTTCTGTCAAGAACCTGTACCACAAGGCAGTGGTTTACAACTCTGCAGGGCAGGGGCGTCAAACTCCCTGAGGTATTGCAATACCTCCATACATTATACCACATAAACTATACTATACTATTTATACATTGTACCACAAAAACTATACTATACTATTTATACATTATATGTACCATATAAACTATACTACACATTAAAACCATATAAACTATCCAACTCCGTCAGTGTTGGCTAACCATGCGCTAAGCATTACCTGAGTTGCGGATGGCGGCCCGGTCTGTAGCTGACAGGGGCGGCTGAGGGCCACGGTGTCCTGGATTACCGGTGTCTGTGCATGGCCAGGGTCACCGCACTCACAGCCGAGCAACTCATGTGTGCAGCAGAGTGAATCCTCATGCAGCCGGAATAGGTCCTGTCACGGTTAATCATGGTAATTTTCCATTATTGTAATTAGTTTGTAATTCATGTGTTTGAAAAAAACAAAGATTTGTTCGTTATTAGTTAATATTAAAAATATTGTAATTATTGTAATTTTCATTTAATTATGGAAATTATGGGAAATGAAATTTTTGCATCATCAACTTTTTTTCGTTTTTTAAATTAAGTTTTAAATATGTAATGTTGTAGTTTTATTGTACAGTGCCCTAGAATAGCTCCTGCTAGTGAGGGCGCTTTATTAAATTTACATTATTATTTATTCTTAATGTACCTAACCACCGAACAAAGAAGGGATGTCATTTTTCAAAGTACTAATCTAACCCCTAACATCCGTTGGGGTTATTGCTTAAAGTATTATCAATGTTTGATGACGTCTTCAATTCAATCTGCCTCTAGAAGTGATAGTGTCTCTCCCTGGTGTGCGGCAAGTGAAGTGTCTCCTCCTGGTGTGTGATAGGTGAGGTGAAATCTCTTGACTTGGCATACAGCATTGGGAATAGGCCCTGCTTCTTTCTGTATAACAAGTTAGCATATCACACTGCGATATCCGTAACATAATAATAGATCTCCCCATTAATTATTTAGAAACATAACATGTTAATGGTCGCCTTTTTTAAAGAAAATATCTTCACCCAATAAGATCCATCAATTTTTGCAATAATGGCAACAACGAAAAAACACTGGGTTGGTTGGTTGGGAGTTTTACGTTCTGGCAACATCTAAGGTCATTTCAGGACGTGTACCGACTTGTGACAGTGCACACCCACAGGAACTTTATAGTGTTGCTTCACTGGGAAATCAGACCGCCAGCACCATGACCCGATATCCCACTCAAGTTACATTATCTTGACACTGACCTAACCACTAACCAGTCCTTGCCCTATCCTATTAATGCCAAGCGCCAAGCTACTAAGCGACGAGTATACATTTTGTAAGTCATTGGTTTGACTCGACCGGGAATTGAACTCCTGATCTCCCACATGGGAGGCCTGCGCTCTACCCATTCGGCCATCACGTCCAGTCCATTGCCTTGTATTAGTAGTCGATAAGTAAGTAATCATGCGCGTCTATCTTTCTTTCCTTTATTTTGTGTGATGGCTTATTTACCCTGTCCATATCGAGTAAAGTCGCAACACGGCTTGTTTTGATCGCTGAACAGCAAGTCTCAATTTGGTAGTTGCTTTGTCATCTTAGCTGTTAGTAATGCTGTTAGTTTTTTTTATGCCACGTTTGCGACATTTTGGTATATACCTACCCCTGTTAGTAGGGATACTCAGTTCACGCCGTGACTTTGCTGGGTATCCATTGCTTTATATTAGTAGTGGATAAGTAAGTAATCACCTGACTTGATGTATATCCATTGACTTTACCTTGAGCTCCTCCGGAGAGAAGTTGAGTTTGGAGTTTGCCTTGGAGTCGACAACGACACCGCTGAGGCTCTGCTTGCTCACCTGTCGTTGGTACATCTTCTCCTCCAGTGAGCCCTACACACGCAGACAGACAAGCCGCCAGTTCAGTCCAGTCATATAACAGTAACTCTCACCAGCTCTATTCGACACCATACAGCCAACCCGCACTATGACCTAGTGCATGTTAGTGCTCAGACGGTCGAGTCGGGATGAAGTTATCCTCTGTCGTTCCCGTATTGGTTATACGTTCTTGATGCATAGTTTTATTTTGGCTGGAGACTGTCTGCCTCAGTGTGAGCACTGCCAGTGTATACTGACAGTGCGTCACATTTTGATGAGATGTCCTCACCGACAACCAGTTAGAGATGATGTATTTGGAAATGAGGGTGTGATGGAGTCCTTCCGATTCAATCCGCAACTCATTTTTTTTTTTTAATCTTTTTTTTTTAAAGAGAAACTGTTTTTTTTTAAAACAAAAAGTTCAGTTTCCATTTTTAACTTGAAAAGTATTTTACTGTTGATTTAAAAGTCATATACGACTTGTGATTTTACCAGAGTTGTGTGCTCTTTTGACATACACAGCTGTGCTCTATTTTACCTGTCTGATCAAATGTAATTTATATAAAAAAAAGTTTTAAAAAGTAATTTTTTAGTCAGATATGTTTAACCACTGTATGGCCTCCAATAGCCGATGTTTACTTTTTGTGCTGTGGGAGTCGTTAAACAAATAAACAAAGAGATTTAGTACTCAAGGATGAAAGTGGTGTTGGAGGGGAAAAACCCCATAAATCAGTGAGTGGTCATTTCTAATAACAGTGAGATGGGCGATAATTCATGCACAAAAATGACAGCAAAACACTCTCCAAGCAGAGTCTGTAATGATTGGTCATATGCATGATGGAAAAAATGTTTGGAGAGTATGGTATGAAACCTGATTTCCCGGAATTTTCTGTGATTCCTGACAGTGTTAAGCCTATGGGGGAAATTTCTGCATTTTCGCGGAAATCTATTGCTTTCTTTTTTCTTAGTTGTTTTGGTTTACGTCCTAGCAACATCTAAGGTCATATCAGACAGCCCAGCCTTTGTATAGGAGATTCTGACTGACCTATTGCTGTGAATTATCGCTAGTATTTGATGAGTCAATCGGCGATAATCAGAAAAGGGGGAAACTCACGAAAATACAGAGATCTTTCATCCCAGTGAACCCTGCACAGTGTCTATCCGCTAAATATAGCACCACCGATAGTAGAGGGATAGACGGTTAAGTGACATCATGAAAGCATGATAATTAGCCATTTTGAAAGTGTGATAATTGTCCATGTCATTCATATGCTATTTCCTAATAGCATGCTGGCATTAACAGATATAGTTCTTTGGTGGTTTCATTTTGTATTAAACCGACACGGTTTATGATGCCGTAGAAAAGCAACCAGATATGACTATTCCATCCATCTTTTCTAAAAGTGTGACATCCGAGAGAAGAGCAGAGCAGAGGGCGATTCTAAATTGTAAACATCAGCAGAGGGAGGGTCTAAATTGTAAACATCATATTGCTAGCTTATATAAATTATATTGCCCCTATCATCGTTCATTATCACGCTTCCAATATGGCGGCCGTATTTTTGGATTGCATGTTGGGAGAGCCTCAAACAGCCTCGCTTTGCCATCCTTATATATAAAATCCTTGATAGCGCTGTGAGACTTACGGTGGTGAGCAGCCGGTAGATGTAAACTCGGTGGCGCTGGCCATCGCGCCAGATGCGCGCCATGGCCTGCAGGTCATTGGCCGGGTTCCAGTCGATGTCGTACAGGATGAGTCGCGAAGCGCCAATCAGGTTCAGCCCCACGCCGCCAGCCTTGGAACTGAGCAGGAAGACAACTAGAAGTGAAGGAGGAAGATTGATGCAACAGTTGGAGTCGTTGTATAGGGTACGGAGAGGTCATCATTGTTATCACACATCACCACCACCAGCAGGAAAACAACTGGAGAGAGGAAGTACGATGCAACAGTTGGAGTCGTTGCATAGGGTACGGAGAGGTCGTCATCGTCACCACACATCACCACCACCAGCAGGAAGACAACTGGAGACAGGCAGCACGATGCAACAGTTGGAGTCGTTGTATAGGGTACGAGAACTCATCATCGTCACCACACATCACCACCACCAGGCAGACAACTGGAGAGAGGAAGCACGATACAACAGTTGGAGTCATTGTATAGGGTACGGAGAGCTCGTCATCGTCACCACACATCACCACCAGCAGGAAGACAACTGGAGAGAGGAAGCACGATGAAACAGTTGGAGTCGCTGTATAAGGTACGGAGAGGTCGTCATCATCACCACCACCAGCAGGAAGACAACTGGAGAGAGGAAGCACGATACAACAGTTGGAGTCGTTGCATAGGGTACGAGAGCTCGTCATCGTCACCACACATCACCACCACCAGCAGGAAGACAACTGGAGAGAGGAAGCACGATGAAACAGTTGGGAGTCGCTGTATAAGGTACGGAGAGGTCGTCATCATCACCACCACCAGCAGGAAGATAACTGGAGAGAGGAAGCACGATACAACAGTTCGAGTCGTTGCATAGGGTACGAGAGCTCGTCATCGTCACCACACATCACCACCACCAGCAGGAAGACAACTGGAGAGAGGAAGCACGATGAAACAGTTGGGAGTGGCTGTATAAGGTACGGAGAGGTCGTCATCATCACCACCACCAGCAGGAAGACAACTGGAGAGAGGAAGCACGATACAAGAGTTGGAATCGTTGTATAGGGTACGGAGAGCTCACCATCGTCACCACACATCACCACCACCACCAGGCAGACAACTGGAGAGAGGAAGTACGATGCAACAGTTGAAGTCGTTGCATAGGGTATGGAGAGGTCGTCATCATCACCACACACCACCACCACCATTACCATGACAACCATGACCCAAACTAATCCAATATATATTTCTTGCCATTAGCATTGCTCCAGCCACACATTCTAGATGATTGGTTGGTTGTTACAGTTTTATGTCCTGGCAACATCCAAGGTCATATCAGGACGGGTACCGACTTGTAACAGTGTGCACTCATGGTAACTTTATAGTGCTGGGAGACCAGGCCACCAGCACCATGACATGATATCCCACTCAGTCACATTATCCTGACACTGAGCCAACCAGTCCTTGCCCTATCCTAATAATGCAGAGCGCCTGGCTAGGAAGCGACAAGTAACAATTTTGTACGTCATTGGTTTGGTTCGACCGGAAATTGAACTCCCGATCTTCCACACAGGAGGCCTGCGCTCTACCAATTCGGCTACCGCATCCGGTCATTCTAGATGAAAATAGTTAGTTGAGCAAATATATCAATTTTTTTACAATATATTATCCAGTTCCGAATAGCCATGATAGATTTAAAAAATATAATTTTGTACACAAAAATGGGATGTGGCCTATATGACAATATAAAGAAATGTCATCAACATCATTAATGCCTTCAGTAAAAGACCACACCCTTTATGTTATAATTATACTCCATTCACCAAAAGTGCAGTGTTATACGTACAGACGTCTGAATGTACATTGTTGAAGCTTTCAACGAGCTGCTGTCGCTTTCCAGTGGGTGTCTTGCCATCGAGCCGCAGGAATGAGTAATCTGCAGCCTGCAGCACACGCACCAACACGTCCAGAGTCTGAACACGGAATGTGCATCATTAGTAAACCATTCACTATAACAGCCTGCAGCATACAGACCAACACGCCCAGAGTCTGAACACACAATGTGCATCATTAGTAAATCATTCACTATAACCGCCTGCAGCATACAGACCAACACGTCCAGGGTCTGAATACACAATGTGCATCATTAGTAAATCATTTACTATTCAGTCTGCAGCATACACACCAACACGTCCAGAATTTGAACACAATGTGCATCATTAGTAAATCATTCACTATAACAGCCTGCAGCATACACAACAACACGTCCAGAGTCTGAACACGGAAAATGCATCATTAGTACGTCATTCACTATAACAGCCTGCAGCATACACACCAACAAATCCATAGTCTGAACACAATGGGCATCATTAGTAAATCATTCACTATAACAGCCTGAAGCATACACACCAATGTGCCCAGTCTGAACACAATGTGCCATCATTAGTAAATCATTCATTATAACAGCCTGCAGCATACACACCAATGTGCCCAGTCTGAACACAATGTGCATCATTAGTAAATCATTCACTATAACAGCCTGCAGGGTACACACCAGCACGCCCAGAGTCTGAACACAGAATGTGCATCATTAGTAAATCATTTACTATTCAGTCTGTAGCGTACACACCAACATGTCCAGAATCTGAACACAATGTGCATCATTAGTACGTCATTCACTATAACAGCCTGCAACATACACACCAATGCGTCCAGTCTGAACACAATGTGCCATCATTAGTAAACATTTACTATAACAGGCTGAAGCATACACACCAACACATCCAGAGTCTGAACGCAATGTGCATCATTAGTAAATCATTCAGTATAACAGCCTGCAGCACACATGCCCACATGTCCAGAGTCTGAACATAATGTGCATCATTAGTAAATCATTCACTATAACAGCCTGCAGCATACACACCAATGAATCCAGAGTCTGAACACAATGTGCATCATTAGTAAATCATTCACTATAACAGCCTGCAGCATACACACCAACGCATCCAGATTCTGAACACAATGTGCATCATTAGTAAATTATTCAGTATAACCGCCTGCAGCATAGACACCGACACATCCAGAGTCTAAACACAATGTGCATCATTAGTAAATCATTCACTAGAACAGCCTGCAGCATACACACCAACACGCCCAGAGTCTGAACACACAATGTGCATCATTAGTAAATCATTTACTATTCAGTCTGCAGTTTTGAGCTGCAGACAAGTCGCTCCACAACCTGCAGTGTGTGTGTGTACCTGTGTGTAGTTGGAGACGAGGACGACTCGTTGTCGTGGTGTCGCAACATGGGCTGCATACAGGAGTTGCTCCATGACCCGCAACTTCCCACAATGTTCCAGCGCCAGTTGGCCCGCGTCATATCCCACCGGATAAACTGGCAGCAAGCCACTATACAACTGAAGTAGAATAAAAAAACCAACATAGTCACCTCTTCAAGAGATATCTTCTTCAATAACTATATGGCCTAGCCAGCCTAACAAATATATATAATAAAATACTAATAATGTAGCTAGGATTCTTAATCATCCTAAGTTGTTTTTTTTGTTATTCCTGATATGACCTTAAATGTTGACGGGATATAAAACAACAAACAAAACAAAACTATCTTAAGTTTTTCAACATTTTCATTGTCAGACTTTTCCAGACTCCCCCCTCCACCATTAAGTAGTAAACATCAACATTTTATTACACTTTATACAAGATAATTGAATTATCTTACATCAACATTTTATTCAACCAGAAATATCGTACATGACAAACACACCCCTAGCCACCCTGTCATATACTTTATACCATCATGAAAATATTGAAAACTATGGATGACCTTTCAAGATGAGAAACCATTGAACTACTTTAAAATATTGCTTTTAACAGTTAACAACATTATTAAAGGTGCATAGTCCGATGAAAGCATAACATTTTCAAAACCAAAACTTACCTAGATTTGATCCTACATATCTGAGATACTGGTGCACTTATTAAGCATTTGGTCTGCACATAAGGGGGTACTAAACCAATTTAACAGAACCCACTACGGCTGAAGCTTATGACAGGGTCTGAACACATGTGAAGATATGGAATTCAAAGCTATTTCAAGGCTTTTCAAGGCTCTTTTTGATAGGAATTCAAGACTATTTTCATTTGGATTTCAGGAAAAAACAACAATGGCGAATGGCAATTTCAAACTAATTTATATCAGTGAGGACAGTTTAATGGAATTCAAGGCTTTTCAAGAGTAATTACTCAGAATAGGTTGAATGCACGGCTTTTCAAGGCCTTGAAATTGGGAAAATGAAGTTCAAGACTTGTCAACACTTTCCAGGCCCCGTACGGACCCTGCTATGGTGTCAGAGTTTTGGCGAGCTTGCCAAAATTAATTCAGCATGTTTTCACTCTAAATATCTCCAAATGTAGCCATTTAAAATAAAAGTTACTTCAAACTAAAGTAAGGTAAATTATAACGATTAATTTAAAATAGTTATTTTAGAAAATGACAGAAACTCAAACCCATCGGACTATACAACTACTTTAAAATGTTGCTATTAACAATTAACAACATCATTAAACAGTAATTACATCCGGCTCCTCTGTGGCGCTGTGGACGCCGGCGCTGTCGGGCGTGTTGGTATGGCGTCGCGCAGATTGCTCAGCGTTGCTGTGGAGCAGGCTGGGACAGTTGCACAGCTTCTTCATGGCAGCGATGCACATGAGGTGCTGCGCCATGTCGCCACCTGGCGGCGAGCTGAGGCAGCACCTGACGGCCCGGGAGGACAGCAGCTTCCGGTACAGCTGCAGCTGCAGCGCGGAGGGTTGGCAGAAGAGCACAATCTCCACTGGACAGAAATATCAAGGGAACCACTTTGTACAGACCTGACAGTGAGGAGGACGATTGTTGGTTGGTTGTTGAAGTTTTACATGTTGACACTATCTAAGGTCATATCAGGACGGGGACAGACTTGTGGCGGTGCGCACTCATGGCGACTTTATAGTGCTTCCCCACTGTGAAATCAGGCCGCCAGCGCCATGACCCGATATCCCACTCAATCACATTATCCTGACACTGAACTAGCCAGTCCTGGCCCTATCCTATTAATGCTGAGCGCCAAGCTAGGAAGCAACAAGTATCAATTTTGTAAGTTATTGGTTTGACTCGACTGGGAATTGAACTTCCGATCTTCCGCTCAGAAGGCCTGCGCTCTACCGATTCGGCCACCTCGCCCGGTGTGAGGAGGACGATAATGCGCGAGGGGGTACTCCTCCATGTGCCAAGAGCAGCAACAAAACAGTTTGGTCAGGGACCCAATAACCAGCGAAAACAGAATGCGGAATGCATTTCCATCAATTAAACTAATATTAAATGTTGTTGCTGGTTGCTACTACTAAATTACTAACTATGATAACAATGATAATAATAATGTTAGGGCAATCTAATACTATTACCAGAGGTGCTAAGGACATAAGAGTGTGAGTAGGGATAAATTGTAAACAAGGAGAAATAGCATGGTCAAAATGAGAAGTGGGGAGGGTCAACCCTTCCGACGGCAGGGTCCGGGGAAGGCCTCCCCCTGAACATTTTGAAAAAAAAGTAATACAAGATGGTGCATTCTAGTGCATTTGGATGAAAAATGTACATAATATTTGCTAAAACATACTAAAATGATTCTTTGGCAGATTACAAATAAAAAACTGGAAATCTGAAAATTGAGGTTACGTTGCTCTATTTTAGGGAGATCTCCCGCCAAATCGGAAAACCTGGCACCTCTGTATTACGACAAACAACAATGACATTAATGCGGTGGCCTGCAGTGCTCACCTTTCGGTGGGAGGTACTTGTTGTTGATCTCCTGCGTGCGCCTCAGGATGAACATGGCAGTGACCCGGTTCAGTTCCTGGGCACGCGTCTCTCCGAGCGCCTCCTCAGCCTGCGTGGCGCTCGGCTGCCGAGATGCCAGGATCGGCGTCGTGTAGACATGCTGGAACGCACTGCTTGTGCCTGCAAACCGATACAGCACGCTGGTAACTTACAAGAACAAAACTGCAGACGAGAACAGAATGCCAAAGGAAGAGGTCTCTATTGTTCGCAATTCTCCGAACAGACGATGCCCACTGCTAAGCTGCCCTCTGACTAGTAGATTGGTTGGTTGTTGAAGTTTTATGTCCTGGCAACATCTAAGGTCATATCAAGACGTTTACCGACTTGTGACAGTGCGCACTCATGGCGACTTTATAGTGCTGCCCCACTGGGAGACAAGGACACCAGCAGCATGATCTGATATCCCACTCAGTCACATTGTCCTGAAGCTGAGCCAACCAGTCCTTGCCCTATCCTAATTATGCCGAGCGCGTAAATAAGAAGCAACAAGTATCAATTTTTAAGTCATTGGTTTGACTTGACCCACGTTCGAATCCCACGATCTACCAAAATGGGAGATGGACGCTCAACTCATTCAGCCATCCCGTCTGGTATAACTACAGACGAGAACAGAATGCTAAAAGAATAGGTTTCTATTGTTGGCAATTCTCCGAACAGACGATGTCCATCGCTAAGCTGCCCCCTGATGACAGTGGAAGAACTAATGTGGGTAGCAGCACAGTGTGCAGTAGTCTCTGTGGAAAAGTGCATGACCTGATTTCACACTCAGTCACATTGTCATGACACTGAGCAAAGCTGAGCAAAGTCCTTGCTCTATCCTAGAAATGTCGAGTGCCAGGATAGGTATCAACAATATTCAATTTTGTACTCATCACCATGCTAAGATACCCATCACCGTGCCAACATACCCATCACTGTGCTAACATACCCGTCACCGTGCTAACACTCATCACCATGCTAACATACCCGCTACCATGCTAACGTACCCATCACCATGCTAACACCCATCACCATACCCATCACCGTGCGAACATACCCGACACCATGCAAACATACACATCACGATGCTAAAACACCTGTCACCGTGCTAACATACCCATCACTGTGCTAACATACCCGTCACTGTGCTAACATACCCAACACCGTGGTAACATATCCATCACCATGCGAACACACCCGTCACCGTGCTAACATACCCAGAATGCCCGGGTTGCAGAAGTCGACTATGGAGAACAGTTCCTTCAGGTCGTTCTGCACCGGGGTTCCGGTCAACACAATGCGCCTCCGCGTCTCCAGCCCCATCATCAGCTGTGTGCAGAAACACAAACTCAACACGGTCCTCAATTTGCTTTCCCCAAAAATATTTTAATTTCGTTATTGATTTTTAAATTGCTTTATTAATTTTTGTTAAACCACTGAAATTCAAACCAGTTATACATTTACAGATTGTACACAATTGCAAAACGTGGTTGATTATGTGCGATACGACATCTCAAACTTCCTCCTTTTCACCACGAGGTGGCACCATCGAAATAATTCTAGGCACCACCAGGAGGCGCCACCTCCAACACCAAGAAGTGACAGGCCTACATCCACCAAACCATCGCCTTGACCTCCAATTGAAGCCTGCCAGCTCTTCACATAGAGATTTCTCCCCGTCCACCAACTTTTTAATCTTGCTTACTCCATTGCACCGACCTGACCACTTCTACCTGACTGCTAGCTGCAGGGTCCATACACATGTTACGATATGGAATTCAAGGCCCTTTTTGATAGGAATTCAAAACTTTTTTCATTTGGATTTCAGGATAAAACAACTGGCATATGGAGATTTCGAACTAATTTACATCAGTGGGGACGGTTTAATGGAATTCAAGGCTTTGCAAGACTAATTACCCAAAATAGTTTAACTTAAATTCAAGGGTTTTCAAGGCCTGGAAATAGGGCAAATGAAGTTTTCAAGACTTTCCAGGCCCCATACGGACCCGGTAGCTGCTTGCGACGTGCCTAAATAAATTGTTAACATCCACTCCTGCCTTGCTATCTGGCATCTCCGGACCACACCCCTACAGCGAGCACTATGATGGTACCAGAAAAGGGAACTGACCGATGTAGTTTTGATGTTGCTGTTTTTAAGTCGGTGTCCTTCATCGCAGACGACAAGGTCAAAGTTGACAGCCTTGACAGTGTTGGCATTGCGCATGAACATCTCGTATGAGATGATCATGACCGGATACACTGTACACCGAACAAAGTCCTGATATAGAAGTGTGAAAGACAGCTAATAATAAGAGTAACAATAATAGTAAAAATAATGTAAATTTAATAAAGTTCTCACACTAGCAAGAGCCATTCTGTACGATAAAAATATATGACATATTTACAACCTGGTTAAAAATGTCAAAGGACAGAGAAATTTCATTTACCAGAAAAAGGTAATATAAACAGGTGAGTATTGAAGACAGATTATATTCTTAGAGATGCTGTTTTTCAACAAAGATGCGAGACCGACCGCCGCACTCCCTTTACCCAACTAGGTCTTAATAATCGCAATATCTGACAGTGAAAAGGAAATCTTGTTTATTTCCTCTTTCGACCATAGCTTTGATATTTTTTATGTGAAATATAAAATGGAATTTTATAGAAATATTATAGTAATGGAATTGGAGTAGGTTATCTGTATGAAGGCATTTGGAAAGTTCTAAAACAAATAGCCAACCAGTCCTTGTCCTATCCTAATAATGTTGTGCGCCTGGCTAGGAAGCGACAAGTATACATTTTAAAGTCATTGGTTTGGCTCGACCAGGGTTCGAACTAGTGAAAAACAAGGCTGGTAGGAACGCTCACTGCACTTTTGGACCAGCGGAGAGTAACCCGCAAGACATGTATTGGTAAACAAACGGTTTACCCTTGCAGACCATCCAAAGTTTACAACGTGTTCATGGTCATACAAAGGGTACAACAAAGCGTACAATGGAGGAAGGCGGGCAGGGAATGCCAGCCAACTACTACTTTTATCATTTAATAAAATGCTGATATTTAAAACATTCAAATTCTTGTCTTTATGTTCTGTAGTAAAATGTGGTTGATGTGGACTACTTTGGGGAGTTGGGGGGGGGCGGGGGGTCTGGAAAAGTAGTGTTGTATGACCGTGAAAATGTTGAAAACTTTGGACGGCCCTTTAGACTGAAATCCCGGCTTTCGACAACCAATAGGGACATAGGGACATCGGGACATAGAACACTTTCAGAAGGGTGTGCATCTTGACGGCCAGTATTCTCAGTACTTACAGCGACTTTGTTGTCGGTTCCCACCGCAAACACTTTGAGTCGCTCGGACCCAAGCCACTTCTTAAACTCACGCATCCAGTTCTGTAACATTCAAAATGCAAATAAATGATGGCCTCTTAAATTACACAATGGGCACAGCTTTAAAAGGACACCCACGCTATTGGTATACAATTTAAATGATCCAGTGATCCATTTTGATATGGTGATACATGGCAGGCATACAACAAGCAGGCAGCTAGCCTATTCGGACCCTGTACCAGATGTCAAGACGGCCAGCAAAATGTTGCGGCTTCGGGACTATACACTGACCTTTACTAGACTGCCAGGCGTGATGATAAGGACGCGTCTCACAACTGGTCTTCCTCCGTATGGACCCTGCTTGTACAGCGTCCTGACACAGAAACACAGGGCAGTGAACAGGCTGTGCACAACTTAAACACCTACCCATGCCATTTTAACTTTTTTTGTGGGGTACGTTAGTTGATTAAGCAGGGGAAATTTCAATCGCGGACAATTGGTCTTCCTCATTCCACTGCTCCTTCCCTGCTGCTCGTAATGGCGAGCACCAGGCTAGGTAGCGACAAGCATACATTTTTAAGTAATTGGTTTCACTTGGGGGCTCGAATGATACGACCTAGCAAAACGGGAGGGGGACACTCAACTCATTCGGCCATCCTGTCTGCAGAATATTCACTATGCCTGAACAGAGTATTCCTATTCTATAAAAAAATATCAACTGTATAATACATTGCCAATGGAACTATTATAGTACTAAGAATAAAAACTGTTGACTTTTACCAATGTTATTTTACATGCCTTATATTTCTAAATGTGCATTAGTTAGGCCTAATTTATTTTTCTGATTGAGGAGCGGTGAATACAAGTGTTAAGAAGCAGACGAAGGGGAGTGAATTACGGGTGAGTGCCGATTGAAATTAAACAACCATTGCATAAAGTTGCGTAGTCCAATGGTTTTGAGATTGAGTCATGTTTCTGCGATGAATATATTAAATTGATTTTTATAATCTACATTACATTATGTTGAAGTAACCTTTATCTTAAATTACTCAATTTGGAGATATTTGAAGTGCAAACATGGCAAATTAATTTTGGCAAGCACACACTTGCAGTAACAGGTTCTATTAACTTGTCTTGGTACTCCATTCGATGTGGCAACAAATGCTTAATAAGTGCATCAGTATCTAAATTAAATACGTAGAATCGAATCTAGCTGGGTTTGTTGTTGTTGAATATTTGACCCATCATCGGACTATTCAGCTTTAATTAACACTTGTAATGCCTTTGCAACAACCATTACATAGTTAAATATCACTTATAATGGCTTTGTAACAACAATTCCATACTTAAATATCACTTGTAATGGCTTTGCAGCATAACAAATAAAATGCCTTTATAGCCTAACAAACCCAGACATCATACATATATATAGTATGATATACCATACTTACCAAATCAATGAAATGCACTGTAGCGTTTTGCCGAGACCCATTTCATCGCTGTTCAACAGAAACAAAATTATCTTATATTTTGGTACATTAGTTGAATAAGCAAGGGGAAATTTCAATCACAGTCTTCATCATTCCACTACTCCTTGTCCTATCCTGTCTTAGTAATGCCGAATGCCAGGCTAGGTAACGACAGGTATAACATTTTAAGTCATTGGTTTAGCCGAGCCACGACCTACCAAAATGAGAGGCGGATGCCTAACCCATTCGGCTATCCCATCCGGTCATATATCGTTGATGTTAATAACTAAATACCTAAATGTTGCTGGATAGATGGTCCAATATGGTATAATCTGCTAAATTTGTTCTATTTTTCTGTGTGACCAGTTATTTCAAACACATTTATATTTTGATATTGCCAGTTTGGCTTGTTCAGTTACGTCCATAAGGCATAGTAGTGTAGTCATCTGCACTGACCTCTCAGGCAAGTAACTACATAGACAGGTAGGCATGGGTAGTGCGCGTCTATTGGGACATATACGGTATTTAATTAGACAGAACATGGTTAAATTAACTTAGCATTGCCTTTTTTAAATGCAGCAACTAATTTTATATATATAGTAGGATATAACTATTTAAAGCAATGGTAAATTAAATTAGCTTTGTTTTATTTTTCTATATGCAGCAACAAATGTTTAACAAATGCAGCGGTATCTAAATTGTAAATTAGACACATCGGATCAAATCATAGCTAAGTGAATTGGCTTAGAAAAGCTGATGCCTTCATCCAACTATGGATGCGGGTTTAAACTAACGCGAGGATGGCGCCCTGACCGATGAAGTCCTTCATGCCCATGGCGCACTGGTACAGGAAGCAGACCCCGGCCCTCTGATGGGGCCGGAGATGGTAGGCCAGGTGCGGATCCACCACCACGTCCACCACGGGCAGCCTCTGACGGTTGTGTTCCCACTGACAACAAAGAAGGACAGCCTACGTCACATCCGAGATAAAGTATGGTAGTAGTCTGCACTGACCTTTCAGGCAAGGAGCCACTAAGACAGCCTACGTCACTTCTGGGATAAAGTACGGTAGTAGTCTGTGTAACATATGTGAGTTTATGAATGCCCCCGGCTGCGATACTTTACGAACGACCCGAGCGCGGATCACGTGACGGACCGTGGTGAATGAAAGAACCCGAAGGCATAATAAAACACTTCTGTACTAGAGCTTGCCGTGTCCACTTGTCAATACGTTACATGGTGTCAGATGTACAACGGATAAAATGGCGCTCACTGGATTAAAGGCACCGGCGCCCCTGAGCCTAGAAGGCAACCTGGCAGTAAACTGGAGAGACTGGTTACGATCATTTGAAATATTTGCAACTGCAACAGGAGCATCGGGAAAGCCAGAACGCGTACAATGCTGTATATTCTTGCACATCGCCGGGAAGGAGGCACAAAAAATACATCAAACGTTTTACTTTGACGAGTCAGAAAAAGATAAGTACGCGCCGCTAGTAGAGGCTTTCAGAAAATACTGTGCCGGAAACGAGAATATTACCGTAACTAGATATAAATTTAACATGTACAAGCAAACAACAGAAGACATGGACACTTTTATTACAGAAGTCAAGAGCAAAATAGCGCAATGTAACTTCGGGACGTTAGAAGACGCGCTATTATGCGACAAGCTAGTATGCGGCATAAAAGATGACACGTTAAGAGACAAGCTATTGCAGACAGAAGAGTTAACGCTAGAGAAATGTTTAACAATGTGCAGACTAAGCGAACATAATACATCGCAATTGAATAATCCAGCCAGTAACACCGAGTCAGGGGACAGTCAACTGGACGCAATTACACGTCAACAAGCAGCGCCTCGGTCAAATAGGCAATACAACACAGCCCGACTGCCGCCACCAACATGGAAACGTCCTGCGCGCCAATACCAGGTCAAGGCCGCGGAACCGAAGATAGATTGTGGCCGGTGTGGATATCAACATGTACGGTGGCAATGCCCAGCCAAGGACAAGGCCTGTATGGCATGTCACAAGATGGGGCATTTCGCAAAAGTATGCAGGACCGCTCGGGCAAGTGGAAACTCAATCAACGCGATAGGCGTAGAGGGACGGTACGAAGACGACAGATGGACGCAGGACGGGACAGAGAATCCAGACGATGAGGAACTCTTCATCGGAACAATACAGGACCACAGTACCGCAGGGGCAAATCTGTGGTACGCGACATTTCGGATAAGCAACAGGAACATTGATTTCAAACTGGACAGTGGATCAGAGGTGAACCTGATTCCAAAGCAAGTATACGACAAGTTGAAAGGCCAGAAATTAACCAAGACTGCGTGCAACCTAGTCACGTACACCGGCCAACGTCTGACGCCCGTCGGCGAGACCGTCATCAACGTGCGGGGTCATCTGCTACGTTTCCAAGTTACGGACAGCGGCACACCATTGCTCGGAAAAGACGCGTGTGTCAAACTGAACCTGATAGCACGGATTGACGAGATGAGCCTGACAAAGAAGATCGGCGTGAAGGCAAACCAACTGGTAACTGAATATAATGATGTATTTGTGGGGTTAGGCATGATAAAAGTAAACGCTCATATACACATAGATAAAAACATAGCCTCAATAATCGACCCTCCGCGAAGAATACCGCACGCAGTAATTGATGATGTAAAATGTGAACTAGATCGTATGTTAGAGTTAGGGGTAATCGTACCACAAGCGGAACCAACTCCATGGGTGAACTCAATCACCATTGTACGTAAACCAGGGAAAACCCGAGTTTGTTTAGATCCGACTAAACTGAACAAAGCAATTTTGAGGGGCCCGTATCCAACACGCACGATAGAGCAAGTGGTTGCCAAAACGTGTGGAGCGTGTTATTTTTCAGTGCTTGATGCAAATTCGGGTTATTGGCAAATTGAGCTGGACCACGAAAGTTCGATGCTTTGCACATTCAATACCCCATGGGGGGAGGTACCGCTACACGAGGTTACCATTCGGGATAAAAACAGCGGGAGATATTTTCATAGAACAGATGAATGAAATATTAAAAGATATAGAAGGAGTTAGTGTCATTACAGACGACATCTTAATTTACGGGAAAACAGAACAAGAGCACAACCAAAGGTTAGAGCAGGTATTGAAAAGAGCAAGGGAAGTAAAATTAAAATTAAATCCAGCAAAATCATGTATTTGTAAACAAGAAGTGAACTATGTAGGGCACACATTGTCAGCTAGTGGGTTAAAACCAAGTAAAGACCGGATACAAGCCATTGTAGATATGCCCACCCCTCAGGACAAGCCAGCTCTGCAAAGATTCTTAGGCATGGTAGGATATATTGGGAAATTTATCCCAAACCTTGCTACTGTAACCGCACCATTAAGAGTGGTATTAAAAAAAGACGTGGCGTGGCACTGGCAAGACAGCCAAGAAAGAGCGTATCAAAAGTTGAAACACCTGTTAGTAAGTGCACCAGTGTTAACGTTCTACAATGTAAAGCAACCAATTGTAATGCAAGTGGACGCATGTAAATCCGGACTAGGGGCCACAATATTCCAAAATGAAAAACCAGTGTCCATGGCATCAAAAGCCTTAAATCAGGCAGAAAAGAATTACGCCATAATTGAAAAAGAATTGTTGGCCATATGCTTTGGCTGTAAAAAGTTTCACGAATACATTTATGGTAAATCGATAATTATTCAGACTGACCACAAGCCCCTAGTCTCAATCATGCAGAAGCCACTCCATGTGTTGTCAGCAAGAATGCAACGCATGAGATTGCGCTTGCAAAATTATGATCTAACTGTTACACATGTTCAAGGCAAATATATGTACTTTGCAGACACCCTATCACGGGCGCACTCCTTAAAGACAGCACCGACAAACCTATACGACAAGGACGTAACTGTAGCCGAGATCAGCGTGGCACGAAGCCACATTCAACAAATCAAACAAGAAACCAGCAACGACAAAGTGCTCCAACAAATAGTAACATTGACAAAAAACGGCTGGCCGGACGACAAAAGTAAGATAAGTAGGGAAGTGAGGCCATATTACACGTTTAGAAACGAAATAACAGTCGAACAGAACATGCTATTGAAGAACGACAGGATAATAATTCCAAAAGCAATGCAAAAACAAATCCTGTCGATTATCCATGAATCCCACATGGGAGTAGTAAAGTGTAAGCAAGTAGCGAGAGAGAGTGTGTTTTGGCCAGGTATCAACAGTCAAATAGAAGATTTAATCAGTAGATGTACGACCTGCCAGCAATTTCATAATGCCCAACAAGCTGAACCTTTAATTCCGCATACTATCCCAGAATTACCATTCCAGAAAGTCGGGGTAGATTTTTTTCATGTACAACACCGCACGTTCCTACTAGTAGTGGATTACTATAGTAAATTTCCAGAAATAAGTGAAATGAAATCAACAACAAGTAGGGAAACAGTCGAAGAGCTAAAAAAGATATTCAGTAGGCACGGAATTCCGGAGGTCGTAATATCAGATAATGGACCCCAATTCAGCAGTACAGAGTACCATCAATTCACAAGAGAATATGGGTTTACCCCGAAATTTAGCAGCCCGATGTATGCACAAAGTAACGGACAAGCAGAAAGGTTTGTACAAACCATAAAAAAAATGCTAAAGAAAAGTATCATAGAAAACGGGGACATCCACATAGCACTCTTGAACTATCGAAACGCACACGTGCAAGGGCTAAACGCATCCCCAGCTCAATTGTTGATGTCGCGAGAGCTAAGATCAAAATTACCAAAATTGAGAAGAAAGCTAGTGCCAGACACACAAACACACATGAAACAAAAATTAAAAGAGCGTCAAGACAAACAAAAAAAATGTTTTGATAAACGTGGGACAGTAGTACATGCAACATTACAGACAGGGGATGAAGTCAGATACACAGACCACCACGAAAAATGGGCAAAAGGGGTGGTTGTAAGTCAGTCAAGTAAATACCCCAGAAGTTACAATATACAAACAGAAACGGACAAGACAATCAGGCGAAACCGCAGGCACATAATAAAAAGTCCTAGAATAAAAAGGTTCCGAAACAGTAGAGAAATCAAAACAAGCAAGCATACCAACCAGACCCAGAACGATCAAACAAAACAAAACAAGGGCAATCCAATCGGGTATGTAACACGGTCTGGTCGGAAATGCAAACCGGTTGAGAGGGAAGCATAAGAGCGAACCATACCAAAATCATGCAAGTAGTTAAGACTAAATTTAAGCAGCAATATATTGCCGTTGGTGTTAATAGATACATTCTCACAAGACTCATAAAGGTTTATTACGTGAAACAAATACGTAAACATCGGGGTAGAATAAGTTCAATGCCGTTGGGGGAAAAAAAGGGAGATGTAACATATGTGAGTTTATGAATGCCCCCGGCTGCGATACTTTACGAACGACCCGAGCGCGGATCACGTGACGGACCGAGGTGAATGGAAAAACCCGAAGGCATAATAAAACACTTCTGTACTAGAGCTTGCCGTGTCCACTTGTCAATACGTTACAGTCTGCAGTGACCTCTCAGGCAAGGAGCCACAAAGATAGCCTACGTCACTTCTGGGATAAAGTACGGTAGTAGTCTGCAGTGACCTCTCAGGCAAGGAGCCACAAAGACAGCCTACATCACTTCCGGGATAACGTATGGTAGTAGTCTGCAGGGACCTCTCAGGCAAGGAGCCACAAAGACAGCCTATGTCACTTCCTGGATAAAGTATGGAAGTAGTCTGCAGTGGCCTCTCAGGAAAGTGAGTGAGCAACATTTCCATACCTTTCCATAGCCAAGTACACAAATTATTAAACTATGATTTTCCAAGACTTTTAGGACGGGATAAAGTACTTTATTATCAATTTCCAAGACATGTATACACTCTGAACATAAAAACACTAAGCTAGGCAACCAGGCAGGCAACCAAACCAGCCAGATATATTTTTACTTACTGGCGTTCTCAAAGTCAATCATCTTGCATGGACAGTAAGTACCTCGTTCTACCTCACGAGCCTGGTTACTTTCATCAACAGGGCTACGTGTCCTACCTGATGAGTCTGGTCAGGGCGGGACATCACCAGGGCATCTGGAGCCTGCGGGTCAAACTTGGGCTGCACGACAACAGGTGTTATTTTCATCTGGCGCATGAGAAAAAAAAGGACCTCATCAAAATTGCATAGTTCGATGGTTTTTAGTTTCTGACATTTATTGTGATAAATACATTAGATTGATTGTTGTAATCCACGTTACTTCAGTTTGAAGTAACTTTTATTTTGAATGGCTAAGTTTTGAGATATTTGAAGTGCAAACATGTCAAATTAGTTTTGCAAGCATGCCAAAACTCTGACACCATAGACTTCAGCAGTAATACTTTCTATCAAATTGGCTTAGTACCCATTCTATGCAACAACTAATGTTTAATAAGTTTACTAGTATCTAAGTTGGAAATGTAGAATCAAATCTAGATAATCGTTTTACTTTTGAAAAATTTATACTTTCATCGGATTATGCGCTTTAATTAAACTGAATGCATCAGTGACATGTAAATTTCACAACTATTGATGCATACATCTACTACCACAAAATGGAGGACCTGATTTTGACCAATCACAGATGTTGGATTATAATGCATACTTTCATCTTAGACATCTCAACAGGTCAGATCAACCCGTTGGTTCAAATAATCTATAGCGACAAAGGTTTTGATTTATTTCATCTGTAGTTTCCTCTCCATCGTGAATTATGTAACTCAGAAGGATTTCTTTGTTATAATCAAAGGACATGTGCATAGGTATATGGAGGGTCCGTACACATGTGAGGATATGGAATTCAAGGCTATTTTAAGGCTTTTCAAGGCTGGTTTTGATAGGAAGTCAAGACTATTTTCATTTAGATTTCAGGGAAAAAAACAGGTATGTCTGATTATCTTATGCGGAATGGCGATTTCGGACTAATTTAGATCAGTGGGGACAGTTTAATGGAATTCAAGGCTTTTTAAAGCTAATCACCCAAAATAGGTTAAATTCAAGACTTCCCAATGCCGTGAAATGGGCAAATGAAATTCAAGACTTTCTAGGCCCATACAGACCCTGTATATGTAATAGTGGGTGAGCGGTGATTTCAAATGGGTCAAAGCTGAGTAATAAAGAATATATTGATTGTACATCAGACCTCAATAATTACTCGCTCTGACAGAACATACCTGCGGGACTTCACTCAGTTGTGGTTTCACGAAGGCTTTGGCAGCAACTGAAGGGAACATACATGGTGACGATGAAACTGATGATTCAATGTCATGTTGGCAACAATGGCCATATTCACAGTGAATAGTTAGCGGTATTTATTCAGTCAGTTTTCTTAATAACATTTATATTCATGCATTGAAATTTACACACAATATCTGAAATGGTCAGATTTGTGTCAAATGAAATTCAAATTTAACCCACAAAACATAGCTTAAAATTACAGGAGGCGAGTTGTTCTTAGGAACTCTAAAATGTATTTGTGCTTTACGTTGATAAAGAGATCTCGCATGAAGCATACCTGGAAAACCACACATATAAATTCTATAAGCCAACATTGTATCACATGTTATTCATAACAAGCGTGATGCTTCATTACCACTCCCAAATTTTAAGACCAAATCACTTTTTATAAAAAGTGATTTTTCGTAGGTAAAATTTCCAGATTTTCAAAGCTAATGATATTGTCTAAACAGAATTTTCAGCAAGCAAGCTTCGATGCTGTTGTCGATTTGATTGTAGCTTAGTGAAATTCCATAGGCACAGGTAGGTGTGAGTAGGTTATTTACATCAGCAAGCCTAGATAGAGTAATGGTTAGGATGTTAGTCCCAGAATAGTAAAAGTGTGGGTTCGAATCCCACTCTAGGTGCAATATTTCACTTCATTTGCAAAAACATCCACCACGGCCATATTATGACAGACTGCATTTCCTCCTAATGGAACCAGACACGGGGGTCAAATAGGTAGAGTACAGGCCTCCCGTGCGGGAGATCGGGAGTTTGATACCCGGTCGAGTCAAACCAATGACTTACAAAATTGACACTTGTCGCTTCCTAAATTGGTGCTCAGCATTAATAGGATAGGGCAAGGAGTGGTTAGCTCAGTGTCAGGATAATGTGACTGAGTAGGATATCAGGTCATGGTGCGGGTGGCCTAATTTCCCAGTGGGACAGCACTATATAGTTGCCATGAGTGTGCACTTCACTCACAAGTCCGTACACGTCCTGATAGGAGCTTAGATGTTGCCAGGACATAAAATTCCAACAATCAACCAACCAATCCTCCTAATGGCATCCCGATGATATGCTTCAGTCAAGGGTCGCCCCTTGTTTATTGCATCACCCATAAGAGAAGTGACTGACCAGATACTGATGGCCACTAATGAGCTTGGACTTGTTTGGGTTTAACATCCTGGCAACAACTAAGGTCATGTCAGGTTTGGACTGTACCATTCAGAGATCTCCCGACAAGCCGGCTGCCACCTGCACGCCATAAATAACATGACATGGGTCAGTGGCAAAATGGCTGCCACCATGGCAGCCATTTTTGGGGCTCTTAGACATTGAAGAGGACACCCACATATGACTTCAAGGATCCATCGACCTCCATATCTGTGCAAAGAAATAGTTCTTTTTTACCATAACGAGCTGGCATTAGAGGCCCAATAGGACCTAGATCATCCAGAAGGGGATCTGTAAGTTAATCTGTAAGTTAATATTCAGACTACTGCAGTATTGTGGTTTTACGTAACAGTATGGCTGAGTTTTTAAGAATTGCAGGGTTAGATGTTAAAGACTGACCTTTCGGCTTGGCGAGTGGCAGCGGAGACTTATTGGTGACCATAACTGCAGTCTGGAAACACTTCCCGCTTGTATAGTCCTCTTCTTTCAGCACACTCATTACCTGGTGATAGCGGACACAAAGTGTGGTGTGTGTAATAATCAGACATTAACAATGCGAGTATATCGAGTTCCGGTAGTCCCTCAGGAGGAACTGAAGCTGTAACCCAGCACATCTAGTCAGAGTTTTAGCTTACATGGCAGAAGGTAGCGGAGGTTGGTTGGTGGAATTTGACATCCTGGCAACATCTAAGGTCATATCAGGATGGACACTGACTTGTGACAGTGCGCACTCATGGCAACTTTATAGTGCTGTCCCACTGGGAATTCAGGCCACCAGCACCATGACCCAATATCCCACTGGAGTGACATTATCCTGAGACTGAGCTAACCAGTCATTGCCCTATCCTATTAATGCCGAGTGCCAAGCCGGGAAGCACCAAGTATAAATTTAATACGTCATTGCTTTGACTTGACCGGGAATTGAACTCCCAATCTCCCAGGCCTGAGCTCTACCGATTCAGCCGCCGCATCCGGAGGTGGTGAATACACTTAGACAATATGGTATTTTATCTAACATAAAACATTTGCCAGGACAATTGCACTGCAATCTACATTAGAAAAAAAAGGTAGGGCAATATTTAGACCTACCAAGTTCGGTCATCAGGAGCAATGTTAGAGGTGAAAAGTGAGTTTAAAGTATAAGATCTATAGACCCCTTTCAATGTTTATAAACATTGTGTATGCGCGCGCAGCTTGGCTGCAGAACGAATGCACACTGCCATTGAGTTTGCCAGTATGCGCAGTGTAAAGCGTCAGTTTTATTCAAAATTAATAGAAATGCAAAACCCTAACCGTATAAATTTAATATAATCCATTCGTTGAATATGTTTTCTATATGTGTTCCAAGCAGCTTGTTTCTAGATGGTGTAGTTTTAGAGATATTTCACTTTTTCTGTATGAAGATTGCTCACGGCCATTGACAATGCATTGAGTTTGCTGATACGCACAGTCCAAAACATCAATTTTATTCTAAATTAATAGAAATTCAGAACCCTAACCATATAAATTTAATATAATCTGTTCATTGAATATGTTTTCTATATTGGTTCCAAGCGGTTTGTTTCTAGATGGTTTAGTTTTAGAGATATAGCACTTTTTCTGTATGGAGATTGCTCACGATCATTGACAATCCATTGAGTTTGCCTATACGCGCAGTGCAAAACGTCAATTTTATTCAAAATTAATGGAAATACAGAACCCTAACCGTATAAATTTAATATAATCTGGTCATTGGATATGTTTTCTATATGTGTTCCAAGCGGTTTGTTTTTAGTTGGTGTAGTTTTAGAGATATTTCACTTTTTCTGTTTGAAGATTACTCACGGCCATTGACAATGCATTGAGTTTGCCAATAAGCACAGTGCAAAACGTCAATTCTATTCAAAATTAATAGAAATGCAGAACCCATACCATATAAATTAAAAATAATCTATTCGTTGAATGTTTTCTATATGTGTTCCAACCGGTTTGTTTCTAGGTGGTGTAGTTTAAGAGATATTTCACTTTTGTTGTATGAAGATTGCTGATAGTCATTGAGTTGGGAGTGTGACAGTGTCGTCCTGCAGCCAAGCAGCGCACGCACTGACCTAAATACCCATGCTGACGTCATATGAAATAGGTCTATAATGAAAGATAGGAGTGGGAGTGGCACCAACTCCAACTTCCCCTGTGTAATGCATGCCCCTTTCCTTTAATGAATTGATGTTAAAGGAGTCCGGTGTTGCAGTTTCATTTCCCAGCAGTTGAAGTTCCCACAATTGTTTCTGCGCATGCATCAAAGCATTGTCTGCGCATGTGTCAACATTAGCCCGATTTAAACCATCGCCGATCGCCGCAAATCGCTGTCACTATAGTGTCAGTGTGACTAACCTTATAAATTTAATATAATCTTTTCGGTAAACATGTTTTCTATATGTGTACCAAGCGATTTGTTTCTAGGTGGTGTGGTTTTAGAGATATTTAACTTTTTCTGCATGAAGATTGCTCACGAACATTGACAATGCGTTGAGTTTGGCGGTACGCGCAGTGCAAAACATTATTCAAAATTAATAGAAATCCAGAACCCTAACCATATCAATTTAATATAATCATGTTGGTAAACATGTTTTCTATATGTGTACCAAGCGATTTGTTTCTAGCTGGTTTGGTTTTAGAGATATTTCACTTTTTATGTGTGAAGATTGCTCACGACCATTGACAATGCGCAGACGATGCCGTTAGATGTTGACGCATGCACAGAAGCAATTGTGGGAACTTCAACTGCTGGGAAATGAAACTGCGACACCGGAATAAGCCTGGTGGGTCAGAGCTGCAAATGCTCTTCAGCACAACTTTGCTAGAATTCTGTATTTATAGAACCAGCTGTCTGGAGAGTGAGGGAATACAATGGGTGCTGTGTGTGCTGGTTGGGTGGGAGTGGGGTTGCTATGGTTACAGGAGGTCAGGATATATAATAGCCAGGATCAGTTGTTGAGATATGAGCAGCTGTGACAGGGTGAGCGGCTGAAGAACATTAAAAAAAGCGATGTTATACTTGATACTATTGATGATTTCACCCTTTTGTCATGGTGATCCATGAACAATCATATCATAGGATTTTTCTTTAAAGTTTAAAAAAAGATTACATTCGACGATTAAGCGCAGAGACATGTTTTACTGTAGACAGTCGGTCTTCCCCATTCCACTACTCCTTTCCCTATCCTAGTAATGCTCAGTGCCCGGCTAGGTAGCAACAAGTATAAATTTTGTAAGTCCTTCACTTGACTAAGGATTGAACCCACGACAACATTCCGCATGGGAAGCGAGCACTCTACTCATTCAGCCATCCCATCTGGTAGGCAAGCATCATATTGTTACCTCTATTTCCTTGCCACCGACAACCAGAGTGTGTCCTTCGGCCAGAGAGGCCAGCTCCGCGACCTTGTATCCGGTACCCCGCCCGATCCTGCAAGGAACATTTACTGATATAAATACAGGCAGACTGGGATATATTAGTAGTTCAGAGATGAAAGCCGGCTCTGAGTGGAGGGGAGAGGAAAAAAAGCGGAAATCTTACTTGCGATTAGATTAGAATGTTTGAGCTGTATGCTCAGGCCAAGTCATCAGGGCCCACTACACATGGTGAGGACGCTCTGTTCAGCTTTGTCATGCGCAGCAATGAATATGAATCTGCTGGTGTTTGCTGGGTGTATCCTGGAATCTGTTTTTCCATCTGGTATTGCTGTTAACACTATGTCAACTGCCTTTTGAATGATTGTACACTGCAGTTTGATTGATTTCTTATATACGTTGGCATTGTATTGAAGAGCTGGACTCCTCAGACACTCGTTCCCACCAGTAGGCAGTACCCGCCAGCTGGATAGCTAACTACCGAACTAGGAACCGTAAAGAGGAACGATAAATGTTCCCCATTTCTCTAGTAGTGCTCTACACCTATGAGGGGCTGTTCACTTATTGTTTCTGTGTGGAAATCAGCGAAAACAGGAATCCCTTTCATTAGTGGTAATTAAATATAAAAGTATTTAAAATCTATGTATAGGGTAACCCCAAATAATGCTAAGGCTCCAAAGTTTCAATAAAGTTTTGAATAATGAGGCTATTGCCTTTATTTATTCAGGGTTTTCAAGAAGATATAATGGATGGAGGCTTAGACTAGTGGTCTTCCAAAGATGCTTTGGACAGTTCGAGAAAAACTGTTTTCCATATAGACTTACTTTGAGACTAAATCTTTCAAAGCATTAGAAGCTCACTCTCACAGACCGTTTCAATGTTGCTATTATCCAGAGAAAGGACTCATTCAGAGATGGGTCTAGAAATTCAGGGATCACAGGACAGTGTTAAATTATGTGTGTATGGTACACACATTCTGGACGACCAGTAAAAGGGCAAGGTCGCCAGAGAACGTTGATGCTATTGGTTGCAGCCCTAAGAAATCTCTCCAGCGACACAGCCAAGACTTAGGTTTCAAAGTGGGACTATTTGATCTACAAACTGAAAAAGCTTTGTAGAATGATCATGCACAAACTGAAGTTAATGTGCATCAGATATGAAGTAATTCGCCAAAAACATGTCGAAGTTATTAACATTTTTGTGGGTGGCAATTGGTTTTCTTTTGGGGGGGGGGGGGTCACCCTATGCCTGGCTAAATTTAGAAAATTTGTATATGTGAAATAAAATCAGAAACGCCTACTGCGATGGACTACATCTGCTTCTAATATCGATTATCGATGAATTTAATATTAGACGCCGTGCCCTGATGTTAGAGGGACGCCATATGGTGTCTCTTTTTTATATAGATCTACACAAATCCAGCCACCCCTGACCACTATTGCCGAGCTGGTCATAATGTATACACTTTCTTACTCTTTGCCTTCAGTATCCATAAGTGTGACAGACCGGCCCTTGGCTCGTAATATGGCTGCAATAAATAGTAAAGTGGCATTTATATATATTTATAAATACATGCACAATTTCCTCTTCCTTTTATAATTCTTTTTTTTTTTAATCGTGGAATTTTTAAATATCACTGAGGACTTTCTATTATTATGTCTGTAATATTGTCCTATGCATACACGAAGCGAAAGCAGGTTAAAATCTGATTACTTGATTTGTATCATGATTTTGTTTTACCCCATGAACACTGTTAACAAAATATTCAAATCCTAGAAGCACTAACTACATTGTTCTTGATTTAATAGTAATACTGTTTGGACACCAAATTACCGATGTTGCGGAGGCACCATGGTTAATTCGCGAATGAGGCAAAGCGAACACGTGCAGCATGTGACCCCCCGCCCTTCAGTTCTCACCTGACACTCGCTCTGGCCACATCTCTCTCTCTACACACAGCCACAGCTATAGGTGTCAACTATGCCACCCAGTAAGCGCCTAGGCAGGCCCCCGCTTCGCCCACAGCTATGGTGGGTGTCCCTGCGCAGGGCCACCAGAGCCCTGGCCTCCTCCACACACCTAGGCTTCACGCACAGCTTTCACCGTCACACTCACAGCCTAGCCCGTCAGTTATCTCAACCACAGGAGACCTGGCTACTGTTCTTGAACTGTAAAGGGAGGCTCTCCAAATTACTAAAGAACTGTCAGTCAGTGTCAACGTGTTGGAATCTATCGCGGCCATACCTAGGACTCAACCGTTGGTGGCAGAGTCACCCGTGCCACCCACTCCTGGGCCCCGCCCCCCGCCAGCGGAGGCCCAACAACAAGCAGAGCAGGCCCTCCTCGACCGCCCACAGGTAGTGCTAGAGCAGCCCGTTATTGCAACCTTCCAACCCCAGCCAGCTGGTCACAGATGCTACCTGGCTGAAGTGCTGGACCCAGTCGAACCTCCGCAGCCAGCCGCCCCTGCAGTCGCGTCGTCTGAGACACGAGCTCAACAAGCAGCCACGGTCATTGCAGACCTCCTTATGGAGACCTCCAAGACACTAAAGAAACCTGAGAATACTGCTTTCATACCGCATTTGTTTATCACAAGAGGCGACGCCTGTAAACCTATTGGCATGGGCCAGGCCTCCTGGCCAGAATATTTTGAAGCACTCAACCTGATAGCAGCCCACCTGTCCTTACCCCCCACCTGGGCCTCCCATATTTGTAAACACCAGAAAGAGCTCACACATATGGCCACGACCTGGGAGTGGTCGGTTTGTCGGCGCTGGTCCGAAAAGGTGTTCAAAATGGTCTCGGATGTGCAGTTCCCAAACGCTTGGGACGACCAGGCGGCTATCACAGACCTCCAACATGACCTGTGCACCACTGTCGGCCGAGCCACACAGCCTCAGTTCTACCAGTTTCCCGTGCATTCCTACATAGGCTCAGCAGGCCCCCCCCACTTTCCAGTCGCCCACCCCGCAACAGCCCGCCAACCAAGCCGTCCCCGACCCCATTAACGAGAAGAATGACTATAACAAAGACACTGACGGCAAACCCTGCCACTTGTGGAATTGGGGGTGGGATTGCGGGTTCACCGCGTCTCATGGTGCCCTGCCTACCAGATACATCCACAACTGCGGCTGGTGTGCCAATCACCTCAAACGCATTCATTGGCTCAAGGAGCAGGATTGCATAAGGAAAAGGCCTTTCCACGACCGAAAAATGACCGGTGACTCCGGGGCACCCTCCCCAGCTACTGTAAGTCCCTGTCACACCACTGCCGCCCCACCCACCCCGGCACTCACACCGGCAACCCAGGACAAAGCCAGCATGCCTTACCTAGCCCCGCCCCTTTCTCTTGCCCGAAACCACCCCGCAGTTTCCCCCGCTGCACCCCCTCCCACCCAAACCTCAACACCTGCCCCGGTACGCTTAGCCACAGGGCATACTGCACACTTAACACCCCACAGTGCCACTCAACTCGTCGCCCCGTACCCACCCCACCCGGTAATTGCCCCCACCACAACAACACTCTCCCACCCGAACCCCCCCCACCCCCTGCTTTGAGTGCCCAGCTGACTAGTGTAGACTCTGCAGACACCCCCCCCATGCCTAACCGATGGCTGAACTTGCCAATAGAAATATCATACAACTGTTTTAATACTAGTTCTGACGATACATGTCTCTTTACAGATTTGGCATATACGAGGTTCCACCTGTCCTCGCCGCTTCACTACAGGCCAACATTAACAGCGCTTTGGCCCAAAGCCACCCCCACAGCAGTCCAGGCAGCCCCGTACATCAAACTCTTTAATGTTGTGAGAGAATCTTGTCTTCAAAATTAAATGTTTGCTAAGCTTCCGTTCCCTTCAGCACTAAATATTCCAGTCTGGAGGTTAGCGCTCCAGGACTACCCAGACACACAGTTAGTTGACTTCCTCGAATTTGGCTGACCAAGAGATTACTCATCTTCTCACCTCCCTTCCCCAACCCTCAAAAATCACACAAGCCAAGGCAGACTAGATATCCATATCACCGAATTTATTAAGACAGAATGTAACCTAGGAGATCTACTCGGCCTTTTCCCCACCCCTCCCTTTATCCCCTGGTGTCAAATAAGCCCCATCATGACCAGGCCAAAGAAAACCTCAACAGCTAGACGTATCATAATAGATTTAAGCTACCCACCGGGTTGCAGTGTAACTGCGGGAATAGTCAGAGGTTTCTATCAGGGCGCCCCCTTTTCCTTCTCACTACCCTCAGTAACTACCCTGTTAGATCGTCTGACAAAAGCAGGCAGAGGTTCTTGGTTGTGGTCAGGCGATCTGTCCAGAGCATACAGACAGCTCCGTGTCTGCCCTCTTTCCACCCCACCCTTGGGCATTATGGTTGGGGGGGGGGGGGGAAGTACTTTCATTGATATAGCGCCTCCCTTCGGCTGTCGTACCTCAGCCCTGGCCTGCACACATACAAGAGCTGTAATTTGGCTCCTCAGGAAGCGGGGCTTCTTCGCTCTGTGCTACTTCGATGATTTCGTTAGGGTAGAAGCTACAAAAATCTGGCTGCCGAGGCTTTCACAGCGTTCCAGAGCATCTCCGCGGACCTAGGCTTAACCTTGGCTGCAGATAAGTGCTTTCCCCCTACCCAGTCACTGGTCTGGCTATGCTTCCTAATAGATGCCCAAGCAATGACAGTAACACTTCCGCAGGGCAAGGTTGAGGAAGTGCTTGAAGAGTGTCAGTCTTGGAAGTCCAAGCGTACTGCCTCAAAGAAGCAACTCCAAAGCCTAGCAGGTAAGTTACAACATGTATCGAAATGCATCAGACCTGCGACACCCTTTATGAATCGAATTCTTGCAGCATTAAGGGGCTTCCCCCCAGCAGGGCAGCATCTCTTCCCCCCTCAAATTCTGAAAGATCTAGACTTTTTTTCACTTCGCCTCCCAGTTCAACAAGGTAGTTCTTCTCCCAGAAGCCCCTCCCCCATAGTGGCGCATCGAATGCGACTCAACACTCCTGGGAGCTGGAGCTTTCTCCCCTGCTTCTTTCTACTCGGTAGATTACCCTCCCAACATCATAGCTGCCCTTCCCCTAATCAAACAACTAAAAGCCTTTAATCTAGTTCTCGCCTTGTCTCACCTCCTCCCGCCCGATCCCCATACCTACGTGGTAGTAGTCAACACGGACAACCTCACCTCACAACAGGTCCTTTCCACAGGTTCGGTTAAGGAGCCGTTCCTGTGCGCATGCGTAGATTTGGCTCGTAGCAGCAACAGCCAATACCGCCCTCACAATTAGGCATAAACCGGGTGCCAAACTCGTCCTAGCAGACACCCTTAGCAGAGCCCCCTCCAACATGCAGATGAAGAAACGTGCAGATGAAGAAACGCACAGCCTTAGAGTGCCAAAAATTAGGCCTCAAACCCCTATTAGTCACCCCCTCACTAGATGTCATTAATTGTTAGCTGTAGTAGTCTGAACATGAGCTCTACTATCACGCGGTAGCAGCGGAGACTACGACGCCACCAGCGCAGTACCACTACACTGCGCTAGGTGGCGGCACGGGTCACCACCGGTCAGACCCCAACTGGGCTGACCTCTACTGCGTGTGGTTGACCCCCCCCCCCCCCCCCACATACACCTATAGAGTCGATGTGGGATCTGACGAGTCAGGGGGCGGGTCAGACAACTACTGACGCCGCGGAGAGCAGATGGTTCAATAAACCCAAGGTGAAGCGTACACTGAATTGAATCTTGGTGTTCTTCCGTGTGAAAGAGTGAGAGTCGGAGGGCCGTGGGCCATTACATTGGTGCCACCCCCCCACTTCCACGTAGCCTGGAAGATAGGCTTAAATTTTGGGTTCTATCTTCCAGGCTACACAGTAATCCAACATCTTCGCCTCCTCAACGTGATCACCAACTCCATGGCCCCAGGTACTTGGAAGAACAAGCGCTTGCACATACAGGTCTACGTCAACTTCTGCCGAGAACATGACGTCGATCCACTAAGGCCTGCCCAGTATGATGTCCTCGCCTTCCTGATGCACCTGGCTTCCAGGCTTAATGCCCCTGGATCTGTCTACAACTACTTTAGTTCAGTTAAAACCTGGATTTCCGGACTAACAGGGTCCACCAAACTATTTGACAATTACATTTAGCTGCTTAAAAGAAGCATTAGGAAATCCTCACTACATCTAGTTAACAGAGCCTCCTCGCTCTCTCCCACAGACCTGAAGAAACTTATTGCCTTCTTGAATGCACTCGGAAAAGATGCTTACGTATATGTAGCTGCTCTATAGATCGCTTATCTAACCGTTGCCAGACAAAGTAATTTCACATCTCCCTCCACTAATCTACTTGGCCCTCACACCCTGCTGTTCGTTGATGTTCTTCCCCGCCCTGCCTCACTCCTTGTGACCTTCCGCTCACCAAAAACCAGATACTGGTTGGCCTCCCCTCTCTCCTTTTCCCTCCCTGCTAGCCCAGCCTCCCCCTGCTGTCCCCGGGCCGCCTGGCTCAGGTACACAGCCTCCGCACATCCACGACCCAGCTCCCCAGCTTTCATCCTCCCCATGAGAGATTTCCTCTCCGCCTCGGCACTAGCTCGCGTCCTCTCCCTCGCTTCCAAGGCAGTCCTGGCCCCTCCCTTCCAAAGTTTAAGAAGGGGCACGGCTCAGGGCTGTCTTGCCGAGAAAGTTCCCTTACTAGACATTAAGGAGGCCGATACCTGGAAGAGCGACGCTGTCATGGTGTACCTTGCCCCCTCTCCCATTACCAGAGCACCATCAGCACTTTCCTTTCTTTTGGGTTAAGTGCTGATGCTCTATTATCCTGACATCTAACTCCATTGTTATCGCATTTGTACTTATACTGTTATCTACTTCTACAGAACTTTGGTATCACACTGACGCCTGCTCTCACTGAACACTCCTGATTATGTATGGAAGACACCCTTCCTCGATTTACTCGTGCGCCAGTCGCTCGATTTGCTGAACCAGTCTCATGCCAGCCTCACTTGAGGTTATGACTTATAATTGATATATATATTCTATTATTATTATCATATATTATTCACTTTGAATAAATATCTTTTCGAAACTTGACTTCTGCTTCCCTTTGTCCGAGTGATGCGAAATACGCAAGAATTAGATGCTCACATTGACACCAAGTTTCTAAAATAAACACTCCAAAGTCCAAAATAGGCAAGATTTATCTTTGTCCAAATTCATTTTAAACAAAAATATTTAATCCAAAGCTGTGTATTGTACAAGCGATTAACTAGCGCCTCAAGTTAAGCATTGAGGTGCAAAATCTGTACTCCATTCATCTGTATCCCATAACCGCCGATATACAGATTTCCTTTTTCTAAATTGTAAAAGAAAGAAAATTTAACTATTAATGAAAATATGGGATTTTATTGGATGCTCAAAAGTCTAGGTGTATGTGGTCAGTTAAGCCTTCAACAGAAATTTAACGATCAACATTTTTGCTTTATATACATTGGTTTAATAATACGACGTGTTTTAGAACTTTATCACATAAGTATAAATCGACAGGAATTAATCATCTAACCTGGCACTTGCATTTATTTCAAGACATTGAATCTTCGTTTGAAATAAAATAATATCATAGGCAGCGAAAGATTCAATATTTTTTAATCGTTTAACTTACCATCCCCTTCCCACTTCTTGTGCTGAAAAAAAAAGATGGAAAGATTGAAACAATTAAAAAAGAGCATTACAAAAATGAATTTAAGGGACGGTAGGACAGAATAAAGATGTATCCACAAAAGAACTAGAATTGTTACAAATCTGTGGGTGGGTTGTTGGTCAGTGCACTAAGATCTACTTGAAAGAAGAAAATACCAAACAGTTAAATATTTACTTTTCTTCCAGATAATTTTTATTATTATTATCATTATTATTACTGAAGTAAAGTAAATCAAAGAACACAGATGAATAGGGTTACAGAATTACTGTTGCATCACAAACTGGGTCACACAGGGGGATATTTCTTTTCTTTTAACATTTTTAAACTTACCTTCTTTTTTGAGAGTTTGCACCATACTGTGTTGTAGTAAAATGACGTAGGTTCATCGCCATTTTCTGGGGAAAATGGGGAAAAAACTCATGTTGAAATTCACATTTCACCGTATAGTTATATGGATTACAAGTAGTCGCAAAACACGGTAACTATAGTCTATAGTGTTTAGTATAGAGTGAGTTTTTACAAATTGTAAGTCTTATATTAAAATGCATAATCAGATTCTACCATCACATCAATAACAACTTCAGCAGGGGCCTCCTTATATAGAATAATGGATAGCGGGCCCGCCATCTGTTGGCAGCGTAAGTTGACTTATTCAGTAAGCCCACCATTCATTGACAGCAACTTACACATACTGCCTATAAGTTTGCATCAGCCTTACCGATTCCCGCTATCCCTCCGGATTCCCACCATCCCTTTCCTACCAGCTCTACTGATTCCCGTCATCTCTTTCCTGAATACTAGGGAGAACACTGATCAGAATGTATGCCTATAGGGCTACTCCACCCATTTTTCTAATGAAAAGAAATTTTAACAAATTTAATTCAGCAGATGGAACTCCTGACCTTGCTGATGTTGGCTGGTCTTCGGTGTAAGAGGTGTTCGAATGCTCCCAGTTGGCGGACAAAATTTGGATGGTCTTCTGAACGACCCGACACTAGGCCTGGCCATCTTGCTCTTTTGTGTACCTACATCAGCACCAATTGGAAGACTAGCATTGAGTTGGTTGGTTGTTGGAGTTTTATGTCCTGGCAACGTAGCATCGGGAGTGTCCTCAGAAGAACTACTCACATTGTTCTCAGGCTCTGTTGAGCAACTCTCAGCATGGATATCTACACCCGCAGCCTTTTTAACAGTGGGGGCTATGAAGCGTTTACCTGATGCTGACTTCCGGTCAGCTCCAGTACCGGATGTCGCACTGACCAACCTGGGATTGGGCTGGAAGCTCTGTTCACTTCCTGGGCCGATCCCATCAGAACACTCAAGAGTATCGTTGCCATAGTTACTAACTGTATCCGTGACCTTGGTTATCAGATTCAAGACGTCCTTTTTAGAGCGCTCTCCGTAGCTGTCCAAAGCAGCCCCCTCCTGAATCGATAGGAATGTATATAGAGAGGATTTATTATATCTAAATTTCGGAGAATTTCCATTGGAACATTTTTAATTAGCATGCTGCACAAAATAAAAAATGACCTAGCACACAATTGTCGCATTTTATTTATTCGTAATAGTTTTTTACCCACAAAATATCAGTGTTCAAAATAAGAGCTTGTCCACTTATCCAAGCCAAGTGAGAGAAGGCACAGACAAGCAGAATATGGCTTGAGCTTTTCCGTTGGACAAGTGAAAATTCACATTATTTATGACATTTGTTTTGTTGTTTTGATTTACTTGTGTTGTTTTATTCCCATAACCATGTAGGTTAACTGAGATAATAAAGGTAAGTAGACCTACTATCGAGAAGTGAAAATGCAGAGAGACTAAGTGAAAATCACACGAGACTTGTACTATAGACTAATGAATAATTTTGCTTATTTCTATCACTGAATATTATAACCAACCGTACAATACAGACTGAACTATGAGTGGCAGGACAAACTAGTCAGCTATTAATTAGTGACATGACCCCCTATGCACTCTTCATTTGGGAAAGGTGATTCACATATTAATTGTTATCTACACACGTAAATATATAATGTTCCTTATATTCCAGTCCGACTGTTGAAGGGCAATATTTTAGTTTGATCTCTCCATGATATTAAAAAGATTGTATTTCAATCTTATCTCTACCGGGGAGGGATTCGACCGTCTCACATCGGACTCCTTTTTAATGTTTTATGGGTGTCCTATTAAGGGTTGGCTCTGACCAATGTCATGTTACCTACAGAAGAAGGGTCCTCACCCTAAAGACCTTTAATCTATTCTACAGCCCCAATGTTTAGTACAGCAATGCCCTATTCTCACATTATCCTGTGTGTTACCCATGCATGTCATGCAAAAAAAGTCAGTAGAGGGGTGTCATGTAAATAATTTAATAGGTGATGAGTCATGGGACGCAGCCAGCTCACCCAAGGGAAGACACAAGGAATCCATCAAAGTCACCATATGAATATATTAGAGGTGACCAGTGACACGCCCATATCGAGATACCACCCAGGATAAGTCCAAATCCTAATGGTACATGTTGCCGGTAACATGCGTAATTCAAAATCCTGACAACGGGCTTGATATTATGAACACCATAGATACCGTTCGTAGCATACGTTGCTAGGATCGGAGTTAACTTCCGGTAGTAGTCTCAAAGACTAGATTCATTCCCTACCTGGCCATCAAAGAAGACGGTTCATTGTCTTCAAGTAATATCCTGAGAAATTTGTGTGATTTCATCGGAGCTGATTATGCCTAAGTCTGTCAAGAAACGCAGCGATGTCGGGAGGTACTCAAGGGCTCTTCTGGATGCGATGGATTCTCCAGTTCGGGTCGACTTGGCGAATGGCCGGAGACGAGTTGGGCGACCATCGTCG
Source organism: Branchipolynoe longqiensis (assembly GCA_030323885.1). Classification (NCBI taxonomy): domain Eukaryota; kingdom Metazoa; phylum Annelida; class Polychaeta; order Phyllodocida; family Polynoidae; genus Branchipolynoe; species Branchipolynoe longqiensis. The sequence goes on from CM059195.1 coordinate 40,021,626, forward strand.
TCCGGTACAGTTCGTTTGGGCGATCTACAATCATCGGCGCCTATGACGGAGGCGAGTGTTTCTGTACATCCTGCGTCGCTGGAGGATATCGCACGCTTACTGGATCAGAAACTTTTGACATCACAAGAACCACTATTGGCCCGACTTAGTGTGCTAGAAAGCAATCTTGAGTCGTGTCTGCCATTGACCCCAAACCTACCGGGCGGGCCGGACATTCAGAGCGATGACGTCACAGAACTGGATGGTGTAACGGTTCTACGTACTTCCCCGAGGCGGGTGGTACACACGGCCCTCTCGTGTGTCGGGTGCGGGACGTCTACAGGCACAGGCACGCCAAGTAAAGGTAACGATAATTCTATTAATTCTAGTACAGTCTTATGTGTTGTCCCCGCTGCCGGAACGCACAAAGGCTGTAAATGCAGTGGCGACCCAGATACGGCAGCGAACAATGTCCCTTTTGATGACGGTTCAGATAGTGATGACTATGTAATGAAGGATCTAATTAGACTGGTTGGTAAGAAGGCGCGGTTGTCGTCACGTGTTAAATTGCTCCCGCATAAGTACGTTATTCGTAACGAGAAGAAGGGGAAGGTTGGTCTTGGAGAGGCCACCTGGTTTGAGTATCTAACGGCCATTAGGCGTATGATTAAGCGTGGTGATGTACCGAAGGCATGGGTCCCAAAAATGGATAATCATGTTGACACACTGTTGGAAATGGCGCACAGCTACACATGGCAAACATGCTTAGAATATTCCGAAAAAATATTTAACATGATTTCTGACAAGCGGCTGCCACAGGCTTGGGATGATGAGGCACGCATTATAGAAGTGAGAAGGGACATTTGTGGTTTAGGACAGCGTGCGCCGAAACTAGCCCCAAAGTCTATCCAATATAATAGCTTAGCGAACATTGAATATAATAAGGAGACGGCCGGCCGCCCATGCCTTATTTGGAATAGGGGCCGATCATGTGGTTTCAGCGTAGATCATGGTGATGGCAGTGTTAAGTATTTGCATGTGTGTGCGTATTGTGCCTACAAGTTAAAGAAGAAACACGTCCACAGGGAGAGTGACTGTAAATTCAAACAACGTGCTAAAGATGTACCAAACGAACAAGATACTCGTGCAAAGGTTTTTTAGATTGCAGTCGGCACGAGGCTGTTCATCCTGTCGACGGTGTGCGCATGGCGGTGGAAGGCTGCCAACGACGTCGCGATACGGTTTCCCAAGATCGTACTACGACGCCTGACTCCACGGCCAGCCGGTGCGATGCAAAGGTCGGTGGAGGTGTTCTTGATATTGTGTCTAACAAGGTTAATCTATTGCTGCATGAGTTCCCTTCTGTTTCCCCGCTCCGATGTTCAACTGCTATGTGTCGGTTGCAAGCCACAAGTGGTACCCATAGCCCTGATATTCTAAAAAATATGGCGTGTGGACGTCTATCTAAAAAACGTAGTTTTCCGTTTATTGATCTAGAGGTTCCCCGCAATAAAAGAGTAAATATGTCTAAAAATGTTAAGAAGAGGTTGATTAGTCGGTCGTCATTACCGGTAAACATGAAGTTTAAATGGTTTAATCGGGATATTAGATGTCGGGTTGATGGTTATGGTGGTGACAGAAAGGGTGGGGGTCATGCAGGGATAGCTTTGCCGGTTGCTTGTATACAGACACCTCCTAAACCGGTTGCACAGCTGGCTGGACTGATGGATCGCCGTTGTCAAGGCGACATCAACAATGACCAGTCATCGTTCGTGAATTTGAACTCTGATCTGAACTTGGCATCGTTGCACTGTGGTTACACAATCACCGGTGGGGGCTGTCGTTTTCCCACCTTGGATGGCACAATGCCTCCATACTCTTTGCATTCGCTCCCTGCAACTAGTCGTGCCACTAGTTTGCTAGATAATCTCTCTCTTCCAACTGCTCCGTTATGCCGATCTGAGTTGCATTTGCCCGTGGTTGATGGCAGTGTTGCATTTGTTGGCGGTATTCATACGTTGGACGGAGTAGGTTCTGTATCTGTTGATCAAGTTTCGGACATCTACTGTCCTCACACTGGTAACAATACCACAGGCGGTGGCTGTTGTTTCACCGTCAGGGATGGCTGTTCACCTCCGAAATCTGTATTTTCTGGACATTTGGATAAATCAAATGGTAGATTGAATCCCGATGTCCATATTAATGATAGTGCAAGTCTTGTTGAATATTCTAGTTTGACCGTTAGCCCGTTAAAAATTAATACACCGTGTTCTGTTCCTGTTGAGTCAAATAGTATAGATGTGTGTGATAAATATGCTGCAGATGGAGGTTCCATTCCATACGACCATCTAAATTTTTGCGAAAAATCACCTGTAGAATATATGGCTCATGTACTAGCGCATTGGCCAGTCGTGAACACTAACTGTAAGTTTTTTCTAAATTATAAAGTTATTTATACTATGGTAAGAAATACTGGTCTGCCAAATTATTTGAAAGCAAAAATTCCAGTGCCATCTGGCTTAATTATAAAAAATTGGAGAGCTTTTTTGATAGATTATGAGGACGTCGATCTGGTTGATTACTTAGAATTTGGCTGGCCCGCCAATTATACAGGTGATTTTACCCCGACTGCTACTTACAATAATCATACATGCGATGAGAAAGATTTGTTTTGGATTAATAAGTATGTAATTACTGAATTGTTCCATAAAGCAATACTGGGTCCGTTCGATGAACCCCCATTTTTCTCCCTGGGCCCAAATTAGTCCCATTATGACCCGGCCGAAGAAGAACACTGATGAACGTAGAATTATTGTAGATCTTAGTTTTCCTAAAGGCCGTAGTGTTAACGCTGGGATAGTTAAAGGTTTTTATCAAGGGAAGAGATACTCTTACAATCTACCGACCATAATGACTTTGGCTAAGGAGGTTACCAAATTGGGTAGTGGGTGCTATATGTGGTCGGTCGACTTAGCAAGGGCGTACAGACAATTAAGAACCTGCTCCTTGAGTGTGCCTTTATTCGGGATTAAAGTTGAAGGATTGTTTTATTTCGATACGGCCCCGCCATTCGGTTGCGGAACATCGAGTATGGCGTGTGCAAGGACCACCGCTGCTGTGGTGTATCTTATGAGGAAAAAAGGGTTCTTTGCATTATGTTTCTTGGATGACTTTGTGGGCGTAGAAGATAGCTTAGAGAAGGCACAACAGGCTTATAACTATATTTTAAAATTAACTGATACGCTGGGGTTGCAACTCTCTGTTAAGAAATGCTTTCCTCCATTGAAAACATTCATATGGCTAGGCTATGAGATAAGTGCAGAGAATATGGTAATCAGGATTCCGACAGAAAAACTATTAGAGATCCTTTTGGAATGTAAAAAATGGGTGCTTGGGAGGCGAGTAACTCGAAAAAATGTGCAGCGTTTAGTAGGTAGGTTACAATTTGTTTCTAAATGTGTTGTTGCCTCTAGGGTTTTTATGAATAGAATATTAAGTTTTCTTCGCTCATGTCCCTTTGTCGGTAAAATTAGTGTTAGCATCGAGTTAATTAGGGATGTAGCCTGGTTTCTACGTTATGCAGGAGGAAGTAATGGACTCGTTTTGTTGAGACAGTTCCCTAGAAACAGATGGATCATAGAATGTGACTCTTCGTTGCTGGGTGGAGGCGCATTCAGTAAATCGAAATTCTATTCCAACCTCTACAGCGATAAATTCTTGTCGAATGGTTTTCACATAGCACAGCTTGAGGCAATAAATCTGGTTGTAGCATTAAACAATTTGGCTCCGGTTGACGCCCATAATTACTTAATCGTTATCAACACTGATAATTTACAACGCAGGAGACAGAAATAGTGCACAAATATTTATTGCTGTAACAACGAACGCACGGCAGAATAGTCAAGCTATAAGTAGCCAATAAGTTAAGTACATGAACCGCATAACCTAGCTACCGCCTCAGCAGTAGTTATATATTAATTGTAGAGTAGATCAGGGATAATTTCTTAACAGGATCACAACAACAGACTATTAGATATACAATAACAGTGCTCCTGGAGCAGTTCAACTCTTACAGAGAGGAGGCCCTTACCGTTGGCCAAATTGACTTATCCGGACAGGCGACTAATACAGTACTTACATAACAGACCCGCATAATCGGGGCATATCCAATCGTTTAGCATTGAAACAGCATTGTCAGCAACATTACAGAACAGACCTACAACGGAACACCTAAGACACTTAGTGTAGCATAACATAGCACATTCATGTTAGTCAGAAATGCAACATATTCCATTTCCTTATTGTAACAAGCAAGCCTAGTAACCCGGCATAAACAGCGTGGCGGCATTGATACCCGGTCTTAGACACTAACAATACCAGACCAGTAATTTAACAGTAAGCTGACCGGAGCGGGTCTTCGGGACACAGCTAGCCTAGCTAGAGATTAAAGAGGCCTAACCGAGTTACTTGCGGCAGGGTATAGTTCCGTATATAAATTTCAGTATCCCAATACGTTAGCAATTTAGTACTTTGAAGAGTAACCCGGGTCGAGAGATCAACCAGTACACCTCATCCCTTATGCTTAGTTAAGAATCCCGCATTCAAGTTGTTGCGCCGCCCCGGAGAGTGCCAGGTACTCAGATAGTTCCAATGCAGCATAACTTGCCGGACTCTACTCACGAATAACATCGCATCCAGCTAACGGACCCACCATTTCGACCCAGGGAGAGAGCTACCCGAGAATAGGAGCGACACCTCAGACACTCAGCCAAATAGTTGTGAGAGTGTCTGAGGTGCCTCCGAGAAGGCTGCCCTGCTCACATACTGGAAGACTGTTCCGGACCTCCAGCGACCGAGTTCTCGCACTTCCGCCACTGACGATCCCCCGCTCGCACATGCTTGAGCCCCCCGCGTCTCAGACTGTGAAGGGTGACAGACGACGGCTGAGGATGACCCGACTGCTTAAGGGCCAAGCGCAGGGCTGATAGGAGGGTTGACGCCAGCAACGGCGCCCCATTCGGATGCAGGAACGCAGAGTCATGGTTCCCGACCGCAGTAGTACCGCGGTACCTCTTCCAGGCGTGAACAGGGCAGCACGGGGAGCCTGGTGAGCACGGTAGCATGACCGTATATACATCCTGTCCCTCCCTCGCCGTCTTGGAGGAGCGCACTCTTACCATCAGCTTATCGCCCCGCAACTTAACATCTGCCCCTCGAAGCGCATGGTCCACGTCAGTTTCCCTCGGGGTAAAGAACAAATTAGATTGTCTTAAAAATGTGTAATACGCTATCAGTGTGGCTATTGATAAGACATATGCGGACTCACCTACTTTGCTAAATTCTTTAATTATGTTCTTTATGTCTGTTATAGTTAGAGGTCTTGCCTGTACTGGTACATGCACACTTAATCTTGCTACTCCTTTCTTCATTATATGCACTATGTAAGAGTCAAATGCTTTCGTGCTACCTCCATGCATTAGAACCCACGTCCTAGCTCCACTTACATAATTGTTAACTGCTCCAGGTGACTTGAGCCTGTTATTTAAGTACAGAATATATTTTAAGATGTCTTCTTTGTTTGGCTTGTATGGATTGAATACATTCACAGATGCAAACTTGTCATAGCAATCAACTTGATAGTGTTTGTTTCTCCAGGAACCAGCTGCTAGTCCTGCTTTAATGACCTCAATGATACTGTTGGACAGATGACACAGGTGACCTAGGAAGAGAGAGGCAAGTAGGAAGCGAACTTCCTAGGTCAATGAACCCTGACGACCTACTGCATTCATTATGAACATGTGATTAACTTTAATTTCTAGCAACCCTCTTTCCCGACACATTTCTTGACTCTTAACCTTGTTAGCCTGTGATAAATGGGCGCGACTTAATGCATCCGCTAATATTAATTCTTTCCCTGGTTTATGGTTAATAACAATTTCACATGAGTAATCGGCTGACAGTCTCCATATTTTCCTAGCGCATGCACACAAAAATCTATCCTTCCCTTTTCCTGACGACAGTACTAGTTGCGACGCTTCATTGTCCGTATTAAGTATAATTCTAACGTTTTTTGGTGTTGGGGGGGACAATGCAGACAGGGCCGTTATTAAATTCAACGCTTCTAGTTGTGTTATGTGAAAACCCTTCTCTAACAGGGAGTGATCATATTCTGCTGCGAAGTAGTACAATTCGGAGAACCCCCCTCCTCCTGTTAGGCACGAATCACATTCAATGACCCAGTCATGGAATGGGGTAGGGCGGATCAATACAAGTCCATTAGACGTCTCCGCATAATCCCGAAACCACCCTATATCTCCCAATGCTTCCTCTGTCGTATTAATTTTTCCTATAAATGGTGCACCCCGTAAGAATTCTAGCAGTCTGTTCATGAACCTCCTCGCCGGTGTTACACAACGAGA